>JADLZK010004255.1:0-639562 GCA_015847255.1 Hyparrhenia diplandra | reverse complement strand
ATATCTATCCTTATTTCTGTTCTTCCCTGTTTGTTTTGATTCGTTGACTTTAACGTCATAATCCAATGACAGACATAGATGATTTTGCTGGTTAATTTTAGCATAACCAAACACAAAAATTATATAAAAACCCAGACCTACGGTTTATTGGTCCGAAACCTATTATCAGAGCTAGCAATCGAATTAGCCTTCTTGGCCAAATGACACTTTGCATGCATTGGAATTTGGAAAAACCATACGTAGAGATTACCGGAGTTTCTTTGTGGTTCTAATATATAGAAAACCATACTTTTGAGTAAGGATGAAAACGGACGGAAATATTCCGAACCGAACCACATCGTTTTCTATATTTAATCCGATCGAATCGTATTTTCTTGTCCGACTTTTTCGTTTCCTCTTTTAAACTTTTTCAGTATTTCAAATGTAAAAGTAGAAAATGGTTGAGGAGTTTTTTTGACCGAAGTTCGACCGTTTTCTACTTTTCTACTTTTAGTTCGAATATTCGAATTCAAAATTTCGAATTTTGTTGTCGATGATTACTGCCTAGGCAATTATGCAAAGGTGGTGGAGCAGTTGATGGTCGAGCCGCATTACATAGGCAAAGATCCCCCGTCGTGCCTCCTAGAGTCGTCGAGGTGGGACTAATCACCTCGCCTTGCGCTGCGTGGCTGCATCTGGCTTCACATGACGCTGCTATTGTGTTGCATATCATTGGGCTAACCAAAAGAAAGAGTATTAGATGGATCAAAATGATAAGTTTGCTCTCTTACACATGAAATTTGCCAAAATGACACTTATTAATTTTTATGCATTGTGGGTCGATATTCCGTATTGAATTTTCTTATACCGACCGTGTTCGACGTAAAGTCCGCTCGAATTAGTTTGTTTTTCGAAATTCCATAATTCCGTAAGTTCGTATTCGTTTTAGGTATTAGGGCTTTACCGTTTTAAGCTTTAAGTTTAGATTAAAATGTAAAAGTAGAAAACGGTTACGTTTTTTCGACCAAGTTCGAACGTTTTCATCCTTACTTTTAAGTGATTCTAAACTAGCATCAATAATACCATCAAATGATATTTTATGAGGCATAGAAATAATATTATATATATATATGAAACCCAGAAAAACAGTCTGTATCAATTTTTTTAACAAAATCTCTCTATATATAATGAAATAAAAAAGGAAAAAATTACTCGGCTAAAATTTAAAAATGGAAACTTTCCTATTTTCAATAAAAAAATAAATAGAAATGGTCAAAAACAATATGAGAAACAATATGACTGGTACCGCTCTCATTCATTGTGAGTGAACGAGAAATAAGTAATAAAATTGGGCTTCTGAGGAAATTTGAGGGACATTAAAGGCTATTTCGTCCTCATTACTCGAAGGACGGTGCCATAAACACACAAAATATATAGTGCAAAACCACAACTTTTCGTATAAACTCGTGTACCAACGCCAACGCGCGGGTGCACGACGACCCTGTGGATCCTCCCTCGCAGCTTGTCGCCGTCTAATCTCTGAAGGTCATGCTCGGCACGCAAGATCGCAAAATCCATGAGCAAGATTTCTTGACACGGACGGTCAGGTCCCCATTGAAGCAAGTCGCGGCGGCTTGTTCGAGCGTCGCTCTCCACACCTGCAAAAATGTCCGGATGGATGGTGTGCCGGTGTAGTGGACCGTTTGATTGAATGATGAACGGCGTCGAAGGCGACGAGCGACCGGACATGGCAGATGGCACATTATAATAGTGGCACTGGCACTACAACTGCCTCCAGTCGACCAGCGACCTCAGGCAAATGTACCAGTTGTTGTTTCCAGTTGGTTAGCAGAAAAGCACATGACCAACGGAAACGAAGCTTTTTCTGGATCATCAGAAACTATCATTTCCAGCTTTGGCTACCAATAGTCGTCTGTTCTGAAAACACTTCCACTCGAGATGACAAATCGATCCGCCGACGTGACCGGCCGCGGCCGAAGATCGAAGCCGGTGGTGGTGGGGCAAAAGCAAACAAATAATAGGCGCCATTAACGCCCGCACCGCATCGCACTCTCGGATACCATACCATACGATGCGATACAGCCCGAAAGGCGGACTGCAGAAATGGTGCGTGTGCCGTGTGCCGTGTGCCGTGTGCCGTGTGCGTTGCCTAGCACTCACCGTGTGAAGTGAGGCCGCCGTGGCCACGCTCTCACTGAGCAAGTGAACATGTGCATCTGGCCGAGTGCCCGGAAACATGCGCGAATCAGCGGAGGTGGGGGCGTGCGCGCGCATGGTTCTGCCACTGCCATCCATATGCACAGCAGCACAGGATAGCACATGCCACGCCGCGCTTTTGTCACTGGTGCGGTGCGGTGCGGTGCGGTGCGGTGCTGTGGTGCACGCAGCACGCCTCGCCAATTTGGCCCGCCGCACATCGCACGCCAGCGGCAGCGATGGAGCCCGCGGCACGGGCACGCGCGCCAGTGCCACAGTCCAGGTCCAGGCAGGGCCGGCCGGGCCTCGAGCTTTACGAACACTGCATTGGACGTACTCATCAGCTAGCTCCCCGGGCCATCTCGTCCCGTCTTCACCAGCTCAAGGATATCTGTGCCAGCTGCCCCAGACACGACGACGCCACGACCTGTTCACTCATGGCCAAACCCCTGCTCATGGCACGAGTCTATATAATTAACTAGCTGAAACCCCGCGCAGTTGCGCGGGCTAGGAAGATTGAAATCACAGGAACAAATAAATAAATTAACACAATTCAAGAGGAGTTTGTGACCTGTCAATCAGATGGGAGAACAGGGTAAGTGACCAAGTAGGAAGAGCAGAAACACAACACTGGGGCATGATGATAGCAATTGGATCTGCTTACTGATCTTTGGTTCGGTGTACACTGAGTAGGTGTAGATGGACCGGAAAGATACTGTATTGCAGTAAGAAGCCATTCAGAATGTTTGAGTTGGGCGTCAGGGTAGTTTCAGCAGCAGGGACAATTGCCACCTCGCAAATGATCATTAACGCATTGAATGAATTCAAATCGGAACCTGAACTGCATAGGCACACAATATTTTTAGGGAATCATACATATGAAAACACATGGTCAATAACGCATCAAATGAAATGAATAGAAATCTGAATTTGAGATGCATAGGCGCAGAATATTTTATACAGGATATAGTTACGGATGTAAACCTATGAATGTGGAAGAAAAGAAGGGTTCAGAATTAAATCAAGGGTAGAACCAAATCAGTTTGAAGAAAGGAAAGCTGTTTTCAGAAACCGTGAACGTGTAGCAGGCCTGCTGTGAGGGGCCATGGCTGCAGCGTACTTTGGAGGTTTGAGGTACATGATCCAATCTTTGCTGGCGGTGTTCGGTCATGGTAGGTGCAGCAGCAACCAAAAATAGGACCTGCACCACCAAGCGAAACAAATGCATACTGAAACCGGAAGATATCACATGTTAAGCTTACTGAAGCTGCATACAGAAAGCTGACCCTTTTGGGCATTTCATCGAGCATCTGCAGGGCATAGGAAGCAGAGACGAACTCGTCGGCGTCGTGAGGCCGACGATGCTGAATCTGGCAAGCTGCGTGAAGGGTCACCATGTTCTAATCCGCTGGCACAGGCAGCTATGTGGCAGAGTGACGATTAGCTATCTATGTTAGTATCGAAGGGAAGAGTTAGATGAACACAATAAATGGAATGAGCAGCGTTGGTAGTAACAGCATGACGTACGTGAATGTGATTCATGTATATGAATCGCCCTGCGCTGACGCCTTGCATCCATGATGGAAGGGAGCAATTCACAGGCAGCGGTACATCAATGGTCAACACAGTAAGCGGCCGGATGTAAACATGCGTGAAATAGAAGGAGCTGGAGAACGTAGGCTGAGGTAATCGTGAAGGAGACAATTTATTAGCGAGGAAATATAACAAAACTTTCAAATGAGGAGACGTATCTGGTCTGAGCTATGGAAACCTGGGTGGATGGAGCGGCGTGGCTGGCGGGGGCTGGAGCCGGTGGGAAGGCGAGGCAGGAAGTGCGGTCGAGGGAGCTAGCACGCCGGCCTCGCCGCGAAGGTGGGCGGCGGCGGTGCGGTCGAGGGAGCAGCGGAGGCGGCTAAGCGTCGTTTCGTCTTTTTTTTTTTTTTTTTTTACTTGGTGGCACAGGCACGGAAGGGGCTGGAAGGTGTTAGTTTTTTTTTTTTTTTTTTACTTGGTGGCGGTAGAGCGACGCGGTGGACGCTGATGCAAGAGGCAAACTGAAGGGGCGACGTGGCACAACGTAAGAGCAGTAAATGGTATACGAAAATAAGGTTAACGGATAGATAGATGACTACGATCAGCACCCAGTCCTTTAAACTCAACAATACAGAAGTCTGAAAACACTATCGTTTCGAAGCACAAGCCATATTTCTCTTGTTCAGGTGCGCCCACAGCCCAAACTGCCCCAACGTTACTGCTGATTCCAGATGCTGGAACGATTCCAGATGAGGAACTTATTAGCCATGGTACAATGCTCTCACAACAAAACATCATCATCCAGCTTATCGTTTGCAGAAACCATGAGCCGAACAACCCGCTAGTTTTTTTTGCTGTGACGCCAGTGGTGATTTCTAACTTGTATCAATTAATTTACAGACGATGACCCATATGGTCTCCGGTCTCCAGCAACGTATCAATCAATTTACAGATCATGACCCATATAGACTTCGGTCTGCCGCAACAAACAGCGTAACTACGAAGCAAGGGCTTGGAGCATGGGAAGCTGCCTCTGGGTACATCAGAACCAACCATTTGGAATTCACACTAATCGGCTCATCTCATGTTGTGGGCTTGTGGCAGAGCGCTTCACACGGATATCTGCAATTCGGCTGAGTAGCGTACATGACCAGAATTTGCACTTCCCAGGACAGAGAATGCCTGCTGCTGTGCTGCTGTCAAGAAGCTCTACTCTAAAAGCACAAGTACCATCTCAGTCCGGCACAGTCCACTGCTGATGCGAGCTGAGAAACCAGGCTAACTGACCGAGACAAGGTCAACGAGAAGGCGGGCTTATCAAGATGACAATCACATGTACCCGGCAAGCTAAAAAAAATGGTTCTTCGTGATGGCTTGGACTTTTGAAGATGCTGAAGTTTAACAGCAAAAGGTTACAGAGGCAGGAAGGTGAGCAATGCACGTAAACTCTCTGAACCAGATTAGAACCAAATTGCTGGGTAAGGCGAAGATTTGGCTTGGCTTGTTAAGGTCACAAGAACCAAACTGGCCCCGCCCACAATGCACTAACAGAGAAATCAGGGGGCAGTAACTTGATCATTTCAGAAAGGAAGAATGCAGGGTTTTGACATGGACAGGGTAAGTGTAATAAGCCATAATGGCGAACACTACTGACAACTCTCTACAATTTCAGAGGAAGATGCCCCAAATGCGTGGCAAGACAGATTGGTTTTGAACAGATGTGTCATAGTTGAAGTGTAGAAATGGAGAAGACCGATCCATAACTGTACATGGAAATGGCACTGCAGCTCAAGCCTTAAGTAGCTGTGAATGCAACTGACTGGACATCATAAGTTTCTAGGTTTCCAGTTAAGACAAGAAGCATTAAAAAAATTAGCATACCTAAAAGGAACAGGTAAGCCATCGCATGAACTTAACTGGTATGAATCCCATTATCTAAAAATGCCGTACCAATCCTCACATGATTATTGAATACCAAATGTTTCCAAACCAGGAGTACTGAATATTGATGTTAGTGTTAGATTGATTGAGCTGAATTTATGTTTGTCAAAGACAACAAATGTGAAGAAAACACAAAATTCAGAGAATGGAGAGTAACACGGGTCGTGGTGGCAAAAACCAATGAGCTATATAGTAGAGATACAGAAGACAGCTGCAATAATGCATGTTCAACTAATTGTTTCAGCACAAGCCCAATGCATGAACTGAATGTACTAATGTAATCTGGAAACACAAAACCGTGGTATAACAAAAAGTGATACTGGCTACTTAGCTATAACAAGGCTAGGGGTGGCATAAGAGACGCCAACAACACAGTCGAAAATATCCTCTGAAGCAAAATATTTCATAGTATCAGCTCACCTTAGCACACCAAATGTTCAGGAAGAAGCTGGGCATGTATTCACGCCATCCTTGCAATCACGCGTAAGCTCGTTGAACGTCTCCACATGCCTCTTTCCCCTCAAGAATACCTCAGTGTCAACTGCAACCCTCATGTAACCATCAAATTCTACTGGCTTACCATTGCTCAGCTCCTTAGTTTCAGTGAACCACTCACTATTCTCATCCCACAGGTACTTGAAATCATCGAGGAAGTGTGTTTTATACTTTTCCTTAAGTGGGTCAAAGAACGATTTGTCAGGCTCATTGGTAGCAATGTACAAATACCGCCAGCACCAACCTTATCATTAAGTGACGCAAGGAGTCTGTCTGGCGAGGTATCTCTATCAAGGTTTGGCCAAAGTTGTGTGTTCTGCGCTTTCTCCCCTCTGACAACATGGACCGAAATCGAAGTCCCAGTTCATCCGTGAGGCAATGGCAGATACAATCTCCATCAAGCGACGAGATTTCCACAGGAAATGCCACGGGCGCTTGATTACTCCCTCAGTCTCACCCTCACACACACGTGACCAATAGTTATCAGGCTCGACATTCCCAAACTTCCTCATGATCAGTGTGTCCTTGATGTCACGAAGTTTCATTGGGGTCATCCTGATATCTTCAGTGTAGAAGTTCTTGAGCCTATCTTTCTTGTGCCACTGCCCCCAATCTTGCCAGAACTGGCTCTGGTCGATCACCGACGCTGATTGCTTTAAATGCTCAAAATCAAAGTAGAGCCTGAAATCTCTATCTTCATCCTTGCCACTCGAAGTATACCGTGCATTGAGGCAGACATTCAAGTCCATGACAAGAGTCCGGTTCAAGAACTGTGCCTCTCCGAGCGCACACAGGAACCCCCAAATGAAATGGTTCATGCTCTTGCACCTCTCGCCACCACCGATGTAAATGAGGTACTTCCCACGGCTGAAGTCCGACTCGGAAGCAACCACCGGCAAGCTGTCATTGACAGCCTCACCGACAACAAACACCGGCTCCGCTGCAGCTCCGGCAGCCTCATTGTTGGCAGTGTTCTCGTCCAGCCTAATCTGTGTCTTAGCCGGCACGAAATCGGTCACTGGCGCATCCTGCTTCCCCTTCTTCCCTTTCTTCCCCTTGCGCTTTCCGTTGCGCTTGGCACCGACACCCGAGTGGTACTCCCCCACGGAGTCGACGACGAGGGTGCAGGTGTTGACGTCGCGGGTGAGCGTGAACCGGCGGTAGTCCTTGTAGTACGTGGTCCTGCCGGTGCCGATGGCGTCGGCAGCGGGGCGGAAGCGCCAGGCGAGGTCACACTCCATGGGACTCCCCGGCACCGCCACGGGACGGCCGAAGCGGTAGAAGTGGAGGTCGGGGAACCGCTCGATGGCCGCGCGCATGAGCAGGTTGAAGAGTTCCCGTCCCCCGTGCAGTCCACGGGCGCCTCCGTGTCGCAGGAGACCGCCTCCGTGACTGCTGCTTCCTCCGCCACCGCCGCACCCTCGCCCGTGGCGGCGGCAGCATCAGTGTCGACGGTGACGGCCCGCTCCGTCTTCTCTGGCTCCGTCTTCTCGGCCTCGGCGCCAACTTCGGAGAGCTTGATGAACGGGACAGCCTCGGCAACGACTTCGACACCCCCAGCAGCGGCGGCGGCCTCGCCGGTGGACGAGGAGGAGTTGAAGTCCTCGCCGGTGCGCAGCACGGAGTCGTCGGTGAGGAAGGTGGAGGTGGATGTGGAGGAGGTGAGGAAATCGGTGAGCTGGTGCGAGGACGGGTGGAGGAGCGGGTCGTCGGGGCTGTGGACCGCCGCGAGGAGCGTGAATGCGAGCACGGCCGCCACGAAGAGCGCGAAGAGAAGGTTTCCCCGACCGCAGCGCGGCGCGCAGGTCCGGCACTCCGCCGCGCCACCGCGGCGCCGACAGCGACGCCGCCCGCCCCAGCATTCGCGCGGATCTGGGCTCGGATTGGGAGTGGAGTGGGGGAATGGGAGTGAGGCCGGGGAGGAGGAGGGATCTGGCTGGATGGGGGCGAACGGCGACAAGGCGACAGGACGCGAGCGACGGGCCGTGGAGGGGTGGGGGCACTCCTCCGTTGTTTTTTTCCTGGGCACGCGACCGCCGGGCGCCGGCAGCGGTAGCTTAACGGAGTTGCAACATTTGTCGGTCGCCCAGCCGGCCCGTTGACTGTTGCCGATTGCGGCCAAGGGGTTTCCGTGTGTTCTTTGGGGGTCTGACGGGCTGCGTTGGGCCTGGCTTATCCAAGAATTTTTCTATTGCGCCACTCTTTCTAAAAAAAAAAGGCATATGGCGACTTCTTTTTTTTTAACAACAAACATTTTATTAATAAGTTAACAACAAGATGTTGTTAAAACCATTACATCACTAATGGTTATAAGTTGGAGTGCCACCAGGAGCGGGCACCCATGATCATGACTCAGATTAGTACATAATCCAGAGGAATGAAGTCAATTTGCTTGTAAAGAGGAAATACTCTGTCTTGCAAGTAAATCCGCCAACTGATTACTCTCTCTTCTAATCCTGTGCACCGAAGAGGTTGTACCTACCAGAATGGACTGCACAATTTGTGTGTTTGGCTTGGATTGATCGGAGTTGTTGACGTAGTTGACTAGCCGCTGGTTATCCACTAGCAGATTTGCACCTGAAACATTCATTCTATGGAGAATGGAAGCAGCCAGGGCAAGAGCCGCTGATTCCGCCATGAGAACCGAAGGAGCCTGATGCATATATGCTTTGATAAACATACTGAGTGGAGGAGTGGAGTGTGTGTTGACAATGAAGATACCGATTCCAGCTTGTCTTGGACCGGCGGCAGGTACATCCGGGGAGATTGAAGCATCAAAATAACATCTTGCACCCTGCAGGTTAGAGAGAAATTCAACAAGATACCTGTCTGTTGAGGGATCGGTCTCTTGTTGAGCGCCCATGACTTATTGAGTATTGTTTATATACATTCTAAAATTCTTCGCTATCCATGGTTTCAACCACCAATAAACAATCTTATTGAATGATTACTCTGCTGGCACCAATATGATGAGTTATCAGCAGACCATCCTTCAACGCTTACACCTCCACACACAGTGGCAAGCTAGACCAAATCTAAGGGGGTGTAGTTGTCTTAAAAGATGTGCAAATTTAAGTCATGGCCATGGTGAAAAATTAACTCTATTCACTAATTTCAAAATTTCCGTGGGTGCATCCACAACCATACATATAGCTTTGCCATTGTCCGCAGTCCGCACATACACTTGTACTTATTGATATTAGTGCTTCTTCTTGGTTGAGATCAGGGACGGATCCACAATTTATTTATTGATGTCACCTGACATCATTGACTTTGTGCAAATAGCATTATAATACCAATGTATCATAGCAGAATATCATAAAAGTTTGGCATGATTATAGTCAGTGACAGTAATGGACGAAAATTCTAGATCCGTTACTGGTTGAGATAGATAGCCGTATGAATACGTGCAACCTTTCTCACGTGCATAGCACTGTTAAGAATTCCTCAATTTGAGGAATGATGGGCTCATACCATATGGGCCTTGGAGGCTACCTTATATGCCCCGAGGCCGGCGAGATTACATGGCGCCGCGTGCACCAAGGCGTTAGCGGCGCACATGCGCCCGAATAATAATAAATAAGACATGCATGCATGCATGCAAAGAATAGCAATGCACGCGTGCACCGAAGCGTTAGCGGCCAAGACATCGCGCCAAAGAATAATAATAGCGGCGCATGCATGCATGCATGCAAAAGAATAAAGAATGCACTGATAACAATAGCGGCGACACCCACACCACAAGTGGCATGTTTCTCGTGTCTAGCCTTTTCCTTGTCAATGAGTCAAGATTTTTTTTGCGGACAAACTTTACACTCCAAATTTTGAAACTTTGTACTCCAACAATAAAAACTTTGTACTCCAACAATAAAAACTTTGTACTCTTAGATGTAAAACTTTACACTCTAAATTTTGAAACTTTGTACTCCAACAATATTAACTTTGTACTCCAACAATAAAAAACTTTATACTCTTAGATGTAAAACTTTGTACTTTAGATGTAAATTTTTGTCATCACGCAAAAGTTTCTCAAAACATATCCAACATGGATCTAGTTTTGTAGATCTCGTTATAATTAACGCGATGGTGGAAACGGAATTGAAAACGGATGTTTGACGAAGAAGTTATTACATTTTAAAGGGAAACAATAAAACAAAAAATAAAAAATATCGGGGACCCGACCTGCCCCCCGGCGCCCCCATGCATGTGCGCCAGCACCGGTTCTCGCGCTGTATAACATCTGTGGAAATAGTCAAGGAGGAATCTAGAGGAGGAAAAGGCGTGTGCGCCCGCAATTGAATCGAGCACGTGCACCAAATAAGGTTTGGGCCCCGGCGGCTATCTCTATATATGTGGACTACATGTATACCTATAATGACTAATGAAAAAGATGGCTCCTCCTCATACATCCGTGTCTCTCGTGTGTTCTTCTTGGGATCGCAAGGAAAACGGATCTATCTACAACTTCGATCGCCTCTTGGATCGAACGGAAAAAACGGATCCGGTAATCCGTGAATAGGCCGATTCTTAACACGTTATCAGCAGCTCTTCCAAGAAGTTCTAAATTTGTTGATGTTCTATGAATCTTGAATCGTCGAATTGATTTGATTTTTTGTTTCCGATCTGCCATTGATGCATCGGCTGGTTCTTTCCGTTGGAGCACCGCGCCATCCGTGGTGAACGAATTGAGGCATTCTCGACGGCGCAAAAAATCAGCGACCGAGCGTGGACGGCAAGAGGCCAGGTCACATCAGGATGCATGCAACACGTTTTGCATCTGATTCTTGGCTCACGCTCGTCCAGCGCCGTGCTGCCTACAGTGCAAGAAGCAGGCGCGCATGCACCATCAACCGCAACATGCATACGATCTGCATCTGGATCTAGAAGAAGAGGCCTAGATGAAAGTCATCATATAATTTGCCTTTGAATCAAATTAAGATCTATTTGATTTTGCTAATCATAGATTGATATATTTTTTTTCATGACAAGACTCGGGGTCATCTCAATCTTACAACACGCAAGCCTTGAATCTATCCGGTGCTCTTGGCTCGATGGATTCGATGACGCCTCGGTCGTGCAGCCTGATACGTCGACGGCCGCGGCTCTCGAACGGACACGTTGGTCTTGGTCTTGACCCTGTTATAGCCTCAAATTTTACACCAAATTTCACTATACAAAAGAAAGATTTCCCATCACATCACAATACCGGCACATGTATCGAGTACTAAATGTAGATAAAAAAATAAACTAATTGCACAGTTTAGATGTATGCGTTGCGAGGCGATTCTTTTTGAGCCTAGTTACGCGATGGTAGGATAATATTTACCACTAACAAACGAAACGCGCTACAGTGTCGGATGTGATATGCTACAATATTTTTACACCAAATTTTGGTGATCTAAACACACACGGCGCCACTCAAGCGAGGTTTCAGGAACCTGTAGCGGCAGTATGTACGGCCACACCTTCAACGTGTGCGTGCACGATGTAATCTTCATGTTCGCATGCAAGAACAAATGCATCGCTTCATCCGATATGCTACGGTTTGTCTTTGATCTTTTTTTCATTCAATCATCTATTCAATCCCATAGAATAATGCCAGTAGATGGTTTTCCTGGAGAACAAAGACAAGCAGATACGTTTCCTTATTGTATTTGCATTGGATCGATTTGATTTGTTGTGGCTAATCACGAATTTGTTTTTGATCCGTGTTTGATGTCGTGGCGATCGAGTTCCTTTCAAACCACCGTGAGCCCACCTCATCGTCTTTCAGCCTGTGTGTGCTGTCACATCCAAGGAACAACTCTCTTGATTGAGAGAGCGGATGAACACTCACCGCCTGTAACGCGCTGCAGTCCTGATCAGCATCAACTCGTCATCACACAGGCATGTCAATGGCCTTGCATATATGCCTTACGCAGCATGAATTTTCAACAAACAGACTACTGTATGCATTATCAATTTGTTTGATGAGCTTTTCTTCTACTAGATTAAATCCAGAAGATATAACTAGTTCTAGTAGATTACAATTTTTTCCTAGATGCATAATCTATCACATGATCTTGCTACTTAGTAGTAGTTGAATCTTAAACTGAGCCGATGTGGTGGACACGGCAGCCAGCTAGCTTGGTATACTGCGGCTTGCATCTTGAAGAATGCATTTGCCTTGAACGCCGAAGTTGGGCTATTATTGTTCTGTGTCATAGGCTAATTCTTTATAGTCTATAAATCGCATCTTGAAGAATTTATTCATATTTTGATTAGTTATAAGACTGATGTGCTCCCGCCGCCCGTCGCTGGTTGCCGTGTCGCTAAATAATTGTGTCGCAATGAAACCTTAGCCTGTCGCTAAATGCAAGCACATCTATATTTTTATGGCCTTGCCTTGTTTACAGCGGGTTTTTTTACACTTAACACGGCTCACTGTGCGCCACCCGCAGTTGGCCACGCGCTGCGCCCAGAAGCTGCGCAACTGCTTATCGTGTACGAGTCTAGGTGGAAGTTGGATGTCCATGGATGTCCAATGGATACCCTCTAGTTCAAAAAAAAAAATGAACTATAAAGAGGTGGTCCCCACCAAAATTTGAATTTATAAGTCATTTGTCAAAATCCATGGATGTCCAAATTAGATTGAGCTTCCACCTAGATGTACGAGTATTTAGCAACCAACCATTATTTAGCCTCACATACATGCGAGTAATTTTTGGCATATATGATTTTGAGCTCCCAGTGCGTGCACCATATGCACAAATCTCGCCTCCAGCACACATGGTGGAGCATGTTATCCCTGAAGTGATAGAAATATATAAATGTATATGTGCCGCAATTTTGTTTTGCGTATGGGCACTAAAGTTTAGGTGACTTCATTTGTGCATAGGTCCAGCAGCACCTCGTAATACATGTTGATTTGGCATAAATTTATTCTCGTATGACTTCGACTATATATATCTAGAAGCAGAATTTTCATACAATTTTATGTTAAATTGTTTTTGCTCCTGTTGGAAGTTTAATATGGGATTCTTTTTCCTTGTATGTTTGTGTGATTATGTTTTTATATGGGTTATATAATCCCGAAGTATTATTCTAAGACCACTATAAATATATCATAAAACAACATATATGCTTGGAAAATTTTTAGAAAATAAATAAAACATGTATGGCTATATAGAAGACCAATTTTCTCTCTCACTCGACGCTCTCTTTTAACGCTTTGATTTATTTACCGAAGTAACCTGAAGAATAAACCATCGCATGAGACTTGTTGATATAGCGCATTTATGAATTTGGGACATGAGGTGTCATCCTAACCAAGGTTTGTTTCAAACCAACGTTTTCTAATAGATAATACATTCCCTAGGCAACTTGAAGTTGCTACAATAATACTAGAAGAATTAATATTCTGAGTTTATTTTGTGCAAATACATAATACTTCTTCCCGATGAAGAAAACCATTTATCCTTTCTTGGACTAATGAAGCCCCGAAGTGCATATCATGACACAACTTCAGTTTAGATGTATCCATAGTCGCGAGAAAGGACAAAGTGGGTATCATATAGGGGAAATTGTAGTATTGTCTATCTACAAGCAAAAGTAAAGTCGATTGATATGGGTGGAATGACTACTCGTGCATTAATATACCGCCAGTAGTCCCGTATATGCTACACCTCACGAAAATTTATTAAGATCCACTTCCCAACTACCGTAAGATAGAAAAGCGGGTAAGCAAGTTTTTTTTTAAATCCCACACATCACGATGAGCTAAAAAGCTACATTAGCCATATAGGTTATATTATCTATCCTTGGCTCAAAGGCCACATGGATTATGACCACAATGCTAATAGTGATGATATTTTTTTGAGATTACACAAAGACAACGCAGACACTCAACACGCACGCACACTCACCCCTATGAACACACGTACGCAAACCCTACCCCTATGAGCACCTTCGAAGGACCGAAACCAAGAAATCTTGAAGTTCCGTCACCATCGGGGCCTCGCTATCGACGAGGACGTCGCCTACCACTTAATGCATAAGCGCAGAAAAATCCCGAAATAAATCCAGGATAAAGTGTCGCACCCGTGATTTGAACCCTGGGTGGGAGCCCCCAACCAATAGCCTTTACCATTGAGCCATGAGCCCCTTGACTAATAGTGATGATATTTAGTTGTGCTATCAATTGAGATTCTCCCTAGAAGGATATTGGTCTTTGTTGCTCTCGCCAAGCAGCCAAAATAACATTTCCCGGATAAATAAAAAATTCTTGGTCTTATCTATTCTATTAAAAGCTTATCTCTTCATGCTTTGAAAATTGAATTGATCCAAGTCATGCTTTATATAGAATACTAATATGTTGCAATAAATACAAGGACTCAATTTTGCTCTATGGTACGAGTAATTGGGTCGTTTTTTGGGCAATAAAAAGGAGCCGGACTATGAAATAACTCGATCCGAAGCTTTTTGCTCTGCAACCATGGCTACAAGCTAACGCTACCTGAAAGCGCAATGCCACCATTAGCGTCTTTTTCATGCATATGACCTAGAAGGTCAATATAACACAATTAAGGGATCGACCGTCAATTGTATAACAATTGGTGAGCATTAGACCCTGAAGGTGTTAAGTCTAGATGACTACATATGTTTTTGTTGAAAGCATGAACTTGCAGAGCAATAGTTTATACTTCACTAAGTTATGGTCTCAACAAGAAGTTGAGGATATATACTCCTCCCGTAGAAGGAATTACATGCAACGCAAAGATTCGTGCAATTGCATTAATAAAGTCCAAGCTCATTGCATATAAAAATAGTAATATGCCCCTTGTGCGTAATATTTTTCGTATAAATCACTACTAAAGCATACATACACCACTTGAAGTTGGTGATTGGGGATTTTAGTATGCTATTAAATATCTCGGCATTAGGGGAGATGAATGCCCATTTTGTGAAATGCCTTGATATTTATGAATAAAAACGCACAAATGCAAACTAAACTAGTTGTTTAGTTACACTTCTCTATTGTATAGTATGGAGTTATGCCGGATAACTGTATTGACGAGGAGAACCAAATTGGTTAAAAATAATTGAATGCTTCTACCCGGCGTAGATGTGGATATACCCGGGATTAATTTCATATCCACTTGACATTGGCGCTTTGATCAAATTATGCGGGGGCCGCAAATAAGATCTAGTGGCCTACGTCACAAGCATATGCTCTTGTAGTAAACTCACATTGTATGTGATAAAACTCCTCTCATACTCCTCAGAGAAATCACCCCTGTTGGTGAGTTACCTCTCGATGAGGTTCATCCCGAAGATGAAAATCCTAGCAATGCGCGCATACTATAATGCTGGGAATACGGAACAACAATGGATCTATCATTTTGGAAAATAATGAAGATCATTATTAAGATGTTTAAAGTCGAAAAAATATGTGTCGACACTAGTTTACCTCTATAATTGCTTTGAATAAGTCTCTTTATGAGAATCCGGATCCCAACAAAGTCCATGGCAAGAGAGCTTGAAGCTCTCATATCGGGTCAAATGAAATGTGCAATTGAGGTTGAAGCAAAAAAAAAAAAAAAAAAAAATCTCTAAGTGGATATCTTGAACCCGATGTTCGGATAATTATGGGTCATTATTGAAATAATATGTGGTGAAAAGCGATGGTTCAAAAGGTCATAATAGACCAACTCGACATAAGTTCTCAGAAAATATGTTCCGCTATATAATGAATCGGCTAAATGGCATGAATTAAATATGCAAGAATGGGATTCGAAAAATCCATAGAAAGCAACACTAAAATCTTGTACCAATATTGTCCTTTATGTGAAATAACCTCTCCTTAAAGGCAACAACTCCCTCGAAGGATTTTTCCCTCAAGGACTATGGTTATAAGTCAAAATGCACCAAAATATGTGAATTCCTTGAAAGGGATAAAGACCCATATATGACCCAAGTGAGATAATAAAAGGAGGAACCAAAAGCAAAAAAAGGTATACCATATAAGCACATATGCATTCCATGAGCTTTTGCTATGCATGTATATGCTTGATAGATAGCATAATCCACCTCAAGTTTGGAACCGAAGTATCCTCTCTAAAAGTGATATGATATATTTGGTGCTACTAGCAATACACCCCATTGCGCTAGTTTTGTAGACGTGATGTCTTACTATATATTTAAAATTCTCGAAGAATATATAGTCAATCCCCGAAAGGAGTCACGACTGTTATGAGTCAATCCCCGAAGGAGTCATGACTCATTATGAATAGAGAAAAATTATCATATAAGGAATGATGATTATTAATCACATCTCGAAGGTGTGTCTTTGTAACTCTGCGTTGCACAAATATGCACTCTAATATATGCATGAAAATGCTCTTAGCATTGTTCTTTATTTTTATTGTTCTTGAAGAGCAAAGTGAGACAAATGTCATGAAGACTAACTATTGTGAAATCACATCTTGTAATCTCTCTTGGACTATTCATGCCTATGTTTATTTGTAAATAATGACTAATGTCGTGGCAATGGATGACCTCGATGAATGTTGTCATCGGGGGAGTATTTACATGATATTGATTGTAACTCATGAGACTTTGAAGATCTCAAATAATACCAAGATGGTGTTATTGTCGATTCGGTCGTGATCGCCCGAAATAAGCGGGAGTGGTCAATATTTAATTATTATTTAGTATTATTATTATAATTATTAGATTAAATTAAAGTGAGTTAGTAAAGACTAATGGGCCTGGCCCGTTACCAACTGTAAGCCCCTCATATAAATATGGGGGGTAACCATCGTGAGACAGACTAAGAAGAAAATAAAATAATTTTATTTCCGCTCTCTTGCCCTAGGCGCCGCCCCCTACGCCCTAGGTCGCCGTTGGTATTTCTAACGTCACTAACTAGAAACAGATATAAACCTATCACGGCAATGGCGTCAAAAATAAATATCGGATGTTGCTTGAGATAAAACTAAAAGAAATAATTCATTGCGCTTCATAGCATATCCGAAAAGGTTGTCATCCCTATAGTTAAACTACTAATATGCAAAGAATAACATATTCGTACTATGCCTTGATAAACTTCTCAATAAGTAAATAAATAAACTGGGTATCCGCAAGCGCACAGATATGAATATACCATTGTAGCATTTTAACCAGGAGTAAGAACCAGGTCTTGAATTTATATTCTACCACAGGGAAAGAAGTCTACTATCATGAATTAACTATGCATGTGTGTACTAAACATCTTAATCATCTCTCGTATGCAAAGCTTAAGTATTAAATCTATCAATTACATAAACAGGGATCAAAGTTCACAATAAAGATAATGATAAAAGTTCTGATAAATAGATTCAACCAAGTCATATCCAGGTGTGCAAGTAGAAAGTGTCAAACAGTGGACGATAGCAATTCATAGGCTAGCTAGCATTAGAAACTCCAATATGTAACTCTAAACTATAAGTTAGGATCTACTTGATTAGTGCAATACATCTAACAATCATCGAAGAAAGACTAATTAAATCCACACATGAGGACAGAATCCGTGAAGACTAAGGCCGAAACTTAGAACAACCCGAATAATATCATCCGCTAGGCCTACATACGGGGATGGATTGCAAAGGACTCAATGGTGCCGTCAAGCACCACGATCTACCACACGACCCGGCACATAGGGTGCAAACGCGAGTAAATAAGATCTAATCACCACGATTACATCGTCTCTACCACTCACCCATAATATTGATGGATGAGCGCTATACGAATCCATGCATGAACATAATAGTAATCCAACTATGCTAAACATGTAATCAAAGTAAATACTAGAACAAATAATCTCGAATATAAACATGATCAAGATATTCATATTAAGAACGTGTCCGGAACTTGAAGACTACTTACAATGAAGAACTTACAAGAACGAGGCCCCGATCTTGAGCCGGCCTCCCGACGATCGAGAGCGGATTTCTCCCTTCCTACTAGATCTAATCTTGATTGCTACTCTTCCTAAAGCGGTGTTTCTAGAGCGTGGGATTGATGACTTGGATCTTGAAGCGCCGTTGATGAACTTGATTATGAACTAGATGATCTGAAAGGGGGTCTAGGGGTCTCCTTATATAGCCCTGGAGGAGGTGCCGGGGTTTGACCTAGATACATCTCGGGATCCTACCGACGCCCTCGGATCAAACCGACATTAAACGGGTGGATTAGATTGAGTCTTGAAGTCGGTTGAGGAAGCTTCCGGAGGCGGGCGACGTGGCACGGGGGAGGCCGATCGGCCCCATTATTGGGCCGATCGGCCGTGGGCTGCCCACCCCGGTGCCCGTAATCCGTCGTGTCTTCGGAGTCTTCTAGATGATGGTTTCTTGGGTGTTAAGTCTCGCTTCACGTCGGGATTAGTCCAAAGCCTTCTAGGGTCTTCTCTCGGAGTTGGATTGCATTACGCTATGTGAGTCGTGCGCTCCGCGCATTCGGTGTTTTCTGTTTAGTCCCCGCAATTCACAACTTTACCAAAAACGATGGAAATATGTTAGTGACCCCCTATTCTAGGTTGTTATTATGATTTATACCCCTTTCTCATGTTTATTTGATTAATAAATTTATATGATAACAAGTGTCAATAGTCGCCGCCGCCGCCACTTGCCCCCGCCGCCGCCGCGCCCAAGGCCAGCGCCGCCGCCGCTGCGCCGCCGCCCGCTTGCCCGTTCCGCCGCCTTCTCCAAGCCGCAATCCCCTCGCAATTCTCGCCACGTCACGCCTCTCGTTCTCTTGTTGGCGTTGATCAAGAACGAGTTGTGACAGATTGGTATCCGGAGACCACTACGATCTAATGGCCTGCTATGAAGGACGCATGATCGCAGAGGAATTCAACATGATCATCGACGAAATCATCGCAAATATGGAGGCCAGAGCCATGGAGGTTAATCCAGCCCCGTCATCAGCTAAGTACATCCCGCCCTCCAAGCGCTCTCTCCAGTCTGTTGATCCGGATGAGTCCCCCATCCGCCGCACCTCCGATTCTTCTATACCGCAGCCTGCAGACAGTCAGAATTTTCAGATGGATTTTATTTCAGAATTTCCCCAAAAATTTGCTCCAGAAGATCCACCTAAATTCTTGTCGGAAAATCCTAGACGTACCGGCAATAATGTTAAATTATTTTTTCCAGTATGATGGCAAAGACGAACCTTCTCATTGGCTGTATAAATGTGATAAATTTTTCCTCACCCAAGGAATTATTTGTGCGGGATCGATGCAGCTCGCTTCGTTCCATCTTCAAGGGAACGCATTATCCTGGTTTATTCGTTGGAAAAATAAAGTGGGTCAACCAACTTGACCAGAATTTTGTGCAGCTATCACCAGACGTTTTGGAACCCCACTACATAATCATCTTGGTGATCTCATAGTATCACGCCAGACGGGAGATTTGGATAGGTACACCAACACCTTCACAGCTACACTGAACAAGGTACAACACCTCTCCCCCAAACAGCAAGCTATGCTCTATATTGCTGGGTTAGCACCCTTGATTCGGTCGATGTCCAATTACATGAACCACGATATTGAGACGACCATAGCACCGCTAGACGTCTCTACACGGCTTCACGACAAAGACTCCAAGGTACGCACAAGGGGATATTCGGATATTCAAATATCGGGTTCATGGATTAACCGGCATATCCACTTGTCCTACCATGCAATTAATGATCAAAATAAATGGCACCGATCTATTGGCCTTACTGGATTCGGGCTCCACACATAATTTTTTGGATTCGGATATGGCTATGAAACTGGGATTACAAAGCTCTTCCCTTACGTAGTCCGCTCAGAGTTGCTGTTGCTAATGGACAACATGTCACAAATGTGGGAAGGTATGACAATATTGAATTTTCCATTGCTACCGAAAGTTTCAAAGCAGATTTTTTCAGCATTAAACCGAGGCTATGATGTTGTTTTGGGTGTGGTGTAACACCCGTGTTTTTTGCATCATTTTAAAATTCACTAAAAATTTGAACTTTTTATAATTACAACTAAAACATGATTTATTTTTCCGCTAAATCAAAACCCTGTTTTTGAAAACCCTACATTTAAAACCCTCACCATCTAGAAATAGGAAACCCTCACTTGAGGGAATGAAAATATGTATAGAATATATATAAGCACACACATGAAATAATGAGAGTTCGGGAAACTAAGAGTGTGCACAAATATATACGCATATTTATACAAGTACAACTAAATAAACTTTTGCATGAATGCCATTCATGAGAATGCATAGGAGTGCTTGTGTAAATATTTACAAAATATATATATATATACACACATGGGAGAAAAAGGGAAAATAGGAAGGGAGATATGAAAATGGGAAAAGGAATAGAAAGGAGAAAGGAGCCATGGGCTCCATCCCCGCCTCTCCCCACTTCCCCGGCCCAAACCGGCCACCCTCCTCCTCTCCTTTACTGCGGCGTCCGAGTGGGCCGGCCCAGCCGAGAGGCCAAGCCATCGGGCCCAACCGACCAACGCTACGAGGCCCAACTTTCTTTCCCTCCCTCTCGCCGACAGCCGGACCCCACCACCCCCTCTCCTTCCTCCTCCGTCCGCGTCACGACGCCGCTACAGTGACACCACGGCCCCGCCGTGGCCCAGCTCACTTGTCGGCGGTGACCTCCCCACGAGGGAGCGCTGGCCATGCTATAGGCTCAGGTCGCCGTCTCGCTGCCGACGCTAGCGCCGCCGGGAGGCGATCAAAGCACACGTGCCGCCCTCCGCTACGGTGGCGGCAGAATCGCCACCGCCGGGCACGCCCGACGAGGGAGCCAGCTAAACCGGCGCCGATGATGAAGACCAAGGCACTGGGGGCTCACTAACCTCCCGGCCGAGCCACGACGCCACACAGACGCCAGTCAACCTCCACGATCGCGCCACGGCCGCCTTACCGCCATGAATGCGGACGGACGCCGATGTGACCCGGCGATGCACCGGCCACGGAGCACGTGGGCGCCGCGAGGAGGACAGCTCGAGCTCATCGGACTCCAGCCGGAAGCCACGGCCAATCTGCGGCGATGTCGTCGAAGATCGAGCCGCCGAGAAAATATCTCGCCGAGAGGTCCGACGCCGCCCGCCTATAAATAGGCCCTTCCCGGCTCTCAATCGAGCTCGCCTCCACCACCGGTGAGCTCCGCCGGGCCGGAACACGCGATGCTCACCTCGGTTTCTTTCCTCCCCCTCCTCATCTCGCGTGAACGGTTCCCCCCACTCGGATCCCGCCGTCGAAGACGAGAGGAACAAGCTCCGCCGTGAATGGGTCGTCGTCGGTGAGCTAGTGACCGGGCACGCCTTTCCCATCCCCTCCTCTTCCGCTTGCCTTATGTCTTCGCCCTATTACGCTTGTGCATCCGGTGTTCGAGTGGCGCCGCCGCGCGGACTTCGCCGGCCATGCCGCCGCCGGGAAGGAGTTTTCCCCCGCCGCCACCGCCCACCCGAATAGGTCGGGCAGCGAGAGGGGTCCAACGAGCCCCACGCGCGAGCAAAGCACGACGGAAGCCGATTCCGGCGAAGGTCTCGCGGCGCCGCCGCCAAGCACGACCCGAACGACGCCCAACCGTGTCGCCGTCACGCAACCTAACGGCCCGTGAACGGACCAACCGGGAGTCGCCAAGTCACCCCGCCGCTTCCTCGCCAAAGATCGTAAAAGGCAACGCCGTTACACACGTGGCGCCCACCGGCAGCCACCGCGGGCGCGCCCACCTGACCCACGTGGCACCCACGTGTGGAGGCACATTCCTGTACACGATATCAAATGCTATGTACACCCTAAGAATCGTACCCGAGTTCTCGAAAATGTACTTTCCCATATTAGAAAAATTCCCAGAAAATTTGTAAATTCATTATTTGATTTATATAATTTTATCATGTAATTAGTTTCATTTTTATTACATGATAAAATTATATTATAATATTACCCTAATGATTTAATTAGGAATTAATATTATAAAATCCATATCTCATGCATACTAACTCCGTTTTCGCATGAAACGACTTCCATAATTCATCTAAAATCTAGCTCTATGCATCTAATCCATTGCCACCATAATGTTCTATGTTTGTTTTGAATGTCATAGTTCAAAGCTAGGTTTATCGCCCGATCGCAAGTAGAATCGACAACCGATTAGGAGCTTCCGTCCGGCGTAAAACTAGAGACGTTCGACGCCGTGCCGATTCGTAAGAACCTCCTGTGCAAGTCCTTACCCTCCCCTAATCATGACCTTAATAATATGATGATATGATGATAATGATAATCGGATTAGTAAATAGAGGTATGAGCGATAACGTAGCTAGGGAGTCAAACCCGATGACGTAACTATCCACGTTATCTACGCTCATACGTTGTATTCAAGAGCAACCTAAGAATGCCTAATGAACCCTAACCAACAAAAAGAGGTGAGTAGTGGTAGTCCGGTAGAGCCTAAATACCACGTCGGGAATCGCCGCGGGGGTTCTGCGGAGAGATACTCGCCTCCCTAAGGACCGGTTCATAGACCTTCTACCTAGTATAATATTACGTCGTCTGACCACACGCCGGGATGGGGCGGCTTGATTCCACACCCCGTTGGGTTGAGGTATAATGGAGCCAAGGTGGCGGAGTAGGCAAACGACCTATTGGGAGCGGACATGGGGAGAGTGGCCCCATGGTCCGGTTGGCGTGGATCTTTGGCGATCTTCCACGTAAGTGTTTGGGCGCAGATGGCGCAAAGATGCTAGAGGCACATATTGATGATTTGAGATTGAGAGTGGTGTTGACAAGTATAGGTTGGGTAATTAGGTGTTACTGTAAAGCCGCGGATGATTTGGTATCACCATATTGTCTAGGGTGATCGTCATCCTTGGGTGGCGTGTTATCCTTCCAACCCCCGAGAAGTCGTGGTAAAGATTATACCGATATACCTAGAAGGCATCCAAGCGGTGCGAATCTCGTGGGACCACCTTTGACCCGATCGTGCGTGGGAGAAGATGGCCCCTCGTGTGGGAAAAGTGTACAACCTCTGCAGAGTTAATTGAATCTATTCGAATAGCCACGTCCCTTGGAATGGGCAAGTGCTAGGGCGAACATCTATGATTAGATATACATTTTGATGATGACTAACCTGTGGTGTCATGACAAGCGTGATGACATGAGATAACCCGGGAACTAGCGAGAGCGATTTTAGAGACTCGCTAGGGCCCAAACCCTTAATAATTACAACCCCCTCGGTTGGGACTTGCCGAGTACGTTTGTACTCACCCCTATATTTTTACATATCGGCACATGTGAAGGTAAGATCGACGACAAGGTAGAGGATAGCGTATCGTAGGAGTTCGCGGCGCGCGTGCTTAGAGAAGGATGTTGAAGCCCGGAATTCATCCATGTACAAGTCTGCATGTGAAGTACGGGGCAGTATCATAGTTAATCCACCGCTTCTCGGTTGGCCAACTCTGATATCGTGACCTCGATCGGTGACTCTTCGCCACCCTTTGTAAGCCCTTTCTATCCTACATTTCAACAAAATTTCGGTTTACTATTATTTTTGTTCACCATTATCTCTGTTACTAATAGACGTGTTTGTGGCGTGATCCCGGTGCAAACACGTGTGATTAACGACCCATTAAAAGTGGGGCGTGACATGTGGACTGGCTGAGCTCCTTGGGGAATATCGTTTGGAATTTTAACAAACTTATTATGAAATTTTGGCGTAAAGGACAGCCGATCACATGGCACAGCCTCGCTAAAGAGACAATTTCTCACCGGTATTCACATACTTTTCCCCCGATGTGCCAATGGATCATCTGTTATGCAAATTTCAACAATCGTTCAACGAGCCTAAAGGACTCCCACCTCAACAAATAAGTTATGATCACGAGAATTCATTTGAAAGATCCAACTCAGCCAACTGTCGTTCGACCCTATCGTTATCCTCGGTCTGCGAAAAATGAACTAGAACGACAATGCTCAGAGATGCTTCTCCAAGGTATCATCCGGTATAGCACTTCACCATTTTCATCCCCTGTCCTTCTTGTCAAGAAGCATGATCAGACTTGGCGTTTTTGTGTCGACATTATCGGGAACTCAATAGTAATACCACGAAAGATAAATTTCCAATACCGGTTATTGCTTGAATTATTGGATGAACTAGAAGGTGCGTAATTCTTTACCAAATTAGATCTACGATCGGGCTACCATCAGGTTCGCATGCATCCTCCAGACATAGAAAAAACAGCTTTCAGAACACATCATGGACACTTTGAGTTTTTGGTAATGCCATTTGGGTTATGCAATGCACCTTCAACCTTTCAAGCCTTGATGAATGATATTTTGGGACCGTTCCTGCGAAAATTTGTGTTAGTTTTCTTTGATGATATTCTGATATATAGCAAATCATGGCCCGAACATCTTAACCATGTGGAGGAAGTTTTTAAGGTTCTAGCATCTCATAATATCTTCTTGAAGAAATCTAAATGCCTCTTTAGTCAAAAACAATTGGGTTATTTGGGACATATTATATCGGATGCTGGAGTGGCTGTTGATCCTGAGAAAATTGAAGCTGTCACTGCTTGGCCGCTTCCAACAACTCTCCTTGAGCTACGTGGTTTTATGGGCCTCGCAGGTACTATAGAAAATTCATAATGGATTATGGTACAATTGCACGTCCTTTGACTGATCTTCTTAAAAAGGATTCATTCTTTTGGACACCCTTGGCTTCAACAGCTTTTGAGCACCTTAAGCGGACTTTATCATCGGCACCGGTACTCCAACTTCCGGACTTTAATAAATTATTTGTGGTGGAATGTGATGCATCCTGCATGTATATGGGAGCCGTTTTACATCAAGGCAATGGTCCAATTGCTTACTTTAGTAAACGTATGCCCGATAAATACAAAAAGTTGGTCGCTTATGAAAGAGAACTCATAGGACCGGTTACTGAGCTCAAACATTGGCGTCCCATACCTCTGAGGGGCGCCATTCATTATAAGGTCGGATCATTATAGTCTTAAATATATTTTAGATCAACGTCTATCGACAATTCCTCGGCATCAATGGGTTAGCAAGTTACTTGGCTATGATTTCACCGTGGAATATAAACCCAAATCAAATCAAACGTGGTCGCCGATGCATTATCTCGTCGTAACACCTGATGAATCTTCAATCATGGCTATCTCGTAAATTCAATTCGGGTTATTTGACCAGCTACGAGAGGAAATTGCATTCAGCGAGGAAGCTATTGCACTTATTGATTCTATAATCAACGGCAAAGACTCGCTTGAATGTCGCAGCAATGGGTTGATTTTATTCAACAAGAAGGTATGGCTTTCTCATTCGCCCAAACATCTTCGCACCATTCTCCATGCAATTCATGATTCTGCACACGAGGGCATACAGAAAACATTACATAGATTTCGTTAGTCCTTCTTTGTCAAACATGATAAACGTATTGTCACCGATTTTGTGAATGATTGTCTGGATTGTCAACGCAACAAAACTGAGCACCTTCATCCAGCTGGACTCCTTCAACCTTTACCAATTCCAGAACAAATTTGGGAGGATATATCTATGGATTTTATTGAGGCTCTTCCAAAAGTGGGATCTAAATCAGTAATCTTAACAATGGTTGATCGTCTCTCCAAGTATGCTCACTTTATACCTCTTTCTCATCCATACACAAAGAACCCAATTGGCTCGAAAATTTTCTCGTAGATTGTTAGACTACATGGTTTACCAAGATCGGTGGTTAGTGATCGCGATGTGATCTTTATGAGTCAATTCTGGCAAGAAATCTTTCGCCTATCTAATATTATTTTATCACCAACATCAGCTTATCACCCTCAAGCAGATGGACAGGCGGAAGTCGTCAATAAAATCATTACAATGTATCTACGCTGCTTAACTGGTGACAAGCCAAAGGATTGGGTAAGATGGTTACCTTGGGCTGAATATTGTTATAATACGTCATACCATGCATCGACCAAAACTACGCCTTTCAAACTGGTGTATGGGCGTGACCCTCCTACTATCCGTGGTTATCATCCGGGTGAGACAACGTTACCAGCTGTGGATGATTTACTAACTCAGCGGGATATTTTTCTCAATCGCACAAAGGTTCGCTTTTGCGCTTGTCTCAAGATTATTATCGTAAATATTTTGATGCTAAACATACAGAGAGAGAATTCAATGTGGGTGATTATGTTTGGCTCAAACTTTTATCCCGCTCTGTGGCAACAATATCTGACGCACATAAAGGCAAGCTCTCTCCTAAATATTTTAGACCTTTCAAAGATCGGAAAATCATTACACCAAGAACATATGCACCGACCGCCACGGAACCCGTATACACAATGCCTTTCATGTCGGCATGCTCAAACCACACCGTGGAGAGATCCCTACGAAATTCCCGAATTACCTCAGATTCATGATGGCACCCCCCTGCACCTGAACCTAACTAATGCCGGTCCGTAGTCCGGCGGGGTTAGCTTCAAGTGCTCATCAAATGGAAGAACAAACTCCGTTGCCGATGCTTCGTGGGAAGATGCTGAATTATTCAACAAAATCTATCCCGACTTCCAAATTTCGAGGACGAAGCCGAATCTCCAAAAGGGGAGAGATGTCGATTCGGGTCACGTAGTCGCCCGAAATAAGCGGAGTGGCTGAATATTTAATTATTATTTAGTATTATTATTATAATTATTAGATTAAATTAAACTGAAGTTAGAAAAAGACTAATGGGTCCGCCCGTTAGCAATTGTAAACCCCTCATATAAATATGGGGGTAACCATCGTGAGACGCCTAAGAAGAAAATAAAATAATTTTATTTCCAGCTCTTGCCCTAGGCCGCCGCCGCCCCACGCCGCCGCCGCCACCCACCAAGGAGGCGCTGGGCGCTGCCGCCCCGCGCCGCGCCGCCCGCCAGCGCCGCCCGCCCGCCGCCTTCCGCCGCAATCCCGCAATTCTTCCGCCACGCCACGCCTCTCGTTCTACTGTTGGTGTTGGGATCAAGAACGGGTTGTGACAGCTTATTCTAAATGGTGAGTTTGAAAGCTTTTTGAAGGCTCTATCATGACACCATTGGTGTAAGTGGGCATATTGTTTTGTATAATTTTATCCCACGGGTTCCTGAAGTAACATAATGTTAAGGTTATATATAAAATGATCCTTACTATGCATGTAATATACTTGTTAAATCTATATGTGGGTATGCTTCCTGTAGAAGGCGATTTCGGCATAGCAGGGTAATTTTGCAGGGTTCAGGGGGGGAACTCCCCTAGAATATTAACCCTTTATCAAGATTATAGAGAATTCAAAATGATATGATCCAGAAGGTCACAATTTGTCCTGAAGACATCTATTGTACTCTTTTTTCCTTGATGAGTTTTTCTGAAGTTTCTCATGTAAGGTTTTTAATGAGGTAACAACGTGCAAATGCATTTAACGACAATAATGCACTCTTTCTCCATTTTTCCCATTGGGTTTTTAGAGTTTTAACAAGGCATATATTTATCATGGTATTCGCCCAAGGGGGAGTGTTAAGAATTCCTCAATTTGAGGAATGATGGGCTCATACTATATGGGCCTTGGAGGCTACCTTATATGCCCTGAAAGTTATCTCTATATATATGGACTACATGTATACCTATAATGACTAATGAAAAGATGGCTCCCCCTCATACATCCGTGTCTCTCGTGTGTTCTTCTTGGGGATCAGGCAAGGGAAACGGGATCTATCTACAACTTCTGATCGTCTCTCTCTTGGATCGGGAATGGGAAAACGGATCCGTAATCCGTGAATAGGCCAATTCTTAACAAGCTCTTCCTCATGCCCTCTTCTAAAGGTGGAAGGGTGTGGAGAGAATAGAGAGTAGGAAAGGGTTCTTGGTGCAAATTTACGAGAGAGAAAGAATATATAAAAGTGGTTATGATAATTTAGAAATAGTATAGAATTTTGATGTATAAAATTGTTTTCTGTATATTAGGAGTGAATTATTGAAAACTCTTGGAGATGACCTTCTTTTTACTTGCAATACCTTTTTAGGGGTTACAAAACTGCATGTTTTTTTAGGAAAAAATAGGATACTCTAGGAGATGCTCTAATAGCTAGTTTTTTTTGGGTGGACCCACGCCTCCTACGTGTGCCGCTTATATATACATTGTAGTGGGTGAGAGCTCTATCCAAATTAAGCTTTGTGTAACACTCCTCAACCCTCTCTTTGTGAGATTGAGTTTTAGTTGAGAAATCAAAGTGTTGGGTTAAGATATTTTGACTTAGGGAGTAAAAGAGAGAAAGTTAAACCTTGAGAACTTGCCAGATTTCGTCAAATTCATGAAGCATTTGCTACTCTCGGAGTCTCCTAGAGAAAGATTTTAATTTATTGACGTTGAAAGGCTGACTCACAGATGGAAAGTTATCATGAAGGGATCTTGATGAAGGTGGAGGTGTTAAAAAAGAAATTCAGTGTCGGTCAAGGTGGACATCACGGGGACGGATCGGAGTTAAGGGTGCCACCAGCCCCGTCACTCCTCATGTCATCGTTGTCTAGAAAAAGGAGAGGCGCATAGCCTCGACCTACCGAAACTCGTCAATTTGCCACGTTGCCAAGCCACCTCTGACGAGAGCCATGACATCCGAGCATCTGCGACAAACCTGTATAAAAAGTAAGCCATCGATCTCGCAGTTGAACACCGCGACAGTCCGCACAACAAACTAGAGAGCATCTGATCCCGTCAAACCGCACGCAAGCAAAGCACAGGTCCACAGCGTGCTCGGCATCTCACCTACTGTGCCGACGGCAACAAGTTAGTGAGCAACTCGCCATGGCAGCAGCGTCCACCACGCAGCCGCTCGACGGCCGCGTGGCGCTCGTCACGGGCGGCTCCCGGGGCATCGGCCGCGAGGTGTCCTCCCCCCGCCGCGCTCGGCGCAAGCGTCGTGGTCAACTACGCCTCCAACCCAGCCAAGGCCGAGGAGCTCGTCGCGGAGCTCGCCTCGCGCGGTCTCCCGCGCCGTGGCCGTGCGCGCGGACGTCTCGGACCCGGCGGCGGTGAGCGCGCTCTTCGACCGCGCCGAGGAGGCCTTTGGGTCCCCGCCCCACATAGTGGTTGCCTGCGCGGGAATCTTGGACGCCAAGTACCCTTTGCTGGCCGACACCGCCGTCGAGGACTTCGACGCCACGTTCGCGGTGAACACGCGGGGCAAGTTCCTGGTGTGCCGGGAGGCCGCCCGGCGCATCCCTCCCAACAGCGGCGGGCGCATCGTGACGTTCTCGTCCTCGACGGTTGCCGTGCTGCCGCCGGGCTACGCGGCGTACGCGGCGTCCAACGCCGCCGTGGAGGCGATGACGAAAATCCTGGCCAAGGAGGTGGCGGCCAAGGGGATCACGGCCAACGTGGTGGCGCCGGGCCCTGTGAACACGGAGCTTTTCTTTGCTGGCAAGGATGAGGCGTTCTTGGAGAAGGTGAAAAAAACATGGGGCGTATAGCCGAGACGGCGGAGATCGCGCCCGTGGTGACGTTCCTGGCGAGCGAGGCCTCGTCCTGGGTGAACGGACAGGTTATCAGGGTCAATGGGGGCGCCGCGTGAGTGTGACTGCGCTGCCTGCTGAAAATTGACGGTGTTTATCACATTACGATTTGCAAAGGCTTTTCCAAGGATGTTGGTACGCTGGCATGGCATGTGTCGGTATCAGTACGCGTCATTCATAGTAGGAGACTGTCTCTAGTCCCTGGACTAAATAACCAAATATACCATGTCATAAATATTCTGTGGTGCCATGTAATCCATATTTCTCAACACGTCTATCTATAATCTATTTGATTTGTTCATCTCACTCACCACCAATCCACTCCCCCATAGAAAAAAGGTGCTAAACCACCCCAGCCGGTGCTTAATCATTTTTTGTTCGGAGTGCTAGCCGTTCTGGTTTGGGGTTTCCATGTTCTGTGTGTCGTGGACTCTGACTCAGAGGCCACCATCAGACAGGTGGTATCCCTACCCTCCCATCTCCTCTGCTCAGCAAGGTGCTGGTAAATGATGGATTGTTCAGTTGAACTGCTCACGCCTCTGCTTTCTATCTTATCATGAATAAAACAATCGGTTGAAGACGAGATGATGCTCAAAATGCAGGAACATCACCAATCAGGAAGCCTTTCCTCGATCCACACCGGCGCCACCTCACCACCACACGCACACAATAAACTCTCTTCTATCCTCTGCTCCCAGTTCAGAAAACAACGTGATTTGACCATGTGTTGTACGCTGCTTACTCCATAGCACAGATTGCACTTTTTAGGGTTACTAATACATTTCATGTGTCGAAAACCAAAGATGTTTGCTTGAACTTATCGAGTCATGATACAATATTTTTTCTTACAACAAATTTAGCATCACTTTCGCCCATCAGGCACAATAACCACCCAGCGAACACGATGATCAAACTTGATCCATCACAAATTGTAAGTCATTTGTCTTTTTTATCCCTAAGTTTGACCACTCATCTTATTCAAAAATTTTATGCAAACATAGTTAAATTTAAGTTATTCTCAAAAGAACATCGATTAATAAAGCAAGTCACGACAAAGAGAAAGTGATATTTTGCATATATTTTTTGAATAAAACGAGTGGTCAAACTCTGTGTCAAAAAGTCAAACAACTTACAATGAAGCATATTCTTCATCTGTAGGTTGCAATCCGTATGATTTCTTCTCGATCTCCTACTTGTGTTTCACCTCACACCTAAGCATCACGTTCCTAGGGACAGAGACATCTCGCGCTCTAAGGCAATCATAGTACTGCCAGCATGGTTACATCATTCTGCGGGCAGTTAGGATGGAGGAAGTAAAAAAATCCCTAAAACGTTTTAGGTGGTTTCTGGTGACCAGGTGATGAATATGATGAAAGGAGTGGAGCTCCAGTTTTTGAATTGTCTTTGCTTCAACTTTGCTTTTATTTGGCAAATCTGCTTCCGGCTAGTTACTAACCGGCTTGTCATTTTACATGTCATTTTTTGGATAAAGGATAGTTTCTATCCGGCCTCAACTACCAATGGGTAGAATTGAGCCAATTATTACAAAGTTCAGGTCCGTAGGCCAGCACAGTAGTTGAAGAGATCATGGATAGATCACCCAGGTTCGGGTCCATAAGCAGTGACAATCGCCCTGAAGACTAAACGCCACGGCTCGGTGGGTTCCATTCCCTTAACCAAGCCACTGCCTATGAGTCGCCGGGTTCATTCTTCAACAGGCACGCGGTTAGAGATCACTTTCCTCTCCCACTGCTTGGGAGCTTAGCACAGTTTCACGTTTTATTTCACTACCCACTAGGGGTTCTTTTCACCTTTCCCTCCGCTATTGGTCACCCAGGAGTATTTAGCCTTCATCTAACAGCCATCAACATAGTATAAACACGAAAAAGTTTTGACTAAACATGACCAATAAACCTATTTGCAAGCCAGCTTCTAGAGCCAAAGAAATATAAAGCTGATGTCTCTAGGTACTGTCCTCGCAAAGATTAGTTAGTCCCTTTGATCGTCATGCCGTTGCAGTCTTGCCCACTGACAGAGCCAATGAGTCCCCCTAAAAAAGATCCGCAAGAAAGATTTTGGTCTACATTGTCAAAAACTATCTTGTTTCTCGTTATCCAAATTGCCCAATGTAGAGCTGAAGCTGCAGTTAACAACAATATATCGTGTCTATCCCCACTCTTTTAGACCACATGTTAAATAAGTCGTCTATACTGTGTGGAGGGGATAACCCAAATATTAAATTTATAGCGCTACATGAATTTGGTATAAAAACACTTGAAAAAAAAGATATTGAATATTTTGCTATGAGTGACAGAAGTTGCACCTCATATCACTATTCCAATTTCGTCGAGCAAGATTGTCTTTAATTAAAATCACACCTTTTTTTAGGTACCACAAGAATATTTTTATTCTTGTAGGGATTTTGGTCTGCATTATTTCTTGTGACACTCTAACTCCATTGTTGACTAACTCAGTGTGTACATAGATTTGACGGAAAAGCGTCCTGATGAATGTAAAGACTATACAAAAACATCTCTGTCCTCTGTAAGTTCACGTCATATAAAGAGGCTACCAATTGAACTGCCAGTCCTTTAAGTTGTTCCCATTATATTTCTACGGAAAGAAATGTTAAGCGGGATTGAGCTAATTGTTTTTTGACCGAATGGGATTGAGCTAATTAAGTACTTTTGCCATTGAATCTTGTTCCTTCTCACGATATTAAACAACGCGGGGGTATTTGTCCTTAAGTGGTTGGTTTCCCAACCACGTGTCTACCCACCGGGTTTACGAACCATCTTTAACCTTAAAAAGAACCATAACTCATAAAGGTGTCGTTTGTTGTAAAAAGAAAAAAACTGTGCCGCCAGCCCGTCGTCACTCCATAAAAAAGAAAGAGTCCTCGCCCTTACCGAAACTAGCAATTGCCAAGTTGCCAGCATTAGCAAGCCGCTTAGCCGCCTCTGACGAGAGCCGTGACGTCCGAGCCAGCAAGAACCTGTATAAAGTAGGGCCCCTCGCCTGTTCGCAGAACTCGCGCACAGTAGACACACACACGACACGGGCAAACCGTAGACAAGCAAACCACAGCTCCACAGCGTGCTCGCCATCTCACCGACCGCGACGACGGCAACAAGTCAGTGAAGAGCTAGACATGGCAGCGGCGTCCACCACACCACCGCTCGACGGCCGCGTGGCGCTCGTCACGGGCGGCTCCCGGGGCATCGGCCGCGAGGTGTCCTCCCCACCTCGCCGCGCTCGGCGCACGCGTCGTGGTCAACTACGCCTCCAACCCGGCCAAGGCCGAGGAGATCGTCGCAGAGCTCGCCTCGCGCGGCCTCCGCGCCGTGGCCGTGCGCGCGGACGTCTCGGACCCGGCCGCGGTGAGCGCGCTCTTCGACCGCGCCGAGGAGGCCTTCGGTTCGCCGCCCCACATAGTGGTCGCCTGCGCGGGCATCATGAACGCCAAGTACCCCGCGGTGGCCGACACCGCCGTCGAGGACTTCGACGCCATGTTCGCCGTGAACACGCGCGGCAAGTTCCTGGTGTGCCGGGAGGCCGCCCGGCGCATACCTCCCAACAGCGGTGGGCGCATCGTGACGTTCTCGTCGTCGACGGTTGCCATTCTGCAGCCGGGTTACGCGGCGTACACGGCGTCCAACGCCGCTGTGGAGGCGATGACGAGGGTCCTTGCCAAGGAGGTGGCGGCGAAGGGGATCACGGCCAACGTGGTGGCGCCTGGCCCTGTGCGCACTGAGCTTTTCCCTTGCCGGGAAGGACGAGGCGTTCCTAGAGAGGGTGAAAACTCCGTGGGTATAGCCGAGACGACAGACATCGCGCCCGTGGTGGCGTTCTTGGCGAGCGACGCCTCGTCCTGGGTGAACGGTCAGGTTATCAGGGTCAACGGGGGCGTCGCGTGAAAAATTGACGGTGTTTATCTCGTTATTATCTGCTATGATTTTTTCCAAGGATGTTGCCACGTTGATACATGTGTTGACAGTAACAGTATGAGTATGTGTCATTCACGGTATTTTTGTCTAGTCTGGTTCCATAGTAGTGAATGAATAAATAATAGGAAGCTATTATCCTGTAGCAAATAGATTGTATACATTTATTGAGCCCTTGGTTATAACTGTCTGACCATTGTCATTGTAAATAGATGTTGCTTGCTGATTCTTCAATCCTTTGTGCTTTCTACCTAGCATAGCATATGTTAGCACTAGTGAGATGGGTGCATTGTGCCTTCCTGTGAGTTTTTGAACATTCAGTAGATAAATTTCAAGATTTTATCTCATCAGGTTTGGGAGAGATGATTTTTTTAAGTTCACTATCAGTGCATAAGAGGAAATCAAACAATGAACAATGATTCTGGTATTGGCATTGGAGATCCTATCATCAATAATGAACAAGAACAGAAGAAGAAGAAGATTCGTTGTAGTGAGTGCCAGATTCTTGGGAACAATGCAACAAACTGCATGAAGAAGCGTATTGATCTGAACATATTGAGATCTTAGAATTTTAAGCCTTGTTGTAATTATTGAGACAAGAACCATTTATCTGTTGACTGCTTATATGCCCTACTATTTTTGAACTTGAGTGAAAGAAAATGTAGTTGTTGACTCATGTTATTAGCTGCACATTTGGCTTAGTGATTGTATTAGTTGAATCTAGTAACTGTTTTGTTTCTAGTACTTTTGAACCTGAGACATTGGACATGTACTTATGTTATTAGCTGCACATGTGGCTTAGTGATTGTATTAGTTGATCTAGGAACTCATGCATTCTGGTGCTCTCACTGGATGGAATTTGGTGTGATGAACACAATAGCTATTGTCACTATATAATGTGGTTTCTTTTTCAAATTGGCATGAATATACTATGGATTTGCCTAGATTATTTTTGTTTCTTCATATAGTGTTTTGTGACAAGGTAATGTTTGTGGATGTAGTACTGTGAATGACAGTGAATGACATCAGTTGATCAACTATCTAATACTTGGTTCCCCAAAGAAAAAAGAAAAAAAAAACTATCTGATCCTTGGCCATTGCGTGTTGGACATGAGAAGTGGGACCTTTCCATATTCATTTAGATAGTATCAATAGGTAAAATTTGTATTCCTATTACACAATGTAAACCTCACTTAGGCACGGGAACAACATGTGTAATTTAGTGTGATTACTGAGTTGGACTCAGGGGTACATGCCGAGGGATATTAATTGTGGCAGCAGCACAAGGAAAATGAACGATACAAGTGTGACGAAAATATTAACATTTATCTTATATATAAGTAATATATCATCCATAACTTATTTTGGGGCACTTAGAAAAAGGAGTATTTAAATCTACAGTGGTACTTATTTTGGGAAAGGAGTATTTTAGAACCTCACATCAGTTACCAGTACTATCCATAAGTTTATTGTACTCTCTCTACTCTAAAATAAGTAGAAATCTCACGCTTCAAGAAGTTAAATAAATCTCAAGTTTAATAGGTTTATAGAAATTAATAATAACATTTATACCTCTAAATAGGATAAGCATAAAAATATATTATACGATTAATGTAATGATAATTATTTGATATTATAAATCTTAATATTTTTATGTAGATTTGATCAATCTTAAGCACCGGACATAAATGTCTCAAGCACATGGTATCCAATAAGGATGGGTGAGCACGTCCGGCTCACACCAGGCGTCCGGGTGCGCCTCTCCCCATTTCTCTCTCTCTCTCTCTCTCTCTCTCTCTCTCTCCTGATACATTAATTTCCTATTGTTTTTCAAGTAAAAAATATGATATCTACTAATCTAAGTATCATATTCAAAATTCAATTGTACAGTCGAGTAGTAGCCGTGTAAAACTTTGCACATTTTCCCAATTTATTAACACACAACTTTCACAGTAGTAGCCGTGTAAAACTGTAAATATCCTCATGCAAACAAATTTGCTCAAGTAGTAATCATCAGCATGTAATTCTTTCGACTATAGCATGATGGTCATTATACATAAAGTGGCAGCATGTTGTTGCAATCAAAAGGCAAAGGAGACAGTATTTAGACAAGAAATGAATTAGTCTTAGTCACTGTGGAAAATCATGGTTGAGTACTGAATTCACAGAGCTGTTGCTTATAAGATTCTAATCTGAACAATGAACAGACAGCCTGGGAAAGCAAATGAAAATAGCAGCCATCCGTAGACATAGACATTTGTTATGTCCTTATCTGATTGCTAAAGTACAGTGATGCTTGCTGCTTGCAGCTTGCCAAGTTCCTGCAGCAGGATGAATTATTTTGCCGAGCTAGGTGCTGCTGCTGTTTGACGTGATAATCAAGCCACGATAAATTGCTCTGTCGTTGGTACAAAGGAAGAGCAGAGGATGATCTGGTGCTACAAAACAATAGTGAAAACACAATGTGAAAACAGGAAGCCAAACTCTACTCGAATAAGAGGAAAGAGAGAATACAGTTAAGGATGCATTCGCAGTTGAAGTTGCAAAGGAGAGTACATATCCTAATTCAATGGCAAAGTATCTATAAGAGAATAGAGTTAAGAGGTTGCAAAGGAGAGTACATATCCTAATTCACTGGCAAAGTATCTATAATGACTAACTGTACAGCCTGATAGTCTTTATAAAAGGGCTGGAAGGTATTGCTTTTTCCTTCAACTTTTGGGAAGAGGAACTATCTGCAAATGGCAGCACAATGAGTGTTGCTTTCTATTGTTTTGTTCGAAAATGCTAAAATAAAGCACTGAATCAAACACTTGTAAGGAACTTTGGAGGCACAGAATATCTGCGGCAAGTTAGACAGAACTAAGAACTGAGTAGAAGACATGATATTGTAACTAACTGAATGGTTTAAAGAAGTGAACACATGGACACAACACATGGGCAGGAAATAAGGAGGATGAGCTTACCAAGGAAACTATTGCAAGATAATTCCATAGTTCCTCATGTGCTCAGCAAAGAAAAAAAATCCTCTGAAAAAATTGTGTTGCAGTTTGAGAAATGAGATTTCAAAAGGAAAAAATATGGCCTCAAGAATAGCCTGCAACTCCATTCCACATTTTAAACTGTTTGCTTCGCCTATGTATCGTTGTGCCTGAAACAAAGCATTTTAGAAGCCATGTGAACAAAACATATTAGTGAAGCTGTTAACAAAGCATAGAAGTGACTCAGCTATCGATACAGGTGAGGGCTATAGTTTTAAGCTTTTAGTTCGGCATTTCATATGTTTCTTCGCCACATTAACAAATACTATAGAACCTGCAGCGCCAAGATATCCAACATCTTAGCATTGCTATGATTATACGCCGATTTAGCATTCATATGTTGGCTGATATAATGGATATTAATTGTTATTCCTGAAAAGGTGAAAGTGCTATGTATCCAAGACAGGGTTTTCTTAATTTTTATGAACTCAGCTCACAGAGCATAATAAAATGGGAAAGATATGGTACCCTCAAGCATATATCATGATACATGGCAATTTTTTTTTTTGAAAATATTAATTACTTGGCAGGTGTTAGTGTTAAGGCAAAAAAAAACTAAAAACACATGCTTGATATAACAAATTTTACACAAGCAAACCTAGGGAAGTGACCAACAATGCGAACCTAGAAATCAGGCAACAAAAATATCTTTCACATCTTGACATCACATAAGGCACTATTTTATTTCAGGCACACTTACTGCAGACCGGTAATTGCTGTAGATCAAACGCCTTTACTCTATGATATGAGGGGAAGTATTTTATTGTGTGTAAAAATAAGAAAGCAAGATGTACCATTTCAGTTTAGGTAAGCTGTAGTTAATTTTATAATGAGAGCTGGGATGAAGGAGCTGTGTAAGAGGGACACAAAAATGGTTGAAGCTAGATCACCTGTAGCACCGTGTCCAGTGGCCCTTACGACTATTACTCATAAGCTCCTGCCCAGAATCGTCTATGCTTGGTCTGCATGTAACACAGTAGGTGTTTCCTGAAACAAGACAGAACTGATGATTGGTAGCCAAATTGTTTATGAAGGTCTAGGAAACATAAATCATCAACGCACACAGGCTGTTACTGAACTATACAACTTAAAATCACCATATGGAGGCATTCTAAATTTTAAAAAAACGAACATAATCCTCTCACATTGTAAAGAGGCATATGCATCTTTTCTGTAAACAGCAATTACCTTTTTAGCCGCTCAACATTCTGTGGGGGAACCAAAAGCTATAACTCAATAGAAGGAAATAAATTTAATAGGACTATTTTATTATAGAAAAAGAAGTCTTTACGAAATGGAAAAGATCAGGAAGGTTAATCAAGTTGCAATAGGAACCCATTCAGCAATAATAACTCCATTCAAAAAACTAAAAAATGGAAACTAAGTAACTAACCTACTAATCCGAGGTGATTTAAGCATGGCAAATATAACTCTGAAACACGAGATCATTACTATTACAGGAGAATGGTAGAGTAGCACCTATTTTGATCTGCACAAAACCAAAACATCATATAGGATATCTGGCCACCAATAGAGAGATCTCATATAGCGCACCTTGTTAACATGTGAACAAAGCCTTTTTCTTGCACAGGCACCCGTGATACTCAGGATTCTTGTCATTGCCTTTGATTTGAATCTCTTGTAGAGGTAAAAGTGCCATACCACCAGTTTTCATGGCCCTCATTTCTCACGCCATATGCAATCGATATCCGCACAAAGTGGACTAAGATTAGAGATAACAAGTGTTGGATCGAGCTTTAGGGCGCCGACCGAGGTTAGTGTCAAGAGCATTGATTGAGATTAGGGTTTAGGCATTGACTGAGATTAGGTTCAGGGCATTGACTGAGATTGAGAGTGTTGATTGAGATTAGAGTTCGTGACATTAACGGAGATTAGGGTTCAGGGCTTTTGACTAAGATTAGTGATAAGAGCATTGACCGAGATTAGGTTCAGGGCATCCATTTAGATTAGGGTTTTTTTTTTGACACATAAACCACTCGATATTATATTAAAACAAATAACTTACGTAAAGACCCCCTGTAAAAGAGGCCAATTACAAAAAGATCCCTAGATCTAGAACTTGAACCATCGTCGGCGGGCGGCTTGCCTGGTGAGGCCGCAGGAGCGCCCCGGACGCATGGTTGCATGGGCGAATGGGCTTCTCCGACGGAAGCCCGAGGTGGTCGAGGACGACGACGCGGCCGAATCATCGCCGAGAACCCAAAGATGCGCTTGATGTCGGCGCCGGGTAGATGAGCCGCCGCCTTCCTAACCGGCGGGTGGTTCGCCGCCCGCACGGTGGCGCCAGATCATCCAAGGATGCAGATGGAGTAGTTGGCTCGCCGCTTGAAGGTTGGAGGTGGGGGTGGAGGCGAAGGGAGGTGGGGAGGCGTGAAGACTCCAGCAGAGGGAGGGTGGGCGGAGGAGGAGGCTGCCGGAGGTAGGGAGTCGAGGATTTATTTTATTACCACTAACCTTGAGGTCGACTCGACGGGCGACGGCGACGAGGACACCGAGGAGAACCCCCACGAGAAGCCCATCTGTGTCGGAGGCGACGCACCCAAAGCCTGACAGAGCCATGGAGGCACAAACACAAGGCACAAGACGAAAGTTGCTAATATCGCATTATGGGCGCCTAATAAGGTTAGGGTTTAGATTTGTTTTCTAAATATATACCAAGTGCCCAAGTGGGATCTAGTTTTAAAGGATGGGCGGAGGTAGCAGACAGTAAAGTTTGTACATAAAAATATGTTAAAATATGGCAAAAATTTATAATTTTTTTTTGGGAAAAATAGATAATAATATATGGCAAAAATTTATAGGCTGGTCGATGGTTGACAAATCACACATAAATATATATTATGTATGATGTTAAAGTTCTTTTGTAGGAAATGTTGCACAAAGACAGTATGGTTCTTCATTTAGTTTTCAAACTCATATGAACAAACAAGCCAAAGGGAATTCAAGCTGTCAAAGATAACATGAAGTTTTTGCGGGACCAGCATGATTATAGCATGGCTTGTATCAACAGAAGTACCATCCTGTCCCAGCTTCGATTTAATATGGTCAGCTTGTACTTTTTGTTTGGTATGAAGTAGTCACGGTAGAGAGCATTGCAAGTATTGATCTGCAATTATCAGTCCACATCAAGTAATAAGAACTAAAACAGTTAGGCGACACATAACAAATTCAGTTTTTGGCACCAGTCAGCCACACCACCATTGAAGGTGCAGGAATGGTGGACAATGCAACATACCACAGGGTCGGAGGCGGCATTCTGCTGGCAAATCAACCATGCCAAACATTCAAAAAAAAATCAACCATGCCACGTCGGTGTCTCAACAGCCATTTGGGCCACCAATAAGCATATGGCCTAGCTCAATAGCCACAAGAGACAGGAACCTAAGGTGATTACAGAGATTTGGAATACCACGTATCCTTTAACAAACCATTCATACAAAGCACAGGAAGACAAAAGAAGGCTGTGAACAATAATGAAAAACATGGTGGCTTAGCTTTTGGAATGGGAATAAAGACCCATTTAGCAGACACATGCCTATAATTGTGAGCACTAATGAAACTAGGTCCCGAGAATATCACCATGGAGACAAACAAAGGCAACTTTGTTACAGATATGAGGGCATGAGTTTGGATTCATAAGTACAAACATGGATTAGTGACCATGCATCAACAGCAATATGGATTGAACAACTTACCATATCACAGTGCCAAACAGTGGTAGGCTAAAACTGGAAATGGTACTTGGAAGCAAACACCAAAATTTGTTCTTTTCAAACCTAAAAATCATGTAACAAATAAAAGCAGGATTGTAAACAAAAATAGCCCAAGAACTCATCATGCACGGGCTTCATTTGTTGTTCTGCTTATAACTTAGTAGGGCACCTAGAAACATGCACGGGCTTCATTTATCCTTAAGCCAAATACCTTGTCTGTGAGGAAAAAGGAAATTAAACAAACTATTAGGATGACCCAAACCTTTTTTATTAAAATCCAATGTAGCGGAGATCCCCACAGTGAAATTTTAATATTGAATTAAGAACTATTTTGCATGACCCAAGCCCTGATTAAGAAAAACTGCATATTTAGAGAAAACTAACCACGAGCAACCTACTGGGATTGTCCTCAATTTACTTTATGAAACATAGACATTTTTTCACAGGTGCATGGTAGTCTCATAAGTGGTCTGTATAAGATTCATGAAAACATACTCGAATTTTCAGAATTAAAAATCTATGATTTTTACTAGCTTTCATAAATAGAGGTAGGCATGCTAGTCACTCATTGAGAATACATAGTGAGATATCTAGCCATCTAGGATAGTTTTCATGGTTATACTCCTAGATTAAATACAAAAGGCTTAGAACTAAGCAAAAACATATATGAATTCTGCTTGGATGAATGCAGAATTCCTTCAAAGGAGGTTTGGCAAATGAAAATGGTAATTGTGATGGATTATGAGGTTTGGCATAATTATGTGCGATAATTCTGTACATTGGATGATTTCAAGAACTTTTGAGAAATGTTACTTCTGGTGCGCTGAATTTTGATGGAACCACACATTATGGATTAGATAGGTTCGGTGCACCTGTGCAGGAGAGACTGTCAATGATATCGCAACCTGCAAGAGGGGGGCTCCTGTGTCGATTGAAATTAGATTGCATGGTGTTTTACTGTGAATCAGCTTTCCATGAGTCGAACAATATGAGATGATGATGAACAATGCTCGCTACCTTCTTGCTGCCAGCTTGTCCTAGATTTTCGGTTGGTTCTTGCTCTGTTCATCAAGACTTCTTGTTGTTCTAGACTCTGCAGTTCGAGGCAAACAGTCCATCAATACTGCCCACTATGCATCCCTTGACTTAAGGCTTCGATTATCATGGAGTCAGGTTTATTGTATATAAAAAAATTAAGTTAAATGCAGTGACGTCCAAATCCTGCTCTAATTAGTGGGATAACCATTTGGCATGTCGTGCACAGAAATCAGATTGAAAGAGCAAGATACCAGTAGACAAAGAAGAAATGGTAAATCTGTGGACTGCAGACCAGAGAATTCCCACAAGAAAAATGGTCTGCAATATAAGAGTAGCAATCTGTGGTTGGGCACTCAAGCATAATAGGGTTCAGCCATAATTAGTGGTCTGTGATATGTTCAGTCTACAGAGAGCATTAAACCTAGCAACAATATGGACTCCTAAAGTGCTATATAAAGCAAATTATGCTACAAATACTATGAATTAAAACCCAATGCAAATGAGGTGCAAACTTATGTACCAGCTACTCTGCGTATCAACGACTACAAGATCTTTACATCACAAGACTAAAACCCACATGTAAGGTACAATTTAAAATATGAATTACTAAATATATTAACAGAAATGACGAATTAGAAGTGTACCTGCCCACTGTTTGCTAAAGATGCACACCAATGTTAAGAACCTTATTATCAAGAAAACCAAAACTACAAGGGACACAGGATCGAGTCGATGCTTATCTAAAAAGAAGCATAGGGATGAACTCACGACAAGCCCAGTGCCTTCATCAAATACGTTGAAATAAAACTTATTGACTGACGAAGGAGAACTAAAGCAAGTATATATAAGACAAACTGCTTTTTATAAACTTGAAACATCAGGGATTGCTTTCAAAATAAAGCTATGCAAACAAAGACTAAGTGAGATTATACGTGTGGGTGCCGGTAAACTTGAAACATGTTGGGAATGAATATGATTTTATAGAGGCATAAACATAAGGGATTGTTTTCAAAATAAAGCTATGCAAAGAATGATCTAGTGATATTAGAAGCTTACATGTTGAATAACACATAGCGTTATGGGGTTTTGTTTGTACTGTTAATCAAAATGCTATATAACTGATTGGTTTTTACAAAATGTAAACCAGGAAAAATGTGAATGTCCTGTGCAGATAAGGCTACTGGAAGCCTACACAATACATACATAAAACAGGGATTGCACCAAGGGTACCTGGTAGCACAAATAAATAAATAAATAAATATCAAAATTAGTAGCATCTAATAATTATATATCCATACATAAGTCAAACATTGAAAGGGAACAACTAGCAAAAAAATTATAAAAATAGAAATTATAAAAAAATAGTGTGAGCCGGTTAAGTAGGTTGTTAGCACAAATGGGGAACTAGCAGAATGTACAATAGTTACACAGTGGGACAACGATTAAGAAAAATATAGCGCTAAGAGGGAACTGGCAGAATGTAGGGAAAAATAGAAATATAAGAAATATTAAGAACGCCCAAATTTACCTGTTAGTTTTGTTATAGTTTTATAGTGGAAAGGGTCAATATAGAATTAGAACGTTCACTAAAACTGAAGAAATCACCATAGAAGTACAACCAAGAACCGTCAAATGCTGAACTAACTGATGGGTTCAAAAGCAAAAGGACAGAAGTAGACCTATCTAGTACAGCAAACCTAAAAGTTTGGAACCAAGTGAGGGGGCAAGTGACGAAGGAAACTAAAGTAATTAGATCATAGACGAACAGGCTTGCTAAATTGAAGCAGCAACCAGATCAATAACACTACAACATATACCTGTAAAACTGACAAAAGCAGGCACTATTGGTGGCGACGAGCCGACGATGTCTTGGCAACCGCTGGATTGGAAAACCGGAGGGTTGGAGGCGAAGTTTTGATCAGATCAACATCTTCAGATATAGCTCCATCTTCATCGATGGTGTTGGGAGGATCCAGATCTGTCGAAGCATGGGATAAATATATATATAAAAAATCCAACAGAAAGATTTGGGAATGAATAGCGAGAAACAAATAAAGTGTAAGTGAGAGAGATTTGGGGAAGGAACGAAGATGGAAACAAAGAAAACAAAGATTTGAAGAAACGAATCACAAAGAAAAAAACGAGTAAACATATTGAGATTTGAGAGACTGACCTTGAGCGGTAGAGAGGAGGAAAAAGAAAGACGGGAGAGGAGGAAGAAACGAAGATGGAAACAAAGATGGGGAGAGAAGGAATGGTGGAGACTAATATGCAGCGGCGGCGGCGGCGGCGATGGATCTTTTCACCTTGAACTGGACGGAGGGTTCTTGAAAGGCGACGGTGGCGGCGTCGCCTGAGAGCGTTTTTGAAAAATGTCGAAGAGAGAGAGAGAAGTTCAGATCTGAATTTTTATGGAAGAAAAGAAGCATGGAATGAAAAAAAGAAGGAATGGAATGAGAGTTGTGTCAGCTGGGAATGAATTCATGGATGAGTACGCAGAGAATGGGAAAAGCACAGAAGCGGGAATTGAAAGGGTGGGGATGGAGGTTTGACTGGCGTGAATCTTGAAGAACAGGCAGCCATAGGATAGTGAGGACGCGCGCAGGCGGTTCTGGGAAAACCGCGTTCGTTCTGGTGGGTTTCCATGTTCTGTGTGTCGTGGACTATGACTCAGAGGCCACTCCCTACCCTCCCATCTCCTCTCCTTTCCTAGCAAAGTGCTGCTAAATGATGGATTGTTCAGTTGAACTGTTCATGCCTCTACTCTCTATCTTATTTTTTTTTTCTCGAACACGTCTTCATGTGTCTTTTTTATTAAGAGAAGAAGCCAGACCGGCCGAACCAACAGTACAACACAACACAACACTACACTACACCACACAAACCACCTGCGCTCTATCTTATCATGGAAGAAAACAATCGGTTGAAGAAGAGATGATGCTCAAAAATGAAGGAACATCACCAATCAGGAAGCCTTTCCTTGATCCACACCTGACCCCACCTCACCACCGCACGCACACAATAAACTCTCTTCTATCCTCTGCTCCCAGTTCAGAAAACAACATGATTTGACCATGTGTTGCACGCTACTTACTCCATAGCACAGATTGCTCTTTTTTTAGGTTAGTAATACATTTCATGTGTCGAAACCAAAGATGTTTGCTTGAACTTATCACCACTATACAATATTTTTCTCACAACAATTTAGCAGCACTCAGCTCATCAGGCGCAAATAACCATCCAGTGAACACGATGGTCAAACTTGATCCATCACAAATTGTAAGTCATTTGTCTTTTTGTCTTTTTAACCCCCAAGTTTAACCATTCGCCTTATTCAAAAAATTTTATGCAAACATAGTTAAATTTGAGTTATTATCAAAGAACGCCTATTAATAAAAAGCAAGTCACGACAAGAGGAAGTGATATGTTGCATATATTTTTGAATAAGACGCGTGTTCAAACTCGGTGTCAAAAAGTCAAACGACTTACAATTTAGGATGAAGTAGAAAAAAAAATCCCTAAAATGTTTTAGGTGGTTCCTGGTGACCAAGCGATGAATATGATGAAAGGAGTGGAGCTCCAGTTGTTTCAATTGTCTTTGCTTCAACTTTGCTTTGATTTGTCAAATCTGCTTCCCAAGCTGGTTACTAACCGGCTTGTCATTTTACATGTCATTTTTTTTTGATAAAGAATAGTTTCTATCCGCCTCATCTACCAATGGGTAGAATCGAGTCAATTATTACAAAGTTCAAGTCTGTAGGCCAGCACAGTAGTTGAAGAGAACTCCGTCTAATAGCCATCGACATAGTATAGACACGAAAAAAGTTTTGACTAAGCATGACCAATAAACCTATTGCTAGCCAGCCTCTAGAGCCAAAGAAATACTACAAAGCTGACGCCTCTAGGTACTGTCCTGTAAAGATTAGTTGGTCCCTTTGATCGTCATGCCGTTATAGTCTTGCCCATTGACAGAGCCAATGAGTTCCCTAAAAAAGATTCGCAAGAAAGATTTTGGTCTACATTTGTCAAAAACTACCTCGTTTCTCGTTATCCAAATTGCCCAATGCAGAGTTGAAGCTACAGTTAACAACAACAAATCATGTATGTCCCCCCCTTTTAGACCACGTGTTAAATAAGTCACCTATACTGTGTGGAGGGATAACCCAAACATTAAATTTATAGCGCCACATGAATTTGTCATAAAAACACTTGAAAAAAAGATATTGAATATTTTGCTATGAGTGACAAAAGTTGCACCTCATATCACCATTCCAATTTCGTCGAGCAAGATTGTCTTTAGTTAAAATCACACCTTTTTTTTTTTAGTACCACAAGAATATATTTATTCTTGTAGGGATTTTGGTTTGCATTATTTCTTCATTCTTGTGACACTCTAACCCCATTGTTGACTAACTCGTAGTACGTAGATTTGACGGAAAAGCGTCCTGATGAATGTAAGACCATACAAAAGCATCTCTGTCCTCTGAAGTTCACGTCATATAAGGAGGCTACCATTCTACGCCAGTCCTTTAGGTTGTTCCCCATTAGATTTCTAAGGAAAGAAATGTTAAGCGGGATTGAGCTAATTTTTTTGACCGAATGGGATTGAGCTAATTAAGTACTTTTGGCATAGAATCTTGTTCCTTCTCACAATACTTTTGACCGAATTCCTTCTCACAATATTAAACAACACGGGGGTATTTGTCCTTAAATGGTTGGTTACCCAACCACGTGCCTACCCAAAACCGGGTTTACAAACCATCTTTAACCTTACAAGAACCTTAACTCATAAAGGTGTCTTTAACATTCATCAAGCCTTTCCAAAAATAAGAATCAATTGTTCTTTTGAAGCAACTCCCTATCCTCTTTTTGTTTCTGAAAAGCTACTGCCATGTACCTTTTTTCATTTAACAATTTGAAAACCACTTGCTCAATAGGCATTTGTTTCAATGTCAAGATTATTTATACCAAGACCACCTTGAATCTTTTACATGTCATACAGATGAGAAGATGCTTATGTCCAGTCTATGCACCTATCAAATGCAGGTTATGTAAATTCTTCTTCGTCTAGGTACCTCCATGTGTGCGAACATCTTAAAAAGGTGAGAATGACATATGTCTATCATTAACTTGACTTCTTACATTACATGTGGTTTCGACATACGTTTACATTTCCTCTGAAATTTTGCAAACTCCAAAATGCATTCTTTTGGTGCCACAAAAGAGCCGTTGGACTAGGATGATGATGATGCTGAGCAGGAGGCACAAAAGAAGGGTGGAAGACCGTCCAATAAGAAGCTAGAGCACTGAAAAGATTGGAAAACTGAAACACGTATGAACACAATTTAGTGGTGTTTGTGATTTTGTTTAGAAGCTATATGTATAGTATTATATGGTACTAAGATTAAATTTTCTTCAACTAACATTACATTTTGTAGTGTTTACCATTGAGATTACGTAGTACACCAATGATGTCAATAGTGATTTTGTTATTAATATTTACCATTATGCTTTATCTTATTATCAATATCTTTAATCAACTTGCTGAAATTTAAGGTTGTGCATTATCGCAAGTCATGGCAGGGCGCCCGCCGGATGTTCTAGTTGGAGTCAATCTGTGCCACCAGCTGTAACACCCGTGTTTTTTGCATCATTTTAAAATTCACTAAAAATTTGAACTTTTTCAATTACAACTAAAACCTGATTTATTTTTCGCTAAACCGAAACTCTGTTTTCAAAACCCCGCATTTAAAATCCCACCATTTAGAAAAATAGGAACCCTTGTTTGTCGCTTGTGAGCTTTATGGTGACCAAGGATGCAAGGTAAGTCCTAGATTTTATTTATGGAAGTATTACATTGCATGAGAATGATTTACAAACCTTCTCTCGGGAATAAAATACCAAAACACATGTGTACCAAAAATATATATGAATATTTTTATGAGCACAATAAATAATTATTCTCGACAATAAAAATCACGAGAATATAAAAGTGCTCGTATAAATATGGTAATATATATTACACATGAAATATCAATTTGGTGAAAAGTGTGTACACACATATGTATATATTTACATATACTTGTATAAGTCATCTTGTATAAATATTCCCATAAAATACAAATCAGGAGAATATTACTCCAAGAGCTTATGCAAATAAATATATATATATATATACATATTTACACACAAAATAATAGGAATAAGAGATAAGGGAAAGGATGGGAAAGGAAATAGAGATGAAAGAAAAAGAATGAAAATAGAAAATGAGTCACGGGCTCATTCCTCACCCTTCCTTCCTCCTGGCCCGCCCAGCAACCTCCTCCCTTCTCTCCTTTCTACCCACGCAAGCGGACCGCCCAGCACAACATCCAAAGACCGCCCAAGAAATTGCGCCCGGGCCTCCTCTCCTCGTACCACATCAAGGCGCGTGGGGCCCGGGCGTCGGCACCGTCCCCCTTCCCCGGAGACGGCGACCACGCCACGGGCCGCCCAAGCCCCCGCTGCCTCGGTCGTACCACGACACGAAGAGTGGCGACGACCCGGGGCATAGTGGGAGCACCGTGCGCCCAAGAAGACGCCACACCGCCAACCGCCATAACCCGCACCAAGGTCGACGGGGAAGGCGGCGAGGAGGAATCCGCCTATGAGCCGCCGGCCACCGCACGGGGATCCGCCGCCGGGACACGACGACGACGACGGAGACACGGTGGATCCACTAACCCTCCCGGCCAACTGTCGGACAGCGCCATGCGTCGCAGAGGCCGGGTCAAAGCGCACGGTTGGCGGAAGACGCCATACCGCCGCCATAATGGCGAGACAGACGACAACGCCGCCGACGACATGACCAGACGACGGGACAACTGGCGAGCTCACGGAGGGGGAGCACGAGGACCACAAATAAGGCTCCGGCGGAGCACCAACTCCTCGCCCACGGAACAAAGAAGAAACGGTCGGAAAGATCTTGAAGCGGAGGAAGATGTCGCTACGGGCGATGCTCGGGCGGCGAGGCTATAAATAGCCACCCTCCCGCGCTCAATCGACTCCGCCCCTTCCCTCCCCGAGCTCCGCTCCATCCTAGAACGCCGCGGTGCTCGCTTAGCTTCCTCTATCCTCCCTCCGTCGCCGAGAAATCGGTATTTTCCCCAACGCGAAACCCGCCGCCGGAGAAGGGAGTCCGAGCTCCGCCGCCAAGGTCGCCGCCGCTTCGATTAGTCGCGTGGTACGCCCCCTACTCCTCCTCTTCGCTTTCTAACAATCACGCCAGATAGGCCCCCGGTGGTCGCATCGCTGCCGAGCGCCGCCACAACCCCGACCGCCGCCGCCAAGGGAGACGACCCTCCCGACACCCCGTACGCCAACGCACCGGTGATGAGCCGGTTCGGGAGGCCCCTTACGGGGCGAAGCAACGGACGCCGCCGCGAAAATTCCGGGCGGAGTCCGGCGAGGCGCCGCCGCGACGGGCACGATGGACGAGACGGTCACGCCGCCGCCGCTACCATGACGCCGCCGTGGCACCACCCAATGAAAAGCCGCCACGACGCCGATCCGCCTCCCACCGCCCCAAAACCGCTACGGCGACCCGTCGTCCACGTGGCGCCCACCGTGGCGTCCACATGGACCCACGTGGTACCCACGTGTGCCGGGGCATTCCCGTGTACACAAAGTAAATTGCTATGTACACCGGATATTGTACAATACGAGTGTTAGAAATAGACTTTCCCGTGTCGAAAAATTCCCGCAAAAATTTGTAAATTCACTATTTGATTTATAGAATTTTATCATGTAATTAGTTCCAATTTTATTACATGATAAAATTATATTATAATATTACCCTAATGATTTAATTAGGGATTAATATTATAAATTCCATATCTCATGCAATTTAACTCCGTTTCAGCGTGAAACGACTTCCATAATTCATCTAAAATCTAGCTCTATGCATCTAACCCATTGCCACCATAATGTTCTATGTTTGTATTATATGCTCTAGTTCAAGCTAGGTTATCGAAGTACCCGAGGTAGTTTTCCTTTACGACCGATTAGGAGCTTCCGTCCGAAAAAAGCTAGAGACGTTTGACGCCGTGCCGATTCGTAAGAACCTCCCAGGCAAGTCCTTACCTCCCCTAATCATGACCTTAATAATATGATGATATAATGATGATGATGATAATCGGATTAGTAAATAGCGGTATGGGCCCTGATAACGTAGCTATGGAGCTGCCGGATGACGAATCATCCACGTTATCTACGCCATACGTTGTATTCAAGAGAAATATGAGAATGCCTAATGAACCCTAACCAATAAAAGAGGTGAGTAGTGGTAGTCCGGTAGAGCCTAAATACCACGCCTCTGAATCGCCGCGAGGGGTTCCTCGCGGAGAGATACTGCCTCCCCTAAGGACCGGTTCATAGACCTTCTACCTAGTATAATATTACGTACACCCACACGCCGGGATGGGGCGGCTTGATTCCACACCCCGCTTGGGTTGAGGTATAATTGGGAACCAAGGTGGCCTGAAAGGCAAACGACCTATTGGGAGCAGATGTGGGGAGAGTGGCCCCATGTCCGCTTGGCGGGATGCCGAGTGGTCTTCCACGAAAAGTGTTTGGGCACGGTGGCGCAGCGGCTAGAGGCACATATTGATGATTTGAGATTGAGAGTGGTGTTGACAAAGATAGGTTGGGTAATTAGGTATTACCCAGAAAGCCGCGGTGATTTGGTATCACCATATTGTCTAGGTGATACGCCATCCGTAGGGTGACGTGTTGTCCTTCCAACCCCCGAGAAGTCGCGGGTGAAGATTATACCAATATACCTAGGGTAGCACCCAAGCTGGTACGAATCTCGTTAGGCCCGCTCTAAGCCAAGTCGCGGTGGTAAGGGCAAAGGTCTATCGTGGTGGGGAAATTTGTACACCTCTGCAGAGTTATTTAAATCTATTCGAATAGCCACGCCCTTGGAATGGGCAAGTGCTAGGCCGAACATCTATGATTAGATATACACCTCGTGATGACTAACCTTGGGTGTCATGACAAAGCGGGATGACATGAGATAACCCGAACTAGCGAGAGCAGCTTTTAGAGACTCGCTAGGGCCCAAACCCTTAATAATTACAACCCCCCGGTTGGGACTTGTTGAGCACGCTTTGTACTCACCCCTCTATTTTTACGATATCGCCACATGTGAAGGTAAGATCGACAACAAGGTAGAAGATCGTATCGTAGGAGTTCGTAAGATGTTTGCTTAGGAGAAGGACGTTGAAGCCCGTGATTTCATCCGTGCACAAGTCCCGCCTGTGGAGTAAGGGAGACGTGTCATAGTTAATCCACCGCTTCTCGGTTGGCCGACTCGACATTGTAACCCGACTTGGTGACCCTTCGCCGCCATCTGTAAGTCCCTTTCCATCCTATATCTCGATAGCTCGGTTTACTATTAATTCTGTTTACCATTAATCGCTACTAATAGACGTGTTTGTGGCGTGATCCTAGCGCAAACACGCAGTGATTAATCGACCCATTAAAAATGGGGCGTGACACCAGCCCTAGACTCCGGGTTCACCATGCCGTGGCAAGACGCATAGCCACTCAAGAAGCAAGACAGACACACAAGACCATATCAATTCACAACCTACAACCATGGTGGCATGGTGGACAACGACCATCGCCTTTCCACCCGGATGGCAACAGGTATATATCACAAAAGTAAAGAAACCCCGGCTCCCGAGCGCCTCGGTCGGGCGACTCGGGCGACTCGTCCGTCGCCCGGCCCCCTCCTTCCCGAGCTCCCGGCCGCCGCTGCCGCCCGCCGCGGCGGCGGCGGCGGCCCGCCGTCGTGCCCCTCAACAAAGCGACGCCGGCCGCCGCCCCGCCTCCCCACCTTCTCTCCCCCCGCCTCCTTGGCCCCGTAACCTAACACCGGGCGGCGCTGTGGTGGCCTCGGGGCGGCTCGCCGGCCGGATTTGCGCCCCCCGACGCGGATCCGCCGGTTCGGGGCTCCGGCGTCCCTCCCCTACTTCTCCCGTCACCGGCGCCATGGCAGCGGCCATGGCGGCTACTCCCGGCGTCCAAAGCTAGGTGGTGGCTGCGCGGGATCCGGTCCCCCGGGCCCTATATCCGGCGACGGCTGCCCTACCCCGACCGCGCCGACGGCTTCTTCAGCGGGTGGCCATGGTCGCCGGTCCGGCGGGCGCTGGCCGGATCGGGCCCCTGGGGCCCTCGATCCGCGCCGCCGCCCCGCCGCCCGACCGCCTTGCAAAGCCGCCTCGACGTGCGGCCATGGCGGCCCGGTACGATGGTGGATGGCTGGACCGCACTTGGCCCTCGATCTCGGCGTCCGTTCGACTTCCTTCACCTTGAGACCGCGCGCTGTGGCGTCGACTTGGGCCTTGGGCCGTGCGGGGCGGCGATGACGTGGCCGGATCGGGGTGGCGGGCTTCGTGGATGGGGTGAGCGGCACTTGGGACGGCGCTGCCAGTGCTCTGTCTTGCACCGTGGTGGTGTGGGCGGCGTCTCGCCGTGCGTCTTCAACGCCGTGGTGGCGTGGTTGGCGGGTCGTCCCTTCGTGACCTCGAGGCATGGTGCTCGGCGAAAGCGGCTCCGACGTGGTCGGGCAGGCGATGGCGACACCTCTTGGCGTCGCACCCTTCTTGAAGGCATCGCCTCGACGCCCATGCTCGTGTGTTCGGCCCGGACTCCGGGTGAAAGCCTCGCCTTAGCTCCTAAGGCCGCAGCCGGTGGCGTCTTCGGCGTCACACCCTTCTCAAGGCGCCGTTGAAGAATCTCTACGGGCCGCCGCTCCTTCTCCCCCGGTGGCTTTGGCCCTGCCTTGCTCGCTTGCTAGTCCTTTCTCGCGCTTATTGTTTCCTCCCTCACTTGGGTTTGCCTAGCTAGTGAATGTTGCAGCTATCGTCGCCGTTGTCTTCTTTGCCGCGAGGTTGGTTGGACGGATGCTTTGCCATCCCGAAGTTCTAGCGGATGCTTTGCCGCCGTTTGTCTTCCCAAGGATGCTTTGCCGCCGAGGTGCCCGGACGGATGCTTTGCCGCCTCGGGTTGTGGCTCCGCTCACCGCTAGCTGCCAAGTGTTGAGTTCTCTCTGTTGTAATAGGTTTAGCTTTATTTGGATTGTTAGGTGAAGGGTCCGCCCTCCCCCTCCCCTACCGTTGCTTCCTGTTTGTTTGTGACTCTAGGGTTCATCAAGAATCCATGGTTTACTGGTGAACCCTTTGTAATTTCTCACTTCTCTTAATGCAAAGACGTGCTAATGCACGCTTTCGAAAAAAAGATGGCAACAGGTATGATCGAGTTTTTGTGATGTAGCTATGACTAAGGCTGATGGCCATACACAGGTGTACAACCACCTAGATGGACAGGTACACGATCCAAGAGCCGAGCCTACTTCTAGGAGTCCGATGTTTCGCTGATGCGTCACTGCTACATGATGCCCTGGCTGGACAAGCCTTCTCTGCCTTGATTCCTACTGGTTCTAAATCTTGGCCAACTACTCAGCCTAGCACAAAAGATCAACAGGAACCTCAACGCCACGATGGATGCCTGGTTGGATAAGCCTTCTCTGCCTCGATTCCTACTGGTTTAAATTTTTAAGCCTACATATACTCCCTCCGTCCCAAAATAAACGATGATATGGGAAGCGTGCGGTCAAACTTTCTCAACTTTGACTAAGTTTGTAGAAAATACATGCGACATTTAAATCTTCAAATAAATTTGTTAAAAAAACTAGACTTAAAGATCTTTCCGATGATACTAATTACTTAACATAAATATTTATATATTTTAATATATAATTGCTTAAGATATTAAAAACGTTGACTTTTCTAAGCGAGAAGGTCTGGGACAGAGGGAGTATGCTCTTACAAGTGTCACAGTCATCAAATGTCCGCATATGGATGCGCCAATATTTAACGCTTGTCTCGGTTCTTGGTGCTGAAATAAAATCGTTTGTTGTAAAAAGAAAAAAAAACTGTGCCACCAGCCCGTCGTCACTCCATAAAAAAGAAAGAGTCCTCGCCCTACAGAAACTGGCAATTGCCAAGTTGCCAGCAAGCCGCCTCTGACGAGAGCCGTGACGTCCGAGCCTGCAAGAACCTCTATAAAGTAGGGCTCCGCGCCAGTTCACAGAACTCGCGTACAGTAGACACACACGACACGGGCAAACCGTACACAAGCAAACCACAGCTCCACAGCGTACTCGCCATCACACCGATCGCGACGACGGCAACAAGTCAGTGAATAGCTAGCCATGCTAGCCATGGCAGCGGCGTCCACCACACCACCGCTCGACGGCCGCGTTGCGCTCGTTACGGGCGGCTCCCGGGGCATCGGCCGCGAGGTGTCCTCCCACCTCGCCGCGCTCGGCGCACGGGTCGTGGTCAACTACGCCTCCAACCCAGCCAAGGCCGAGGAGCTCGTCGCGGAGCTCGCCTCGCGCGGTCTCCGCGCCGTGGCCGTGCGCGCGGACGTCTCCGACCCGTCCTCCGTGCACGCGCTCTTCGACCGCGCCGAGGAGGCTTTCGGTTCGCCGCCCCACATAGTGGTCGCTTGCGCGGGCATCATGAACGCAAAGTACCCCGCGCTGGCCGACACCGCCGTCGAGGACTTCGACGCCATGTTCGCCGTGAACACGCGCGGCAAGTTCCTGGTGTGCCGGGAGGCCGCCCGGCGCATCCCTCCCAACAGCGGCGGGCGCATCGTGACGTTCTCGTCGTCGACGGTTGCCATTCTGCAGCCGGGTTACGCGGCGTACACGGCGTCCAACGCCGCTGTGGAGGCGATGACGAGGGTCCTTGCCAAGGAGGTGGCGGCGAAGGGGATCACGGCCAACGTGGTGGCGCCTGGCCCTGTGCGCACTGAACTTTTCCCTTGCCGGGAAGGACGAGGCGTTCCTAGAGAGGGTGAAAAACTCCGTGGGTATAGCCGAGACGACAGACATCGCGCCCGTGGTGGCGTTCTTGGCGAGCGACGCCTCGTCCTGGGTGAACGGTCAGGTTATCAGGGTCAACGGGGGCGTCGCGTGAAAATTGACGGTGTTTATCTCGTTATTATCTGCTACGATTTTTTTTCAAGGATGTTGCCACGTTGATACATGTGTTGACAGTAACAGTATGAGTATGTGTCATTCACGGTATTTTTGTCTAGTCTGGTTCCATAGTACTAGTATCATGTTTACAAATATTCAGCGGTGCCATGTACTTCTCAACACGTCATCTTTTTGATCGAGTAAAAAAGTCGTTCATCTCATGCTCCATAAAAATGATATTCAGTTCTCAGTTGCACAATTCTGCGGTTGTTTGGGAGAAATGTCATAGCAAACGATTATGCTCACAACAGGCAGGCAATCACGTCCTCCTGTTATCATCATCCGCGCCTTCGTCGAAAACACCAGATGAGCCAACACGGAAGTCGAGCTGCTTCTGATGTTTCTGCCTCCGCCGCTCGTCGAACTCCTCCCACCCCTCCACCTGTTTGGGAATCGGAACTGGTCAAGTTGAGAATGCCACTGGAAAATGCCTCTATCGGAGCCCAAGGCCAAAACTGATGCAGGCAAATTAATCAGCTATACCCCAAGTGCTGTACTTGTCTAAAGAAAAAGAATAAATAATATAAAAACTGCATCTCTACTAGGCCACTGCTAACAGGCCACCGTTAACAAAGCAGATCGCCAAACGGGAAAGAAGGTAACAAAGTAGTGTCAATACTAACAAAGTGTAAAGGGAAAATATGAACATGCACGGGCAGGGAGGCAGGCAGGCAGACTCTTAAGGAAATGGTACCTGCCGAAGAACATCATTTGTGATTTCTGTGCCATGAAGATCGAGTGTAATAAGCTGCGAGCACTTTTTGAATAACGTTGCTGGCAAGGACGTCAGGCCATTGTTCATATATGCAAAACCTGTTGAATAAATTTGTTTCATATAAAAAATGTTTAAACACTGGTAGATATGTGTCTTTACATGCAAAATCTGTTGAATAAATTTGTTTCATACAAAGAATGTTACACACTGGTCGCTAATGTGCAAATGTAAATGAAAAATGAGAACAGATCTGTAGCAAACAAAAGAAACAAATAAATATTACCCTCAACAGATATTGTAGAAGAGCTAGAAGCAGCATGGTACAAAAGTTTTGTCAAGATAAGCTGAACTGGTTTACTAATATAGGTGTTAATGAAATAATAGTATTCAAGAACAATTGACCCTTTTGACTGTCCCAGGTCACAAACCCAAAGTTCCGTGAATGATATACTGAGAAACAAAGTCAGTTTTAATTAAACCACAAAACTGCATTCACAGGTTTTGTTGCATACCATTAAATCTCATACATCTTGCAGTTCGGCATCTATGCACTGGATTAATAACTTGGGGGCTCATTTATACACCTATCATCTATGTGAACATATTTGCAGTTGGACAATGAATATTTTGTGGTATCATCCATATTGTGGAAATCATTGCTATCTCACAATGAGACATTTGGAATTTTAACAAATTAAGATAACATAATATGCTAATTCAGCACTTCATTTGCTGTAAGTGATGATACATCAATATATCATCCTAGTATTTATCATTTTGCTACAAATGCACCTTTCATGCATCTGAAAGCACACACCTTAAGATTACAAAGGTTCCCGAAGGCCTCTGGCAGTTCAGTTAAGAGATTTGATGACAGATCAATCTGAAAAATTCAAAAATCAGGTTCAATACAGAGTGCTCTACAAGAATATATGAGGCAGAAGCAGGGCGTATATGAGAGAAAACACACCTCAGTAAGAGATTCACAATCTCCTATTGATGAAGGCAATGAAGTTATCCTGCCAACAAGTGTAAACAAGTCAAATGTGGCATTCACCATAACATTTAAGTTTTAATTCCTTAACAAACACTACTAGTACAGTTTTCATAGAGAAAATAAGTAACAGAAAAAAAAAAACATTTCTTCTCCCAGTAAATTTTTTTCTATGATAGAATAGAACTAGTAACAACCTACTAGTGTTTGCACATTACTAACTACGAAGTGCCCTAGAAAACAGAAACTGATTAAGGTCTTTGACTTTTTCTGGGCTGTAAATGTACTATTTGGGTTACATAAATATAAAAAAAGTTGTATTGAAAACAGAATCAGCACTATATAGTTATAGCTGTCAGCAGTCTCAATGTCAACTCGCAAGACATGGTCTATCAAACTATCCAGACATGGTTCTTTTCAACCCTCAACATGATTGACAAACAGTCAATCTCAAATGGGAACACATCAGTAACATCACATCACTCTTGATTTGAAGCACTCTTTTACAAGTATGTAGAATAAACAAAATCGGAATTCAGCAAGAAAAATAAAAAAGTATGAAAGAACAAATAAGGTACTGCAAGCCAAAAATGATGAGTTCTGGCACAAACCTATTGTTATTTGCTATTAGAATCTGGAGGTGCTTCAGCTGTCCTATTTCTATAGGCAAGTTATCAAGCCTATTATTTGCAACACGTAGTTCACGTAGAGAAGCTAGCAAGCCCAAAGTTGATGGCAAGCTAACCAGTCTGAAAGATAAAGAAGAAAGTGGATGATCACATTATATTGTTGTCATGTACAAAAAAAACATGCTTATCAGTCATCATGCCCAATAACACTAAGATAAGAGATACAGTATTCTAATTAGAACTATGAAATATCCCCTTTTTGTACCAATGTGAAACTTTACAAGTTTATATATATCTTGGTGGCAGGAGTCAACTGCGAATTTTTTTATTCAACAAGTTGACAGAAATATAGGTGAAAAACAAAGCGGACATGAGGTTTAGTTGCTCAATAGGATAATTCAACTATCACATTTCCCATTTAACTGAAAAAAATCATAACACATCTGGCATCTTCAGAGAACTAAGGTAGATGGTTAGCACAATAATCTGCACCCGATTAATCACTCAGATGCACCTCCTGCCTGAAGGATTTACCACACACTAAAGAAAAAAGTTTGAAGCTAAGATTCAGTATGAATTCTCTCTTATACATCCACATATGGCATGCTTCAGCTTTCTGTCATCTATTGGTTGATTATAGGCCAATACCTAGCTGATAGCTCGTAGCATAAAAGTTTGAGAATATAAAGACCAAAAACAGTTTTGGAGAACACAGCTATAAACATTGTTTTACATCCACTGGCAACATCACAAAATATTCATAGTACTACTATGAATAACAGTAACAGGACAAGAGTTTCAGAATTGGACATACCGGTTTTCACTTAAAGATAAATTCAGTAACTTTTGAAGACATGATAGACCTTCCCAGCAGATGCTATCATCAGTTATATCATTGGCAGTTAGGAGCAATTTCTGCAATATAAAATTAAGTCATGTACGCACAATTATAGTTCCTTATGGAAGGAGAAAATAACCCAATTCACTTTCGATAGGAAAGAATAATTACATTTAGAGATTTAAGAGCAGAGATTTTGTGTGGAATTTCCTTGATACTGTTGTTGCTGATGTCTAGTATTCGTATCGAGGGGCCACAATCCCAGACTTCTTCAGGCACTACCTATTGAGAGTCACTCACAAAGATTAAGTCTAAATTTGTTCAAAGGAGCTTGGTATAGGAAAATAAGCAAGTGATAGCAAATCAATATCATCGAATTAAGGCAGGAAGCGGTAAAAATGTTGAGTGGTTCAGGCAACAGTAGCATCAGTGGAAAAATAATTAAATAGCATATCTGTTTCTACATTTGGTGATAAAACTGTGGGCACCAAACTGAGATGCCATAACTAATTAGCATATAGTTTGTGGGTACAGAAGATTGTGTCAATCATGACTAGAAATTAGTGCTAGACATTTTCTTCTAGGGTCTGTTTGCAAATTGTAATAAGGGCAGTAATAAAGCATATAATGGTATTTCTTCATGACCAATATGCTGAGAGCACTTCCATTGACCACGGGCAGATTTGTCGCAAATTCAAATCACAACTATCTTATGCTGGCATGCATCTGCAGGAGCTTCATAAAAGTGATTCAAACAAATCGAATAAGATACCTTCAAGTCACAGTCATGTAGCGCAACAACACCTGTTAACTTCCAGCGCTCGGATCGACTTTTTGGTGACAATTGCCTCTGGTTTTGGTGTTTGGTTCTCCTTAACATTTGAAGGCCTTCTTACAGCTGTTGCTGAGCTACTGCTATTCTTTGTGATAGGACCATCCTGTTTAAGAGTAGACAACGAAAAGTAGCCTCTGTAAACACTCCACATTCAATGGTGAAATTAAGCAAGTTACCCTATCGTCTACGAAACAGTTCTCAAGTAACAAGGAACAACTGAAGTTTTCCTCCCTCCACTTGCAGGTCCCAGCACAGCTCACCCGTAAAAATTCTAACTTATGCACACGCTCATGAGCTCCAACTCCAACAAATTCAATGCTAAATATCTGAACGAACTAACAGAAAGACCACAGCAAAGCAGCACAGATATGGGGAATTAGGACAGATCGAAGTCACTGATGCCTTACCCCCTGATGAAGCCCCTGCGACGCGATGAGCATGACCTTGGATCCGTCCACTACTTGCATCGAGCTCAGGCTTGCGGCATCCTGGAGCACTTTGCCTGCGACCACGATGGAGTGAGGATTGGATATGGGAGCGAATCCGCGGACTCAGGAGGTGAAAAGGGTATGGGGATCGGTGCCTTTGCAGATGAGCCTCTGGCCGCGCGGGAGGACGTTGGTGAGCGGTTGGAGGAGGCGCTTCAGCTCCGCGCCGGAGGCCGCGGCCGGGACCTCCACGGGGATGGTCCGCCCGGCGAACTTGACCTGCACGGTGATGGTGGTAGCCGCAGCCTCCATTACTGCACGAGTCTGTTTTGGCCTCTGCTCTGTTCAGAAACAACTGAACTGCCGCCCCCTTTCCTCCCTATGGGGATGCACTGTCAGCAATCAGCACTGTTTTTTTCACCAAATTAAGGATTAAGGATGTGTTTAGATGTCTTTAAAATGCAAAATACCAAATACCAAATATTTTGTTGCAGCAAATAGGAAATGCCAAATTTTTTTACCTTGGTGTTTAGTTACATGCCAAAAATTTAGCCATATATACACAAACACATGACCCATACATTTTTTTCTCTTTCTTTTTGGGCCTCTTGAGTCACAAATGCAAAATACAAAATGCCAAAAATTTTGTTTTGGTGTTTGCAAAAAGATGACAAAAAACTCCAAATTTTTTGGCAAAACTATGGAACTAAACAGGCTCTAAACTAAAATGTAACTACTCTGCTAAATAAATTATCTAAGCATGCTATATAAGTAAAAAAAAATATCCCAAACTTGTCGCGCAGCACAAGAGAGATACAAAAAGTTTATGCCGATGACCATAGAGAAAAAGTGAAGTTCCTGGTTAGAGAGAAAACTTACGCCTAGGTATATGGGGCCATATAAAATACTAGTATATTGCCCGTGCTAACGCTACGGTAATATTTATAAAAAAATAATTCTTAAACTAAAACAAGTCATCTATATGTGTACTTCAATATATAGATGTATAAGCTGGAAAAAAAACAGTAACAATATCAAAGTTATATGTACTTCTATATATGACGGAAAATAAAAGGCACGTATGATCGTACATGCTTCTCTTACCGCCTTTGTCTCCCTCGCTGGTCCCTTGAGCAACTAATGATGCCTTCCTCCCTAGATGTCCCTCTTCAACAAACTATTCCCAATTTCAGATTGTTCTCTTCCTTGATCCCCTCACTTAATAATTAAGGCAACATCTTGTTTTTTTTATCCTGTCACAGTCTCACTTCATAAGCAAGGAAACTTCCACAAAAGTCATTGCACAGTTTACCACTAATATGGTTCATGGAAAGATACTTGAGCAAAGTAGTAGCAAATATAGCTTACTAATATACAGTGGACAACACTTCGTTAAGCCAAACAAAAGTAATCAATGCACAATCCTCTTGGATTGAATCTAGAGGCACCAAAGATGGCCTATATATCGAAAGCACTGACAAAAGCAAATTACAATGCATAAAAAATATTTATGCTTTGTTAGTACTTAACACATGCCAAAATAAAGTGAAACTGGTGGAGGTGCTTTAGTTTGTCAACTACAACTGCAAATCTTCTTAAATCAACATTCTTTTTTTTTTTTTTGCACGGTACAACTGAGACACCCATAACACTGCAGATAAAACTTCCTGCCACGATCAAAAACCATAAGCGATGTTCACCTTGGCAAACTAAATGTCACTCTTTGGATATATGCAATAAACATGAGTGCATCAAAACATTCAAATTATACTTGAAAAAAAAGGATAGCAAGACCATCATAGAGAGAAATTCTTAAACAACTTTCTTCTGTTACCCGAGAGGTCATGCCTTATAGCTCAGTATCACGATTCACGGTACAAAGAGAGGTGATTGGAAACTTATCTCGATTGATGAGTATTGCATAAATTTATATTGCATTTTGGGAATAAGATGTATTACAGTGGGCAAAATGAATGAAAGAGTTTGCCAATGTTGCTTGAAACAACCAAAGAAATCCACTACGTAAGTGTTGGAAATTTAGTAGCCCTAAACCTACAATTTTATACAAGATCGACTATGAGCGAACTGTGGGGATGCAACCGGATAAAACAAATCTATTATTCAAGTTAGGGATGATATTAAACATGTAGTAGGGTAAAATAAAATCACCTCCTCGATGTTTTGTGTAGTTTAGGAGATGCCTCAATAAAGACAAGACAACGCTCCCGAGAACACGTTTATGGGAAAGATCACATTTGTTTCCAATCAGCATCACTATCAAGATACCGTTTGCATGTTGTCTCGACATCTTATAGCCTAGAATAAACACAATAGTTATAGCTCATTGAGCACGATGGCCATCAAAACAACAAAATTTGAGGAACCGAATTACGTAAATAAAAACAAATGCGTACTGACACGCCGTTGCCGGTTTTGGCATCCGCCTATACAGAGTTCGGTTCAAGGTCGGGTGCCGCTGGCGTGCTCGCCAGAAGCTCTTGCATGATGCGGCCGCAGCCGCCCGTGGGTTTACCGGGTGCCGGCCGCGCGCTGCACGCTGCCACCGCAAGGTGCCGACCGGATGAGCAAGCCGGGCAAGTCCCGCCGAAAGACTCACTCCGCTGCGTGGTCCGTGGCTATGTATGGCTGTACGGGCCGTATGGCGCCGGAGGCCAGACCACGTGACTTCCTTCTAGTTCCGGATCGGGGTCGGTGCGAAGAAAGCTGATGCCGCACGGCACGTCCCGATGACGATCGGCGGTTGGGTTGGAAAGAAAACGCACGACGCTGGGCGCTGGGGTAGCGGCACTTTCGAAAGGTCGACCGACCGCAGTCATCGGATCGGATCGAACGCTTCGGCCGTGCGGTCGTAGGCGCCGGGAGAAGGGGCCGCGGGAGAGGGGCGTCGTGGTCGTACGCTCGGGGAGAGGGGTGCCGGGGAGATGGCCGCGTCGCCAGGCATTGAGGTGCGGTGGATCGCCTTGAGGGTCCGGATCGGCGCCGGGGAGATTGTCTCGCCGGGCTGGATCGCCACTACCAAGAAGGTCGCTGCCAATTAGATCGCGTCTCGGCGCTGGTGGCTCTCTTCGCCGGGCTGGATCGGCACGACCAGGAGAGGAGCTCGGATCGCCGCCCGAGGATCTCCGCCGGGCGGCAGCGATCGGAAACTCCAAATATCACCGCGAGGGGAGCGCCAAGGTGATGGCGGTTCATCCAAACAGCCGTTGTACGCCGCGATCGCCGAAACTCCAAACAACACCTTTCGAACGTAGGCTTTTTAGTTTATTTTGTTCCGTGCTTTCCAAGTGAATCGAACTCGGGTCATCGGACCTATTTTCACGGTGATGACAGTGTCGGCGGCGGGGTGAATGAGAGGGTGTAAGACATTTGGTCACACTTTCGATCACAGCCCTCGGTTGTGAAATCCATTGGTCGGTGTTGTTTGAGCTAAAAATAGTATAAACTGTCACCTTATAGTAGAGATGAAGACAGTGTCGGCGGCGGGGTGAATGAGAGGGTGTAAGACATTTGGTCACACTTTCGATCACAACCCTCGGTTGTGAAATCCATTGGTCGGTGTTGTTTGAGCTAAAAATAGTATAAATTGTCAACTTATAGTAGAGATATGCCAACAAAGGTGAAGTGGCATAGGCCCTCCACAATGTTTCTCTTGAGTGATGCCCTTAGTCACCTGGGAACGGGAACGACCTAGCGTTCCACGTTAAAGAACGCCGTTTCGGGGATGGGAACGCTGGAACGTTTTCGTTCCCCACGGTGTAAAATTGCATCCAAAACGCCGTTCCTCGTTCCTCGATCCGTCGTTCCGAGAACCTGCGGTGACTACCGATGCCTAAAAGAGGAGAGAGAGAGGATTGTAGAGTCACTCCCTCCATTGCAACCAGTGAAGCCAGTTTTGAGCGATGCCGAAAAAATGAGGAGCGACACAACTATTTTCACCAATGCCAACTGAAGCTAGATTGATAAAATACTAGTGGAAGGCGCGCGCCTTTGCGCGCGGAATCAATAGGCAAATTTTGGAACAAAGGATGATTAATATATATACAGGGCAATTACACAAGCTTAATGGTACTGGGGAACTTACACAAGCTTAAGGGTACCTGTAGTTTTTACACCGCTGTCACAGACAATTTACAAAAGGCTATCTTGTTGTCCGCATTGGCTCTTGAAGGAAATGTTGCATCTGCATCCACCGTGCAAGTCGCTTTCAATAACCAAATGACCGCATTTGATCCGGTTCTCAAGTGCTCAATATTTTTTGACCGAATTTGTAGGGAAATCCCCTATCTAATTGTTTTGCTTTTCAATTAAATGAAAGAATGTAGAGTACAAATGGAAAGGAAAAGACAAGCCAAAATTACATAAGGTTCTCTCTTCAGAAACTATAAGAGGTTTTTCCTACTTGGTTTGGCCTTGGTACAAACCATGCCAAATTCCTTGAATGAGAGTTTCCAATCATCTAAGTTGACTCTCCCATTATCAAAAATCATAGTCTCATCCGGAGGAGAGTAAATTGTTTTTTTAATGCACTGAAATTCCATTTCCATCGTTGTATCCCCGCATTTAGCAATCGAAACAACACAAAATGGATCAAGCAAATCTAGGTAGAAATAAAGGAAAATGTAGCAGAAAAGGGCCAATGCACATTTGTGTAACCTTCACCATGGATATATATGAACTATACCTTAGCAAGGGAAGAGGTCTTAGCGGCACTTGATAGGCCGAAAAGGAGGGACTCATCAAAGGAAGTTGCGGGACTTCGGGTAGGTAAGCAAGAAAGTAGACTCCTTCATCGGCCGGGGTACTTCGAAATCTATCTCAGTAGGGAAAAGAATCATAACAATGCAGTGTCATGGCCTTGCTCTCCATGGTTCAAAATAAAGGAAGGAGAATGATAACATGAGAACCGAAGCTCCAGGATGCACACTGAAAATTCCATTCCATTTAGCCTAAAACCTTTTTGGAGGTTTCAGATATAATCTTGAAATTGTTTCTAAGTTAAAAAAAAAAAAACTTCGAGGCAGCCTGAGAAACCATGGAAATAACAATTGCCGGAAGCGATGTATTTGGCTTTGATGTATTGTAGAGAATAATCGCCAAGCGGCTTTAGGTTGCCACCGACCATGCCGGCCTTCTCCAACCCTAGGATTAGAAGATCAAATGACATAAATAACAAATAGGTACTACACACATAGATATTGCATGAATTTATATTGGTTTAGCATTTGTGCAGTTAGGAGTTGTCTAGGTCCAAAACTAAGGACCTATATTGCACATCGAGATATTAGCTGTTATTTCATATGCAAACCAGAGACCCACTTGGTCTAATTGTTCTTCCATCATCATGATAGCACTACTAAATTGATTTTCAAATCCGTACCATTGCATTCATCACAAATTCAAATTTGAATTGTGCAATGTAGTAAACTCACTGAAAAAAAGATGACAAAGGCATACTTGATCTTAGCAAGCAGATTTTTTTAAAAAAAAATTGTGTCCTTTATTACTGACATTCCTCCTAAAAAGCTAAGGGCACAATTATTTTTTGAACCTAGTCAGCAGAATTCTTGCTAACAAAGAATACAAACAGTTTGAAAAGGCCTGCATTTTTCTTCTGCTAAAGATAAAAATATAAAATACTGAGGGTGTTGACATATACATCATTATGACATTTTGATAAAGGCATGGAAACTCACAGCTAAAGTGCACTATGATCATGTGATGCTGAATATAGAAGCGCAGAAAGTCAATTACTAACCTTAATCAACAATATGTCCAAGTAAATATCTATACATGACATTACTGTAAGGAATCTGAATCTGCATATATATGAAAAAAGGAGTATCAACAATACACACATGGACACCTATAAAGCAAGGTTTAACCCACTATTGTGCCAGGAATAAAACATGACATAGTTGGTGAGTGAAATCTGTGGCCAAATGTAATGAGGGGGTGGATATGTGGAAAAAACAGTAAAGTAAATTGCACATTATAAGTAGGTTAAGTGCAAAACTAATACAAACAGGATATACACCCACGGTGCCTATATAAATCCGAGTAAACAGAGATAAATAGCAGTAATTCCTGTGCAAAGAAGCATCTAAATTTTTTGTTGGAGCAATGAGAAACATAAGATTTTTTTCAATGAAGATATGATTCTTAGGGGCCTCAGTTATTAATAATCATCATTTGTTTATCAACTCGGAGCTTGAAGGCATGCTGCGAAATGGGTTACTGTAAGATGCTAGGCGACAACACAGTAGACAAAACCAGATCCAGACATCCAAGCTGTGTTGCAATGGCCAAGGTTGTAATGAGGCCAAGGTTGTTTTTTTTTTTGTCAGGTAACCTATCCTATTGTTTGCTTACAGGGTCAGTAAGTGATACACCACATCAGGACAGGTATTATTTAGCTACCAAATTTAGCAAGTTATGCTGCAATCTGAACTATATATACCCTCAAGCAAGCATACAAAGGGCACAATTGCAATCGATGGCCGAATACAAAGGAAGAATGAGTAACATAGCAAGTCAGCTACCAAATCTATGGAAATAATTACATTGGTACGTTAAGCCAGTTTTTCTCATATTAGACAGTTTAACCAGAGATCATGTACAGATGCATAACAATAATATAGTGTTTCTGCTATGTAACAGCAGGCTAGTCATCTGACATAAGGCCGCTTCATCTTAGACGCACTTTGCAGGGTAATCCCGCAACGTATTAGCACAGAGAAGCTATACATTACTGTTTGAGGAAAAAAAAAGCTATACATTATTATACAACTTCAGGTGGATTGAGTAGCATAGAGATCGGACTTACGCAATGTATCGAGTCAAATTCATTACCACGACTTAAATGTTAAGGGTCAAGAAGCTATACACATGTTTTCTTTTTTTCAGGCCTTGAATAAGCCTTGAATAAGTATACCTCTGAACCTCTCGAATAACAAAGCAAGATAACTAATTTGACTGACAAATGTGCATCATTGGATTTTACAAAGGAGGGGAAAACATAGTTAACGTATCAAAGCTGAGGCTAAAAGTATATGTTTGGAGGGAAAATAAAGGAGGTAAGCAACCTAGCATTCAAGTGCAGGAATATTCAGACCCATTGAAATTGCAACTCTAAGCGGTCGGTGACCACTCGAAACTTTCGCACCCATTGAAATTCAGCAATCACGGAAGGCAGAAAGAAGTGCCAAAACAATAGAATTAGTAATTCAGTTAGAAAGACAACAAAAATAAATTCAACATTCCCATGATCACTGCCTGAGACAGAAGAGGCTTGGATTTTTTTGTTTCTCTTTTTTTTTTTTCAAAAGAAGAGGGGGGTGGTTATATATTTAGCGCTGGCCAGCAAACAGTAGGTAGAAGCAAATCCTGATGTCCAAATTGAGATCAAACAAACAGAAATAATTCTGCTGCCGTGGATACCCCCATGCTGGGCCAAACCAAGCACAATTGTAGACAAAAGTGGAAAAAATAGAATCAACTTCAGTTAGAAAGACGGCAAAAATAAAATCAACATTCCCATGATCACTACCTCGTTATGAGCACAGCGCATGCATGCAAAAGGAAGAATCATCATAAGCTCATAAGCATTGCCTCGCTTATGTACATAGAAAAATAAAGAGGAGTAAACTGTGGAATGATGGCCAATGATCGCTGCATGAAACACTAAACATTTATATTGTGAATTCATCACAACACTACCCTATTCCCTAAAATTAATCTAGCATCAAGAGGAGAGCGTACTCATCATTGGACATGACCAAGATACCACACCTCACTATAGTGAACATTGTGCAACCCAAGTGTTACATGCCTGTCAACTAACTGGGAGTATGTATTTAATAGGTAGCAGTGAGTTATAAAATATACCCATGTAGTAAAGCAGCTTACATGGTTGCTGCTTGAGAAGCAGATGGCATGGAACCGAACACATACCATTTTAATAGGAACCACAAAGGTTGAACTCTTCGTTCCATTTGACACTAATAGTCTTGTTCATCACTCATGCTCTCAATTTCTGTGATATGCTGAAAAATAATTATAGTTAGTAGCTCCATGTATATGCAAAAAAAAAACATGGGCGACTGAATCAGAGAATTTTAAATAGGTGGTTACCTGCGTTATAACGAACAAACTTGTTGTGACACACACAAAAAAAAAAACAATTCTCAGGTGCTTCATTCTGTAAAGCAATACGACATTAGCGATGGGCTGTGTAAAGAAACACTTGCAATATAGTTTATGCAGTTGTACAAAAAATATAGTAAATATCATTCCTTGGTGGTTTTCAGAGTTCATCAGCATCAGTTTGAACCTACGCACATAGATACAGGAAGCTGAACCAAGGCACATAAAGCAAATGTGTTTCCAGCAAAAAAAATCAACCGAAACCCAAACTCAGGCTGCTGCTTGAAGTACCAGGATCCTTGCAGGGGTGGAGAGGGAGGATCTAATGAGGAGCCATGAGACTATGGAGGAGGATAAGAGGGTCAGTACCGCCATATCCAGTCGAGAAGCTGAGCCACCACGGCGCGCCGCCGGCGAAAAAGAAGGCACAGGCATCCAGGACGCCACCGCAAGGTCTACCCGCGTCCGCTCCGATGTCCCGCGTACCTCGATGGGGCTCCCCGGCCCAAAGGGGAAGCCGGAGGGAGAGAAGATTCAAGGAAAGAGCCATGGGGTGGAGCAGGAGGAGGATAGGGTGACGTACCAACAGATGTGGTGCCCGAGCTGAGGTCCTCCCACCGCCGGGCGAGGAAGAGGCGAAAACCCTAGGCTAAACCCACCGTCGTGCCGAGGAGGGCCGGGGAGGCGCTTACTCGGGCCGGCCATGGAGGAGGGGGCCGCTGGGCGTCCCGCACCCGGCGCGCCGTCGTGTGGGGGCGGGCAGCGAAGGCACGGGCGGCGCGGCGGGGAAAGCAGCGGGCCGAGGGCGAGGAGGGACGGAGGGAGACGGAGAGGACGAGGAAGGAGGGCGACGGGATTTTTTAGCAAAAGGTGGGCGACGGGATATTTCCAGAAGGGAGGAGAAGTAGAGATGAGAAATTTTTTTTCCTACTGTGACAGACCGGCAGCCCATTAGATAGCATTAATTGCATCGAGACAAAACAAAACAAAGTACGCTAATACAAAATCTGATCGTCCACATTAGGATCGAAAAGGATAAAAATCTTTTTTTACTAACGTGGATACCCCAGGTTGGGGCAATGCTAGCCGCATTGTAGAGGTTAAATTGATTCCTTCATACCCATTGAGACCAAGACGACAACGGCTTGCTCGCTGGTTTCAGTACGACATCTTATTTTTCATTTACTTTCAAGTAGATTGACGGGTCCCACAAGTGATGCTTGGTATTCTCTATCACTACGAGCACCCTGTGTTTGTCTATGTTTTTGACTAATTATTATTGATTCAATAGTAGATGACACAATTGTGAGTTGCTCCATCTGAAGATATATCAACAGTCTCTCAAGGTCTCCAAGACATCTGTAATGATAGAATGAGTGTAGGTGGCTAATGTTTTTTTTTTCATAGGCCACCATCCGAGACATTTTGCTAGGATGGTCCAGCTACGGGTGTTCTATATTGGTCTCCTTTAGCGTTCGTTAAATGTGCGCTGTAAGTTTATGTAAACTCTTCTTCTTATAATACAATAATGTATAAATCTTTTGCATATTCGAGAAAAAAATAGGCCACACTCAAGTATTATGCAATTTTACTTGTAGAACATACTGTAGCAGTAGACAAATCAAACTAGAGACAAAAGCGGCTTATATAATGTTACACTATATAATCCTCACTAAAAAGTACACTCCTATACGACCGTACTTTTATACTTTTGAAAAACATGCTCTCGTACGCTACGCTGTACGCATTTTTCAACTTGTGTACGTGTGTCTTACTAAAAAAAAAAACGTGTGCGTGTGTGTGTGTGGTAGATGCTACTATATTTGAACACCTGTCGCGCTTAGACCCTTATTATTAGACGAAACCGCCATTGACCCTGATGACCTGCCCGTTCACACAAGCCGCGGCGTCGCTGGCCAGGAACGTCACCACCGGCGCTACGTCCGTCGTCTCAGCGATACGCCCCATGGATTGCTGCTCCACCCTCTGCAGGAATGCTTCGTCCTTCCCGGCCAAGAACAGCTCGGTGCGCACGGGGCCCGGCGCAACAACGTTCGCGGTCACCCCTTTCGCCGCCACCTCCTTGGCTAGGATCTTCGTCATTGCCTCCACGGCGGCGTTAGTCGCCGTGTACGCCGCGTATCCCGGCAGGAGCGTGCCGACAATGGACGACGAGAATGTCACGATGCGTCCGCCGCTGTTGGCCGGGACTCGGTTCGCCGCCTCGCGGCACACGAGGAACGTCCCGCGCACGTTCACCGCGAACATGGTGTCGAAGTCGTCGACGGCGGTGTCCGCGAGCGCCGGGTACTTGTCGCTGAGGACGCCTGCACAGCAGACGACGATGTGTGGCGGGGACCCGAACGCCTCCTCGGCGCGGTCGAACAGCGTGTGGACAGCGTCCGGTTCCGACACGTCGGCGCGGACCGCCACGGCCTGGTGGCCACGGGAGGCGAGCTCCGCGACGAGCTCTTCTGCCCTGGCGGAATTGGACGCATAGTTGACCACGACCCGCGCGCCGAGGGCGGCGAGGTGGGAGGACACCTCGCGGCCAATGCCGCGGGAGCCGCCGGTGACGAGCGCGACGCGGCCGTCGAGCGGGAGCAGCGACGACGTGTTCTCGGCGTTTGCGACTGCCATGGCTGGCTGCTTGCTGGTGATGGCTTAACCCCTCGCGGCGTCACGCACTTTAGTCTTGTGTGTTGGCTCAGCACGAGTTTTGCTATATATGCTCCCACACGGCGCCATGGCTGTGGATTTATAGAAGTTAAGAGAAGTTAGCCAAGGCAAGTTTTATCCTCGAGCGGGTTGAACGTGACCTAGAGAGTGACGTTATTTGTCTCGGTCAAGGCAAATTCCATCTAGGTTACCATGAACACACACGCACATGGGTAGTGGCCGGTATAGCACCGGGGTGGCCACGCGCGAAGACTTCGGCAGGTTGATGACGTATAAGGTGAGAAATATAGAGAGCTGGTAGGATTTTCTGTGAGTGTGCACACATTCCTATCCTATGGCACTCCATATCGGAATTCACAATATGAAAAAAACTGTCTATCTAGCTTTCAGTAAAAAAACTGCCTCGTTAATAGAGCATAAAAAAAAAAGATCATAATGTTAAATACTCCTTCCGTAATGGTAAAGAAAGTCGTTTTGGATAAGGTTTTGTCACAAGACAACAAGTTCGGCCTAGCCCGGAGGGGGCTAGGTGCGGCCCAGGCGCTGGCCAGGTCGGGCCACGAGGGGAGCGCGGCGTGCCCAGAGGGGCGGAGTCGCTGCCGCTGCCCTCGCCATCCACGTCATCTTAGGATTAGATTTTTTGTGTGGTGGGGATATTCCAATATATAAGGAAATCTCCTACTAAGAAAAGAATAAGAGTTTGCTTGTAAAAGATATTCGAATATAAGGAAATCTTTAGAGATTGCTTGAGTTACAAGTCTCATAGGAGGGCTATATAAACAAGGAGGATGTAATCTTTTAGGGACAAGTAATAAAGAAAATATTTCTCGGCCTCTGCCTCTTGCGCGCCCCCCCCCCCCAAACCCTAGCTGCGCCGCTTCGCCGCCGCCGGCCGCTCTTGTCGCCGCCGCCCCTCCCGTGGCGGTTGTGACAGTTTTGGTCAAACATTGGGAATATAAATCATCAATAATTTTTAAGTTGTTAAGTTTATAAATATAAAAATTATATCAATAGATTTGTCTTAAAAATACTTTCATAAAAATATACATATACCACATTTTCATAAATATTTTTATAATACAAGAGGTCAAAGTTGAGTTTTGAAGACCGCATCGCTGTCCTAAACGACTTCTTTTACCAATATGGAGGGAGTACTACTCCTATTCCAAGTTGTAACTCGTTTTGGCTTTTATAAATATATATACTACTCCTATTCGGATGCATAACAAAATATATGTATCTCGAAAAAAAGCAAAGCTACTTATAGTTTGGAATAGAGTGACTACATTATGTTCACCAAAAATTCTATTTTCATCTCTTGGATGAATACACAATCATGATATAACATGTATGCATGATTAAGTGTTTATGAACTCCTATGATTTCTATGTCAATTATGTCAGCTTTCTCTATGTGAGACTTCAAGAGACAAGCTAAATCTGCTAAGGCCAATGGATGCTTGTGTTCATTAATGGAATCCTTCATAATACCAATGTCCTATTTCTTGTTGAGTGCTATTACCATTTTGGCTAAAGACTCGCAACCAATAAATTTTCGTGGCTTTCTCTTCTTATCAATTAGAAGGATTCTCCATGCATTGCTGCGGGTATATGAAGAGGAATATAAATGGATTAGGATGTTAACCCCTAAAAGAGTTAGGAGACGACCTCGGACATTCCCATGGGATTTGCATGGATCACCACTTTATAGGAATGTGCATAATTTATACATGAAAAATTGAAAAAAAAAAAACAAAATGTATCTTATCTTATCCATAAAGTTGCATGTGCTAGTAGATTTTAATTGTATGTAGTAGTGCATTGCCTAGTTAGAAAACTTGCATGTTGAGATAAATATAGCTAATGGAGTTTTTGTTTAGTGGATGTTAATTGTATGTAATAGTGGATTGTATAGTTGGATAGCTTGCATGTTGAGAGAAATAGCTAGTAGGGTTTTGCTTTATAAAAGTATAATATCATCTGTAATAGTTTGACATTTTTTTTCCCAAATCATGTTCTTTGCTAACTCCCAAAATAATATCGGGAGAAGAAAATGAGTCCATCTCCAAGAGTTTGACATAATCCACTTCCCGAAATCAAAGTTTTAGCTATTCAAATGTAATAAAGAAAAAAAAAAAAAAAATTTTGCAAAGTGAACATAGAACTTTTCGTAACTAATCAAGGTCGTATCTAAAAACTATTGTCTTGCACTTTTGTATCTGAACCCAGCGAGTTGTTTCTATTTGAATTTCTTTCCTTTTCCTCTTGTTCACGAGAAGGGATGGACGGGGAGACCCGCTCTGGCTGCTGTCGATGGCAATTGCCGCTGCACACACACGCACACGGCCACCAGCCGCCGCAACTGGTTGATGGGACTGTGGAGATTAGGTGGTGTGTTTGTTGCGCTGCACTCCACGACTCGCTCCATGTCTTTTTTTTTTTTTTTTTTTTTTTTTTTTTTTGGCCAACTGCTGGATGCCGTCCGCCGCTTCAATTTTAATTTGGTTTGGGTTGGGTTATTTGCTTCAGTTTTTGGATTGGGTTGGGTTTGAAAAACAGCCTCGCAGCCTGCTAGTCGGGGTGGGTTAGGTGTGGGTTTAGAACCATTAGCAGGGCGAAGCGGGGTGAGCTTTACGAGGAGTGAGGGCGGCTGCCCTATGCCGCCCGCCGTGCCCTGATGTCCACTTCTACACAGCCGGCACACGGGAAGGAGAAGAGAGTGCTGCGATAGGGTGGATGCACGGTGGTACCTTGCGGCGCAAGTATATACGCGTTGAGGACCTCTATTTGCGAAGTTGCTAAAATTTGCAAAGTCATATGCTAAATTGTTGGAGACATGTTTTTATTATTTTTCCAAAAAAATGAAGAATCATAACTTAATTTGGCAAACTCTTGAAGATGTTCTTACTTTGTTCATGTGCTTAGTTTTACGAAAACTTAAAGAGGCCCAGGCCGCCAATTTAGAAATATTTCCTTAGTTGTTAAGTCCCTTTCTACGTAGCATCTCATTGTAACACTTTCTCCAAACCATAGCTATTGTAGAACCCATGACATTTTTCGTAGCTACGAAACATCTTGCTAATTTCATAATAGTAATCGAATAGCTTTTTACTCACATCAGCCATCTTTTCCTGCATCTTACATTTTGTTAATAGGAGTTACTCTACCAAATAATAAATGACCAACACTTATTAAAACGATTAATACACTATCAAATATTCAATAAATTTGCTACTTGTCCCACTTTTCGGTTTGTTTCCCACAATAAAGAACACTACTAACTACATTCTACCATGTCGCGTCAAGGAACATATATACTCAGTGCCGTGCCGCTTCCGGCATAGCAACAAGTCACTTATATACTCCCTGTCTCTATTTTTTGTGTCATTTGGGGACCTCCTAGATACAAGAACGAATCTCTGAATCAGGACGCATGTAACATCCAGATACATAAAAAGTTCTCTAAATCTGGACAACCAGAACTATATAGCCAAAACGACTAATGCAGTACAAGAGATTAGTTGATTGTTTGGCATATACAAATGCATACTGAATCAATATTAATTCTTCCTTGACCGGTATAGCACGTACCGGGGTGACCACGCCAACTTCGGAAGGTTGATGACGTACAAGGTGAGAATATATAGAGTAAGTAGGATTTTCTGTGAGTGTACACACATTGCTGCCTTATGGACTTGTACTCCATATCAGAATTCACAATATAAAAAACTGCCTATCTAGCTTAAAGATGGATTAAAAATGCAAAAAAAAAAAAAAAAAAAAAACCTCAATAATAGATCACCGAAAAGATCCAAATGTATTTTGTCTTTTTTTACATACTACTCCTTCCATTCCGAACTGTGTTTTGCTTAGGCTTTGTATAAATCTTTTTAGTATGGACATAGTGATGCATAACAAAAGTTATATGCATCTCAAAAAGCCAAAATGACTAATAATTTAGAATAGAGGGACTACATTATGTTCACCAAAAGTCTATTTTCTTCTCTACGATGAATACACAATCATGATATGACATTTTTTTAATAATGGAAATACATTCCGGTCTCTATGTATCCGTTGGAAACAGACACATACACAACCAACCTTATTACAAAGACTAAAAGGAAAAGAGATAACTTAATTTAGTACACAAAATCGGGTACTAAATTAAGGTCGCCTACATCCATGATCGGATCCACTGGAGGGCACAAACTAGCGACAACAAGCCCTCCAAACATACGGAAGGTTGCAAAAACCGAAGACAAAACCCTTGACCTTCACAAGGATGTCTATGACGAAGCTCAGAGAGTATGCGACGCCAAAGGCGCGGCCCGACGTCCATCCATAACAGGATCAGGTTTTCACCGGTGATCCGGCATCTGCCAATTGAAGGGATCAAGGGAGTGATCCATTTGTTGCCATCAAGTCAGCAATCCCTTTGCAACCATATCACCAAGAACGGGTTGCACAAGTTGTACAACGAGCTTCCACACATGACGAAGCAGTCGTACGATCCGACCAAGTGGTGGTACTTGACGACGACAACCCAGCCACGTATTAATTAGCGGCAATGCGACCTCCGGTGGCGGCACGACGCAGATAAGGTCGGCGGCGACTGGATCGGGTGAGTCGCGAGGACGGAGGAGAAGTTTGGCCCAGATCGGATGCCGGTAGCTCCTCGCCCGCAAGGTCGTCGTCGGCGATGATCCACCGTCTTCGTGTCGACAGTCGCCATCACCGCCGCCTAGGATTGACGCACGATATGGCAATCCGATTGTGACGACGACGAGGACGTCCCAACGGCTGCATGCCAACGGGACGCGCAGGCCGGCGCTGTGACCTTAGATGGCGGCACTTGGATCGATTAAGTGTAACTCGGTGGAACGTGACATCACGAGTATGCATGATTAAGTGTTACGTGTTCCTGTGATTTCCGACTGTGACGACGACGAGGACGTCCCAACGGCTGCATGCCAACGGGACGCGCAGGCCGGCGCTGTGACCTTCGATGGCGGCACTTGGCTCGATTAAGTGTAACTCGGTGGAACGTGACATCACGAGTGACAGCACAAAGTATGCATGATTAAGTGTTACGTGTTCCTGTGATTTCCATCTCAATGGTGTCACTGAGACTTCTTCAACTTCAAGAGACAAGCTAAATCTGCTGAGGCTGGATGGTTGTCCAGTTCTGACTTTGGCTAGATACCCACAACAACTAAAGTTCTATAGCTTTCTATATTCTTATTAATCGCTTTGTTCATGTGCAATTATTAACTTTGTGCTGTCACTCGTGATGTCACGTTCCACCGAGTTACACTGTCAATAAATCCACAGACACCCCGCGATCGAAGCACAGCAAAACTCAGTTCAACGAACTACACTTTTACACGGGTACAAACGGGCGTGTGCCGCGTGTATTGACTCCGCCCCTGTCGACGATAGCAGGCAAGCTCGCAAGCCATGGCCGCTGCAAACGCCGCCGGAAACACGTCGCCGCTCCCACTCGACGGCCGCGTTGTTCTCGTCACAGGAGGCTCCCGCGGCATCGGCCGCGAGATCTCCTCCCAACTCGCCGCGCGGCGCGAGCGGTCGTGATCAACTACGCCTCCAACTCCGGCAAGGCTGACGAGCTGGTCGCGGAGCTGGCCTCGCGCGGCCAACGCGCCGTGGCCGTCCGTGCGGGCGTGTCGGACCCGGACGCCGTCGCGCGCGCTATTCGACCGCGCCGCCGAGGCGTTGGTCCCCGCCGCACGCGTCGTGGTCGCCAGCGCGCCTCCCGAACCCCAAGTACCCGGCGGCGGCGGACACGGCGGTGGAGGACCGACTCCATGTTCGCAGTGAACGTCGCGGGACGTTCCTGGTGTGCCGCGGCGGCGGCGGCGTCCCCGGCGAACAGCGGAGGCCGCATCGTGACGTTCTCGTCCTCCATCCTGGGCACGCTCCTGCCGGGCGGCGCGTACACGGCGACCAACGGCGCCCGTGGAGGCGATGACGAGGATCCTGGCCAAGGAGGTGGCGGCCAAGGGTGTGACGGCCAACGTGGTGGCGCCCGGGGCCCGTGCGCACGGAGCTCTTCTTTGCGGGGGAAAGACGAGGCGTTCGTGCGCAAGGTCGAGGAGCGCTCCATGGGCCGCATCGCCGAGACCACAGACGTGGCATCGGTCGTCAAGTTCCTGGTGAGCGACGACGCGTCTTGGGTCAACGGCCAGGTCATCCGGGTCAATGGCGGCTTCGCCTAAAAGCGCTGGCTGCTTGGTGTTCAGTAATCATGTGTACTATCTACCTATTTATACTATATATACTATAAATAATGAACCAGTTAGAATTATTTTAACTCCGCCAAGTAAAACGTCCATGATGGGAGTCCTCAACTATATCCACTTAAAAAAACATACACAGAAATTCGTCTCTATTAAAACCAAGTGCTACAAAAACACAAAAAGTTTGATGCAAGGCTTCCAACTCAAGCACGGGTACAGGGTACTTGAAGTAGGGCGGTTTGGCCTAACGAAAACACCACTCGAACAATCAGTGTACATCTCTTCAGAAAAAAAAAAAAACGATAACACTAGAAATATTGGCATCCTTTTAAAAAAAATATACACACACACAAACGTAAAAACGTGATCTTCTATGTTTTTTTGAGAAAAAGTGAACTTCTAATGTGCTCGCAAGCAGGCACAATGCTTGACATTGGGTCTGATCAAAAAAGAAGGAAAAGAAATGCCGAGATGGGCTAGGCTCACATGGGCCTCGCTATTTGTTAAAAAAAAACTTGGGCCCCACTAGCAAATAGAAGGATCCATCAAAGCCCAACCCATCCCAACAACCGTCTACTACACTAGTTGATGGTTTCGCTTTCTCCGCCCACGCCGCTTCGTGTTCGCCTTCGCCCACATCGCCGACCTTCCTCTGCATACATCAAGTTTCATCCATCGAGGTCAAACCCTAGGCATTTGTATCGAGTATCGACTTCTCTCCTCTAGCGACGGGCTTGTTGAGGAAGCGCAGAACACATCAGGTGTCGTGGTCCCGTCGGTGATGGCTCTGAAGTTGAGCATTGCACCGCAGGCGGCTCTAGTTTCCCAAGCTCTCAGGGGGACCTGGTTCAAAACAAGTATAGATTGAGTGGGGGTGTTAAGATATGCAACGTGCTTAACTTGTAAACGTACCACGCATGTGTGCCAAGGCATAGACCTGGTTGTGGACGTGATATGCAGCGGTTTAGATATGATAGAATCTAGGGCTGGTTGTTAGACCATATCTATCCAACTAGATGCCTTGTAAATCAAGCAATGTAATCTCTATATAAATACTAACACGAAGGCGTGGCGAGCCAAGATAGGCAGCCAACGTTTGCTGTTATTTTTTAGTGATGACTCTTTATTTGTTATTCGTAAAAACTACTTAGCATCCTCAACATTTTCATGGATGGTCCTGATCATTTTCTTTTTCAGTGCAGATATGCCTGATAGCCATTACAAGTATGATTTTAAGTAAACAACTTGAATTTAATTGCCTAAATCTCTCGGCAGTTAGTTCGTTTTGTGTTTTCAAAATTACTGCAGATTGGTGCTACAAACTCTTGCTGCATGTAAGATTACAATACCTGATAGCTATGCTTTAAGCCTGCCAACGATGCCAACAGTGGGGGTGACCCGAGATCACCAATGTAGTGGAGTACCAGGCCATCGCGAAGCATAAGCTTCTGAAGATCATCTATGGTGTTAGAAGGATCATTCTGTCCATCCTAAGATGATCCCCTCTAAGCATATCAGTGGATACAAGAGTTGTCTTTCCTTTTTCTTATTTCTTCTTTTAGTTGGAAAATTATACTTATGTATGGCATTCAAGTGATATAGATATGTAATATTGATGACTTATGCAATATTGATGTTCGGAATATCATGCTCGCAGTATTTTTTTTAAGATAACAATACAGCGCATGCTCATTCATATGTATATTATCATGATATTATTTTTTCCCATTGCAACGCACGGGCATTTACCTAGTATTCTATAAAATACATCTAGGTTTGACTTTGAACTTTAGTCCAGACATGGTAGAGAAGCTGATGAAAGTACCACGTGGCACCTCCAAGCTGCAAAACATCAACAGAAAAGATGAACTAGCTGAATACACAATATTTAGAGAGCAGCTCACTGTACCGAGGACCGTGGATCTTGTCACTCCGTTGCTAATGGATAAGCTTGATGCCCTTGAAAACGCTACAGAACCTAGAGACAAAGCTTTGAGGCTAAGGATATTTTACCTTGTACTAATAAGCAATTATCTGCTCCCAACCACGCAAAATAAAGCTGACAAATATGCAGTATTTTACATAACGGATATAACCAAGATTGCTAACTATGATTGGTGCACAATCATCTATGAACATTTGAGGGAACTTATCAGGACTAGAAAAAACGAGACATGCAGTCTCATCCGTGGTTATATAGTGTTTCTGGTAAGCATCTACTTAGTTTCATTGTGTCATTTCTAATTTATTAGAACAATGTTGTTTGACTTCTGCTGTACATTTTGGTTGACAGGTGTATTTTCTTGACAATTCTCACACTGAAGCACCTACCATTGATGAGAACAAGGATGAAACTCTGAATCAAGACAAGGATGAAATTGCAATAATAAACCTATACAACGAGGCTCTTGTGAAGAACATGTTTAGAAACATTATGTTCAAAGATGGCATGTTTGTATATACTAATTTACAGGTAAGTAGCATATTTTAGCTAAGAAATGGAATGCTCACTGTTATCTTATGTGCATCTGCTTGTGCTTGGAGTTGGTGCTCTATTCGTGGTTTGTGCCTGTCTGATGCTGCCTTTTGCTTAGCTTCCGTGTGTTGCCTTTCGTTTAATAATTGTGTGCTCCTAGTTAAACTCTAAATCTCTATATTGTGCTTGGTCAATTAGTATAAAAATGTCTTGGTCAGTTAGTATATAATGTCTTATCTGTTTACTATTTAGCTGAAGGTCACAAAATATCAAGTCAGTTCAGGCCATGATGGGCTCTATTTTTTTTTTCTGGATTTGAGTAATTCTAAGTCATTGTATGAAATTTGCATAGGCCTTGTTTCATTGTGTCGTTTACTATGTGGGGTGCTCACATGGATACTATGTGGGGTGCTCACATGGAAAAAAAGAAGGCATATGAGTATAATGTTAGAAAAATAGTATATCTAACACTCAAGTTTGGCACTCTATTTAAGTCAATAAATTCAGACTTTTAGCTAAGGAAGCTTCCCTTTCCTGCTAAAGCTAGCTTTTAGAGCTAGCCAAATCATCTACTACACCTATATGGGAATCCCCCACTAGGGGAATTCTCTGAGCATGCACGCATGCCACATCGGCAATCCATCAGTTTTTGTTTTAGTTCGTGGTTAGATTAGGCGGCTTCTTCGTGTCCCTGTGCACGTATGCTAGTCGCCCGCCGTTCTCCTTCCTCCGTCGACCAAGGGACCCGCGGCGGCCTCTTCGCTTCCCTCTGCGCGGCTCTCCGTCCCCCCCGACCGTTGTACTCTGTCCACCAAACCCGTGGCGGCCTCTTCGGCGTCCCTCTGCGCAGCTCTCCGTCCCGACCGTCCTACTCCTCCCGTCCACCAAACATCCAGCGGCGGCCTCTTCGCTTTCCTCCGGAAAGATGCCCTACGTCGACCGTCTCCCTCCCCCGTCTACCAAAGGTTACGCCGCCTCAACAACCGCTATCCTTACCCAACCCCTGCTTCCATCCAGCCGTCCCCGGATCCCATCCATACCCCTTGCCGACCGTCCATCTAAAACTCCACTACGACCCCGTCGTCGAGGACGTCCACCGCATCTGGCCATGATCGATTAAACCTTCTTAATTGCATCATCAGTTGCTGAGCTTTATATGGAGCACTCCATAGCCATGTCATCTTAGTTTATCGTTCCCACCGCAGGCATAGGTACAATTCTTTTGTTCTACCTTTGACAGGCTATGTTCATGTTGCTCTGTTTTTGTATGCAGGTTATATAATATAGAATTAAAATTTGTTATGTTGTTATTCGATCAGAGCCCATGGAATGAAGATTTACCACGAGATAATCCTTGGGTCTTTCACAGTTTAAAAATCTGCAGGTCATCTACAGGTCAGTTAAATATTGAATATCCTTCAAAGTGGATGATATTTAATATTTTTAGATTGTTAGTCTACCGTTCACATTCACAATATGATAGTTTCATTGACCAAAATTGTTCCTAAATTTTGTTTGTTTGTTTACTTTGCAAGGTTTTGGTTTTGCCTTTTCTCAAAGTGGTAAAAGATGGTCCGCATCAACGGTTAAAGATTTTCCAGATTGATCCATTTGTAAGCCTACAGATGATGTACAGGTAAGTTTAATCTTCCACCGATTGGTTTAATTTCCATGTAAAAAAATTATCCTTCTTACAAATTCCATAATAGTTTTCCACTTACCCATGTTTGTCTGATTAATAATTGATTATCCTTTTGTGGCTGATAATATAATGATCAAATCATTTTTTACGACTTTTTTTTAAAAAAACTAACTCTTTATCTGCTCCTAGCAATGTACACCTGTGCTAACCAATATGATTTTCTTCAACAAATCAAGTTATCCTTTCATCTTTAGTTTCTTGAAGAATATCTAGGATTAGAGAGTTGTTTTGTGCTTTGTTGAAACGAATATACTGAAACAAGTCGCTACCACTAGCCTGACAAGATAATATTTCAAAACAATACATTAACGCATATATCATTTGCTTTTAATGTTATATACACGACCCCGAAATAATCTTCTATGTGGAATCATCGCAAGGCTAAGTGCAGATCATGATCCTAGTAAAATAGACCAGGAAGAAATTATTCAAGCCATCATTCAACAACTATTCATCTATATAGAGCCATGTGACATATCATATCAGGCCCCAAACTTTGTCATTTATGTGGCGGATCCTTGACACAGGTGAAAATTCTATCGAAACAAGTACTACCTCTGGAACACTCCTTTCTTGAGCTGTTGCCATGATCCAAAAGAACTTGAATGGGCTCAAATTCACTGGATCACATGTCCGTGCCAAACAGAATCACATGTTATCAATAGAATATATGGTTCTTATATATGTACACATTTATACTGATTCGAGAATGGACACTTGATACCAGGACATAGCCCACGGATATTCATTCAACCACTAGCAATATTATCGGTAACATCTTTGAGGCAAACGGTAAAAGGTAAAATGATCCTTTAATAATTCCTATATTTCTTTTTACGTACACCCTGTTCATTTTCTTAATCCAACAAAACTAGCTAGAATGATCCTATAATTATGTCTACAACTAATCTGCAGGCTCGAGGAAACCTTATGGATAGTTTTTTTTGCTTTGAAAGCGCCGGACTACGATTTACCTAATCATTGCGGAAGTGAAAGATCTATACAAACACAAGTTCAATTTCTTTTCAAAATGTAAGGAGATCTCGGAAGAGCTGAATAGCATGAGGCAACAACTCTCCACCCTTCTTGAAAAACTTGCATCAGGCATCTGCGATTCGTCCACCATATTGATGAAGATGCTTCACACCATGGAGTCAAGAGCAATGCATACTCGGTCACATGAAATACCTTGCCTGCTCCTCTCGATGGAAATAAATTTGCGAGAGGAGGCCGCATACTATTTATTGTGTTCCTCTTGAGGTAGACAAAGCTTTTTATGTGACTAAGGAAACCCGCATTGTCGGACCCATGGTAAGTGAAGCATCTTCATCAATATGGTGGACGAACCTGTGATGTCGGATGCAAGTTTTTCAAGAAGGGTGTAGAGTTGTCGCTCATGCTATTCAGCTTTCCGAGATCTCCTTACATTTTGAAAAGAAATTGAACTTGTGTTTGTATAGATCTTTCAGCTCGAATGATAAGGTAACTGTAATCTGGGCGCCTTTAGCTCATATCCGTATGGAATTTTCAAAGCAAAACTATCCACAAGGTTTCCTGAGCCTGCAGATTAGTTGTAGACATAATTATAGGATCATTCTAGCTAGTTTTGTTGGATTAAGAAAATGAACAGGTGTACGTTAAAGAAATATAGGAATTATTAGAGGATCATTTTACCTCGTTATCGTCATTTCAAAGATGTTACCGCAAATATTGCTAGTGGTTGAATGAATATTCGTGGGTGTGTCCTGGTATCGTGTACATTCCGAAGTTAGTATAAATGTGTACATATATAAGAATCATATATTCTATTGATAACATATGATTCTGTTTTGGCACGGACATATGATCTAGTGAATTTGAGCCCATTCATGTTCTTTGGACCATGGCAACAACTCAAGAAAGGAGTGTTCCGAGGTAATACTTGTTTCGATAGAATTTTCACCTGTGTCAAGGATCTCGCCACATAAATGACAAAGTTTGGGGCCTGATATGATATGTCACATGGTTCTATATAGATGAATAGCTGTTGAATGATGGCTTGAATAATTTCTTCCTGGTCTATTTTACTAGGATCATGATCCGCACTTAGCCTTGCGATGATTCCACATAGAAGATTATTTCAGGGGTCTGTATATATCTTTAAAGTAAATGATATCTGCGTTAATGTATTGTTTTGAAATATTACCTTGTCGGGGTGGTGGTAGCGACATGTTTCGTATATTCGCTTTCAACAGAGCACAAAACAACTCTCTAATCCTAGATATTCTTCAAGCAACCAAAGATGAAAGGATAAGTTGATTTGTTGAAGAAAAGCATATTGGTTAGCACAGGTGTATATTGCTAGGAGCAGATAAAGAGTTAGTTTTTTTTTTAAAAAAAAAAGAAGTCATAAAATGATATGATCATTATATTATCAGCCACAAAAGGATAATCAATTATTAATCGATAAACATGGGCAAGTGGAAAACTATTATGGGATTTGTAAGAAGGATAAATTTTTACATGCAAATTAAACCAATCGGTGGAAGATTAAACTTACCTGTACATCATCTGTAGGCTTAAAAATGGACCAATGTAGGGGCTTTATTTGCATAGATTCACCTATTCTGATGGTATGCGTTTTGATAAATGGTGAAATTGATTTTTATATGTTTGTTTTGGAATTCGTATCTCCCTTCAGTTACAATAATTGTATGTCCTCATGGTGTCAATATGGTAATAGAGTGCTATGATTTCCCATGATTTATCAGTGTTTAAGTCTTGCTCCAGTTTGAGAAACCCAATGCGAGTGTAATTGAGCTTTTTTAGAGCTAGTCAAATCATATCTTAAATCAATAGAGCTCGCCAGTATAGTTTTAGATACTAGTACAATTTTACATATGCATGGTAGTGCCAGCATTTCAACAACCAGCACTGGTTCCTCTTTCTGATCCCTGAATCTAACTGGAATTAATTTTTACATTCATGTTCAAGGCATCTTTGTATTAATTAGAGAGTTTGAAGGATTGGTCCCTTACAACAGTCAATTGATCTTTTCAGTTGAAAGAAAGGGGGTACACATGTTTTGGTGAGTCCTCCACAACACAAATAAGCTCTTTGGAATCTCAAGGTGTGTCAGCAGGGGTGCAGAATGAAGAGATATTAGCTACAATGAGGTTGAGCCATTTGGAAAAGCTGCTTTTGGAGGTGCAGCAGTATGTACCACTTCTAGTTAAGGAACAAACTAAAGCAGCCGTGAGGCCACAAGTGGAAACAAATAAAGCAGACAAGAGGCAACAAGTGAAGTATCTATATGACAAACATGTTAAGTCCAAGATTAGTTCATATGATGAGAAAAAACGGTCTTCAACATCAACCATATTAAAATGTCTGAAGATAATTTTATTGAAACATTCATGCCAGAAGGGCATACGCACTCAGATGCAGTTAATGCTCAATTATCCATATGGAATGCTCAACGTCATGACAGCATTTATCTCCATACATATTGTGTTGTAAGTACATTTATGAAACCAATTTTTTGTTATGCTGTGATGGTTTGCCTGTGTTAACAAATCTCTCTTCTAATCTAGACTGAGTTTGAAAATGTTGTAAGTCACAAATGCCTTTCATGATAGCTTACTGCAGAGAAGATAAAACATGTCAAACTGGTTGATTTCTTTTTTCTGTCTTGTTATTTTAATAGGTTCAGATTTGTTCTAGGATGACCCGTTGGATGACATGATCACTTTCTTATTCTTTTTGTAGATATTTGTGCCTATCTTTTATTCAAACAAGCACTGCTTTTTGGTTGTAAACCTTAAGAAGGGTTCTTTTGAATATATCGACTCACTGGACTTTGGATGGTACTATGAATGTGCACGCAAAGTAACTACAAATTTGAAGGAATATCTGGATAAGCATGGCATTGAAACTAGAACCTGGAGTCTTTCAAGCATCCGAGTCATGCAGTAGGAAAACGAGTAAATCCTCTACTTTAATTAAAAAAATTCTTGCAGTAATCTTGCAAAATACTTTACTTATGTTGTTGAATTAATCTTACAGATATGATTGTGAGTTCCGTATGATGATGCACACGATTTCATATGGTAAGGGCGAGATGTATATTATGTCTTTTGTTTTACTCAGATTTGTAAATGTTGTTACGATTATTCCGTAACCGAAGGAAGATCTTATCCTTCCCTTGGATCCCCTTTGGATCCCGCTAAAAGTTACGGGGCCAACGGGAAGAGACTTCATCTTGACGTTTCCTACATACGCGGCATCGATACTTCCCGAGAGATTTACACCGTAAATCCTTTCTTCTTGGGGAGTTTCCTCCCGAAACTCCGTTCCACTACGCTCCTCACCGTGTATAAATATATCAATGATCAATGGAATAAAGACACAGTTCTATCGCTACTCTTTGTCTCTTTCATTATTACTGCATTCTACTCATAACACGTTATCAGCACCTTCGCTCTCCACAACCCTCGAGAGATCAAGATCAATAGCTCGGTTGGGTAATGCGTTTGAAGATCCATAGCTCAGTCGATAGGCGTCCGAGGGAAGGAAAAAGGTACGGCAATGGCCCGACCAGTTCCCGTGCTTCCCTTCTCCTTCAATTGGTCATGATGGCTTACCATCGTGCCAACACCATGGGTTAATTTAAGCCAACAACCGCATCTAGAGTGGCCTCCTCGAGGATCTCCGCGAGGTTCTTGGGGAACGCCTCGGCCTGCACCCACGGCGCTCGCCGTCTCAGCGTGACCGCCACCGCGGCGTCAACATGAAGAGGCGCGGCCGCCTCCACGGCGGACGTGCGGTGGTGGGAACGTCCCGGCACGCGACGCGTGCGGCGATGTGGTCCCCGCACCACCATCCCGGGCGGTGGTGGTGTCATCCGCGGCACCGCCCACGACCACCTCCCGCTCCGGCTGCATCGGCCGGCACCTCCGGCTCGGCTCCGGCTGCATCGGCCGCTCGGACGGCACCGGTCTGGCGTTGGGGCGCACCTCCTCCACCGGCGTGCTCGATCCATGGCCTCGGCGGTGCAAATCACCGCGGTACATCCGGGGCCAGGCCGTGACCTGGCCTGCGCCGCTGGTCCATCCGGCCATGGCTGTCCACGAATCGAGCCGACTTCACCGATCTGGTACCCGACGCCCGGCCGCCTCCGGTGGCACGCACCCGCTCCACGCGCCCGCCGCAAGGAGCACCTCGCCGGACATTAGCCCGGCGCTTGCTGCTCCACCGCCACCGCCGCCATCCCCCTCCTACTCCACCACGTCGCATCATCCGCCGTGGATCGGCGTCCCTCACGGGCCGCCGGCTCGGGCGAGAGCGCGCCCCTCCATCTTGAGCACATCGGAGAGGGGAGAGGGGCGGGCGGACTGCGCTCGCCGCGGCCTCGCGTCGGCGCTCCACGCGTCCCTCGGCGGCGGCTCGCGGTCCTCGGCGGGGCTCTCCTAGCGGTTTTCGCGGCGCGGCTCCAGCCAGCGCATCCACGGCCCGGTGCGCGGTCACCGACGGCCCAGCGGTCCCGGCGGCAACGGGCGCGGCCCCCACGAGCGCGGCCGACGGTGCTCCGGCTGCTGCTCGGCGGACTCCGGCGCGGCGGTCCGGCGCCTGAGCTCCAGCGCGGCGGCCTCCTTCAGCGCGGTGGCGGCGGCCCTTGGCCGGCTTCGCCGTTGGCAAAGATTTCGCGAGCGGGGCGGCAAACACTCGCGGCGGCCCGGCGCCAGCGCACCCGCGACTCCGGCGGCCTCGGCGGCCCGGCGGCGCGGACGCCTCAGCGCGACCGCGTTTCTCGGCGGCCGGCGGCGCGGCGGTTCCTCACGGGCTTCCACTCCTGCAGTCTTTGCGGACCGGCCGCAAGCCCACACGGCGCCGGCGTCCCCCATGATCGGCGAGCGCGGACGGACGCTTTTACCACCGCTGGCGAGGCGGCGCGATTAAGACCGAGCGGAGGCGGCCGATCCCTCGGGACCTGGCGGCGGCGGCTGATGGGGGTTAGGGTGAAACCCGAACGCCCCTGTGCCTAGCGTGGCCCCACCCCCAATCCCCACTCATGGGCCGGATTGCAAGCCCAAGCCCAGGTTGAGGCTGCATGAGCTTATAGCCCGGGCGATTACCTATTTTTTTTACGCAATTTATTTACAGCAGCAAAGCATTTACTTTTCAAGTATTTTAATCCCCTAATCACATTAGTTTTAATTAGTCTAATTTTCTATAATTTAGACTCCCGATATTCTAAAAATATTGCATTAACATGCTTTATATATTCAATAAGTACATGTTCAATATGTCTTTGTTCATTTCAATTTCTATTACATGTACTCATTATACAAATGCTATGGTCGATTTATCTCTTTTTGGAACTTGTTTTACTCGATGTCACCTCTATTTATTATCGAATTGGCAAACACAAGGTAGTACCATGTACTTCTTTGGATTTATTCCTCAAATTGCTCTTCCAATTTGATTATAAATTTACAAGGACTACATCTTGATGTGAAACAAATAAACAAAGGTCTACACCATCGGTGACTACCTAAGTTCCATAAAATTGAGACAAATCCCTTTACTCACATTTCAAGTTTACCTTGATTATTCGCATTTGTATTCAATAACTATTACAATCATGCCATTGATTTTTAACTAAGTCGGCAATTCACATGTAGGATCAATGGCCACTCGTGAGCTTGATGTGTCATCAAAGAAAGAATTTGATGCCCTCGCTCTCGATGGACACAACTTCCCTACATGGGCGATGGATCTCAAAGTCGGTCTATCGTTGTGCGGAATGTTCAAGGCAATTGAAGCTCCCAAAAGGATGAAGCTCCATTGTCCGAACCACAAAAGTACCATGCCTTATACATCATAAGGAACCACATCCATCAAGATCTCAAGGCCGAGTATCTAATGGAAGAGGACTCACGGGCTCTCGGGCTTGCATTGCAACAACGGTATGAACAATGTAAGGCGGTCATCTTACCGTAGGCTACCCATGAGTGGAACCACCTCCGCATACGAGGATTTCAAAAACGTAGGAGAGTTCAACCATGCTGTGCATAAACTTCGATTGCCAACCTGAAGTTACGTGAAAAGGAACCTACCGATGCGGAGAAAATTGAAAAGACTATGTCTACCATGCTTCCCGCTCATATGATCCTTCAACAAAAATACCGTCAAAGGGGATTCACTGTTTACTCTGAAATGATTAAGACATTACTTCAGGCAAAAAGGCACAATGAGCTCCTCATTTGGAACTCCAATCAAGGCCCTGTCGATGCCAAACCTTTGCCAGAAGTACATGCAAACACTCAGAAGAAAGCAATGTAAGGGTACCACTAAAAATGGCAATCCCGAAATTCCCAAGGCAAGAACAAGCGCAAGAGAAACCGTAAGCCTCATGGTGCTAAGGGTAAGGGTGACAATTCTAAGTCAAACAAAGACAAGTCTAGCACTTGTGCAAGGTGTGGTTGCTTCAATCACCCGACTTCGAAATGTCGCACCCCTAAGCACTTGGTGGTTTGTACTTGAATTCCATGGGACGTGGGCGTTCCAATCAAGGGCGCTCAACCAAGGTGGAAAGCGATGCAAGCACACTTCAACGCCTTTGTCGGCCCGGGGTGCTCAAACTCCGCCCGGCGGATCCAAGCAACACCAAGGCTCCACCACCGATGACAACATAGGCGACATCGACATCGACAACATGATCTTAGAATACACTTCTGGAGATCCATTTGGCGATTGTGCCTAGACTTTCAGTCTTTTGAGATCTAGCTTATTATTATGCCCGCACTTTGTAATAGTTAATTATTGTCCTTTGTTTTATTTCATCAAGCACTTTTGATATTCATTGTATTATGCACAATTATTATCAATGATATGCAATTATATATTTATTTGTTGAGAATTTCATATTTATTCTCCATTTAATATATAGATCGTGATTGAGAGTCAATCCGATGGATGAGGAAATGTGCCTAGTGGACAGTGGAGCCACTAACTCTATACTTAGGGAAGTAAAATATTTCCAAACACTCACAAAGAGTGAAGGAAATGTTTTAACAATCGCGGGACGCGATGTTTGTGATAGTAGGCTCGGGCGAGCCATCATTACGCTCCCTATGGGTACATCATTAACAATTGGGGATGCACTCTTGTATCCCGATTCAACTCGTACCCTCTTAAGTTATAGAGATATCCGAAAAAATGGATTTCATATTGAAACTCATGATGACAACAATGAGGAATCTCTTCTCATTACAAAGGACAACGGATATGGCAAAGTGACACTTGAAAAGGTCCCCTCACTCTCGTCAGGATTGTACTATACATATATCAAACCCCGTACAACATGTTGCTTTACAAAGTAATTTTCCGAATGTTAACGCATTCCGGACTTGGCATGATCGCCTTGGTCACCCCGGCATAGGGATGATGCGGAAAATTACAAGCAATGTTAGTTGGTCACTCACTCAATGAGGCAAAATTTCCCCAATCTTCGGATTTTACGTGCACCGCATGTGCCACGGGGAAATTAATTTTGAGGCCCTCTTACCTCAAAATTGGAGCTGAGCCACTCAAGTTCCTTGAACGCATTCAAGGAGACATTTGTGGTCCAATCCAACCTTTGTCTGGACCGTTCAGGTACTTCATGGTTCTAATAGACGCATCCACACGATGGTCTCATGTGTGTCTATTATCGACACGGAATCATGCATTTGCTAAGATCATCGCTCATGTTATCAAACTTAAAGCGCAACATCCTGAACATCAAATCCAATCAATAAGGATGGATAATGCATTGAAGTTTCCTCTTGTGCCTTCAATGACTATTGTATGGCCTTAAGAATTCAAGTGCAGCACTCAGTCCCATATGTCCACACCTAAAATGGTTTGGCTGAATCTCTTATCAAGAGAATCAAACTCATTGCAAGACCACTACTACGGAATTGCAATCTTCCAACCTCATGTTGGGGTCACGCTTGATCTTACACGCTGGCGACTTGATTCAATTAGCGTCCAAGCGCATACCATGCAACCTCGCCCGTTGCGCTTAGTACGTGGAAATCCCCCAGCATTTCCCATCTGCGAAAGTTGGTTTGCGCCACATACGTCCGATCTCACCACCGCAGCGCACAACTATGGGCCCTCCTGAAAATTGGGGATCTATGTGGGATATCAATCTCCGTCGATCATCAAATATTTGGAACCCACCACGGGGGACCTATTCACGGCCCGGTTCGCTGATTGTATCTTCGACGATCATTTCCGGCATTAGGGGAGACTTTAAGTACCACAAAGATGCCCGAAATCAATTGGGATGCCTCGGACATCTCCAAATCGATCCACGTACTTCAGAGACTGAACTCCAAGTTCAGAAAATCATCAATTTGCAACACATTGCAAATAATGCGCCAGATGCATTTACTGATTATAAGGGTGTTACAAAATCCTATAATCCCACGAGAAATGTACCGGAAAGAGTAGAGGTACCAAACAAAACTACTCAACTCCCAAATAAGAGGAGGAGAAGTACGGCTATTTCCACGGATGCGACTCTAGCAAGCAAAGGAAAAGGAAGACCAAATCTTCCAACCCGGTAAAATGCAACTCAACCCCATGTTGAGAAACATCCATGGAGGTTCAACCTTCACAACCCACATCAACGGTGCACTCCATTACCGATGTTGGGACATCGGGAATGCCCCGATGCAACCATTGTGGGAGATGATGTTGCATCGGAAAGGGTAACTGAAATTTCCATCAACTATGTTGAATCGGAGAATCATATGACCGAAAAGACTACGGTTGTCGACACATATTTACGCCGCAATGATTGCTAAAATCCTTGAAAATGATCTAGATCCTAAGACCATGGCGAGAGTGCAAAAGCGCTCGGGCTGGAATCAATGGAAGGATGCAATCCAAGCCGAAATAACCTCGCTCACAAAAAGGAAGGTATTCTCTCAAGCAATACCTACACCTCCCAAAGCATTTCCAGTGGGATTCAAATGGGTTTTCGTCCGAAAGCGGAATGAGAACAATGAGGTGGTGAGATACAAAGCGAGGCTTGTAGCACAAGGGTTACGTCATGGGCATGGTGGTGTGCGCTACTGTGTTGGGGCGTTGAGTGGCTAAGAAGGAAAGTTAGAAGGAAGGACTACAAGCGCGCATGGCGAAGGAAGGGCTGCACGTGCGCATGGCGAGCCGGCCCGGTTGAGTCGGGCGGCCGGCACCGAAGTGGCTAAATTAGGAAGATAGATATTTGATTAGTTACTTTCTAAATTAAGTCCTTAAGTCTTGGACTCGGTTGTTGGCAAAGGGCCATATATTACCCTGTACCGCACATTGGAGGAATTAAGCAAGAATCAGTTATCTCTAATCCCCTCTCTCCCAATGACTCTCAAGCGCCTAGGGCTGCTACCCTAGAACTAAGCCTACGGTTGAGGGGTATAACCTCACCGGAGAAGACACTATCGTCATGGATCCAAGGTTCATGACAACCTGGTATCATGAGTCTAGCGATCTCGCCTACTCGCTCCCCGCTCACCATCACCACCATCCACCGCCACCAATCACCCCTCCGAGTTACCCGCGCCACAACGATCGTCCCCGCGGTTCCGTGAAGGTGGATTTTGCTCGCTACGATGGTAAATCGACCCTCACAACTTCATCAATCTGGCCGTGAATCATACTTCCGTCGGGGAGTGCATCATGGCGGAAGAAAAGGTGTGGATGGCTTCCTGCCATCTGGAAGACAGAGCGCATACCTGGTTCCTCCAAGTCCAGGAGGAGGGCACCCCAGCGTGGCACCACTTCACCAAGCTGTTGTGCCTACGCTTCGAATCGCCCCCACAACCCACTCCCACAACATCTGATGGGCTTACATTTATTTTATATTTTATTTTCAAATTTATTTCACTCTAGTCTTTAATAACAGAGGTGAGCCGAGATGTAAAAGTCTTAACCTTAAGTCATGTCAGTTCGGTCTATGGCAGCTCGTGGGCGCGCTGCTTCGAAGGAGGGAGAGATGTCATGGGCATGGTGGTGTGCGCTACTCGTGTTGGGGCGTTGAGTGGCTAAGAAGGAAAGTTAGATGGAAGGGCTGCAAGCGCGCATGGCGAAGGAAGGGCTGCATGTGCGCATGGCGAGCCAGCGGTTGAGCTGGGCGAGCCGGCACCAGTGGCTAAATTAGGAAGAAAGATATTTGATTAGTTACTTTCTAAATTAAGTCCTTAAGTCTTGGACTCGGTTGTTGGCCAAGGGCCATATATTACCCTGCACCCGCACATTGGAGGAATTAAGCAAGAATCAGTTATCTCTAATCGCCTCTCTCCCAGTGACTCTCAAGCGCCTAGGGCTGCTACCCTAGAACTAAGCCTACGGTTGAGGGGTATAACCTCACCGGAGAAGACACTATCGTCATGGATCCAAGGTTCATGATAGGTTCACGCAGAGACCCGGCATTGATTTCAATGAGACATACTCTCCAGTCATGAATGGAATTACATTCCGATATCTGATATCTCTGGCGGTACAAAATCGTCTATCTATGCAGTTGATGGACGTAGTGACTGCATATCTCTATGGGTCACTAGATTCGGACATATATATGAAGGTCCCTGATGGAATCTCTATACCGAATCGAAACGCAAGTCGCAACATGTATTGTGTAAAGCTTCAAAAGTCATTCTATGGCTTAAAGCAGTCGGGAAGGATGTGGTACAACCGACTTAGCGAATACCTTCTGCAGAAGGGATACACTAACAGTGATGATTGCCCATGTGTCTTCATCAAAAAGTCCCAAACAAGATTTTGCATCATATCGGTTGTATGTTGATGATTTAAATATCATTGGCAACCAACAAGATATTGATGAGGCATGCAAACATCTAAAGACGGAGTTCAAGTTGAAGGATTTGGGTAAAACCAAATTTTGCTTAGGCCTACGGCTTGAGCACCTTCCAACTGGAATCTTTGTGCATCAATCGCCTATGCCCGAAAGTATTGGAGAAATTCAATATGGACAAAGCATATCCTAACAAAACCCCCATGGTTGTTCGGTCTTTAGAAATGAAGACTGACCCATTCGGACCTCAGGATGAGGGGGAGGAAATATTGGGACCTCATGTTCCATACCTTAGTGCCATTGGAGCGCTAACGTATCTAGCAAATAGTACCAGGCCTGACATTGCATTCGCAGTAAACCTCCTTGCTAGACATAGCGCCGCTCCTACCGTAAGACACCGGGCGGGGTAAAAGCGGATCCTCGGATATGTTAATGGCACAAAGGATCTTGGGCTATTCTTCGGAAGAAGTCCAAATTCGATTTGATTGGATATCTTGACGTTGGTACCAATCGATCCCCATAATGGCAAATCACAAACAGGCTTTGTGTTTCTACACAAAGGGAACGACCATCTCGTGGACATCCTCCAAACAAACTTTGGTGACAACATCCACGAATCATTCGAAATAGTTGCACTATATGAGGCTTCATGTGAATGTGTTTGGCTTAGCGAGAATGATTAACCACATACAACAGTCTTGTGGTATAGGCACTATCCAAGCGCCGACCATTATCTATGAGGATAATGCGGCTTGTGTTACAATGAGATGGAGACGAGGCTATATCAAAAGCAACATCAACAAGCATATTTCTCCGAAGTTGTTCTATCCTCATGAATTACAACAAAATGGAGAAATAGAAATCTTGAAAGCCAAATCATGTGATAATCTCGCTGATTTGTTCACTAAGTCTCTACCGGCTTCCTCATTTGAGAAATGTGTCAAAGGAATTGGTATCGCGGCGGCTTAGAGACTTGCAAGGTTCGAGGGAGAAATCCCCTAGATGTTAGCTTGTCCAAACCATCATATTGCACTCTTTTTTCTCTTTACGAGTTTTTTCCTCTCAAGGTTTCTCATAGAGAGTTTTTAATGAGGTAATATTAACATAGGCATATGTCGTATTCCTTGTTTTCCCCAACGGGGTTTTTAAGGAAATACCAAAGACATATATTGCTCTCTAAACTTGACATGAGTTTTTCTCCTAAAAAGGTTTTTCTCATATAAGTTTACAATGAGGCAATAATCATTATATGCTGCACTTTCTCCTTCTTTTACCATTGGGTTTTAAGGAGTTTTCAATAGCATATACTCTACATGTATTCTTCCTCGTTTTTATCCTGCAGGAATTTTTGGAGGAATAATACCATTCATTGATCTCAAGGACGGATTCGATCTAGGGGGAGTGTTACGATTATTCTGTAACCCAAGGAAGATCTTATCCTTCCCTTAGATCCCCTTTGGATCCCGCTAAAGTTATGGGGCCAACGGGAAGAGACTTCATCTCGACGTTTCCTACATACGCGGCATCGGATACTTCCCCGAGAGATTTACACCGTAAATCCTTTCTTGCGGGGGGAGTTTCCTCCCGGAAACTCCGTTCCACTACGCTCCTCACCGTGTATAAATATATCAATGATCAATGGAATAAAGACACAGTTCTATCGCTACTCTTTGTCTCTTTCATTATTACTCGCATTCTACTCATAACAAATGTCAAATATGTTCTTAGGTTTACCTTAACAAATGCAGGAAATGGTCTTGGAGTAATGCATGGGATTTGCGGTGGAGCTAATATACAGTCCATCAAACATCGTGAGGCCCACCACATCAAGAATAGGTAGATCTGATGACAAGGAGACACGAAGAATTCAGTGACGATGGTTCAATATCTGAAAACTCTTGAAAAATAGTGAGGAAAAGAGGGAGAACAACTGGCAATGGCAAGGGAGCTCACTAACAAAAGCCTCCAGAGGCAATGGGAAAGAAGCCAAAGAAGGTAGAAGCAAAAGATGGCCCAGCTGGCAATGGCAAGGGAGCTGACCAAAGAGCCACCAAAGGCAATTAGAAGGAAGTCAATAGGTGGCAGTGAATTAGGTGATGATCAGCCATTGCAAGATTTTCTCCTTTAGGAAAAGGAGAAAAAAGCAAAATATGGCCAAAGTAAAAAGCCTGAACTACAGCTAGAACGCCCCGGCGTGGCAAAAAGTGTACTACAAAGGTGTTGAGGATTTTAAATATGTTGTTCATTCTTAGGCTAGTGTGATGGTTGTCTGGTGGTACTGTGGTACTTTGATGTGTCGTAACTCTTATCAAGCAAGCGGGTGATAACACTGTGGTGATGATTCGGTGATACTTTGATGTATTGTAACTATTATCAAGCAAGTAGATGGAAAATGGCATGGCCAGTAGTCTTTGTATTGCTATAATCAATTTGGCATTACAAGTACAAATTGCTAGAATTAAAGTTCAACCACACTACTCAGAATCTAGAAGTTCCATAAACAGCCTACCGATTTCGGTTTATAATACGTAGAAATAGAATAATCAATGGCAATCTTAGCATCCCGATAGTATGCCCCTTAAGTTACCACGTCTTTCAACCGGACAACCTTAAGCCACGAAATATGTTTTACTATGAACTAAAACTTTTGAAACACAAATTAGTGTCTAGGAAACCAGCATCCGTGTATATGGAAACATGGATCTGTTCCTATATGAAACTTATTTAAGGCACGAAATGCTAAATTTTTGCATACAACTTCCAGTTAAATAGATTCATGTTTTTCTCTAAGAACTTCTTAATTCAGTTATACAACTCCATGTATAACACCAATTGGGTACTACATTCTGATAGGAGGAGCCAAGGGGCTTGGGCACGACATCGTTGAAGCTCGTGCGAGGGGTTTTTATTATGAAACATCTATTTAAGGTACGAAATGCCAATTTTTCATACAACTTTCAATTAAAAATATAACCTTCCATTTTAGCATCATAAAGATAAAACACAAAGGTATCAATGAGTTTTTTACACTTTGCACTACATCTATTTTTGGAATGATTAAATATGTCAGTACTGATTATAGGTAAGGTCCAATTACACCCCAATTGCTCGTGCCTTGAGTTAGGAACGATTGCATCTTAAGAACTTGGTGAGCGAGTTAGGTAGGAACTTAATGCTTCCTGCTTACATACTTTTGCAATGGAAATTCCTCCTTTTATATTCTATTCAACTATATAGGCAAAAGTACAGCTTAATGCTTCCTCATGGGTTTACCTATAGTTATAATGTTCTACTTGTCATGCGTGTGTGAAATGGCATAAGGATAGAAACATCCGTTTGCAATAATGTGAGTATTATCCTTTTGTATATAAGTGTCCTTTTTTCACCTAGATACATTTTAAATATATATGTGTATAAACATCTTGTAGGATAACTATGAAGTGAGGAAGCACATCTTGCTACACCTACTCACATACATAGGGAACCAAAACGCAGCCAACATACGTGAAGGTGTATGAGATTATCTTCAGCGCTATGTTAGTCTCACAAACAAAAAAAGAGTCAATTGTCGCTTACTTTGTGCTTTGTCTTGGTGAAGTCAATAACATCATATTGGTTTCTTCATTTGTGATGACACGAGATTCTACATATATTTTACTTGTTTGGCTGTATCTCATGCGATATTCTACCCTTGGCTAGAGATGGCAGCGGTTCGGGTTCGGTTCAAATATCCACGGGTTTCGGTTCTCACGAGTTTCAATTTTGGTGCTGGAATTTCACCCACGGTTTTGCGGTTTTGGGTACCGAAACAACTGCGGTTTTAGTGCGGATCCTAAAATTTGCCTGTCGTGCTCTGTCGGGGCCCCAAAATAGGCAGCTCATCCAAAGCCCACAAGCAACCCTAGCTATATAACTAAAAATTTCCCCTTCCCCGTCCCTCTCACTCCCTCATCCAGCCGAAAGGCTGCACGCCGCCACGGCCTCACCCTAAACACCCCGACTCCGCTCCCTCATTTGTCGAACTCGCACCCAAAGACCTCTCCCTCCCGGCCTCCCTCCGAGTCTGTCCCTCTCCCTACCCTCGATGGGGATAGAGAACCGTGCACAAGGCGCCCCATAGGCGTTGACCACCAGCAGCCGATAGGTCCACAGCCGGCAGCCTTGCACTCCCTCCCAGCCTCCCTCCATCCCTCGACGACACAAGTGGCAGACACCCACGTCCCCAGCAACCACATTCCACAAGTGACAGGTATGAGTTATGATGATGCATCCCTTCCCTAGATCTAAACTTCTCAAGCTATTGTGCCATTTTCTCAGTCCATTTATTCAGTCTTCTCATTTGTTAGGGTTTGAGCATTGTCGACTCCTACTAGTACTAGTGGATCTCAAGCTGCTGCTACATCTCAATATGTGGGTTCTCGTCCACGTCTTGCACCTGGTTTAACAACAATGCCATTGGGTACATCAGCACCGGCGATTGGATCTACCATTGGAGGTAACCATGATGTGATAGAGGTAGAAGATGATGTCTCTGTTGGATGTAAGAGGAAGCTACGATCTGAAGTATGGAAGGACTTTGATTTGACTCAAGTAAATGGGGTTTGGAAAGCTATTTGCAAATGGTGTAAAATAAACATTTAGCTGGGGAGACTAGAAATGGTACAACTCACTTGAAGAATCACAATGCTATATGTGACACTAGAGCTTGTAGGAAAGGTTTAACCCAGTGTACTATTAAATTATCTGCAAACTCAAAGTATATGGCACCATCACATTAGAGAAGTATGTGTTTGATCAAGATGTTGCTAGGAAAGAACTTGCTTTGATGATTATTGTCCATGAGTATCCTCTTTCTATGGTAGACCATGAAGGATTTAAAAGGTTTTGTGTTGCATTGCAGCCCGCCTTCAAGTTAGTGTCTAGAAACACAATTAGAAAGGATATCTTCGACATGTATCAAGTGCAAAAGCAATGTACGGTGAACTATATCAAGAGAAATTGAGTTCTCATGTTGCTGTTACAATGGACTTGTGGACAGCAAACCACCAAGTTACATGGCAGTTATAGCCCATTTTCTTGATGATGTTTGGAAGCTAAAAAGTTTTCTTATTAGGTAATAATAAATCTCATCATTTTGTTTCCTTGTGTTATGCATTGTCTATTGAGAGCAATTTGTCCCGCACAATCGCCTATCATATTTTATTGTTGTAAGTTTATTTATGTGCCAGCAACACATACAACTGAGGTTGTAGCAGAGGTCCTTCATGAAGTTCTCCTGGATTGGCATATTGAGAGGAATCTATCCACTATAACACTTGACAACAGTAGTGTCAATGATAACGTCATGAAGACTATGATTGGCACTGAAGGTGATGACCTTGCAAAGAATAAGGCTGCTATAGAAGGCAAGTTACCCCTCCGTTCTTGTATGTTGAAAGGAAAATTAATTCATATGCGTTGTGCTGCACATATTTTAAATTTGATTGTGAAAGATGGAATGAGTGTAATGGAGAAGGGAAATGATAAAGTGTGTGATAGTGTTGCATATTGGTCTGCCACTCCTAAAAAGACATGACAAGTTTGAGAAAATGGCAGCACAAATGCGACAAATATGAAAAAAAAAAGAATTGCTCTTGATTTTAAAACTAGATGGAACTCTACTTACACTATGCTTAGCACTGCACTAGTTTACCAAGATGTTTTCGAGCGTCTTGCTTCTCATGCTCCATGTGCTCCATCTGCCAAAGATTGGAAGTTTGCTAGAGAGCTTTGTGATAGGTGAGGATGTTTTATGATGTAACTACTATCAGGCACAAAATATGTCACAGCCAACCTTTTCGTTCCCAAAATATGCAACATTTTTTAGCAATTAGGACGTGGCAAAGCAGTGATAATCCTAAGGTTGAAGAAATGTCTAGTAAAATGAAAGAGAAATTCAACAAGTATTGGTCAGATGTGCATGGTTTGATGGCTATTGCTGTTGTCCTGGATCATAGGTATAAAATGCAGCTATTAAATGCTTTGTTTCTCAAAATTCATGGGTCAGTTAGTGTAGCTGATGAATCTGTCAACAAAGTGAAAGACTTGTTGCACAATCTGGTTTTGGAATACCAAGATAGTGTTGAGGATGTTGCCACAACAGATGGTGCTCAAACTAGGCCAAGAGCTCCTCCTCAGGTGGACAATGAAGATTGGATGGACACTTTTGATGATTATATGTCCAAATAGTGTGCCCTCCACTTATGTCCGAACAGAGTTGGATTTGTACTTGGAAGAGCCATTGCTGCCTAGGACACATGATTTGGAGGGATATATAACTTTTTGGCATCATACCAGATGCACTCTCTCCAAATAGCATCTTACCGGTTGCCACTAATTGTTTAGCACCCTCCGGCTGCAAACCAATACATTGTTAGCACTTTGGTCTATGTGGCACGCCACCTCACTTGTCCACGATGGTTTTACGGTTGCAAAAGACGGGCAATGCCCCTACCCCCGTTTCTGTTTGGTAAAAAAACCTTCACATCGGTCCCGACCTTTCCTATCCGCTTCCCCGGTCGACCCGTCCATCCCCACGCTCGTTTAATCAACGGTTCCTAGCCCCGACGCACGGCCGCCCGCGACGGGAACGGCGCCGCCCGCCGTGCATGCCTTCTGTCCATGTCGCACACTCATACGAATTTGATGCACATGTGAGTACGCGTGTGCATCGGGGCATAGGTATACGCATGGATCGATGAATCGATCCGGTTCGAATGTTGCCGTGGTCGTATACCACGGTCACAGTAACCAACTGGCTAATGTGTGCAACGATGGCCTAACTCAAGGGATAATGACACGGTGTTTATACTGGTTCGGGGCTAATCGACGCACCCTAGTCCAGTGTGTGGCACTATCCGAGCTCAAATGCTCGTATCGGGGCGAATACAAGCGGGCGAGAGGGGAGATGAGCTCCCAAGTCTCGTGGAGAGTGGGTGATTGAGATGTTCTAAGCTAGAATGCCTATGAGCTGGAGAACTTGCCTTCCCCAATGACCGGGCTTCCCTTTTTATAGTCGCAAGGGGGCTTACAAGTGACCGTCGGGAGGGACCCCGGGAGGAGAAGAGATACAAAGCGGAGGGGTGAAGGGAGAAAACTCCTCCGGTTTGCCGAGCACGTCGGGCTGTCCAGCGTGCGCGCGCCTTCGCCGCCCTACTTGGTAGCCTGCTTGCCAGTCGTCGTATGGCCGTGTAGGGGCGGCTCCATATCCCGATATCTCGTACGTCCGACCGCCGAGCTCGGAGCTCGCTGGTCAGCAGTGGGGGGGAACAATGAGCTCGACGCGCCGCCGTCGTCGTCCATGCGTTTTCGCTGCTGTCGAGCACGCGCCCGCTGTCCACGGTCAAACCTGCGGCGGCGCCGCCTGGCCATGAATGCGCGTACCTCATGTCGCAGGAAAACATGTGGACAGGAGAGCTCGGGGGTCGTCGTCGAGGTCATGCTTGTCTCGTAGCGGTTGTCTGTAGCGATTGGCGCCGTATGGCATGATCTGACAAGCCATACCGCGCGTGCCTTCGGGGATCTCATTCCACTGACGATATCTGGTCGTAGGTTGCGATGCCCGACAAGTAGCCGCGGGTACGTCGAGTAGCATCGCGCCCCGAGCCTGCTGTTCGGATGGGAGACTGTACAACCCGAGAGCTCGCTCGAGACGGAAGGGAGCTTCGTCGATCGAGCCCGAGCTCGAGCTGCTTTTGCGCGTACTTGTGGGAGCTCGTTCGAGGCGGAGAATGGACGTTGGGTCGAGCTCGAGCTCGTGCCCGGGGAGCTCGTTCGAGGCGGAGAGGCTCCTGTCGGTCGAGTTCGGGTTCGATTGAGGCGAACGGGGCCAGCCCTGATTGTTCGTTCTCGAATTCGGCTTATCCAGCGATGGGCTTTCATCGTGGATTTGGACTAACTAATTACGTCCGAATTATCTGCGTCCCACAAATGTTATGGATCTGGGTATTCGACGGATGTACATGTGAATCCTATCGTGAAATTGAATGTACTTGAACATGGACATGCCGGATGCAAGGCTATATACGTACAGTACGGTAATGCTCGTTTTGCTCAACACAATCAAATTGAAAACGAAACTCTTATTTGTTATACTCCTGTTTCTAAAGCTGGTTAAAAGTTAGATAAATTTAAACTTTAATGAAATTAAACCACCGATCGATCTGACGGGGCATTGGTTAGTTGTTTTAAAATTTGACTTTGTTAGGTTGAAACGCATGATACACTAGTGGACAGCGACAGATCGATCAGTACGTTCCAAACGTTTCTCTAAGTGCTATTTGAAACACTTCAATAATTGTTTTAGTCTTAATATTCTCTAATTGAAACTCTTGTAAAAAAAAGAAATAGAAAAAAAAACCATTGTGCTCACCAACGTACAGTAGCTCACAGTGTACAGTAGTGAAAGGGGAGAGGGAATGGGCTAGACCGATTTTCTTTTTTACCAAACAAGGAACGGTGGAACGGGATGGTAGGGACATTCCGTGTCTTTTTGCATCTACGAACCAGCGTGGCGAGGTGAGATGGCATGCCACATAGACCAAAGTGCTAAAAATGTATTGGTTTGCAGCCGGAGGGTGCTAAAAATTAGTGGCAACCGGTAAGATGCTATCCGGAGAGTGTGCGTCTGCTATGATGCTAAAAGTTATATATCCTAGATTTGGATATTTTTCAGTGGTGGCAAATTGCAGGGCTGAAATATCCAACATTACGAAAAATTGCACGTGATGTTCTTGCTATTCCTGTGGCGATGGTGGCATCCGAGTCAACCTTTAGCACTACTGGGAGAATAATCAGTCCACATCGTAGTAGGCTTGCACCATCAGTGATTGAAGCACTTATGTGTTGCAAGCATGGTCTCATAACGACATGTTAGGTAAGTGCAATTTCTGTAAGTACGTAGCTTTATTTTATATGAGTTGTAAAACTAATTTGTGACTGTGAAAACTATATATATGCAGGGTCTCACTCAACTTTTGTTGGTGCTTTGATGACTTGTCTTGATAAAAAAAAGAATAAGAAATGGTAGTGTTGTTGTTTCCTTGTGAATTCACAATGAATTGAACACTCAAGTGCTGAGCTACTCTCTATTTTTATTTTACTTTTATTTTACAGGATGAAGATGCTTCCACCATAATTGATGAATGATCCTCCAATGGGGGCGGCGTCGGCGCTTAGGCAGTACTTTTGGACGGTATGTGTGTGGCACAAGTGAAGATGAATGCCTCGACTGTCTAATGGTGTTGTTTTTTTAAATAAATCTGGACAGTATGTGTGTATGTGTGTGCTTGAACTTCTATTTCTATGTTTCTGGGCGTGGGCACATGGCTTAGCTCTGTACTTTACTATTTTTATGGTTTGTATTGTACGTTGTACGCAGTACACTTGGTACTTGCTAATTTTCTACTGGTCGCATGCTACTTTTCCTAAGTTATCATGTTTCATGCTGTTGTCTTTGTTGTTTTATTATAATTTTTTGGGTTTTTTTGGTACCTGTTCAGTTTTTTGGTATCCGCGGGTTTCGGTTTTGGTGATGGATTTTCACCCGAAACAGTTTCGGTTTTGGTTTTGGGTTTGGGTTTTAAGTTTGGGTTTCAGTTTTGGGTGCCCTGAGGTTTCACCCGATCCAAACCCGACCCGCTGTCATCTTTACCCTTAGCAATGCACGGGCACTTTACTAGTAGAGCAAAAGTCATCAATTATAACAATCTACTGAATTTGAATATTGAATGGCCTTGGAGAAAATACCGTGTCAAAGAGTGCACGTTTTGTTTTTACCTCTTGTGTTCCTTATGTGTTTTTGTCTAAATATACTATTACTAAGATGCCCCTTTTAATTCCTAATTCTTATGCCACTTGAAGCGTCTTAGGCCTTTTCTCTTTTTTGTTACACATTTCTAGCAGAACTCTCTACAAACTAAACCCTCATCCTTTGACCGATGAATTCAATTAATCACTATAAGAAAATATGCAGCTAGGATTCAATGAGTTTTCACAGTCCTAAGTAAATTGGAAATATCATTTAATCCTCTTTTATCATAGACATATAGATGTCGGGCAATTTGATTTCAAGTGGTAACTAATTTCAAAATGGAACCTCCTTTTATATTCTATAGTATATGTACAATAGTAACACGATCCAATCCTTCTTGCGTGGAATGGCAAAAGGATAGAAACACCAATTTCCACTATTGAGTATTCTTCTTTGTACATAATTTCTCTTTTCACTACATTTTAATTTAACTATTTATTATACGTATAAAAATATAGCAGGAAGCACATCTATATACCTACTCACATACACAGGAACCAAAATGAAAGCATCCAACATGCATGAAGGTGTACGAGATTATCTTCAACACTATATTTAGTCTCAAACAACGTATAGGTGAAGTCAATAACATGGTACTTGTTTTCTTTATTTCAAATAATAGTTTAAATTATATGTTTTAATATTAATTATTTGTGATGACATGGGATTTTACACATATACATGTCATTTGTGTGTCTGTATGTCATAAGATGTTATATATGCCGATGCAAGGGCAAGGGGCACTCAACTAGTAACTATATAAACAAAAAAGGCACACACAAAAAAAAAAAAAAAAAAAACTAGAAGAACACATCCGTGCTGTGACTTACAACTGGTGTGGCGCGTCGGATCCGCAAAGCATCCATACATTCACGTGCATCTCCTCACGGGTTTAGTGGTGATGATTTGTTGATGCACTGCGTTGATGGCCCCGTCGATTTGCCTGGTGGGAGATGGATAAACTACTTTTGAGAGGTTGGTCGGAGATCGATTAATCTGCCAATGAGAGATAGAGTATATGTCGTTCACTCACCTAAAGGAGGGATCCGCACCCCTATCATCATGGAGGTCGTAGATCCACGCCATCGCCCATCGCGGCCCAGGACGCACAGGAGCTCAGAGCAGGGTACCTAGAGCCGATCAGGGGACGACGGCAATGCCGTACGTCAGGCTACAGCCGTGGAAGAGTCCGAACAGAGGGGAGGCCGTGGGAGGAGGCGATCGAGGAGGTGAATCGTACGTGTGTGAGGTCAGGCGGCGCTGATGGATGATGAAGACGCTAGGGTTTCAGGCACATATTTGTACTTGCAGATCAGCACCGGAGTCCAGAGGGCACGCGTGCATAACTCTGGTCTCTGGAGGGCTCATTGAAATGCCAGTCCGAGCCCAAAGTTTGTGGGCCCTGAGCCTACACTACGTTTTTTATTTACAGCGGTTGTAATCTCAAAAAAAATTTACAGCGCTTGTATAATTGAAATGTTAAAGATACTAGTATAATGCCCGTGCTAACGCTTGTATAATAAGTTCAAGTGAACATACATTAGATGTTATATTAGATAGATATCCACGCATTGCTGCACTATTCATACAATTCTCAGGAAGGGGTTAACTATTCTGAACTAATTTTTGTGGATAGCGTAGCATGCAGTTCATATTTAATTGGTCCAACAAGTGTCCCCTTCCACAGGTCGTGAACATTTTACATTAGGGTTTCAAACCCTCAATCACTGACTATGGGGCCCATATGGGGGCAATTTCGTACAAACATTCATATCCCTAATTGCTTCGGCCTCCGGGCGCCCTGCTCTCGCCGGCGCCGTCAGGCTGCCCGAGGCTGTCGCAAACAAGGTGACCTTCGGCGAGGGTCCTATGAAGGTATATGCCCTAGCAAGGGTTGGATCGCGATTAACCTTCACACTGTAGTGGCCCTACACAACAATAAAGATGATCGAGAGCCGTGATACCGAGTTATTCCTATGCTGACCAGTGAGACCCTGTAGTTGAGGCCTTACGCGAGGATCTCCTCCGGTGAGGGTTCACTCCCAGCCCAAGTTTCTAAGGTTAGCGGTGATATGTATTGCTACTAATCATTTTGCATGGCGAGCTCTTTGGATTTTCCATAGTGGGCACTCTAGCCCATCGCAGTGGTACGGTCAAAGTAAACATTGGCCATACCACGGTGGGCTCCTACGCCCATCATGGTAAATAGATTACCCAAGGCAAGCACCTTACATGTGTAGATTACCCAAGGCAAGCACCTTACATGTGCCACCACGGTTAATGATTTCTATAAAAAAGAAAGAACCCTAGACAGGCTCGATAATACCATCCACGGGCCTGTCGAGCCCATCGAGGGTTGGAGCACCGCCGCCAGATCGAGGCTATCGCTACGCGCTAAAGGACCCCACATGTCGTCGGAGGGCTAGATCGAGGGAGGCACGCCACCTGCAGGGCCCGGATCGAGGCCGCCGCGCCGTTGGAGAACAGATCGAGGCCACCTTGCTACTAGAGGGTTGTATCAAGGGAGCTACGTCACCGGAGGGCCAGATCAAGGGAGCTGCACCGCCGGAGGGCTGAATGGAGTGAGCCGCGCCACTAGCAGTAGCTGCTACTGCTGCTCATCTCACCTACCGCTGCTACTCGTCCATGCATCGAGAGGGAGAGAGAGGAGGGAGGGGGGGGGAAGAGAGAGAGAGAGAGAGAGAGAGAGAGAGAGAGAGTAGAGGGAAGGCTGGAGTGGATGCAGATGAGGGAAAGGGCGCGCGAGTCTCACGGACACGAGAGGGAGACGAGGGCGGCCGTGCGTGCGTTGGCGACTGGGGACAGGAGGGAGACAAAGTGAAATGAGTGAGAAACCCTAACTTCATATTTATATAAGAAGATGGCTATCGGGCCTATTGGGCCTTGTCCTTTTTTTCATGGCGGGCCTATTAAGCTGCCTGCCACAGTTAATATATATGTATCGTGGCGAGCGTATTTAATTTTCCTGTCACGGTTAATCGATTTTTTTTTGTGGCGGGCAAAAGTGTTTGCCCACGAAAAAATAGCGCGCTATAGTGTGCCAAATGAAATGCCGCAATGATATTGCTAATTTTTCGCTATTTGGCGCTATTATTGCCGCTAAAACGAAATAGCGCCATAGTGTCGCTATTTTTCCCGCTATTCCTACTAGGACAAAAATAGTCTAAGTTGTATATAATTTATCCATTTAATTATGCCACTATTTACAACAAAGACTAAAATTTACCCCACATATAACAACTAAGTGTATGTGGCTGCATATTGCCCTAGCAACTTGTCCAATTCACTTATCTTATCACTTATGTTATCAACTTGTCATACTCCCTTGGCCGGTATTAGAAGTCGTTTTGGATAAGGTTTGGGTCAAACATCGGGAATATAAATCATCAATAACTTTTTAGTTGTCGAGTTTGTAAATGAAAAAATTATATGAGTAGATTTGTCTTAAAAAATACTTTAATAAAAGTATACATATATCACATTTCCATAAATATTTTTATAATAATAAGAGGTCAAAGTTGTGTTTTGGAGACCGTGTCATTTGTCCTAAACGACTTCTAATACCATCCCGGAGGGAGTAGATTTCTATTTTTTCCTATCACCTGCGAACAAATAGCGCTATAGCGGCGCTATAGCTGCAACAATCAACTAATGCTACTCTACTTAGCTACCGCTATAGCGCGGCCATAGCGGCGCTATAGCGCCAATAGCGACGAGAAACGGCAAAACACTATTTTCAATAGCCTGCGATTTTTTCATGGTGTTCGCCTTGGTAAATAAAAAACACCCACCAAGGTTAATTGCAACATTAATTATGACGGACAAAATAGAGTCCACTACGGTAAGTTTTGGAGGGTGTCACGCAAAAGTCATTTTTGTAGTAGTGATGGAAGTGAGCATCTCGAAGGTTGTGTTATAGATGAGCAAGGGCCGCGGGGCTAATTGGGGGTGATGGTGGTGGTGGTGGTGGGGTTCCAGTGAGGGTTCCTCCCCCAACAAAAAAAGTATTTTGCAACCTAATATTTAACCCTTTTAAAACATAAAAATCCTTAATAAATTACAAAATTAAATGACAATGCTAGGAAGACTTAGTGTTTTTCAAGAGATATTGGAATCTCACTACTATTTATTAACACAAAATATTGTTCCATTTTAGCACAAAATATTCAATATTTTCCTAGCTGATCATGGGAACTATTGTTCCATGTTTAGCGCAAAATATTCAATATTCACTTGGGAAATCGACACAAAGAAAAAAATGTTTTTAATTTTAGAAAAAATATTGTTTAGCTTCTTTGTGAAATTGGTACATGTTCTTGTGAAAATGGCTCTTAGATTGAATAGAAAAATATTCAACTTTAATAAAATATAACAGTTTTCATTTATTTATTCAATGTACTATATATTTATTACTAGCCACCGATAGTGTCCAACGAAGAGAATAGATATAAAATTTCTTTGATTAAAAACAAATGTTACTAGCCATTTATGGTGTCCAGTGAGGAGAATAGATATGAAATCAACGAGAGAGAAAAGTTAAAAGGTTCCCCTTGAAAAATTAATAAAAGAGAAAAAATGAAAAAAAAAAAAAAATTTCAAATCAAAGAAAGTGAAAAAATACGGCCCACAAGACCCGTGCGTTTTTTCCGCCGTGACCTGCATTCACGTTCCGTCCACTGCATCCCTCTTCCGGTCTTCCCTCCTCGTTCCGTCTCTCTCTCGCTCCCCTCTCGCAGACGACTCTGGCCGCCGCCGCCCTAGGCCAGGTGCACTAACCAGAGGTACTCCCACGGTCCCACCCCTTCCCTTCCCTTCCCTTATGCTGTGCGAAGCCAAGCACCGAAACCCTAACCTAAAGCTATTTAGCTATTTGGCAAGCGAATATTGAGTTCCGTCTCTCCCTAACCTCGAAGTTTCTGCAAAAGAATATTGGGTTTACTTGTGTACACACGTCCCTTTACTGGATCCGCCCTGGAAAAGGGTCCCATGTTTAAAATGTGTGGTTTTTTTTCAGTTCCTATTTCGCTGGGAACGGTGGGCATGCTGTACAGAGATAAATTTAGGACCCCTTTTAACTCTTAATTTGATAATGAAATTTAGGAACCAAATTCTGTCTGACTGAATTTTTCGTGATGAAACCACATGACAGGAGTGAGGGCTTGATCAGAGATGAATGCCCCAGATCGCTATGAGCGCTTTGTCGTGCCTGAGGGCACCAAAAAGTAAGTTTTCCCTGTTCCCCCACGCTTGCCACATGAAATCGGTTCAGCATCAATGATCTTTGTTGGCCAGCCTGTTTTTGTGTGCCTGGTTTCTTGTTTCTCTATAAAAGAGTAATATCAACGTTAAGCAATGTCACAAATCCTGTTCCCTTTCTTGAATTAATATGAAGCGAAGTTTTCAGCATCAACTTGTAGAAAAGTGATGCCTAACCTGTTCTTGAGTCATATGTTTTGGTTTCGGTGCTGATAATTACCTTTCAGGGTGTCGTATGAGAGGGACACAAAGATCGTGAATGCTGCATCTTTCACTATTGAGCGTGAGGACCACACCATCGGCAACATTGTTCGCATGTGAGCATAGTTTTCTTGGTGACCTTATTGTTTTCTTCTTTTCTTTTTTATAAATGTATGATGCACATATGATTGTCAAATTCGCAGGCAGCTGCACAGAGACCCAAATGTGCTCTTTGCTGGCTATAAGCTCCCTCATCCACTTCAGTACAAGATCATCGTGAGGGTACGGTACATCATGTGCTGTTTCTTCTGTTCTGTTTCACTTCACCGGCTTATTCATCTACTGTATATTTTTTTTTTGTGTGGACAGATCCATACTACCAGCCAGTCCTCCCCAACGCAGGCCTACACCCAGGCAATCAATGATCTAGACAAGGAGCTTGAGTACCTCAAGCAAGCTTTTGAGGTCTGTTTATGAAATATCCACCCAAATTCCTTGTTATTTTTCCTGTAATGCACCCTTATGCCATGGAGCATGGGGAAAATGAACACTTTAACTTGCTTCTACTGTATAAAAAGGACCCTTCTGCTTCTGTTGATACAATTACATTTCGTGGAAAGGTCTTGATATGGTGATGATTGGCTTTTTAGGTGTGGTGATTGTTTGACCCAACAAATTTAGAAAACAACATTACAGTGTCTTGTTCTCTTTGAAGCAGCCATGACATGGGATATAGCCATATAGGACGTCCTGATTGCTTACATGCTATAAATATTCAGCATTATAAAATCTTTACTAGGTTTTCTAAATAAAGAATTTTGGCTATACAATACCTTGAATTGTGACTGCAACCCATGCTGTCCTTTTGGAAATACTGGTACTCTGTATCATGGAACACCCCACCCCTTTTTTCTGGTTTTAGGATATATAAAAAAATGCCAAGAATGAACTGGGTATCGTCCATAGATATGCCAAGCCGCCAAGTGCCTGATTTCCATAGAATTTGCATACTCATTCTACATTCAAATTCTTGTTATACCCTTAAGTTCATTATATGATTTTTCCCTTTCCAAAGTAGCCTCTGTTAAGTTAATCTTCAGAGCACTAGGAAATTCGTCATTCTGTAGGCTTTAGTATGAGCTTTGCTTTTTTTTTCTCCCTGGGTTACACGGCATGACTTCAGCATTGCTATTTGCTTTTTATGGAAAAGTTTTCGTTTGCACTGAATCATGATGCTGAGTATGGAGTGGGAAGTGCATTTAAGAATAATTTGTGTTAAGAATATTTATTATTGAAGGAAAACTTGCTTCATATGCTATGAATTTAATCAGATTTTCATGTTGAAGTATTTGGAAAGACAATTTAAATTAGTTATGTTATTTTTTATAAACTTTTGTTTGTGATTTATATTTTTGATGTCTCCAATAGAACAACAAAGCCTTGGGCATGAATTTTGGGACTGCATGTTATTTGTTCTGTTCTTGATGGGTCTTTGTTTGTGTTCTCTTTTTTAAAAAAACATTATAATTTCTAAGACAAAGCACTTGGGCAACAACCATTGAAAATCTGAATAGGTAGAAGAGACTTCTATTGTGGCATTACTGTTAAGAACATTAACAAAGTGATAATGTTCCTGTTACTGTTAGGCACACTCCTAAGCATTTTTTTGACTAATGGCATATACGATACCTTGGATCACTAGTGGAAAGCACTGAATAAGAAATGTTAGCATTCAAGTGCATACATATGGATCCCATTTCCATATCATTTCCTCTTTTATGCAATAACCCTTTTGGTTGGGGAAGTGTGGAAAAAGACAAACAATAAAACCATATAGTACACCCAAATATTGTTCAGGCTTTAATCTCCATCTGTTCCTACTAGTTAACTAGATCTCCATCTGTAATGCACCCTTCTGCTATGGAGTAGCAATAGAAAAACGAAAAGCAACAGTTTAACTTGATTCTACTGTATTAAATAAAGAACCCCAGTTTAACTTGATTCTACCTTATAAAATAATAAGGATCCTTCTGCTTCTGTTGATAATAAATTTCACGCAAAGTCTTTTAGGTATGCTCATTGTTTGGCCCAGCAAATTTAGAAAACAATGTTACAATCTTTTTATTCTCTTTGAAGCATCCATGCCATGGGATATAGCCATATTGGATGTTTTACATGCTATAAATATTCAGGGTTATAAAATATTTACTAGGTATTCTAAATGAAGAATTTTGGCTATACAATACCTTGAATTGTGACTGCATATTCCAACATTGCTGTCCTTTTGGAAATGCTGCTACTGAAAATCATGGAACACCCATTTATTGGTTTTAGGATATATAAAAAATGCCAAGCATGAACTAGGGATCAACATAGATACACCAAGCCACCAAGTGCCTGATTTCCATAGAATTTGCACACTCATTCTACATTGATACTCTTACTCTTGTTATACCTTTAAGTTCATTATGACTTTTCCCCTTCCCAAAGGAGTCTCATTACCTTTGCTTTTTCCTGCTAACCATGTACGATTAGTTAAATACTTAAGTTAATAATGTTCAGAACACTAGGAAAATCGTCATTCTGTGGTGTTTAGTATGCGCTTTTTTTTTTCTCCTACTTAATATATTGATACGCAGTCCTCCTGCGTGTTCGAGAAAAGTATGCGCTTTGCGTTTTTTTTTTTTTGTGTTACATGACATGACTTCACCAGTGCTTTTTTGCTTTCTTTGAAAAAGTTTTATTTTGCACTGAATCATGATGCGGGGTATGGGTATGGCAGAGTGGTGAGTGCATTTAAGAATAATTTGTGTCAAGAATATGCTATAACTTTAATGCTGATTTTTCGTGTTGAAGTGTTTCAAAAGATAATTTGAATTTTTTATGTTATTTTTTGGCAAATGTTTTCAGGTGACTTTTCAAAATTTTGATGTCTCAAATAGAGCAACAAAGCCTCAGACATGCTATTTTGGGACCGTAGATTATAGTGTGACATGACAATTATTTGTTCTGTTCTTGATGGTTCTCTGATGGAGTTTGTGTTTTTTTTACTTTATACTTCTTAAACAAAGCACTTGAGTAACAACCATTGAAAATCTGAATGGGTAGGAGAGACTTCTGATGTGGCATTACTCCAGAACATTAACAGAGTGATGGTGTTCCTGTTAGGCACACTCCTAAGCAGTTATATTGCAAATTGCATTTACAGTACCTTGGATCACCAATGGAAATCTCTGAATAATTAAAGAAATGTGTATAGATCCCATTTCCATATCAGTTCCTCTTCTATGCAGTAAGTCTTTTGATTGGGAGGTGTGGAAAAGACAAACAACAGAATCATATATAGTACACCCAAATATTGTTCAGGTTCTAATATCCATCTGTTGCTACTAGGACTTGGAGTTAACTAGATCTCCATATAATAAGTTGATGGTTGCTGATTATCTGGCATCTTTTGCATCATGTTTTAATTGTCTACCTTTGTACAATAGTGAAACACTGTTATTAGGATTGCACTTCTTTATTAGGATCTGACATGCTCTATTTGTTTTTGGTAATTTGAGTTTATATGATATGTTGAAGTTTTTCCCCCTCCCCTTTCAACATTATCAGCTCCTCCAATTCCTATCTTGGAACTTCTGTTCTGTCCATTTTGCTTTTGCTGTCTTACTTGTTGATTTGGTAGCTGAAAAAAAAAAAATGCTTTGGTTGATATAAATTTGATGTAGCTTAGTCATTTTGAAGTAGTATTTGGGAAGAACAATATGCATAATGCATTATAAAAGAAAGCATCTGATCTGAGCCACAACAACTGAGATCTGAACCGGTAGCTGAAGCTTTTGATTGGCATGGCCACCAGTGGAATTTTTGTATATAAATCATAAGTAACAGAATTCAATTCAGATGTCCAGATCCCCTTTTGCCATATCTGTGATACAGTTATTTTTTGTTTAGGGAAACCTTTGTACTACTTTTTCTAGTGCTGAGCATTATAGTCTGTTTTGGAACCTGATGATCCATCTCTATGTGCTGCTGACATTCAGGCCTTTTGTTTTGTTTTTTGTTTTTTTCAGGATGAGAAGAACAGGTTCGAGATGGCGAGACCTTAGGTGCGCCTAGAAAGAGGGCTCGAGGTGAAGATTATGTAGATGATGACCTCCTCAGACTGTTACACCGAACTACCAGTACCTTTGACCTTGGTGTAATCCTTGAACATGTGCCTAGACTTTAAACACTCTTGTTGTGTTAGCGACATTGTTGTGTTAGCTGTGGCGCTCATGCCTGAGTTCGTTTTATTGCTGTGTTATCATGTGGGCTGTAGTGCTTGACCTGCTGTCAGCTGCTACTCTCCGCAGCCCATTTGTGCCGGGCCGGCGTACCCATGGAAAAACAAATCATGCTGCCTCATCGAACTACCTCGATAATATTTTCAGTGAGCGGCCAACGATTTTGGTCCAGTCTCCAGCAATGCAAAACGAACGGTGCGGCCTGGCTCCCAGCAAACGAAACCGAGTTTGGTTTCTGGTGAGCCTGGCGATTCGCTCTATATGCAGACGGATGAATGCACGTGAGAGCGAAAGCAACCGAACGAGTAACAGCCAAACAACATCTTTTTGCTTTGTGGCCTGGCTGCACGTGAACCCCGACAAAGTAATCCACGCTCTAGGTCTGACGAGGACAGACATCACTTGCAGCCTGCGTTGGGAATTTTAATAGCCCAAATTAGCAATACCATTATGGCCTGGACCGAGGAGGCCACGTGCAATACCCACGTGTGGTCCTTTGTGCTCTTCATATGAGCACAGCGGCGCAGTGCGAGAGGATAAAACGGTTCAGAGGCAAGTAACTGTGCAAGGTGTCGTCGTCTTTGTTGCCTTTGCCGGTGCAGGTGTCACCACCGTAGCCTATACTGCCGCACGCACTAGGAGGCTCGCCGCTCAGCCACTCGCGTGTCCCAGTTGTGAAGTGGAGATAGATGTTGGTGATGTAGCGGATGGGGTTTATTGATGGACGGACAGTACCCACCGCGGCGGAACTGGAGGCCTACTACGACCAGATCTATGGTGAGAACCACAATCTCTTACATAAAGAGGCGCTGCGTCAGATATTACGGGACTCACCATTGTGTAGTGCCGAGGCGACACGCTAGCCACCACGCTTGATTGATGTTGTCGACTAGATTGTTTATCTAGCGAGTAATTGAGTTTGATTTCTTTCTGCTAGGGAGGACAGAGTTATTTGTATAATTGTATTCCCCCTTGTGCGTCATTCATGGTGCGTTGTTGTATCTTTCAACTATTTTTGTCTTAATACAAAAGAAGCGCAAACCTTTTGTGTGTTTGAGAAAAATTTTAATGACAACTCATAGGAAGGAGGGAAGGGGAGCAGAGATACACAGTATGGCAGGAAACCATCGGGTGGCTAGCGTTACTATATCGATTTCTAGGAGAACTCGGAACTCCTATAGGAGCTACTCCCTCCGTCTACATTTAACTTAACGTCTGGGTTGAGAGGGAGCAAATTAGCAGGGATGCGAAATTACCAAAGTGCCCCTAAAAAGAGCCGACACCATATAATTACGACAGTCGGTTCTGTGATGGAGATTTTTTTCTTTTTTTTTTTTTGCGCCTGCTCGGCTGGAATTGAAGTGTGTGGACAAGAATACTCCAGCTGTCCAGGAGCTTTTCTTTTTTTTAACGTGCGCCCGCAGCCCCCAGCTACGAATACATGCAACAGCTGTGCCATCGTGACCTCTTATTTGTGGATTTTTTAACCTCAAACGTGAAGTTATCGCCGGACGGACGGAGGGAGTATACCTAATTCACCAGCTTTAAGTTTCATAGCACTGTAGTAACAGCAAGTGTGAGCCCTCTCAGACGAGCCATTAGCCATCAGCAAGCTGTGCACTGCAGCTGAACTGATTCTCTCACTATATATACGAGGCCGGAGGCGGGGGCGAGAGCCGTCGCCATCGGCACCTTCGGGAGAGACCGAGAGAGGGAGAGAAGTTTCTGTGTTTTTTTTTTCCCACGCGAGGAGAGGTGGGGTGCTTATATTAGGAGCTGGAGGGGATATGTGGAGGAGGATCAGCGGGCGACGTGGCCGCACAGGGACCAAGTATTTGGATGCAGCGTTGACGGAGGCGTGGATCAGCCCAGCCAATCAGAAGAGGAACCACTTCCCAAAGCACTGTTCCTACTGTAGTTTTGCTGACGTGGACAGCTCCATTTGCCTGATAATGCAATAATCGATTAATTGAGTTACAAGTCCAAGAGAGTTGACCTTGGATCATTTATGTCACTGCAAGAAGTAATTAGCTAGGACTCCTCGCTGGTTTCGGTAAGTTCATTTCCTATTTTTTCTGCCTGTCTTCAGAAGTTGAGAGATCGAGAAGAGTTCAATGTGTACATTTTGGTGCACGACCATGCCTTATAGTAATTGACATCTCATGTAACTATATGGATATTTTGGTAGTGTAGAAATTAAAAGGATTATAGAAAGTGTGCAAAGATAAGTAATTTTAGTGCCAGGAGCTTCAGATACACTCAGATATCCGTGCGACCGTGAGCTACGTGCACAACGCAACCTGAGATTCATGTCCTCCAACTCCCCCGGGCCATGCACGTGTGATAAGCTAATGTGGAGACGTCACCAGCTACCAGCTGATCAGCTAGCTTGCCACCTTTCCTATGCATGGAGAGGTCATTGTAAGCAAGACAATTTGCAGTCCTGAGTGTCACGCCCTCTTCGTTTCTATTGATGACGGATCAGTTTTAGCACATGAATCCAAGATTCCATACAACGGTACGTCCTGGAAACAATATCCAAGCTGGAGGCCGATTTTTAAAAAACACTCAAACATGATCATTTTTTACACAGATTTCAGTATATTTGTACAATATTATACCAAATATACGTATAATATTATACCAAGTATGAAAATATCGGGACTAATATACCAAATATGTATAATATTATCACTAGTATATTTGCCACCGGCCTCCCCTTTCTTAACGTGTGCGGGCGTGCCGTGCCGCGTGCTTGAGGGTCGACCCAAGCCCATACTGCTGCCCGTGCGTGCCGTGCCGGGCCCGTCGACCACCGGGCCGTGCCGTGCTCGAGCCGGGCCAAAACAGCGTGCCTCGTGCCGGGCCGGGGCCACGGGCTACATGGAAATCTATAATCAGGGATACATATATGGCCGGGATGACATTGGAAAAAAGAACACTATGACCATACAATCTTTCACATATGATCTGTTGAACTTACATTACTAGGTCGTCATGCATGGCCAGGGTTTGCTGGAAACCATTATTAGTTGCTCTCTAGAAGTACAAAGAAACAGGCACAAGCAAAACTACAAAAATCAACGCAAAGCAAATGAAAGTGAAATGGCATCTTTTGGCCTCCAGCTTGAAAACATGTAGGAAACTTCAAGGCTGGCCTTCACCAAATCCAGATCCGTGGCCTTTACCACCACCAGCCCCACCATCTTGACCGCCGCCCATGCCACCACCATTGCCAGAAGCATTTGCACTTGCATACGGCGGTGTTGCGGAGGTCGGGTCGCCGGAACTAGCCTCGCTAGAGCCGGATCCCGTGCCACCGCCAGTGCCGTACCCACCGGAGCCTTTGTTCTCCGAGCCTTGTCCACCACCGCCGCCGCCGCCAATACCCCCAGCAAGAGTATTCCCACCATTACCGTAAGATGGTCCTGAGCTATACTGACCGGAACTGGATCCCGTGCCAGACCCACCACCAAACGCAGAACCTTCAGGCTTTGACCAGCCACCGCCTTCACCTCCGCCTCCAGCACTTGCATAGACTCCATTCCTACTACTCTCATCGGACCCGGAACCAAGCCCGACACCTGAGCCTCCACCGTTCTGAGACGCCCCACCAAGGCCCCCTCCTTGTCCCATCCCCTGAGAAGTGGAGTATCTAGCAACCCTAATGGCGTCGCTTAATCCAATGCTCAAGAGAAGAGAGAGGCCAAGTGCTAGTACAAGATTGTTGGTGCTAGCCATTGCGACTTGCTAAAGCTTAGCAAAGTCTGACAAGCTAGCGATGAATGGTGACCCCAGGACCACATGCATATTTATACCATCATGGAAGATGTTGGTGACATCACACTTCCAAATCCAATGCAAGATCTAGTTGAGTGGTGGTGTTTTCTTATTTACTAATTAAGTGCATCGAACTATGATGACTGCATCAGAGGCGCTGACTTTGGATCAAAACTAGGAGAGCTCCAATAATTAAAGTAGTAAATGAACCATCTCGAAGTTCTAGCTTATATTAATTAGGATGCATGGATCCCATCAGGGCATGAACATCGGTGAGTTAATTGTCCTAGATTGGCCAGTAAACCTATGGTGCTACCTCTGGTCATATGATCGAGAGATGAATAACAACATATGGTTAGAACTTAGAAGAGATATTAGGTAAAAAAGGACTAAATAAAGGATAACAAAAGTAAAAGATTCATTGTTTTTGTTAGATATGGGATCCCTCGCAATTTTTTTTTTTTGGAAAAGGGAACTTTTATTAATTTCAAGAGATTACATCAAAGTGATACAACATCTTGAAACATTCCCGCCTCTACGGGCACACAGCCTTTGAAAGTTTGAAGAACCATACACACACTAATGACCGTCAATCCTAAGACTAGACCGCCACCCATGCGTGCGGAATAAAAGTCCTTGACCACATGCTCCAAGAACCGAGATGCCGCTACAAGCACCTCCCCGGGAGGTAGGATGTTGAAGGATAGCCCACAAGCGAGCTAGTGCGTGATCGAGTAGAGTACCCGTAAAAAGGAATATCGTTTGTTTTTCAAAACAACTGCATTTCTACATAACCGCACGGACCAACACAAGGCTGCCGCAAACAAGGACAAGTGATTTAAATTGTTTTGGTATCCCATTTAGCCAACCTCCAAACATATTAGCTATACTAGTTGGCCTCTTCAGCCTCCATGCTGCATGCAATCGTGGGCCCGCACCATCCTAGTGAAACGACAATCAATGAACAAATGTTGTATCGTTTCATTTTCATGACGTAAGCAACAATGTTGAGATCCTTGCCAGTTTTATTTTTGCCAGGTTATCCTTAGTTAGGATGACACCTCGCCTTTGAGATACCAAAGGAAGATTTTGATTTTGAGAGTGGTTTTTTTAATTTCCATAGTCTCTTATTGATGTTGGGTATGTTTTGATTAATTAGACCCCTATAATGTGATTTAACCGAGAAGACACCCTTGTGGTCAAGGTCCCACTTGAACTCATCATCCTCTAAGCTAAGGTTGATTGGTGCAAGACGATTGACCAAATTATTCCACTGTACTAATTTATTGCCAATAAGATCTCTACGCCAAGATAGATTGGGTATCGGTGAAGCAAACACCTCTGCCACCGTATCTTGCTTTTTCCTAGCAATATTGTAAAGTTGTGGATATTGTTGTCGTAGAGGCCTATTGCCTAGCCACGTATCTTCCCAAAATCTTATTTGTGACCCACTTTTTATGATGAATGTTCAATTTAAGGAAATCTCTTTTAACTTTCATCGCTTTCCCAAAAAATGAGAGTCCCTCTTTTTCCACTTTGGACCGCACTAGAGGCTTGGTCCCTAGATATTTGTTGTGGAGGATCTGTTTGCCAAGTACCATCTGTTGTCAACAAACGAAACAACCATTTACTAAGCAAAGCGATATTTTTGAGTTCTAGATTTTGTATCCCTAAACCCCCCTGTTCTTTGGGTTAGCAAAGGATATCCCACTTTGCTAGGCGGTATTTCCTTTTGTGCTCGTCACTCTGCCAGAAGAAGCATGATGGAAAGTAATCCAACTTTTTACGGATTCCTTTTGGAATCTCAAAGAAGGACATCATGTACATTAGTAAGCTACTAAGAACGGAGTTGATCAAGGTTAGCCGGCCACCAATAGAGAGATTCTTACCTTTCCAACTACTAAGGCATTTTCAAATCGTTCTTGTATCTCGAGTTTGATAATCTTCGATAATGAATCGGGATTCCTAGGTATCGGATTGGGAAACTACCGGTATTGCAACCAAACAGCTCCCTATACTGATTTTTGAATTCCTTTGCCTCACCAAAGCGGAAGATCTCACTTTTATGGAAATTAATTTTTAATCCTGATAGCTGCTCAAAGGCACAAAGAATTAACTTCGTGTTATGAGCATGCTCCAAGTTGTGTTCCAAAAAGAGGATAATGTCGTCTGCATATTGTAGGATTGAAAGGCCACCATTGACCAGGTGAGGCACAACCCCACTTAGCGATCCTCGACTTTTGCTCTTTAATGAATAGTGCAAGCATGTTGGCTACTAAATTAAAGAGAATGGGAAACAATGGGTCTCCTTGTCGAAGTCCTTTTTTTGTTTGGAAGTACGGTCCGATTTCATCATTGACATTAATTCCTACGCTCCCGCCGATATGAAGGATTGAATCCACCCGATCCACTTTGGTGAAAATCCCTTCATCCTAAGCGTTTGCGTTAGGTGTTGGTATTTATTAAGTGCAAAAAGAAAATAAAGGGTTCCGCAAGCGCACCGAATAAATATACCATTGTAGCTTTTACCCTGAGTATTCCGTAGTATCGTTATTTATATTTTCCACAGGAAGCAAGGGTAAAGACTATGATAAATCAAAATCATGTATCTACTAACTTAATATACCAACTAAACTAAAGTGAGGGGTAAATAATGTATATGATATAAATGATAATTAATAGCATTTAACCGAGAGAATATTATAATATAGAATAGATAGCTAGGTCGAGAGGACAACGAGAGATCTAGGTTCTGAATACTTCTCTAGTACTTTGGTTCTTGAGTAACTAAGGCATGAAAAGGGTATAGCGATCATAAAAGAACATTTCGGGACATCGGAACACTAGCCACGGAAAGGGATGAGAAGGGGGGCTAGGAAGCTCCGACTACGGTCCTACACTACCAATCCGAACGTGGTGGAATACGTCGGCCGTTAGGGCTGTCACCACCTAGGGCTACCACAACTATCCGTGGGATTGGGTGTAATCTAAGGTAACCTCTAGTCTAGACACCATGTCCACACTATTAATTACTACTCTAATCATCATGAATAACTAGAGCACTCAATACGAGCGAAGATCCAATGCAGTTATATAACAACTATATTCTAATCAATAACATGAAAGGCATAAAAGTACTAGAAAAGATAGATCTAATTATGGCATAAAGTCTAATAGAATTGAGATACAAAGAAATACCGTAACGCAATGAAGACTTCTCGAGCTGGAACGCTAGCTTCCGCTCTCCCTAACTCTCTACTAGATCTATTCTATTACATTGTAGCTGTCTAATCTAATCCTCCAGGCGTCGTGCCTCCATCTGATGAGATATGAAGTTGATCTGAGATGATTGAATCAGGGAGGCCTAGGGGTCTATATATATGGGTCTTCTTATGTCTCTTCAAATTTCGGCCAGCAATGTGGTACTAATCTTCATGCATCTCATGCTTAACCGACGCCCTCGGATCAAACCGACATCAAACGACCGGATTAGATTGCGTCTTAGAGGCGGTGGAGGAACGTTCTGGAAACAGGGACGACTTGGGGGCCAAGCCAGGCCGATCGGCCTGATTATTGGGCCGATCGGCCCAGGGTGGGCTCCACTCTGGGCCCCGCGATGCGTCGTGGCTTCTGGAGTCTTCTAGATGATGTTTTCTTCGGCGTCAAGTTTCGTTCACGTCGGGTGTATTCCGAGCCTTCTAGACTTGTTTCCTGAGTTGGATTATGCTTCTTAATTCTACCGTTTTTCTGTTAAGTCCCTCACAAATCACAACTTTACCAAAACTCATGGAAATCATTAGTATAAATCCCTAATAAGGTTATATAATTATATTTTAGTCCTTTTCCATGTTTAGTTGACAATTAAAAGTATACGTTAACAAGTGTCAACAAACTCCCCACACTTAGGCTTTTTACTCGTCCCTCGATAAAAGGATGGTCTAACTTTAATATAACTGTAGAGGCAAAAGAATGAATCATAATTATACTCCATGGTCATACACACTTTGGGATATCTGAGCATGAAATGGTTAGAAACTGATCACCTAAATTCTTAAACCAAGTCACTTGGAGAGATTTTGCATAAGTTTTGAAAAGAAAACATAGTTCTACTTACTCCTTTGTGACACTCTCAAGTCTCTCAAAATATATTATATCCTCACATTTCATTTATTATATCATATGTGGAGCTCAAGAACATGTAGCACACTTACCTTGTATTTATTGCTAAGTCAAAATATGGATCCATGGAGAAAGATGTCATAAGTCATAAATCAAGATGTGCATGTGAGTCAAGATTATTATTACCACTTTGCTCTCTCTAGTTGAAAATCGTCTATCTCCCTTTTTGAAACATTTGTTTATTTATTTTCCAAGCGAGGTAACCAGCTATTTAGTGGAGAGATGGGTTCTACTCACCCTCGGACACTTGTCCATTTTACTCTCTCATTTATTAGAGAAGTGGGCCCTACTCACCCTCGGACACTTGTCCATTATTCTTCTCTTCATTTTTGCCTTTTTCTTTTTTTTTTTTTTTTGAGAGGGGGTTCTTCGACCCATAGAACACTTGCTCATTTTCTCCTCTCTCTCACTTTTCTCTCCACTCTTAGAATTTTGAACATTTGGCTTTTTCATAGCTGTACCTTTTTTCAATAATTAAAATTATGGGAGATAGAGATTAAAACTTTTTAGAGCATGGATACTTTAGTGAAAGCAGTGTATGTGATCTTGATCTTAGACTTTAGAAAAATTTCAATATGGGTCGTGGTTTTGACAAAGCTCAACACAAGAAAGCAACAATTAATTAGATATATCTTTAATGATTGCTACGGCTCTATTTAGGATGTATCATTGATCACAAAGGAGAAGCATAACTAATAATTTTAATATTTTGAAATAAATAACTCTCCAAAGACAAGATAAAAGAAAGAGGATCTCATTATTCTAACTTTATTATTTCTCATGTTTTAAGCAATTAAAGCATCCCAACAAGTGATGTGTATATGTAGGAATTTAATCATGCAAAACTTTGTTCATGGGTTAACAAGACATCTTTTTTCATATAGGGAAAACATACCATAACAGAAAAGACTTATTTTAATTCGGAACGGAAAGTAATTTGCGAAAAATTGAAAAGTTTTAGGAAGCAAACCGAGCGGTGGACGAAATTTGGGCCTCTACGTGGGACGAGGCGGGGGGCGGTCTGCCTGCTATATGGGCGGTCGGCCTCCCTCTTGGACCGTGTCGGGGCGCGGTTCGTCGTCTTGAAGTCGATGGTTCCGTCTTGGTTCGAATTTCTTGATTTTGGTTTGCGAAAAATTCTGTTTGGTTGTCGAGGATCTCCCCACACTTATTTTTACGTCATCTTGCATACAAAGCATGGTGGAGATAAAAAACATATCCAGAAATATATGGAGAATAATTGACTCAACTTGTGGATGACTTCTATAAGAGCACCTAATATTTAATAGTAAACTAATTTTAACTAAACCGAACTAACCGAATTAATCGAACTAACTTTAAGAATTATTAATTCTAATCAAAGCAAACATATATAATAACTAGCTAAAAAGATAGTGATTCCTATCGTGATAATGGGGGTGCTCTCCCCAAAATTTGGATATTGAAGTAGTCCTTTGATTCGTCCTTGGAACTTGTTCGCCTTCGGGTTCTCCTTACATGTTCTCCCCGCAAATATTAATTCCGCATATACCCGAAGGAACAAATTCTAGGAACATGTTGTGAGCCTTCATGTGCTCACATATTTTTTTTTGGATTTTTACGTAAAAGCGTGGACCTTCATGTGCCCACATATTTTTAGGAATTTTTCTATGCAAAAAGAATGATGATGCATAAACATATGAATGCACTATTTTTTTGGATTTTTATTTTTATGCCACCACAATAAGAGTGCTTACATGGGACTTTAAGAAACCGATGTAAATGCAAAGAAACATATTTTTATGATTTTTATGCAGGTGTAGGAAAGTAAATATGCTAAAGGAAATATGTTAATTTAAATACGCCCGTGCGAGAAAAATAAATATGCGAATAAATACCGAGTTACCTCTCGGCGAGAGTTTTGAGTACTTACTCCCATGACGTGCGTCATCGATGGCACCTCGTCGGAATGTCGTGGTAATCAAATATTGCATTCATTATCTCGACGAGTGGCGTAGATGAGGTGGCCGATGGAGATGATGTTTGTTCGATTGATGACGCGTAGTGGTAGGTTTTCGAAGGTGTACTCTTGGCGTCCTCTTCGGTAGGTGATGCTTCTTTTTTTTTGTCGCTTCTTCGGAGGAGACCTTTCTTGGAGTGGCGGTCTTTGAGTGTTCGGTTGGTCGGGGCCGAAGCGAACTTCTTTAATCTTTCTTAATGTCTTCCTTGTTCGTCAACTCCGTTCCAACCGGGTCTGTGATTTTTAGCGGCGTCTCCGCGTCTTGTTTTTCTTGGGTCTTGCGGTGAGGTAGGCAATAGTGGTGGTGTAAAGCCTTCTTGATGGAGTATGGGGATGAATGCTGACCCATGACTCTTGTCAAGTGATCTACACCTCCAGTCATGTCGTGCTCACTTTGATCTTCCTTGGTCACTCCTCAAGTGCATCATCTGATCTTAATAGCCACTTGGTGATGGCGTTGCCCATGTTCTTCGCTGATTCAGCTGCTTGAAGAAAGATTGAATGGTGGCAGCTGGCAGCGTCTTGTTTAGTGTGCATACTTGTAGGTCGGGGACTTCCACTTGTAGGAATTGGGGAAGTAAGACTTCTCCTCTTATTGCGCAAAATGAGTCCTGCTTGCAAAGACAAGGTAGAGATCAAGTGCATGGGCTCTGTTGGTGGGAAAACACCAACATAACCAAAATTTCATTTACTTCTACTCTAACCTTGGGCACATTGAACAAGATAAAGATAATGTATAAGTTCGTTTATGACAAGGGTGGTAAGATCAGAAGATAAATCTAGCATGTAAATATTTTTAGCAAAATAATGAGCGAACAAGAAAGTGATGCTAGAAACAGTTTTTAAAAAGCTAACATGTGAGTTAACAAGATTGAATCATGTGAAACTATAACTCTAGCATGTTTGACTTTTCATTTATGAGAATGCCATAGTAAAGAGGAATTAATGACAACTTACCTCAAGATGTTACCTTTATTATTGGAATATGATGGCTATTACACCTTATGGTGGTCCTTCTCTTCTTCTTAAGTGGCATGTGGAGTGACATGTGCATGTCAGGAGGAAGAGGATGGCTTAATTATCTTCAATGGAATTGGCCTCCCTCCTTGATGCTTCCATCACCCATGAATTCCTCCTTCGAGTGAGTGATTCTGATTGTGAATTTTGTCTTGTGTCACTCTTGTTCTTCTTGGCTCATTGGGAATCCGTCTTCTCTCTCTTCGTATCTTGCTCCATCTCTAGTGAGTTCATCTCGACCTTTCCCCAAGTTTGTTTCAAAGTTTATTCTTTTACGCATGGGTTAGTCCAACAAAAATATACCAAAGCATCTACTATAGTTTACTATGGTTCAAAAGTCAACCTAGACACCACGTCTAATTTGATTTAGGAAGGCGTTCTAACCTAAGCACCGCGCTTAATTTAAAAAACCTTTAGAAGAAAGATCACCACACCTTATGGTTTCAGGAATCAAACTAAACACCATGTTTAACTCAAGCCATGAAAACAATTTAAACTAAGCACCCTGCTTAATCTAAGAGGTGTATGCCAATACTTCAAAACCTAAGCATACTATAGCAAACAACGGTAGCATGAAAGCATTGCGAGATTTTTTTTCAAACGAGATGATATAGCATGATGAGTGTTTAACAGATCGAGCATGCATAAAGGTAAAGATAACCAAGCTAGTGTAGCAACATGACAATACATGTTTCTATGTATGTAATTCAATGTTGCATAATGACTGGTTGGACATACCTTGTATTGTCATCTTTCATCCTTCTTTACTCCAAACCTGGCATGGTCAGTGACAAGAATATCCGAAGGAAAAATAATCATATGCTCATAATGTAGGGATATATAGTGATATCCTGTCTATTCCACACTCAACGAGCAAGGGTAATCCTACTAAAGCTAGTTAATACACTAAATTAGCAGATATCAAGATCATTATCAAAATCTTTACGCCAATTGCTTCCCCAACAACGGCGCCAAAAAAGCTTGTTGGTATTTATTAAGTGCAAAAAGAAAATAAAGGGTTCATAGCGCCGCGTAATAAATATACCATTGTAGCTTTTACCGGGAGTATTCCGTAGTATCGTTATTTATATTTTCCACAGGGGAAGCAAGGGTAAAGACTATGATAAATCAAAATCATGTATCTACTAACTTAATATACCAACTAAACTAAAGTGAGGGGGTAAATAATGTATATGATATAAATGATAATTAATAGCATTTAACCAGGAGAATATTATAATATAGAATAGATAGCTAGGTCGAGAGGACAACGAGAGAGATCTAGGTTCCTGAATACTTCTCTAGTACTTTGGTTCTTGAGTAACTAAGGCATGAAAAGGGTATAGCGATCATAAAAGAACATTTCGGGACATCAGAACACTAGCCACGGAAAGGGATGAGAAGGGGGCTAGGAAGCTCCGACTACGGTCCTACACTACCAATCCGAACATGGTGGAATACGTCGGCCGTTAGGGCTGTCACCACCTAGGGCTACCACAACTATCCGTGGGATTGGGTGTAATCTAAGGTAACCTCTAGTCTAGACACCATGTCCACACTATTAATTACTACTCTAATCATCATGAATAACTAGAGCACTCAATACGAGCGAAGATCCAATGCAGTTATATAACAACTATATTCTAATCAATAACATGAAAGGTATAAAAGTACTAGAAAAGATAGATCTAATTATGGCATAAAGTCTAATAGAATTGAGATACAAAGAAATACCAGAACGCTGAAGACTTCTCCAGAACCGGAACGCAGTTCCGCTCTCCCTAACTCTCTACTAGATCTATTCTATTACATTGTAGCTGTCTAATCTAATCCTCCAGGCGTCGTGCCTCCATCTGATGAGATATGAAGTTGATCTGAGATGATTGAATCAGGGAGGCCTAGGGGTCTATATATATGGGTCTTCTTATGTCTCTTCAACCTTCAGCAGCAATGTGGTACTAATCTTCATGCATCTCATGCTTAACCGACGCCCCCTCGGATCAAACCGACATCAAACGACCGGGATTAGATTGCGTCTTAGAGGCGGTGGAGGAACGTTCGGAAACAGGGGGGCGACTTGGGGGCCAAGCCAGCCGATCGGCCTGATTATTGGGCCGATCGGCCCGGGTGGGCTCCACTCTGGGCCCCGCGATGCGTCGTGGGCTTCCGGAGTCTTCTAGATGATGTTTTCTTCTTGGTCAAGTTTCGTTCACGCCGGGTGTATTCCGGAGCCTTCTAGACTTGTTTCCGGAGTTGGATTGCGTTCAAATTCTACCGTTTTCCCGTTAAGTCCCCGCAAATCACAACTTTACCAAAACTCATGGAAATCATTAGTATAAATCCCTAATAAGGTTATATAATTATATTTTAGTCCTTTTCCATGTTTAGTTGACAATTAAAAGTATACGTTAACAAGTGTCAACATTAGGAAATCCCAAATATTTCTTTGTCATAAGCCTTTTCAAAATCCATTTTTGGATTACCCCGCTCTTCGTTTTTGCGATGCAATTCATGAACAGTTTCATGGAGGATAACCGCTCCTTTGAGATTGTTATGTCCTCTTAGAAAGGTCGTTTGCATATGACTAATCAAATGTTCTCGGACCGAGGTTAAGCGTAGGATATATGCCCTTTGTGCTTCATGTTTATGAGAGAATTACCTATATCAAATGAGAAGTCATTAGAAGCCAGAATAGGGCCAACACAAGTGATGGCAAACATATTTTGGTGCCAAAGGGAATTAGTTCAACCATGAGGAGCACAAAGAAGGTTTGGATCCCAAATAGCAAATGAGAAGTCTAGTGGACAATGTAGATTTGGAGAGTTGGGAAAGTTTGAGTGCTTTTTATGGGGTACTTCACATTGGATATTATCATTGTCAAATATGTTATTTAAAACATTGGAGCTAAATTTCCCTACCCATATGTTAGGTAACTTGATTTAAATTCTTGCAATTTGAATTAGCATCTAGTTCCTTTTATGCCTTGCATTTACATGTTTAAATCCTTCTCACACAATCGGGTGTTGCATGTACCACCTCCTGCTAGAATGAAAGGGGGTGCTTATATTTCCATGATCGTGAACGTTGCAACAACATCCTGTTGTCATGCTTGGAAGCAGATAACTATGGTTGCAAAAAATCCTAGCAGTTGCAGCGCCAAACGAGCAATGGTTGCAACACCTTATTGCAATGTGACTTTGTGCAACCGTTGGCAACAAACACGATCTGGCCTTAGCTTATTGCAATATTTTTTCGTCGTTGCATAAGAGTGAGAAGTTATTAGTGCAATAGGTAAATCATATGGTGGGGTTTCTCGGTTTCATTTTTAAGACATGGAGCAAACCTACATGGTATTACATTGTTTAGAAGCATGATACACATCTCTTGTTTACAGTTGGTTGTTTTATATGTGCCTAAGTCCGAACTATAGATGACTTACCCAAAATCACACACAAAATGATCTATGCCTTCAAGTGGTGTCATCTTTCAAGTGGTATTTCGGCCTTAAAAAGTCAATGTGCATGTATCCAACAAGTTTTCTATGCTTGTACACACACATTTAGGGGGAGGTCAATCTACAAGTTGGAAGCTTTGAGAACACTTTCTTCATGTTTGTCATGTATGTAGTAGTCTCATAGCAAGGCAAATAGAATCCATGGAGATAAGCATCATGCTTTCAAAAGCCTACAATTGGTTACAATCCAAATGAATGTCTACATGTGGTACCTCTAAACTTTATGTCATTATGTTGTTATTCAATTAGGAATCTTTAAGCTCTCTCCATACATTATATAGATTAAACATCTTTATTTGTGCATTAATTTGCTGGTTACGCATATGCTTTGCCATCCACCATATGTATGCACACACTCCACATATAGATTAGTGAGAGAGATGTTTAGAGATACACTATATGGAGAGTTTAGTCTTTGTAATGTGAGAGTCAAGTTTTGTGATCAATTGCACTCCACATATAAAGAATAACAAAATTTGATTCTCTTGTGCTATTAATTTCTTTATTATGGTGTTTAATTCCATCACTTCTTAAGCACTACATACTTTGTGTTGGAAATCATGAGGTATGCTATTTTTTTTTCGTCATCATGGGTGTTTCGTAGGATTCAAATCCAAAACTACCCTTTAAAACCTTTCTTACCATGAGGCCTATGACTATTGTTGATTGCATGAAGAACATTTCTTTATTAGCATGAGCGAGAAACATTTCTAGAGGTGGAACCATTTCCTCGCCTATAGGCCCCCACTTTAGAAAAAGAATAAAAATCAATTGAAAAAATAGCTCAAAGAGATTTGTAATGAAAATTTAGACCCTCTATAAGTGATCTTAAATAAACAAGTTGTTAACTACAAGTTATAGACCATATGAATACATATAGTTTTGAAAATTGACCATGTTAACATCTAGGACATTCAGAAAAACAAAACTGAACTTCAAAAGCTAAAAACCAAAAATTATTATTCCAGTCTCTAAAGTGTCTAAACTTTCAAAGTTGCAGATGGCGTCAAAACATGCAACTTTGGTATAAACCATTTCTCCATGCATGGTCATTATGTTTTTTAAAAGAATTTCAACATCAGAACAAACGGCTAATATTTGGGCACCTAAACTTTTTGAAATAAAAGGTTGCCAACTAAATAGTTACAGGTCAGTTTATATTACAAAACTATTAATTTGTTTTAACCATCAATTGTTTATAAAGGTGGGTTTCTTAAGAAACTTCTTATAAAAATAGTTCTACTTTCTAGGGCCGTATCTAAAATCAGTAGCTATTGACTATTAAGCCTTTTATTATTTGGAGAAACAGAGGTTTTCTTTACTTATATAAGTCGAACCAAAAACATATGTGTCTCGAAATATTTTTTGTAGCAGTGACTCCTTGCCGGCCCATCTCGGCCTACCCGAGTCCGTCTCGGGCCGTGTCCAGCAGCCCTATCGATTCTGTCTCAGGAAAATACAAGCACGATTTACGGAACCTGGCCAGGACAACTGGATCCATGATTACACTCATATATTACTCCATCAGTTCATATCGAACCAAATTATCTACGTTAAAAAGTAACTTGCACAAGTTCACGGGATGCCTCGCCCGATCAATTAATTGCAACAGTGAATAGATGCCCCATTATTCTAGTACTCTCAAAGCCAGAAACTTGCATGGTAGGACGGATCGAGATGGGTGCTTTTGTTGGTAGCAGGATCTGTCGCTTGCTTCCTGTTCATGTTGACTGGTCTGTATAGGGATGTGAAATCTTATCGGGCCTTGTATACGTCGAAGAATCGACTACTCCCTCACCCTGAATTCCGTGCCATCTTCTTCGATGCTTCGTCTTATTCAAATTTTTTACACAAATATAATTTATTTTGTTACAACTTATTTTATCAATAAAGATATTTAAATATTGATTAATTTATTTTATGATTTGCATAAATATTTTGAATAAGACGGATGGTCAAACATGAAGTTCAAAAGTAAAAACGACGAACTCGAGGGGAGTACGCAATCCAAGGTCAACTGTATTACTATTATGCTAGCCGCTCTAGTTTTGCCACTTCATCTCTCGTTGTTTGCGAATCTCGACTTCGCGCGGCCTTCGCTCAAAATATTTTATTGCATCGCTGAAAATAAAATGCCAGCACAGTGCCTGGTGTCAGCTTCAGGCTCTGTAGGCGTTGAATCCGGGGTCGCCCCAGGGTGGTGGCAGCGCGACCATCGAGGCGTGTCCGTGTGGAGCAAGTACGAGAGTCAAAAATACGCTGAGCCGTGTAACGGTTTTAGTAAAATGAACTCTACTCGCTATGTCACACAGCACGATCAGTGAAGAAGTGTATGTCGCTCGAGTGTTGGCTTGCTGTGCTTTGATCAAACTGCACCGACGAGGAGCAAAAAGTAATAAGAAGCTAAACGCCTGATCAAGTGTTGACATCTTGAAGTGTAGAAATTTTGCCCAATACGTACGGTGATCTGATTTTTTTCCCTTTTGAGGTTCAAAACTGATGAAGAATTGTCGAGAGTTGAATAGTGACTTGTAGCAAACGATTGATATGTTCATATGACCGTATCGTTTTTTTTTTTTTTTTTTTTTTTTTTTGAAGAAACTATGACCGTATCGTGAATCTGAAGTCCAACAGAGATAGATGGAGTAATGTCCCAGGGACGAGAAAATGATAGTATGGCTGTACTGTTGTCGATGGGAATCTCTAGCTCTAGCTCTTAATTTTAACAGAAACCAAAGCAGCTGCAAGCTAATCAATTCCAGATACTTCTACAGTGCAGCATCAATCAATTGTTATCAGAATTAAATTAGTTTTTCAAGAAATCGCATCTCAGAGATCAAAAAGATGCTAATGGTTTCTTTAAAGTTACATGGTCAACAGCGCCGTCTAGATTACAGAATTCTCTCCTGATCAGATCTCATCGCACATGGACAGCTCCTAGATCAACGCGGAAACCCTGAAAGATCGCGTCCATGCACGACCCCCCACAGCTATAAATACCCATGCAACGCTGCGGGTCATCATCCACCTCGGCTCACTCACTGTCACTGCACCGATCGAGCTCACTGGCAATGGCTGCCAGCACTAAGCTCGTGGCCCTTGGCTTTGCCGTCCTCCTGAGCATCGGGTTCTCCAATGCGGCGAGGGTAGTTAGGTATGGTGGTAGTCATGCCTCTGCCGGTGGTGGCGGTGGCGGTGGGGGAGGCGGTTCTGGGGCGGTTGGGGGTGGCTTCGGCGGTGGGTCTGGCGGCGGCGGCGGTTATGGCATAGGCAAGGGTGCCGGGGACTGGTGGAATAACTTCGTCTCCAGTGTAGCCGGCGGTGGTGGAGGAGGGCAAGGCGGAGGTGGTGGCACCAATGGTGGATCCGGGTCCGGCGGTGGGTCCGGCTATGGTTCCGGCAGCAGTTCGACCGCAGCCTCTGGCCCCAGCAGTGGCAACTACGCCAACGCTGAGGGGCAAGGGCGCCGGTGGAGGCATGGGAGGTGGTGCCAATGGCGGCTATGGTACTGGAGCCGGTGGAGGGGTTGGCAAGGGCCAGGGCGTGAGTGGCGTGGCAGCAGCACCAGGGTCCGATGGCTACTACAATGGCGGTGCCGCTGATGCTACTGGTGGTGGTTCCGGCGGTGGCGGTGGACATGGCGGCGGCGCAGCAGGAGCTCCAAGCTACGGAACTGGAGGTGGCCTCGGTGGAGGCAAGGGTGAGGCTGGCAGCGACGGGTCCTATGGTTCAGGTTATGCGGAGGGAATCGGTGCCGGCACTGGTGGTGGTGGCGGTGGCGGAAACCAAGGCGGCTCTGGTGGCGGTGGCGGCTCTGGGTCCGGATCCGGCAGCGGCGGAATCCACTGAGATTTCCTTTGCTTGTTGGAGCAAGCTGCAGTAGCTGGTGCCCAGCAATAGTCAGTCCATTTTGGTGTCGTTCGTGTAACTGAGTTTTCCTTGAGTTGGTGGTTTTCGCTTCGTTTGTTACAAAGAATTAGTTTGGAGAATAATGGTCTTCGTATTGTAGTTCCCAGTAGGTAGTCCAGCATGCAACTGGCTGACATGTAATGGCTATCTACGAGAGTATGCATCGTGTCATCTTTTACTGTGTGTCCCTTTGTTGTAATCTGTGTTTCTCATCGACCATTAGAGGTTGCCGCCAGTTTAATTTTTGCAAAACAAAAATGCATTGGAAAGTCTCATGCAACTGTTGAATGTGACTATATTATTGACTAGCTATGTCAAGTACTACTAATTTCAAGAACCTGTACGATCAATTGCAACCATACGATTACATCATTTGTGGATGGAAAACTATCATTACTGTTGGTCATATTAGAATATATAGTGACATTGCTATTCGTAGTTTCTTTGAGATACAATACTTTTACACTATGAACATCGCGTGCAGGTGTTTGTATTTTCATGTGCCCTAAAAGCCATAGCCCCTCCATCCCAATGACACGTGGGTCCAGCCGTCATCTCCTCCTCGACCTCCTCATGCTAACGGATGGGGTTAAAGATGGCCAAACTGGCCGCCCAAACACGACGACACTAGCACGGCCAGGCATGGCACGCCGGGCACGACATGATGGGGCACGGGCGGCACTGTCGTCTTGGTGTGTGTCGTCATGGCAGCATCTCGGGCCAGGCACAACACTACAGGTCTCAATTGAGCTGTGACGTGCCAATAGGCACGATGACTTCTGCGGGAGGCCGTGCGGACCATTGCCATGGTCGAGCCGCCGTTAAGGCCGCGACGCGACGCCTCCCCATGAGCTCGTTCCTGCTGAGCGCCGCTGCCGTGGGACGCACCCCAAGAGGGGACACACCGTGGCCGAGCGCCGCCACCGTGGGTATGCGCTCTTGGACATCCGGGCGCACCTCGAGGCCTCTCCATACGGTCCAAGCCGGTGTGCCGAGGTCGTCACACCGCCACACTGAGGTTGTTGCGTCACCATGGGATGAGTCGAAGAGTGAGAGGCCAAGAGAGACAAGTAGAGGAAGGCTGGGAAAGCAGTGGCGGAGGACCCGGTAGGGGCAAGGTAGGGCGCTCGCCCTACCTTGGCTCGCCGGAACCCCAACCCCAAGCTAATCTGCTGCCATGGAAGCGGGCGTTTCAGGTCTGCGAGGCTGCGACAACGATGTTCGGGTTAGATAGAACAAGGAAGACGACGATAGAATCTTGAAGAGAAATTGGTTATTTTGCCCTCGTCAAGAGTGGGTTTAAGCTAGAATGCCATTAAGATTTTTGGGCTTATTTGCTTTGCCCTCCCCAAGCTTGGCACTCCCCAGCGAAATGCCCCCAAATGACCAAATCTCTGTTTAGGCTTTCATTCTTTCCCGTTTTGCCCTTCTACCTTTTTTTTGTTTTCACGGTGGCGGGATAAATCATGGTGACGACAAACCTTATCCACTCTCCCACATGCACACATCTCATTGAGCTGAGGCCCGTCCCTCCACGGTGACGCCGCGCCCCGCGCTAGCCCCCCGCGACCAAGCCCGTTAGTCGGCGCCAAGGTGCCGCCGCTGCCTAGGGAGGAGGACCCGCGCGCCCGTCCGTGCGTCTGCGCTAGCCCTAGTCCCGTCCACTTCTCGTCGCCATGGCTTCCCCGATGAAGGCATCCTCAGCTGCCTCGGTAGTGGTGAGTGCCCCAAATGCCATGTTGGAGCATTGGTGCGAATCGAGCAAAGCGGGAGAAGACCTATGGGCATTGGTTTGTCAAGTGCTTGAACAACGCCTCACGTGTAGGATTCTTCCCATTGTTAACCTTATTGTGTGTCTTGGTGCTTCTCTGATTGAAATTTTTGATTGCAGGGTGATCCAACTACTTGTGGTTACATTCCCCCTAATGTGTCGAATGTGAAGTTGGAGGCAAAAGAACATGGACTGAAGGCTGAGCCATCTGGCTATGACTGTTGCTCTAGGATGAAAGCTGAAGTTCAACAGTTGAAGAAAACACTTGACAGTGTTGTAACTGAAGTGTGGAATCTGAAGGCAGCTTTTATGGGCTTTGTAGGTACCGTGATTGGTGTTTTGGTTGCCTATATGGTTCTGAAGTGAAGCATGTGTTGTAATGGAGACTCAATGTAATGACACCATGACTTTGCAATGAAGAAGATCTTTTCCAGGAAATCATGTGGCCCTTCTTATTTTGGCACAATTTCATGATCACAATAATATTCGGCAAAAATATTAGATTTCATAAAGGTTCACACAACACATAGGTACCATTTTAGTTACAAAGAACATAGATCTAGATAACATGATACATAGGTTCAAATAACATGTCCAGGATAACATAAGTTCACACAAATGACATCTCACATTGTCTTTGGCTTCCTTGGAGTCAACTTCTTCACTAGCATTTTCTTTGGTGAATTTGTAGGCTTCTTCCTTAGTTTTGGTGAAGTTCTAGCTTGCTTCTTTGGCGATGCACAATTTAGCAATGTACTTGTCCCTTCTCCAAGTATTTCAGCAAGCCGACTGCATCATGAAAACAATTATAATGGGTTCATGAAACAATTATAATTGGTTTATGAAAGAATTGCAGTACCTTCTAGTCAACCTTTCTGGACTTGATGCCAAAATATTGGCCTTATCTGTGACAGGAGCATTTTCTTGATGCACGGGGAGGCTGCACAGGAGCATTTTTTGGAATCACTAGAGCATTTTCAGCATGCACGGGAGGCTGCACAGTCACTAGAGTATTTTCAGCATGCACAGGATCATTTTCAGCATGCACAAGATCATTTTTCAGCAGCTTTTTTTGTTTTCTTGTTACCATTCTTCCCATACTTGGTAGTATTTGTCCAAGGATTCCTCTTCCTGTGAGTTTCAACATATTAATAATGAATAGTAGCTTGTTAGAAATGAAATAATAATGGAAAGAAACTAAGGTACCTTTTCTTTATCCCATTTAGCCGACATTTGTAGCTTGTTTCGATTATTGTCCTAATTCTCCACACCTCTTGTACATTCTTTTCGCTCTAATTAATTGCCTCCTAGGTTTACCAGCTTGCATAGCCTCCTCCTCGGTAGCAGCATTATCAGCCTCATTGGCAGCCTCATTGGCAGCCTTTTTCCCTTTGCCACCACTTCCTCCTTCAAGACAACACTTTATCCGTAGCTTCCTGTACCTCCCAGCACTCTTTTTGTCCAATGGTCCCTCAACTTTAAATTAATGGAAGTTGCACTTGTGGCCACTGAAGTTTTATCTGGGAGTGGCTCTATTAATCTCTTATATGCATTTCTGAATTTATCCACCGAAAAGTACTCATGGACAAATGGCTCAAGATCCACATCCACAGTTTCTTGAGCTATAATCAAAGCCAAAGCATGTTGACATGGCTTTCAGTGTGTTTCCACTCAAAGCATGTGCACTCATGGAGATAAGTCTTCACTACATGCCTGTTATGGATGGTATTTACTTCCCATATCTCTGCAGCAATACTATCAGAGCTGATAACTGTCAAGTGACCCAAGCCTCTGGTTTTCATTTTCAACCCCGACAAACGATTGTAGGTAAAATCCTCCCAATAAGCTTTTGTCCAATCTACCTTCTCTTCCTCCACAGTACCATTAGTTTCTCCCTAATTTTATTAGCAAGCTCACAAATAGGAAGGTCCTTCCAGTCCTTAATCCAATTATTAAAACATTTAGCAAGGTTGTTGGTTATATATCGCACTTGAATACAGGGGTTAAATGCACTTCTCGTCCACAACAATTTATGATGTTTCTCAAGCCACGACAACACTTGATCACTAGCCTCTCTAACAAAATTGAAGAAATATTGGAATACTTCGACTCTATATGCTCTAGCTGCAGAATACATCTTAGAAAAAGAATCACCCCCAAACTTTTTAATGAAATTCTGCATAAGATGTCTAATACACTCTCTATGTTCAACATGAGGAAACACTTAACTGCTTTCTCTAGGCCTTTGCATGCATCAGTGCAAATTGCAAGATCGGTAGGTCTCCTATGGCCTTATGCAACCGAGTCATAAACCATTCCCAATTATTGGATGTCTCACCATCTATGTTGCATTCTCGGGCCCGTAAGACGATACACCTGATCCTCATCGAAAAAATTTCTATCCTTCCTTCCCCTTCATCATCTTGGCTTTCCTCAATCAGTAGTTCATCCCAGTTAACGAGATGGATCTGCTGTTCTGGTATGCCACCATCTACAGCCACTAAACTAAGCTAAGGCTCCGGATCGAGCCTAAAAAACCCATTAGAGAGTTAGAAAACTACACGAGATGGCTCTTTATTCTGGTATGCACAACGAGAAAATAATGATGCATCATACCCTATAACTAGATCGTTCCAATTGCAATCCATAGCAAAAGTAGAGTCAATGCATCTCACTCCTGTCAAACCCTAGGTAAAAATTTTGTCCACAAAATCCATAAATCAATCTAGACAATGGGGCCATCGGGCTCACCTTAGCGCTGACGGGGGTCGGTGGCGGCGCCGCCCGGCTGCGGACGGACGGGGTCGGCGGCGGTGTCGGCAACCACGGAGGCATGCGGGAGTGAGGTGAGAGCGAGAGGATGAAGTTCCATTGCCATGAATTCTCCCGTGACCATGAAAAGAACAAAAAATACAAAAGGGTAAAACATGAAAGAAAGAATGGCTAAACAGAGATTTGATCCGCAGGGGCATTTTAGCGGGAGTGCAAAACTTGGGAAGGGCAAAGCAGCGAAGCCCAAAAACTTAATGACTGTTGGTATTTATTAAGTTCTAAAAGAATATGAAGGTTCCGCAAGCGCACAGAATACCATTGTATCTTTTCCCTAGGAGAGTATTCTAGAGTATCGTATCCACTCACCCTGGGCAAATTATCCGCTACCCATTACCCGAACCCGGACCCGAAATACCTGAATTAGAGATACCCGAAACCAAATTTGGGTAGTGATTGTCATTACCCGAAATTAGTTTGGGTAATTCGGGTAATATCTCCGTGAATCGAACTACCCATTCTACCCGATCTAGAGAAAAGCCTAACATTATAGCCCCAACTCTCAACTCCTATCATTCCACCTAAAGCCTAAGCCAAACAACCAACATGCATCCGCAGCATGCGACTTTCAATCCCTCATGACTCCACCAGATGCGGATGCATCCTAATCCCAAGCGACATGCGACCGCGACCCGCACTCCCTCTCTCTATCTCACTCTCTCTCCTCTAAATATCGGGTAGATTAGGTATACCCGAACCCGAACTTGTGGGTACCCGAAGTTGCAGGTAATGAATTTTCAGGGTTGATTTCGGGTAGCAGATTCTATTACCCGAACTTTTCAAAACCCGAACTACCCGACCTGAACTTTGCGGGTAACCCGAACACCTGTGGTGAGTATCCACAGGGAAGCTTTGGCTAAAGAATCTGATAAGTCACAATCATGCATCTACTAGCTTAGCAAACCACTAGACTAAAGTAAGGGATAAATGATAAGATAGGAGTTATGAGTAATATCACACACTAGAGAATTCCATGATAAATGTGCAGCTAACAAGTTGAGAGGACAGCGGGAGAGATCAAGGTTCCTATGTACTTCTCTATTACTTAGGTTCTAAGATAGCAATCACACCAAAGCACTTCGGGACATCAGAACACTAGCCACAGAAAGAGATGAGAAGGGGGCTAGGAAGCTCCGACTATGGTCCTACAAACACCAACCCGAACGTGGTGGAATACGTCGGTCGTCAGGGCTGTCACCACCTGGGGCTACCACAAACTATCAGTGGGATTGGGTGCAATCTCAGGTAATCTCTAGTCTAGACACCATATCTACACTACTGATTACTACTCTAATTATGTCTATAACTAGAGCACTCAATGCGAGCGAAGATCCTATGCAATGGTATAACAACTATACTAACCATATATGAAAGACATGGAAGTAAATAGAGAAGATAAATATATGAATCGTAAGTCTTGCAAAGAAAGGATACAAGACATACCAAACTCTTTAGACATCTCTAGAACTGGAGCGCAGCTCCACTCTCCCTAACTCTCTAGTTGCTAATCTACTACATTGGAGAGTCTAGCCCTAATTCTCTAGTGGAGAGGTTGTCCTCACATCGGGACACCTCAATGACCAACAGGTCAAAAGATATGAGTGGAATGAATTAGGGTTTTGCCCTGGGGTCAGGTGGTCTGCTTATATAGCCCTCGACGATGAACAAGGACCCTTGGATCAAACCGACCTTGAGCAACGGCGTAGATACAACCTCAATGTCGGTTAGAAACCGACCTCCAAAGTGGGCTGGATTTGGGCTCAGGACTCTGGCGATCGCTAGTAATGGACCTGGCGATCGCCAGGACCCTGTGTCACAACGACTTCTCCTTCCTCCTGGTGTCTTCTGGTGTCTTCTAGAATGTTTTAGTCTACTTTTTGGATTGAGTTGCCTCACGGTCAAGTCTTGTCATCGTATGGGATGCAAACTCTTCGGGCTTTTCACTGCTCTTAACTACTTTTATCTGTTAAGTCTCTGTAAAGATATAAATCACCAAAGCTCGTGGAACTATGTTAGTCAAGCCCCTAGTCCATGTTGATATTCATTTTATGCCCTTATTTCATATTTAGTTGACTAATAATATTATGCTATAACAGGTGTCAACAACGACATTCCAACAAAACTCTTTTTTGTCGGGGGCAAAGTAACCAATTTCTCAAACCTGAATGGTTGAATCATTTTTTAGTTTGGGCTTTAGGGCCTTTTCATCTTTATGGCTTGGGGCTTTTAGAATTGTGGGCCTATGGGCTACACTTGTATTCCAGGGCAGGTCCAGCACTGCGGCGTCTGCGTTACTTGTGTAATTCTCAAAAAAAAAAAAAAAAAAAAACAATCTAGCATCAAGGGTCCAAGACTCCAGGCATCCATGATTTGCCAATTGCAAATTTCACCGGCCGCCAGTTCCTGTTCTAGGAGATTCCATCTGCTGCCATGCTGCGCCACTGCCACAAATCCACAACGATCGATGAAAAGACTCCAGACGATCGTGAGTTCAACGGTTTGCGTGTGTGCACGCATTCCAGGTAAAAATATAAGCCTCATCGCTTGTTTGCTACATCTACTCTAGTACGCCACCGCCCACCAACGACTTTGGTTTGGTTGATTTTTTTCAATTTGATTTGATGTTCAGGGAATTAAAAAATAGAATATAGAAGATGGCTTCAACGATGGCTTTGACTTAGATGAGTGGGAACATCCCCTCTTCAACTACAGCAACAACTTGGAAAATGATATGACAAGATTACAAGTTGAAGAGGAGATTGAAACTGATGGGGATGTATTATAACTCAGTTCAATCCGGATCACATCATCACTGATCTGGGGCTTCAGTATACTGATTGATTGATTTTCTATCAATATTAGATCGGAAGTTAGAAGGGCTTTCATAGATAAGGGTCCAACTCAACCCATTGGATATAAGTTCCTGCAATCAAGTACTAAATGATCCTTTCAACAAAATTGGTTCAAGGAACATTGTTGGGTTGAATACAGTGTGGCAAAGGATAGATCTTATTGTTTTTATTGTCATGTTTTCAAGCATGATCAAATGGATGACAAATTTGGGCACGATGTCTTTACATCATTGGGGTATAATAATTGGAAGAATGCATATTTGGGGCTTAAAAAGCATGATGGAAAACTCCATAATCACTGTATGACAACATATGTGGATTTCAAAGATTAATGAAAAGGTGTGAGACATAAGGTTGTCAAACATAAACAAGATGCGCTAATGAAATATGAAACTTCGATTGGATACATCATTGGGTCTTGTTAGTTTGCTCACATTACAAGGTGAACCATTCTCGTGGACAGAATGAGTCCTTTGCTTTTTGAATAAGGGAATTTTTCTGGAGTTTCTTGATTGGTATAAAGAAAGGAATGAAGTAATAAAGCTTTCATTCAATGAAACATGTCCCAAAAATGCCAAGATGACTTCCCCAACAATTCAAAAAAAGTTTTCAGAGTGTTGTGCAATAGAGGTCACTAAGGCAATAAAGGATGAGATGGCAGGTTGTCTTTTTCTCCATTCTTATAGATGAATCTCACGATATAATTATCAAAGAACAAATGGCCATGGTTGTGAGGTAAGTAATTGATTATATATGGTTCAATGGTTATATCATATTTTCACTTTTTTGACAAAATTAACTAATTATATATTGCAATATCTATGTTGTAGGTTTGTGAACAAAAAGGAAAAGTAATTGAAAGATATTTAGGTATTAAGCATGTGAAAGAGACTACCTCACAAAAATCGAAGACAGCAATTGTTGAAGTACTTGGTGAGCATGGGCTGCACATTGCAAATCTGTGAGGGCAAGGGTATGATGGTGCTTCTAATATGAGAGGAGAATTTAATGGCCTTCAGGAAGCTTATTCGCAATTGGTAGTTGTTTCCATCTCAAGATGTTGTTCATCTATCGAGAATTTCTTTGAATATGAAACCTTGATTGTGAACAACACTACTTCATCTTGCAAGATGAATGATTTATTGTTGGACAAGCATCGTAAGAATCTTGTAGGAAAGTTGGGTAGTGGAGAGATTTCCTCAAAGGCGAGAGGTCAAAATCAAGCAACGCCCATGGCTAGACCTGAGATACAAGATGGGGTTCTCATTATAAGACATTACTTTGTATTGAATCAATGTGGGATTCTATCATTGAAGTTCTACAAATTGTGCATCAAGAAGAGCGTAATCTAGGTAGGGTAGGAGGTTTAGTGGAAATTATGGAATCTTTTTAGCTCTGTGTTCATCATGAAAAAGATGTTACAAATCCTACGGATCACAAATGAACTCTCTCTTGTCTTGCAAAGCAAGGAACATAATATTCTTCAAGCCATGTCTTTGGTTATTGATGTGAAAACACGTTTGATGAACTTGAGGAATGATGGTTGTGAGCCACTATTATAGGAGGCCACAAATGATGGTTGTGAGCCACTATTATAGGAGGCCACAAAATTTTGCAGCAAAAATGACATTCATGTACCAAATATGAATGAATTAGTAACAAGATTTGGAAGATCAAGAAAAGGGGGCAAGAACAAAATCACCCAAGACCATTATTTTCATGTTGACACCTTCTATGCCGCTATAGATGCTATTACCATAGAGTTTGATCATCGGTTTAACGAGGTAACTTCAGAGTTCTTGTACGCTTTTCTTGTCTCGACAGGGATTCATTCTCTAAATTTGATGTGCACAAGCTAGCTCGGCTTCTTCGAGATATTTACAATGATTTCTCCTATTCTGAAAAGAAAGGTATAAAAAGATCAACTTGAGATATTTATTATTCATGTGAGAAGAATTGAGGATTGTAGAGATTGTCATGATCCGGCAGCCTAGCTGCAAAAATGGTTGAACTTGAAAGACATACTCTTTTCCCATCAGTTTATTGTCTACTTGAGTTGGCATTGATACTACCGGTGGTGACGGCAACATTTGAAAGGGTCTTTTCAACTATGAAGATTATCAAAACAGAATTGCACAAAGAAGATGTCTGATGGTTGGCTTAATCACTTACTGGTTGGATACATTGAGCGGGAAATATTCAAAGCGGATGATCCGAGAAGATCGGGAAAACATTTCAAAATAAGAAAGATAGGCAAATGCAATTGCCTAGGCGGCAACAAACCTTCATCGTCACATGGTTAGTTGACTTTGCTTGTATTTTCTATAACTAGGAAATATGTCCGTGCATTGCTACAAGAACTATTTTTTAAAAACCCATTATTATATGTATAAGTCACTTTAGTCAAATCAGTTGTATTTATGTTTTTCTTATTATACTTATGTTTTTGTTCTTTGGGATGAAAACGAAAATGATAGTTTCCGATTTTTCGTAATCGTTTTTCGAGTTTTTTTCCGATTTTGATGGCTAAACGGAAACGGAAGTGGTAACCAAAAAAAATGAAAATGATAATGGTAAAAATAAATGGAAACGGAAGCGGAAACAATTTTGCCCTCTTCCAATCGTTTCCTAAGATTCCTCAGTATTTATGCGGTAATTTATCGTTGATAATTACCGAATCAAAGGCACACAAACTAACATGCACATAAAGCAAATATTTTTTTGAAACTAACTATATGGCACATATAGGAACAACCTCTATTTAAGAAGGAACTCTAATAATTCATGTTTTTATCAATATGCTATGTCAAGTCAACTTAGAGCTTGATCATTTATTTGTATTATTGTCAAGAACTCGTGATGTTGCGAGTTGTATGGCTCTACTTATTTCATTTTTCGGGATACCGTTATCATAGATTTCAACCGTTATCGCTGTATTTTCCGACCGACTATATCATTTTCGAAATTCCCGGAATTTCGATGCCATATTCGCTTTAAACAATATCGTATCAATTTCGTTTTCAAGAAAAGAAAATGAAAGTGAAAGTGATTTGGCCTCCTTCCGATCGTTTCGATTTGTTCCCATCCTTATTTGTTCTTACAAAAATCTCCTAGCACGTGAAAAGCTAAACATCATCATATCACATCACCACCCTTTCACGCTACTCTTATTCAACCCGTGACTTAGATAAGGAAGAGAGGCGGGACATGTGAAAGAAAAAAATAGTAAATTTTTTTGGTAGAAATTTTCTTGCTTTTACAAAAAGTTCGACTACAACTCGAATTCTGTTATGATTGATCTACAAGAAAGAAAAGGAAGATGCAAAGCTATACGTGTATGAACTCAAGCCGATTCACCAAAGAACTTGCAAGCTAATTGGATCTTAGAGGCTCGTATACGTGTATACATGAATCCATATATGAAGTCATACAAGGCTCAACTTTGAGCTTATCAGTATCATATCCGATTTCAAGTCTACTTGCCATATCATATATGTCGGTGTTCAAAACCGGGGTGACTCAAGAACTCGACTAGTAAATTTATGTCATGCGTCCTCTCGGCCCTAAGTGGTCAAAAGAAGAACACAAGGGAAATAAACTGAAATAAAGCGAAGGGAGGCAAGGGATTTATCCTTGTTCGGGCATGGATGCCCTACGCCCAGCAGCGTCGATCGCCTCGTGTTATCTTGCACCAAGTGCTCGTAGTAGGGGTTTACAAGAATGTACGAGAGAGGAGGCATGCTCCAAGTCTCTTTTGAGTGAGTGGAATGAGTATGTGATGGTGGTGGTTGGACGCCCCTCGCTGGGTCACCTTGGCCTGATTTGGAGTGGCTTCGTGAGCTCTCTATCTCTCTGTGTATGTGTCCCTCCTTCTTGGACCACTCTTAGGCTTGGACTCTGGGATCCCCCTCCCGGGATTCCCCCTCCTTGATTGCCCCTCCCCGGGCTCCTCCTCTGGGCTCCCTCGATCCCCCCCCTCCTTCATGAGCTCGACTCCCTCTTTTATAGCTGAAGGGTGGGAGCCGAAAGCGTCGGCTAGGAGGGGTAATGATAGCTTATTGTCTTGACGTGGTTGTCCCGGCCCACGTGGCGTGCTCCTGGGTCTTACGCCTTGCTATTCGGTGGGCCGCCGAGGTCGCCTCTGGTCCCTGAGACCTCCATCTGTGTGATGGATGGGTTGGGAACCGTCCCCGTGGCCACCGTCTTGGTGGCCATCGTCTTGGGCCCCACGATGGAACGACGGAGGATGGCGGCGGGTTCCATCCGTCCGGGCCTCAGTGCGTGACAGATCATGTCCCGCCGGTCACACGGGTCGCCGAGGTGATCGGGGCGGGGCGGCAGGCCCAACGACGGATTTGGCGGGTTCCGCCAAGATCTTTACGGCCCTGGCCATTGACTTGGGCTTCCTTGCTCAAGAGCGGCGTCCGGTCTGCCGAGGTTGGCGCCCTCCATCCCTTCCGAGGCGAAGGAAGGGTACCGGTGGTTCCAACGCCGGGCCGGGACTGCTCAGCTCGGGCGAAGTCGGAGCGCCCCCGAGCCCGGACCGGCTGTCCGTTGTGGATGACCCGCGGGTCCCCTAGAGTCCCGTTGGGTGGGCCAGCCCCGGGCCCCGACATTCCGCGGGTCCGCCTCGTGAGGGGGCCGTTTTTGGTGGCCCCCAACAATATAAATTAAATTCAATTTGTTGATGTGTGACATATGGACTCAATTCCTGTAAAGAGATAGGATCCTATTTGGTTGCCTTCTTGCTTTTTGGCTCAGGGAGAGGTGAAAGAGAATATGGTATGAAGGAAAAAAATGGGTGAAAGGAAAATTTTGGCAGAATTTTTCTCGTTCTATTAGTAGGTATATATTATTAATGTCCTAAATGTTAGTAGTTTGTGCTTGACTATATCAATACGTCTAGCAAACCATTTTCTATATGCATATGTTATCGACGGACTTGACGTCTCTCCACCTTAAATCTTTTTTCGTCCTCCGCCACTGCTGGAAAAGACGGGAGAGTGTGTGACGGTTGGGATGAGGCTACGATGTGTTTGGAACTAGTGAGTTAGGGTTTGGAGATACTTATATTCTCTCATCCGATGGCTAGAATATCTCCTCAACTCATCCAAGTTACAAAACATCGGGTTGCATCATGCGAGACCAATTTTTGTGTTGTGTCTGGGCCAGATTGCGGGCCGAAATGGTAACCCAGGAATGATACTATGACCGAGCCATGCCAGGCACACGGGCATAGATAGGCCGGGCTTTGGGCCATGCTTTTCGTGTCGTGCCCCAAGCTCAAATAGGAGATTAATCTGGCAATCATAAGAACAACTACCACTCCAAAAATAAGCAGCGGCGGGAGCCAGGGGGCTCGCAGGTGCCATGCCCCCTAACATTGCACAACAAAAAAGTTTACTAGTATAATTTGTAAGCAAGACATAATTCTGAGTTCCTTCCTATTTCTTTAGGATAGCATTGAGCTCGATTGCAAATTTTCCTCGTGAGTGCGTCCTCCTTTCTAATAGCGTTGAGCTCGGTTGCAAATTTTTCCTCCGCGTACTTGTATGACAAGTGTACATGCACATGGTAGGATGACAAGATTAGCTTTGTTTGCTCTTTTCCTATTTCTAGCTTTCCCTAGAGGTCTTTTGTCAACGGGCATGTCACTTATGACTGAAAAAAATAACGTCGATCCTAGGATACATATAAAAATTGCAAGCACCCGCTCATGAACGAGTCGAGTCGCACTTAGTTTTAACATTTTTTGGGCGGTGGGGTTAGTTTTCACATGTTAGTTTTGGCTGGCCCCGTTAATTACAATTCTTAGCTCCGCCACTAAAACTAGGTCGCCTTGCCTATCCATCCTAGGGGCTATCAAGAACTGGCATGGCGTGACTTACAAAGACTCATGTGTACCTCTCACTGACCTTTTGCTCACAGTAAAGCAGTTCTGAAGTATGCTAAATTGCGCGCCGAACTCTAGCTATTAGATTGCATAGTGTCCATGGACAAAAGGCACTCAATCGTGATTTGCTTTCTTGTGTACTAGCTAGACACAGGGAATAACAGTCCAAAAAAGTAATCAATAATCTTATAGATCTAAGGTATATGTCAATCCATAATCTCTCCTCCGCATCAGGTGTACGCTAGCAGCATTTGCATCATACTAGAAAGAAATTTTCTGTAGAACAAAAAGATTTATGAACAAATTAAGATACATATCTGCAAAAGAAAGAAATGTTATGTACAAACTTCCCCTATACTTAAAGGAGATATATTAGCCTCTTTAACTTAAACAGGAATGTAGATCTTAAACAAAAAAGTGTACTCGATCATAACTATATACTTCCTCCGTCCCAAAATGTTTGTCGTTTGCGCTTTCCGAGAAACAAATTTAACAAACTATATATTAAAAAATATTAACATTTATCATACATATCATTGGAAAGATCTTTGAACCTAGTTTTTTAATAAATTTATTTCAAGATACAAATGTTGCACGTATTTTGTACAAATCGAGTCAAAGTTGTGGAACGAAAACAGAAAAACGACTAATATTTTTGGGACGGAGGGACTAGTTCTATGGTATGTTTGATTGAGGTGTGGCTTTTGGAAAAGTACCCGTGGGCTGTGGCTTTTCGAAAAGCTACCGTGGAATGCGGAAGTTCATTTGGTTGAATAGAAGTCTTTTAGAAAAGCTTCTCTGATCTCTCAATTATAGGCACACCCTGCATGTCATACACACATGTTGCTTATTCTTCCTCTAGCCACCTTGGGAATGGTCGCGCTTGCCTGAGGTAGGTGCATCCGCCATCCAGCATGGGAGAAGTGAATCCGCCGCGTCCTGGGAGGGTCGAGAGCCACGCCGAGGAGGGACGGGGAGGGAAGGAACTTGCGCGCCGACCGAAGACGTGCTTGGGGAGGGGTGCTCGTCGACCGGGGAGATAGCCCGAGCCTGGAGCCATTTCAAATTATAAGACATTTGATTTTTTAACCCTAAGTTTCACCGGTCGCCTTATTCAAAAAATTTATGCAAATATAGTCAAATTTTATTGAAGTAATTCTTGAGAACATTTGCATTAATAAAGCAAGCCATGACAAAAGAAGCAAATGCTTTTGTCACAAAACGATCCATGCAAACAAAACTCAGCAACCTAAACCCTGCATCACTCGAGATTATCTTGGATCTGCTATAGCTCGGATCCTCAAACATTTTTTTTATTCAATTCAAGGATCCTCAAACAGTTAATTGGTCAAACAAAAGCGATCATGAACACTGCATATATACCGAGAGAAAACCGCGTGCAGCGGCCTAAGTGCTTAGCACCGGCCGACACCTTTTGTTGTGGCGCCGACACGTACTGCGCGCGCCCGATGCACAGGCATCTGCGATGGCCGGCAAATGGGTATCATCGCTCGATCATACGAATCACAGAGCGAGCATCTATCTGGGGGAGACAAAAATGGATCCTGTTTACTGCAGCTGGGACTACGTGGGAATGCATATCAGAACTATTTGCAACCGACACATTGCTAGGGCTTGTCTTGCGGAGTGTTTGTCAATCTATGATGCAGCCATAAGTAAACAACAGTAATTAACGAACAACGACAGATCGATAGGAGAGGAGAAAGGTTCATATATATTCCTTTCAAAAACATTTGGTTCGCCTTTGAACAGCTTTTTTTTTTTTTGTGGTATGTATCATCGAGACGGGGTGGGGGAATCGGTGTGAAGAAGATGCATTACTAGCATTCTGAAGAATAGCTTCTAAAACATTCAACAGGGCAGGTAAACACGTTTCACCAAACCAGCTAGGAATATAAATGGATCAAGAGAACTGTCCAACAAAATGCAGGAAGCTTCCTTGCAATGGAACTACGATCCAGAGACTTCAAGGAAGGCATGTGGCGTATAGGAGGGTGGAATCACGATTCACCTTAAACGCATGCACGTATAGTACATTGGAGAACGCGTATCGCGACTGACAGGGCTGACACGGATTCTATCTGACCCCGCTAACACAGCGACTCGTAAAACCATGCACGCATCGCGTGCATGGCTCGAGATTCTCTTCGACCTGCTAGCAGCTCCGATTTTCAAAAGATTGGTTCAACAAAAGAACGTGAGCAATATTTTAGTCTCAGTAGAGGTCTCATCTCACCATACTCTCATGTTTTGGCAACATTTTAGACAAATTTTACCCGATTAAGTTCATTTCATCACATGAAACTTTTAGTGACAATTGTAAGACTGTCATTGTTTTGAAGTCCAATTACCGTTTGCCCTCGTTTTTTTTACTTTGCATGTTTGCTTCTGATTTTAGTCTTCCACTTGCATATTTTCCCTTCGCAACGTATAATTCGAGCTCAAAACACGGAAAGCAGGGACAATCATGCAACTAAAAGACTAAAAATAGGGGCAAACATGCAAAGTAAAGAAAAACGAGAGCAAACGTGTAATTAGACACTCAAAACAAGGACGGTCTTGCAAATGGCCCAAACTTTTACAATATATCTTTACATGAATAATATGCTCAGGACATCCGCTAATCTAATATTCATGAAGGTTTTTTGTCGAAAGGACAGCAAAAGCGTTGTCGTGTTTGCTATTAGGAAAAGGCAAGTGCCAGATTAGTTATTTTTTGACTGAAAACAGGGCCAAAAACCATACAATTATGGAGGGTATCATACTCCACCTGCACACCTAGGTACCAGTGTCAACTCAACTTCGCGTCATAACTAGCACCCACTCAACTCCTTGCTTGGTTGGATTAGGACATCGACACAAGCCTCAACCCCGGTCGGATTGGTTCATCGACGCGATCAACCACTTGACACCACTAAACTCGATCGGATTGGATCATCGACACGAGCCACCACTCCACTAAGCTTGTTCGAAACAACCCAACTAAAGTTACTCAACACAACTAACAACTCGGATAGGAGAAAATAAAAATGACGCTCCTCTCGGTTGGATTGGGTCATCAACACGAGCCTCCATCCACAAGAATAGTCGGATTGGGACGTCGACACAACTCACCCAACACAAAACCAAACAAACCTCCTCCACCACCGGCAACACCCACACAAGCACGACCACAGAAACGACGAAACAAGTGGACCTGCCATGAGACATCCCGACCGACTCACAAATCCCAACGATGCCTTAAAGAAGGTTACGACGTCCCGAGCGCCACCGCCGCTTGTCCAAGAAGGATTGGGTTTTCACCCAAGGAGAGTGCTGGGGACGCGATGCACCCAATAGGGGGAACAACACCCACAGATGCCACCATCGCTAGGCCTTTGCCCAAGAACCCACAACACAGACAATGGTCATGAAGCCGGGTCCCTGCTAGACGCCAATGTCGTCACTGCTATACCACCAGCCGAAGCCTTACTGGGGGATCGACGCGCTGACCACACAAGCAACCGCAACTGTGCCCCACTAACCGCACTACACACACCTAAGGTCGGCCTTCCATCGCCTTGCACATCCACCAAAGATGCCATTGACGCCAAAGCCTCCCTCCTTATGGCGACCGCCCTACGACAGCAGCCAAGCACATGGGGGAAGGGCAATAAAGACGAAGGCCGACCCCCAACGCCAGCATGAGCCCTGGCCACCGCCACAAAGTGGCCACAATCAAGAAGAAGGAGGGGTATAGCAGAGAGGAGGGAACCCCGCTGCTATCCCCTACGCCCATGCTGGCACCACCTCCATCCCACTCCACCGGTAAACCCCAACGGAGCCACCGGGCGAGCCCCAACGGCGAAAGCAGTTCTAGCCGGGCTCAGCAAGGCTAGCTGCACCACCACGGTGTCACGGCCACGCCACCGCCGGCCTTGCCACCACGGCAAGGCCGACGGCCGCTCCACCACCGTAGCGGGGCTTGACAGCCCCCTCCGCACCACACCACTACCTGTCGGCCGCCCGGCCGCCCTCACCACCAGATCCACGCCCCCCCGACCGTAACCGGCCAAAGAAGGGCACAGAGCTCTACCACCACCTCGCCCCAATTGGAGCGCCACCCAGGTGCATGGACGCCACCCGAAAGCCGCCGCTCCACCGCCGCACCATCACCGCGAAGCCGCAGCCGCACCCCACCACCAAGCCGCGGATCCGGCGCACGGAAGCCCGCATCCGGCCAAGAGAGGACTGGATCCGGGCACTACCGGGCCGGGCACCCGCCGCCGGCGAACAACACCCCCCCCCCCTCCCCCAAGCTATCATCCCACCAACAAGCTCCAGCCGGGGGGTCAAGGCTGCCACCTCCACCGCTAACCACCACGCCATCCCGGCCGCCCCTCCACCGCCGGCAAGTAGTGGACACCGCCCGGTGTGCCCATGCCCCCCGCCGCCTCTGTCACTAGAGCGGGCGAGCTCCACCCCGCATGGAGAGCTGCACCGACGGGGTGAGAGACCTCGCTGCCACCATCCCAGGAGACTGGCTGGCCTCTTGGCAGCCTCCTCCGGGCGGCGGCGAGGGGAGAAGGGCGGGGAGGAGGGGGCTGGCGGCGCTTAGGGTTTTTCTCGCCTATGCCGCCCGTGCGGGAGTGGCGTGGGGTCTGGTATTGTCGTTCTATTCATGAAGGTCTCATTATACCTTCGTTGAGATTGCTCTTATATTGCATACCTAGAGAACCGCGTGCTTTTAACTGACGGTATGGTGACGTATTGTAGAAAAGAGAATTGGGGCCTATTTGGACGAATTAGGGGTAGTTATTAGTTTGTCACACCCATGCATGGCTGCTGGCGAGGGAACACCGTCGGCAGGAGCGATCAACAAGGACACAGATCAGGCGAGAAAACGGCGGTGAGGAAGCTCCTCTAGTTTTTCCTTAATATATAACATCTAACATCAATTGCTAAAAGTTGAGCCAAAGGATATTGGGTTCGGTTGGTTACCCCAACCAGCGTGGACACTCTAGAGGCACCCCTCATGTCCTGAGTTCGAATCTCAGTGGGAGCAAATTTCAGACTGGGGCTTTATTAAAAAAAACCAAAAATATTAGGGTGGAGTTTCCCTTCCTGACTTCGGTCAAAAAAAAAATGCTAAAAGTTGACAATTACCGGTGAGTCGCTAAATGTTTTTCTCGAACAGTTTTGGTTGTGATACATGAAAGACAAGATGGATTAGCGTGCCATCTCAGGAAGATCCAAGAGGTATGCCACGGGACGGAACCAATGTGCTCCAACACCGCCAAAATATTTGTATGACAATTATTTGGCTACTGATGACTGAGTATGTATGGTTGTAAGGTTGTAATTTTAACAGCTCTTAATCTCGCACCGAGAAGTCATAGTCATTGTACTCTGATAAGCTTGGCATGATCTTCATTCTATTCTATGCAAAAATTGTTCGACCGGGGCCGCACCAGAAATTCAAAATATAGTCGGAGTACAGTATAATTATATTGTGTCAGCCAGCAACAAGCATCTCTCCCCTCTCCGGACTTTTCAGTTTTCACGAACTGGTGGAGCATGTACATTGCGAATCGGAAACACGAATCGTATTCACGTGGGATGCATCAAAAACGCAGCGACCGACAGATTGCACATGTCTTGGCTTGGTTTTTCTCTGTGTTAGCGTGCAGTATCCTCAATAGATGCATACGTACATCCATGGTTCTCGAGCTTTTTCATTGCAACGTTTCTTCTTCTTAGCTATATACTTGACTAAAATAATGCATCTTCCTTGTTGGCTAAAGGCTAAAGCAGTATAAATATCACTACTTCTCTACGTTTCTGTGCATCACTTAGCTCATCTTCCACACACAACATCAAGTCACAATGGAGAGCAAAAGCAGGTTCCTATCATTTTGCCTTGTAGCCCTCTTGACCATTGGTCTTGCCAAAGCTAGGGAATTCCCTTGGGAGCACCCTAGCACAGAAGCTACTATTGAAGGAGGGGGAGGAGGGGAAGGTGGAGGGTCCATGAATGGCTATGGTTCAGGATCTGGTTCTGGTTTCGGATCCGCTGGAGCTTCGAATGCTCCTGGTGGGCCATATGGGACTGGTAGCTCCATGGCTAGAGGAGGTGGCGGCGGCCGTGGCGGTGGAGATAATGGTGGTTATGGAGCCGGCTCTGGATCTGCTACAAGTCGTGGCTCCACTGTTGGGTTTTATGGTGGAGGAGCTTCAGGTGCACAAGGCATTGGTGGTGGTGGTGGCCAAGGAGGAGGTCCGCAAAATGGCAGTGGTTCTGGCTCTGGTTCAGGAAGAGGAATCTCTTCTAGTAACGTTGCTGGTCCGAATGGCGGAAGCTCTACCAATGGTGGGGGAGGTGGTGGTGGTGAAGCTGGTGGGCATGACGGTGGATATGCCAGTGCATATGGAGGTGGGTCAGGCTCTAGCTCTGGCCAAGGTGGACAACGCTAAGAAAAGATACCATCCTTCAGTAAAACCGATCTATTTAGTCATTTCCTCGTTGCTACAAATTATGTGTTGAGTTCAATAAAAACCTCCAATGGATGTATCAGTTTTCTTGATTACGGTAATGTTTAGTTAGTACACATAGTGAGGTCTGTGATCTTATTATTTTCTTGTAAACCTCAATCAGTGATAACAAGATTGTTGCAATAATTACAGATTTGAAGGCTCATACTTGTTATATGCAACAATCTATTTGCTTCATTGACCAATTTCATCTGAGTATGCATTGTTGGAATATGATCGCAGCACAACTTCCATGTTTACTCTGTCCAAGTTCAGTCCACCGTGTCTAATGTGTTAGATTCAATCAGGCCCATGCAGAACGTTTAAAATCGATAAAAAGCCGAAACAAATTTATTTCTTGGGTGCAACTTGTTCTAGATCACTTCAATTAACATGTCGGTTTATATTTGTTCACAAAGTGTTTTTGTCCATGAAAGTCTGGAGTCAGGCCCAACATTTGAGCCCCGTGAAGCTTTGATAATCTTACGGATGCATATGTCTACTGAGACTTGTGCGGGTTAGCGTGGATTCGCGTGTAGCCGGCTATGGTTCAATTTTTGATAATATTTTCCCGTGCTGTTAACCAATCAGAGAAGACGAAGAATGATGTAGTCACTAGTCATCATCTTCTCGTTCTTCACCTTTTGTTTGCTTTATATGGAATGGGTTAATCCATCATCACCTCGCTCATCAGAAGCTAGTACTAGCATGAGGCAGTCATTCCTCTAAATTTAAGGAATGAATTTTCTGCTTGTAATAAGGAGCACCTATATGTATTAACACTATGCAAAAGATATTAATATATATTCCCTTTTTCAAAAAAAAAAGGGGTGAGGAAATAGAGACGTTCTTCTATACTTACCAATGAACTCAAGATGTACAATGACATATCTAATATAGGGTGATTATTCAAACCAAACGCCTTATAAGAGGAGAGAGGATTGAAAACGACTTAGCGGCTGTAAAAGGAAAGAATTTATCTATTCAGGGGCAGATTAGTGTTGATTAATTCATTTTGTCAAGTCTACTCTGTTTATGCTCCCTTTCTTTCAAGTTCCAAGGGGTGGTGTTTTCAAGAAAATAGAGTATTACAAATCTAGATTCTTTTGGTAACATGATCAACACACAAAAGAAAATAAAGGCTAGTAAGATGGCACGTTTTATGCCAACCTAAAGAACAATAGAGGGTACGTATTCAAAACCTATATTTACAAAATAAATGTCTTTTGAGCAAGTAGTTGTTAAAGCTCTATAATAATCATCAAGGGATTCGGCAAGAGCTTCTTAAATTCGAAACAAATATGTTAAACATAAATATCTTTCACAAACAACTCGCAAACCTGTTACAAGTCCCTAGGGACAAATTATTTTCTTTAAATATGTCCTCACTTGTTTTCGTCACCAGGTTTTACGGTCATTTTAATCTAGAATTTTAGCGCTTTCACTATCTAAAATCCAATTGCTCAACGCATCATTATGAGTTCGCTTTTATCTTTTAGACAAACCCGACGAGTCGAGGGCCTGGTTCCAATTTTCTCCTTTTCAGATTGACCCAGATGGTTTCCGGCCGAGTTTTATTAAAACTTTTGGAAAACCATTAAAGGAGATCTCATATGCTAATGTTCTACTGTATGAACAGACTCGATCTACCATTGTTTAGCTTAAACTATGGTATAATAACCCTTATTCCAAAGGTCTTAGAACCAAATCGGATTCAAAAAATTTATACCAATGTTTAACCTTAATGTTAGCTTTTAAATCTTTACCAAGCTGGCTACAAATTGAATTAATCTATCAGTTGATCATGTTATAAGCCTGACCCAATCGACATTCATGGCACGACAAAACATCTTCCTTTGAAGGAGTTATTATTTGGGGTTTTCTCCGGGATAGATTTTGGGAAAGCATCACAACGAGCGGTTACTCTATTTTTCCCTAGGCACATTGGTGGTGATCTTGTCTTCGAATTGATTGTCATGGGAGTGTCAGGCTTCTTTCTTTTAGACTTTGTGTTTAGGAGGAAGCTGGAAGTGAATTCACCCTATGTTTCAACTCGATATAATAATTATGAATTAACGAAATCCTTCCTTTATAAAAAACACCTAGGTATTAGAAAGCCTTATATTTGTAGAGGGAGAGAATAACTAATAAAATGGTTTAGATCACGAGGCATAACATTATTATATTAGATAACAAGACTCGCTAACTATTGAGAGGTTCTGAAACCCTAGTAAGCCATGATTAAACTTCGCACAGAAAGCCTTATAATATTCGTTTTTTTTTCGACCATAATATTCAGTTAATTATCTATTGATTTGTCTGGTAAATAAAACACCACACTGAATCACGAACTGAGGCAATACATCACTTTGCATATCAAGGTGACAGGGTTAATAGATAACCTTGAAAGTTTAAGGTATGAAAAATTCAGAAGATGAACATCGAATAGATGAGCGTACTAGTTTACTACTAGTTAATTATAGAGCAGACAAAAAACCAGCTAGCCAGTACGTCTTCCAAGTTGAGCCTGCAGACCAAAAAAAACGGTATCGGACCATGAGATCCACGCACGAAATCTTCTGAAATCTGTTATTAATTTCACAAGGTCAACATCAAAGGATGCGAGCTTAACATTTAATTTCCATTTCCATGTCGAGCATCTGATGCGTTCATGGCCACCTACATTCATGACTATAAATAGCCATACAAACCCACGCTTAGCATTCATCTCAGTTTCACTTCCACTCCACATCACCTAACTCACCTCGATCACCATGGCTTCCAGCAAGCTCCTTGGGATTGGCCTCGTGGTCTTACTAAGCATTGGACTGTGCAATGCTATTAGGGTGGTAAACCATGCCACTGCTGACGGCCAAGGTGGTGGAGGTGGTGGAGCTAGCGGGAGCGGAACCAGCTATGGCTCGGCTCGGCTCCGGCTATGGCGATGCTGAGGCCTATGATGGCAATGCTCAGTCCCCGAGCTCTGGCCACGCGGCGTATGGCAGTGGGTCCGGTGACGGTGGTGGCGACGCAAGGTGACGACGAGTGTGCGTCTGGTTACGGCGCGGGGTGGTGCATCTGGTGAAGGCCATGGTGACTCGGGTAACTCCAACACCAATGGGGCTGCAAATGCGAGTGGGAGCTGGCGGCGGCGGCGGCTCTGGTGGAAGCAACGGAATGGTAGTGGATCTGGTGGTGGCAATGGAGTTGGGGAAGGTGAAGGCAATAACTATGGAGCCTATGGCTCGAGCTTTGCAAATAGCGGTGGCTCCGAAAAGGAGGCGGCGGCGGTCGTAACGGTGGGTTTGGTAGCGGTTCCGGTGGTGGATCGGGGAAGAGTAGTGGTGCCGCATCAGGTTATAATGATGGCAGCTACAATGGATCAACACCTTAAAGTCCGTTAGCTTGAAATAATTTGGTCTTGGGACGATGAATATGTTCGTTCCATCTAGCCCCCAGTCATTTTTTCCTCTCTATATAAGCCGTGTGTGGCTATAGTTTTCGGTTATTAGTTTTGAGTCTTGGTAATAATGAGTTTGATTTGTAATCCATGTATTGGTTGCAATCAGTCAAATGTTTATGTTAAATGTCGCTTTCGTCAATAAGTAATGAAAGAAGAACTTCAATTTGCTTGACAGTTAATTTGCAAGCACTTGTGGTATTATCACGGCTTAGGGCTGAATCCATGCCCTTTACGTACTTAGGGCTGCCCCCTTGGTATTCATAATCCCTCTATGCAAGATTTCAAACCCCCCCGAGACCAGGCTCAACGGTATTAGCAGAATGCTATCCTACTATATGTGCAGTCTCATACTTCCTCCACAAGTTGTCCAAAGAATTGACAGATTTAGAAAGCACTGTCTCTGAGGATATAAACAGAAAAGGAAGTTGTTTAGCATGAACTTGCTTGCACACCCAAAAAGTTACCTTGGTATTATTGATATACCAACACAAAATAGAGCTCTCCTCCTAAAATTTGTAGACAAGTTCTATAATAATGCAGACATACCTTGTGTCAAACTAACTTGGGAAAAGCTCTATCACAATCACAACACCGCTCCACATGCTATGCTAGTAGTCCCATTGGATCCTTCTGGTGAACAGATGTTCTTAAACTTCATGTGGATTTTAGAAGTATGATATATTGTATCCCAAGTCATAGGGACTCTATTTTTTTTTTTGAGGTGTTTGGAGTGACAGCTGCCTCAAAGATCTTTTTCCCATGTATTCTCCTTTGCCAGGAAGCTAAAATGTTCCATCAGAATTTTTTGGACAGCGACATTAATAGAAATTTTTCCTATCATTATCTGTCCAAGCTTTTGAAGAACTAGAGGACTTGAAGATGCTCCCTAGAATTCTATGATTGGGATATGGATATTGATGATAAGTAGCTTTACATCTAGAACTCCACCAAATTTACTTCCAGAAAGGCATATAAACTGATGCAAGTACTCAGGAAGCATCACCACTTTAGCCTGTCTTTGAGGACCCAAAAGAAATTTATGCTTGCACACCTCCATTGTGGTTGTCTCAATAATTCTACAACCCACACCTTCATAAACTGGTGATCCTCCTCCTTATGAAGTAAGGTCCAGTACCTGGTACAATACATCCCCTTGAAGATAACTTGTAAATAAGACAGTGTTGTGGCCTTATCAAACACAACATCATTACGTGTTAGCAATAGTTCCCAACAGATAGCACTTACACCCACAAGAATTTGAGATTTCATTTTTTTATTTAACCTTTCCAACTAACCTGTGAAAAAATTGTGTACACTTGTTGGAGGTTCTAGGTTGAATGAAATATAAACGAATTTAGCATAACGACAGTCAAAAGAGTAAATGTTGTATGGTCTCAATGAATGAACAAAAGCAACACTTCTGATCTCCTTGCCACTGCCTCTTGGCTAAATTGTCCTTGGTTAAAATTACTCCATTGTACAAGTACCACATAAAAACTTTAATCTTGAGAGATAGTTTAAGTTTCCAAATTAATGTATTGTAAGGCATCGCCTGTACATGTAACATTGCTCTATACATGGAATTAACTGAAAACAACCCATTCTGATGCAGCCTCCACACAAACCGATACCTTTGGTTATTTAATTGTACATCTGCAATCATGGCCACCACATTGTGCCATGCCTGCAAATTAACTCCCATCATTGCATCAAGGCCAAGCCTAGCCTTGCAGGCTCTATTAGCTTTTGGTTAGAGAATATAGTCTAATGTATATTTCTTTTCTTTTAGAGCTTTGCAAGCTCTTCAATTCTTATTGCACCCCTCGTGCAATTGTAACTTATAACCTTGTTTTAAGTTTATATTAAAAAGTGATGGTTTTCCCCACTGAGCCCTAAAAAATAGTATACATCGTGTAATGAACTCTATAACGTAACCTTCTCTTAACGAAACACGAGATAATAAGGAGGCCTGCTCTTGGTAAAAAACATTGATGCATGGATCACACCGGCCTGTTTGCGGGTTGAATCAAGAACATAGAAAGAAAAACCAACACTTAATGCATGCACACATCTTGATGGGGCAACGAAAATTTTACATAATTTTAAAAAATACAGCATAAATTCAGAATACGTATCGCGACTGACACGGATCTGCAAACACAGCGACGTAAACCATGCATGCAGAAAACTCGAGATTCTCTTGGATCTGCTCGCTCCGATCCCTGAAACTATCGGTCAAACAAGAGCGATCATGAACGTTGCATACCGAGAGAAAACCGCGTGCTTAACCGACAGTTTGGAGCTGTACATGTACTGCAGCGTAAGACTTAATTTCTGGCCCCGACACTGTGCACACCGGCCTCCTCTTGGTTGTCACCATCGATGGGTATCCACGATGCACGGTCCAAACGAATCACAGTAAGGCATCTATATATCTGGGGAGACAAAAATGGATCGTGTAGCTGCTAGTGACCACGTGAGCATGCATCAGAACTAATATTTGCACGACCGACAATTTGCATGGCTAGGGCCTTAAGTTCTGTCTCGTCGGTCTCAATGGTGAGTTTTATTACGTTGTATTCAAGACTGTCATGTCATATAAAATGAAATGAAACTTAGATGAAACCCCTATTCTCAATGGAGAGTTTTATTCTATGATTTCAGACATTTAATTTCATGACTCAGAGATAGTTGATATTCATGCCAAGAGAGTTTCATCTAGATGATGATACAAAGATAGTTGGTATTCGTGCCAATAGAGTTTCACCAAGATGATGATATATATGACAGTTGTATTTAAGAGGAGACAGAAGAAATATGTTTCTTCTAGATGAAACTCTCTTGGCATGAATACCAACTATCTCTAATTTATGAAATTAAATGCATATGAAACTACAAAATTAAACTTTCCATTGAGAATAGGGGTTCCATCCAAGTTTCATTGCATTTCATATGACATGACAGTTTTGAAAACAGTGGTATGAAACTCACCCCTGAGACTGGCCTAAGTGTTCCACCTATCAGTGTCGGTTTGTGGCTTAACCGCTGGTAGTGGTAGCTGTATATGAAAAATAGATAAATTTTTCATAGGTCGGTCGCGTAGCCAGAAAAATATTTTTTGTTATTATATTTTTATGTGTACTTTTTATGTTGGTACACCATTAGAAAAATATTTTTTTCTGATGATATCCACATTTTTCGGTGTGTTTCTGCACGCAAGAATGCAAGTTTTCAGTAGTGAGATCAAGGATAACTTTATACAAAAAGATATCTATTGACAAGTTTTAAATTTTTGATTGTTTACACATCCATATATTCAATGTAAGTTCATCTCTAATATAATCAGATTCGATGAGATTATTAACAATGTTGAACGGAGATAAAGCCAACATCAAAGTTTTAGTATTCGATAAGATAGTGTTGGGTGAGGACATGTCTAGAGAAGAGATTAAGAGAACAGAGTAAGGTATACCTGATCTGGCGGGATAGCAGCCGGCCAGATTGTGGCCCTTTGCTTCACATTGTCCCTGCTACTTGTTTGACGAAGGTGCACGGTTGTCTGCAGAAAACAAGGTGTCATCCCACGGAGCTGGCCTGTGTACCAGAGTCGAAACTCGGAAGAGATCCTCCTCTACCCCATGGACACGACTACAAGCAAGGAGCGGTCATTGGCCGAAGAGCATAGAGACACAGTGACCGCGTCTGAGTGCTAGTTTCCTATCTAGCGTCAGACCCTCCACCTGACCTCACCGCCGCCACTCCCTGTCTAACAAACCTGGCACCCGATTTTCGTCACAAATCAGGTGAGAGAAAAACAGATCCGTTCACTCAGGCGATGGATCTGGCCATGAAACCAGTGGATCTGGCTGAGCATCGGAGTCGCTATTCATTGTTGTCGCTACTATTCCTGATACGGCAACGGCAACAGGTGATGCGGCTGAGTCAAGTTAAGATGGGCCGGAGTTGGGGCGAAGCAGGCCCAAGCGCCCCAGCGTCCGCATCTCTGGACTTGAGTGGCACCGTGGCTAGCAGCCGGCCCAGCTAGTGTGTGCTTGCGTAAGTTTGCTACTTCTTCTGGTATACCTAGGCACCGAGAGTAGAGAGCATGCTCGTTCTCTTAGACAATGTTCGACGGTCCAGTGGGACGCTACCCACCAAAGTTTAAATCCTGGTGCTCATATCTTTTTCTAGAATTTTTCTAGAATTTACCGGCGTTATGCATTCAGTGGTAAGCGATGTTCCCGTCGCACGGCGAGACACTAATTAATGGTGACTTCAGGAATCTTCAGATTTGTCGGGTGCTCAGTCCTTCGGAGGTGCTCAAAGGGGTAGGGTTTGCGTACGTGTATTCATAGGGTGAGTGTGCGTGCGTGTTGTGAACGTCTGCATTGAACTGTGTAATTAAAAAAAAAATACTAGCACAAACAATCGAGTAGTCCTTACCCTTTTGGTCATATACAAATTGTGATACGATAGGGTGAACTGCGCATAGTAGTCTAGCTAGTTATGTTATTTGTGCTAGAACCTATTCACTCGTACTTAATTCCTCGACTTGACATATGAGTACTATTTTTTTTCTAGGATTCAACCGTTTTTTTTTTCCTTCCAAAGGATAGGTGATATATGGTCGATACCGAAGTGTGGTGCTCATAAAGCTGAGGTGTGTGGGTTTGTAGTGATAAGTGGGCATGCATGTATATAAAAAAACTCGGTCGGGTGGGAAAAGACTGCCCCACCCGCATTGGACATGCATTTATATGATTCACTAAATATGTAAACAGACGAAAACCTTCCATGAGTAGAGTGTTGAATTACACAACGGTTAGTCTCCTACGTTGGTCTTCAAATGCTTGCGGCGGCGCGCGGAAGCAAAAGATCGGAGACTCAGCTAGCGCATCTGGTGCCGGTCTTCCCTTGGCAAGAATACGATTGGACTGGAGCAGTTTAAACTTGTCCCGATTGTTACTCAAAGGGTGCATTACTGTAGTACACTGGTTGACCCGTTGACCTGATCACAGCGTTTAGGTGAAACCATGAAAAGGGGCCGCGGTTTCATGGTCGGAATACGGATTCACGATTACATCCAACTGCGGCACATCACAGCTCGTAAGCTTTAAGCATGCAAGGTGGCTTTGTTTGCGCGAGCTGCTTTTGTCCATGAGTAAGATCATATACCTGTGGCCCTATCAAAAATAATCATCGGTGATTCATATTCTGATAAGCATCCAGAGATTCATATTCAGTGAGATCATTTCTGTGGGAATATGAAAATGCTGTGAATATTGTTTGTATTGGATCTCAACCAATCGTAGACAAAGGGTTGGAAAGTAATCCTATCCCACATAACAATCGGATTCTTTCAGATACACATACTGGTATTCTATTTGGGATTGACATGTTCTTCATTTGGTTTTGGAAATGTTTATACAAAAGCTCAGTTATTAGGTTAGTAAAGTACATACTCCGTACGTTTTGATTTCCGTACGTTTTGATTTAAAAGTCACTTTGATTTTTTTTTTTCTGGGCATTGATTATTTTATTTCATCGAATTTTCTAAGTTAGTAAGTTCACACACTCTTCCGTGAGTCAATCGGCTGCAGATCACTGCAAACCTAAGCAATTGACTGATTTCAATCGATACCAATTTGTGAGACATCATAGAAAATTCTATGAGCTAGCTAGCTTTCCAACTTGTATAATTCAAATGTCCATTTCAGGAAAATAAAACCACAAGCAAAAACAACAAATGTTGAACGTTAAAGAACAAGCGAGCAGCTAGTCTCAAGGCAAGCAAACATATCCACTATAAAGTAGAACTTGTTAAAATCTACAACTTTCATTCAAAGTTTGAATTTATCCAAATTCTCGCATGTAAAAGTTATGATTTTTTAGTGACAACTAACTTTAATGGTGGTCATCTTAAACATCTCCATCTATTGATCAATTTATAAAAGTGCACATTTTAAAAGGCTCGTCTCTAAAATTGATTAACAGAGCCATCATTTTCAAGGCGTAGTTTCAGAGATTCCAGTAGGGGCTTGTTGTCATGCCCCGACCCAGGATGACGACTAAGGCCCACTCGACTTAGGATGATGGCTGAGGCCCACTCTACATGTTGGATACACAGCACCTGCTAATTAACTTGTGCTTTCGTCGTCACTTCGAGCAAAAGGTTCAAATTGGCCCGGAGTTAATGGTCTCCTAGGGCTAGACTTTTAAGCTATTCACTCTTCTTCAACTTCTAGTGTGGTAACTCGCAGGAGCATGATTCTAGTCCTATTACGAAGACTGGTTTTTCCTTTAGCCGGCTTGGTCGATCAGTTACTTGCACTGGAAGCATATTTAGGGTATGTGCCAAACCAGCTCTAGAGCTATTGCTCAACCATAGAGCAGCTCTAGCACGGATTTGAGATCCCAAAAAGTGTTTGGTATGACTTATATTTTTCCCCAAGTCACTGGCATACAGGGGGCCCGCGCGTCGGAAAAAAATCACATTCACCCGTAACAGCAAGGTGCGGGCGGCTGGCCGCCGCTCCGCTGGAGGGTCGGCGGGCGGGCGGCCACACACTCGCCGGAGGTTCGGCGAAGGGTGACGGCGGGGAATGCACAGCTGCTCCCATTCGCCCCGCACTCATCGGAGAGGTAGTGGGTGGCCGCACCGAAGAGGGAGGTGCGGGCGGCGTGACGAGGAGCGCGCGGGCGAGTGGGAGAAAGCGACGCGAAGGAGGGAACGAAATAAAACAAGCCAGTTATTTTCCACTAATTAATGGCGGTGGTGGGTAATTTCTCCCAACTCTACCAAATCCATGGATCTGGGGGCAGCTCCACCGTTTTTGTGGAGTTTATCTGCGGTGGAGTTGGCGGAGCTAAACCGTTTGGTAGTAAAAACTTGGAGCGGAGTTGATTTTGAGGATCTGGAGCTTCGTGGAGCTCAGCCAAACACACCCTAAGCTTCACAGTATGAAGGACTTCTTTTCCTGGCATCTATTCAGACATGGTATTATATTTCGATATGATGTATGTGCAATTAACTAATTAACCAGAGAACCCTTTCATGAATACAATATAATTTATTAGAAGCTCAAACTCCAAAGATCTTCCTTTGGTATCTTCAAAGATGGGTGATTTTAGTGAAGGATAGCTTAACTAAAACAAATAGGCATGGAGTCAAAAGTATTGTTTCTATGATTGAAATGAAACAATCAAACTCCTCTTTGATTGTCTGCATGCTAAGACGACTATATCTGGTGTATAATTCACATAGCTATTGGGTTAGCCCCTCCTAGAGGTCAAGTTCGTTAACTTTCCTTTAGACTAGAGAACAAAGTTTCAACCTCTACCATCCATCGATCGCACGCAACTGAGAGTAGAGAACATAGGGGAAAAAAACAATAAGGTTTGCAAACTACAGGAAAAGAAACATTATTAGCTAGCCCAGCTAGTGAGCAGAACACGCAAAAGGAAAATATCCTGACAAGTTTTTATTGACACGTTCATTTTATTTGGAAATTATAGAAGAAAAACTAGCTGCCAGGTTTATAAGTAACACACTCTGTTCCATCGATCGACCACGCGAGTCGTCAGTTGATCACTGCGAACCCAAGCAATTGATTGACTTCAGTACCATCTTGGTTCACATGACAGACATATACGAGACATAAAAAAGTTCTACGAGCTTCCAACTTGTACAATTCAAAGATCCATTTCAGAAAAACAAAACCTTGAAACTATTAGCAATAAAGGAAAAGGCCGGTTGAAGGTTAAATCGCAAGCAAAGCAGCAAGAGTCTCTAGGCAAGTTAAGCCTGTGGCAGAAAAAAAAACAAAATAGTCCAAGATCGAGATCCTGAGGAATCAAGTTACCACATGGTGGGCATCAAGGAGACAGTAAGATATTGCAAGCATACATTACCTTAGGAGCTATAAATAACCATGGAACCTCCTATTAGCTTTCATCATCTCATATTTCCTCTCCTCTGTAGCTAACAGCGAGCAGCCTAGCTCGCCATGGCTACTTGTAAGCTCTTAGCTGTTGGCCTCAGTGTCCTGCTAAGCATTGGGTTAACCAATGCTATTAGGTTGGTAAAACATGACGCCGCGGCTGATGCCCAAGGCGGCGGTGGTGGCGGGGGTGAGGGAACGGGAAATGCCTATGGCTCTGGGTATGGCTCTGGGAGAGGCTATGCCTCCAGTGGTTCCTATGACGGCAATACATATCCTAGCGGAGCTGGTGAGGGCTCTGGCTATGGCTCTCCAGTTCCTGCCCCACCAGTCGCTGGCTATGGCTCTCCAAGTCCAGCCCCGTCCCCAATCAGTATCGATGGCCCCAACGGCGTTGCTGATGGGGGGCCATACGGATTCGGTAGCTTCACATCTGCTAGCGCATCTGGTGAGGGCTCTGGCGGTGGTGGATGGGTAGGTTATGATCCATCCGCGTCGGGGCATGGAGAAGGGGGTGCGTCTGGCACAGGCCATGGCGACTCTGGTGGTCTTTACAGTAATGGGGCTTCCAATGCAAATGGAAGTGGTGGTGGCGGTGGCTCTGGAGGAAGTGCCGGCAATGGTGAGGGGAGAGGTGAAGGATCAGGAAGTGGGGATGGCTCCGGTTATAACAGCGGACCAGATGGTAGCAGCAACGCAGACAGCCATGGCAGTGGAGGTGGAAGGGGTGGTGGCCGCAACGGTGGGTTTGGCCGTGGTTCTGGTGGTGGTTCAGGTAACAGTAATGGCTCTCCATGGAACTACAGGTATGGTCCATGGGTGTGGGACAACAGCAATGGCGGTAACCACGGAACACAGCCATAAAAATGTTGTTTATTTGGAACAATATCAGCTGCCTCCATCGAGACACACATTTAATACATAGTCGTTCTATCTTGTGTTTAAGCTAATGTTTTCTTGGAATAAGCTGTGTGTCTTTTTTGTTTTTGGTTATACAACTTATATGGGTTGTAATATTAACAATGTGGCCACGTTATTATATATATATGATGCATGCTTGCGGCTGATGATGTGTCAAACCGTGCATGTTTTGGTTGTAATTTATTAATCGTACAGTGTGAATGTTTTGCTTTTATCAAGAAGTAATGGATTTGGTTCCTTGGATATAGTAACAGTACCCATCATTTTTCCCCTTATTTTCATGGTTCGACTGATCCTGATATATTGTGGGAATGAAAACTAGCTCAGTGTTCGCACGCCTAAATGTACATTGTTTTTTAAATTGAAAATTGAATAGAAGTTAATTGATCAGATTGAGTCACAAGGTGTATGTTAATTCCGTCCCAAAAAGAAGATAGTGAATCGAATGATCGAAAACCCGATACTATGACGGATCGCTCAGGGTCTCGGCGGCTACATTACACCCTTCGGTGCGCTTTACAGCGTCTAAAGATGGTGGCACCCGGCCTGACTCAACTTGTAGGCTTGGAGGTACCGGCCTGAAGATGGTGATACGCTGCCAGCGGTAGAGCAAATAGCTATAGGCAGCAAGTGGTAGTCATACCCGGTAGTTCCGACCTGTCGCGGAGAGTGAGGTTAAGAGCGAGGGTGAGGGAGAGATATGAAGATGGAGAGAGAGGGTCCGCTAGCGACTCACACATAGGAGATGAATCTTCACCTTAGACACAGCCATGTGAGGATCTAGCAAGGGGAGGAGATATGTAGTGGAACCTACATTGACTTGCCCCCTCCACATTGGGGCCTAGAGCCTAGGGTTGTCGTGTTGATGGGGGTGGAGGATATTGCAGGCATGCGAGTCACCGCGCATGGTTGAGGGGGCCATGAATGGGGGATGAGATTGAAGCTCGAAGGTCATAGCGGATGGCAAAGGCGATGTCTAAGGCATTCATCGCGAGAGTGAGGGATCGGGGCTGGGGCACTGGTACACAAACTAGGTCTATCCCGGTTCGTGGAGGCCTCTAGTCCCGGTTGGGCACCCGGGGTTACGCTCCGGGGACTAATAGTTGCCCTGTAGCACTGGAACCGGGGATAAAACCAAGGTTTAATCCCGGTTCTAGATATCCACCGGGACACAAATCAGCTCATTTAGTCCCGGTTCTAGATACACCCTGGGACAAAAATGAGGGGGGGCTTTTGCATTTTACCAGCCATGTGGTCAGCTTATTTAGTCCCGGTTGGTCTTACCAACCGGAATAACAATCCTTTATTTTTCTTTTTCTGCTTCTTTTTTTATTGATGATTCATTTTGTTTTTAAAATTAAATTGGTTTTTGAATTCAATTCTATGCTGCCCATGACATGTATACGCAGCGCGATGCATACGAAATAACACAAATATGGATACAAACATATTTCTCGGGTGTTAGTATATATTAGTATACAATACAATGGAGAACGATTACATACACATTATTAAGAGGTATACGGAGACCAAGAAAACTACTGAAACTCATATACATATATGTAAAATAATACATCCAAATCTGACGAGAAGCTAGACACCGACTTAATGATCTAAATCAGATCGAGCACAACAAATTCAGCAAGGATCACCATCAGATCGGGCACAGGATCACCATCAGATCAGGCACATCATGCCTGCGGAAAGAAAAAAAAAGTAGTACGAGGTCAATTTAGATTACTTGAAATGCACTGAGCCACATAGAAAGTAGAGAAGCAACAGAAGAAAATACAAATTGATAGATCATTAGTTCTAGTAGTGAAGCATCGCACTCCAACTATGTTCGAATATATGCACAACGGATGTTTCTCGATCTTACGTTTCTATATCTTTGCCATCGTCAAATTTGGAGGTGCCTTCCATGCCATCTACAAGTCTCAGAAAAAGTTTGAGGTCGATAGCACACTACAAAAAGCGCCGCAACAACACAACCATGAGAAACCTAAGTGTATGGACAGGGTTCGGTGAAAGGTTCCATATACCATTGTGAAGCACGCCTCGCTCCGCCTATGTCGAATTGGCTCAATTTTTTTGTGCTTATTTACACCCAAAATATGACCCCACGCAAGATCCTAGGTTTTTTAGTCATTTTAGAATTACCATATTTTTTTACTCCGTGCGCGTGCGACCAAATATGGTGAATTACACTTTGAAAACACAATATTTTTGCACCGGCCTCCATAAAGTTTTTGCCTCCTAGGGCACAAGAGACCTTGCGGCAAAGTTTGGCACCGTTCATGTCTTTTTAGGGGGTGGTCGCAGCTTCAATGTATAATCACCACGAGAAGTCGCGATAATTAAAATAATCGGAAAATTACCAAACAATTTCAGAAAATTCTCAAACTTGGCGGTGCCTTCACACAGGCCATGTAGAAGCCTCAAAAAAGTTTGAGGCTGATAGCACACTACAAAGCGCCGTGCCACACACAACCATGAGAAACCTAAGTGTATGGGCGGGGTTCGGTGAAAGGTTCCATATACCATTGTGAAGCACGCGTCTGCTCAGCCTATGTCCAAATTGCCTCAAAAAAAATTTTGTGCTCATTTACACCCAAAAATATGGCCCCACGCAAGATCTTAGGTTTTTTAGTTATTATTTGAATTATTGTATTTTTCTCCGTATACGCCGCGACCAAATATATATGGTGAATTACACTTTGAAAACACAATATTTATTAAATTTAACCTCAAATTTTAACACTTATAATTAGTTAAAACAGTGACACGAAGCGTGTATTAAAGTTAAATACTGAATCTAATAGAACTAGAACGAATCGAATCGGATTTAAAACACAAAAGTTATAAGCATTATAATTTGAATGGCAAATATGTAATTAAGGGGAAATGTATTTCCTTATATACGCTTTCCTACATGTCATGCTGAGGACGCAGGATAGATACAAAATTATCGTGGTCTTTTGTGGAAAAAGGACGTTGCTAGAATGTACGCTTTTTTAAAAAAAAGTTTTAGTCCCGGTGGTATACTCTAAGCTGGACCAAACCCAAAACCATTACTCCCGGTCTACTCTCAGACCGGGTAAGGGCTTTAGTCCCCACTTTGAGACCTTTAGCCCCTGGTTGAGCCCCTCCTACCGCTTCGTCCCGGAGACCTTTAGTCCCTAAGTTGGTAGTTTGAACCCGGAGTAATGAAGTTTATCCCCGGTTGCAGTTGGGAATCGTAATCGTAGTGTATTTTTCATCCGAGGATAGACCTCGTTTTTGTAGTAGTGGAGGTGGATAGAGGAAGGCGAGATGAGATATTGGGGAGGAGGATTGACATGAGTTGGATGTGTGCTGATATGTGGTAGCGGAAGAGGAGGGTCAGTAGTGATGGTGGATAAGGATGGGTAGTAGTGATGGTGGAGGAAGGATCATAAGCGAAGGGGCAAAACACACGAGGAGATGAGAATGGGTGTGGTGGACGAAGGATCGTAAGCAAAGGGGCAAATGGCACACGAGGAGATGATACTGGAAGCGGTGGGTGGATGATGGGAGGGTTATTTTGATCGGTGCCATTGCAATTCTACGACGCACTTCAGCCAGGCTGTGGAGGTGGCAAGCTCTAGAAGGCATGGAGGCGCACGAGCTGCACCCCTCCAGCATGTGGGCGTGTGTAAGTAGCCCGACATGGAGACGCATGCGAGCGTACGGGGAAGCTCAGCCTCATCAGCACGTGAGCTCGGCCCCAGCGCGCGTGCGGGGGAGCTCAACCCCGATGTTTGTGCATGAGGTCATCCCCAGAGGCCTGACGGGTTGGCCGGAGCTTGGGAAGTCGGTGACTGTGCTGTGTCACGACCAGTGTCATGGCTGTACGAAATCGAAGAGGGAGCAAGCTAGAGGAAGATGGGGACAGTTCGGTCCAAAGTTCAGATAAATGAGTCCGAAGGGGTAAGTAGTGGTGTATTTGAAAGACATGTAAAATTATAATGGTATGTTTCTAATATGATGAATAGTAATGGTATTTTTCAAAACTCATAGAATTGCAATGGCACCAATCAAATCTATAACTATAAGAGAGCCCCCACTAGGGGAGTCTTCGGGAGTTCTCTGCGCTCTAATTGGTCAGCATCACTGGTAGCTGCAAGCGCCACGTCACCAGAAACTGCCGTCATGCTCACACCGTCCACCGCACAGCGTCCCTGCAGTGCTCCACCATCTTCCTTTTGCGCCTGCCTCTTCCTCTTCTCCACTACCACTTCTCAACGGCCACCGCATCTCTTCGATTCGCATGCCACCATCAATCCTGTCCTTTCAACTGACAAGTGGTGACATGCGCTGATACTATTTATAGCCGCCTCCGGCCATGAGATGGCTTCGTCATGTCCATGCGGACGACACATATACCTAGGTAGACGGGGAGGCAGTAGTTGAGCGTCTTGGCGCTGTGGGCCCTGAGCATATGCTTAGTGATTGGATCCCAGGAGTATATGGGTATTACTATTACCCTTTTCTACCCTACACATATCTATGTTTTAGTTGATATAATCTCCCCTAAAAATAGTCTAGATATATATGGTCGTCAGAGCCTAATTTGGCACACAACATTGTCGCCAGAGCAAGCGTTGAGGGGTGGACTCTCTCCTACTAATTTTAATTCAGTGTTTCTCCATGGTCTATCGGTTGTGCATTAAGTTACAAATATTGTCCTCCATAGATTAGCAACCCATGTTTACTTTGATGAAGTTGAAGATCCAAGATTAGCATGATGCCTCTTCTTTAGTTTATTAATGGAATTACTTTTATATTTCTCTTAACACGATTGAAATTGTTCTTGCATGCCCGTAAGAACGCATTGACGGGAATTACCTAGTTAACCCATGGGAGGAGATGACGAAAGGGATGTGTGTCCAGTTTTTTTTTTTTTTTTTTTTTTTTTTTGAAACAAGGTGTCCAGACTTGTTAGTTAACCGGCCTGTGTTTTGGGTCTGAGCAAACACGTTTAATTGGAAAGAGTCATAATAACTAGCCTTTTTATCATCGACTCGTCTAGTTGGAAACAGTCTTTGGTAACATGTCATTAGTGACATGCTTTGTTTACTAGCCACAGGTAACACCTAATGTGCCTTTAATCTTACATTAGAGACTCGTTTCAACTCGGCGTCACAAATAAATGTGTATCCATTGTGCTACTTTGGCATGTTCTCCATTTCCCATCTTGCGTCAGATAATTTTCGTGATCGTTCGAGGAACTCATTGGCTACGACATTGACCGGGCAAACTTGCAGCGGAATGAAAATCTTCAGGATCAATTAATCTCTGCGCACGTCACCTAGAAGTATCGGTGTTTCTTCGCTCCAGTGGTTGGTTGTCACGTAGACACGCGTTGGTTATGTTTAGTCAAAGACTTTTATTTGCTTGTTTCATTGGTTATGAGTGTGGCTGGAAGTTGTATCCAGCAAAACTGAAGTTTGATTTGAACTTTGTAATAATTGGTCCGATTCTATCTACGGATAGATGGAATCGGATTTTTTATCCTTTATCTAAACAAACTGCGGCAGCCTTCTGGGCCTTGAACCCTAAATCCGGCCCGGCTGCCGAACAGAGCACACGGTGCCCTGGCAGAATCCCAGCTGACGCAGTTGTTCTCTCGATCGGCCCCGTCGAAACCTCTACCATATCGACTATCGTCACCGCGAAAATGAGGCCGTGTGCCGCGCTATGCCACCAGACACGCAGCGGCGGCTCGATGACACCCACCGGCGGCCGGGACCGTGTGGTTGCTAGCTATCTATCCCCAGCTCGATCTTTGACGTGCCACCACCACTCCGACCGGTCCCGCGACCTAACGCCCGCACTCCAGCCACGCGCGCGTCCGTCCAGCAGTGTCTGCCCCTCTCGTTGGCGCAGATCACCTCAGCTTGTCGATCGGCAGTTCGGCACCGAACACCAACAGGCCACTAGCTTACCTTTCAAGACATGTAGGATGACGATGGTGTAGCACGGCGTAGCCACACTGGCTGGCACGCACCTTGCTCGATCGCTGCTGAATATATACATGCTCTGAGCCTCTGACGTGCGTCCAAGAGCTAGGTTCCCAAAAGGGAAATATGCCACTGTTGTAATTATCTTCGCGTTGCATGCAAATGCAAATGCTTAGACCGGCCAGCAGAAGTTAGTTGGAGCTCAGCTTTCATGGTCCATCCCTTCTATTTTGTCTAGTTGTTTCTAAGAATATTGAACTGACGATGATATATGGTCTGGTCTCATATCTTTTGTCTGTTGATCGAGTAGTGAATAAAGCAGCGTTGATTGGATGTGTCTGCTATTCAGCTCGCCATTATCTCTGTCGGTGGGGCTCTTCATAACCAGACGTTGCTGGATTCCGCATACTCTTTTGTCCTAGCAATCTAGCAAGTTCCTAGGTAACAACTTTTATGCTGCAAGCATTGATATGTGCATAGCTAAGCGCTCCCAAAGGGTGACGTGGGGGACCCTCGCCGGTGCCGCCAAGGTACCACCCCTCCTGCCTCTCCTCCAGCCACCGCACCGCTGCCGTTCTCCGACGAGCGGTGACTGTGGCAGACAATGACGGTGCTAAGAAATGGGTTTCTCACCAAGTTCCTCCTTACAACCCTCTTGCAAACACAAGGCTGATATGTGCCCTTGCCCCTTGTGGTCTGGGTTTGTGATGAGTGATTGTCAACGGGCTTGCGTCTTGGGTTGGGTGTGTTGTGCAACTTGTCTCTTGGCATGTGGTGCGCAGGTGTAAAGCTCGGAGGTGGTGCTTGACGGCGAGGTGAAGATCAAATAGAGACGTACCATGCCGATGGACTGGGAGCACTAAAGTATGGACGTGAGGGTTGGACTAAGGGACCACAGGAGGCCGGGTGACTAGCCACAGTGCACCTGGGAGCATCGATAATTGCAAGTGTACATGGAGGAAAGACCATATATATTGACCGGGTCAAGATGGCGGACATGCAAGTCAAGCTGGTGGCTCTAGAAGACTTGGCAGCCGAGAGATCGAGGGTGATGGTGACACACGAAGCGGTTTGGTGGTTTGGGCCTCAAAACCTATGGTGGGCGGTTTTCGGTTTGGGCCTTAAAACCCAGCCGCGTAAAACACGGAGGTTGCGTCAAGGTGAAGAAGCAAATCTGCGCGAGGAAGCATGGTTGTCCGATCCATAGAAATCGAAGTTGGGCCATAGTACCCTCAGGCTAGGTGGTTCTCTCTAATTTTCTAGGGGCAAATGCGGAATGTGTAATAGGCCCATAAATAAGAGATGGCAACACCCCCCCCAAACCATCTCACATCTTGCCATTTCCGTTCTCCCACCACTCTCTCTGGGGTTTCCCCTTCACTAGATTCTTCTCAAGAGGCCCCCAAATGAATTAGTCTTTTAGTGTAATTGAACCTAAGATTTTGGTTGGGAATGGAGGCCTAAATCCTCCTCTTGTCCCCTCGGTTTTCAGATCTTTGTATCATGGTCTTTTGAATTATTTGATTGTTCTTCATATTTGAGGCTTTCCCTAAAGACATGGCTAATGGCTTGATACAACCAAGCAAGATAAAACTAGCCCTCAAGAAGAGGCAAACAGGGCTCAACACCGCCAGAAGCTCGAACACGCCAGTAAATAGCTCAAGAAGAGCCAAAGGCTCAACACATCTAGCAACTCCCTTTAAAAAGATGCAATCTCTCAAATGAAATGCACACACGCTGTCTTTGTGTATCATTTCTCCCCTTTCTTGACATGGTCGATTAGTAACGCCGACGACCGCACACATATATGCTTTGTCTAATACACATCAGACATTGCAAACTCGATACATTTAAAATTGATGAAATCGAGAAGTGTTGGGTGTGTCTTCACTACAAGAAATGTGACATTTTATGACAAAAATCCTTGTGACGATAGCAAATATCGTCATATATTGTAACATACTATGACGATAAAACTAGTGTCGCCATAAATTCATGAGCCGCTCAACTATTTATGACGACTGTGTTTTTTTGGTCACATAAAGAAGCCGCGTCGTCACAAAATATCTGCCATGAGCAGCCAATCGACATTTATGTTTTGTGACAATATGAAGTGTTTTTTTGTGACCTGTTCACTACTACAGAAATGAACTTCCGTGGCGGGCATTTTTGATTTTCCGTGGGCGGCATTAGGTCCGCCCGCGAGCTAGGGTCACGGTTAATCGTTTCGATTAACCGTGGGCGGACCCCATGCCCGCCACGCAAATCGATTAACCGTGGCGGTTTTTGTTAAATGCCCGCCACGGTTAATCTAAATAAAAAAATAAAAAAAAAAAAAAAAAAAGCCCAACCCTAACCCTAACCGGTCGGGATCCGGGCTCGCGCCCGCATCCGCCGCCGGCGACCCGTTAGGTTAGGGTTGGCCGCCGCTCCAAAGATGCCCACGCCGCCGCCCGCCCTCGCCGCGCGCCCCCCAACGCCCCGCACACGCCGGGGACGAGGGAGGTGCGCCGCCGCCGGAGACGCCGGGCGCAGCCCCTGATCCGCGGTTCCCGCCGCTGACGAGGGAGGGTGCGCCGCCGGAGATCCGCGTTTTTTTCCGCCGACCCTCGCAGCTTTCACGCGCCACCACCGCCGGATTCGCTGGGCTGGCGGCATCGGATCCGCAGCGCGGGCAGCGGATCTCCGCCGGCCCACGCGCCGGGCGCCGGAGCACCTCGCCGCTTGCTCGGGCGCCGCGACGGTGGGAGGGTCGCCGCCCCGCCCTAGCACGCGCGGTGAGGGTCGCCGCCGTGGTGCCGCAGTGAGGGGCGCGCGCGACGAAGGAGAGGAAGGGGAGGGGGCCGGGTCGGGTGAGAGAGAGAGAGCGGTGAGAGAGAGATGGTGGAGTGAAATGAAATCCTAGGGTTGAGACTTGATATATATGAGAAACCGCTAGTGGGCTAAATGGGCCGCTGGATCGGGCCTGATTTACCGTGGACGGTTATTTGTTGATTAACCGTGGCGGTTTTTTAACAATGTCCGCCACGGTTAATCGATTAACCGTGGCGGTTTTTCCCCCGGGCCGAGGGGTTGCCAAAGTTACCTATTTTCCGTGGCGGTTTCTCAAATGCCCGCCACGGAAAATAAAAATCGAACACCACGTAAAATCAATTTTGTAGTAATGGTTTTCGGCATCACTGCTTGTTAATTCTAACATGACGGTCCCCAATGTCATTATTTGAAACCAGCAGCAGCAAGTCATTGAGCGGCCTTGGGCCAACCAGCAGCACCAGGCAGGCGCGGCCCACAAGCAACACAAGTCGAACTGGGCCAGCAGCCCACGCAAGCACGGCCAGCAGCAGGTCCAGCGCGCAAGGACCAAGCAGCAGCAACTATCTGCACCTGGGCCAAACTGAGCGGCAGCAGCAGGCAGTAAGGAGTCGACGGCCGGTCCATTTAAAATTGAAACACAACGAAGCCACGTACTCCCTCCAACTGTCGAACAGGAAGCGCTAGCAAGCTAGCTAAGTTGTGTACGTGAGCATGAGTGTGTATATATACATACACGTATATATATGTTGCATGCATTTCCTTTTTCTTCTTTTTTTTTCTTCAAACATTCTTCTAAGATCTTGATCCAAATATTTTTGCTATGTCATCTAAAAAATATGTAAATCCTTAGGACCATATTTGTATAGTTATCACGTGTTCTTGATGAAGGACCGATTTCTCTTTTTTTTCTCGGATTAAAACTTGTAACTAGTCGTTCTCCCTCATATGAACTCCAAATGAGGTGATTCTTTTTCCTAAAATTTTCTAAAATCATGCTGCATCACGTTATGGTGTTGGATTCAGTCACCTCTTCATGCGCCAAAATTTGAGCAATTCAAGTTTTGAATTCGAACTTTGACTTGGTCAAAACTCAGTCAAACAGAACACGAAATGAACTCGGTTGAAAAATCTTTTGAACACGAAAGTTTCATAAATCATCAAGACCAACAAAGTTTATGTAGGTCAAATTTCCATTTGAGGAAGTGGTAATAACATGTAGTTCAAATATAGCAAGTCTCTCACATAGTTCCTGAAACTATGTAAGAGACTTGTTATATAGCAAGTCTCTCACATAGTTCCTGAAACTATGTAAGAGACTTGTTATATTTGAACTACATAACACTCCAACTTTGTCGAAATGGCTTGAAACCCGCGAGGAAGTCGCCGACCGCTGCCCCTCGACGTCCACAAGAACCACCCCCCAAGGTCGACCTCGCCAAGGTACCCACCGAACCCCTCTCACATCTCGATGGCGCCGATGTCGAGCGAGGCCCGGCCCCACGAATCGTATTAACCCTAGGTTGTGGCCGGCGGCGGCGAAAGCGATGGCTTGGCGGTGGTGCCCCGAGGCGCACTTCGAGAAGGATCCGGGGCTCGACGGCCGGACACCGTCGAGGTGGTCATGGCCATCGAGGAGGAGTTCAAGCTCGAGATCCCCCCGACATGGAGGCCGACAAGATGGACTTGCTGCTCGGTGCCGCAATTGCGCCGACGCCGACGCTCCCCCACCGCAAGATCCGCTGCTTCGTGGCTGCCGGCGTGGAGTCCCCCCCGGGGCGGCCGCTCATCCCCACCATCGGCAAGCACCTTCCGTGGGCCACCCAAGTTGCCGGCCCCAAGAAGCGGGCAAGTAGGAGATCCAGAGACGCCCGTTGCTTTTTGCTTGCGGCCGCTTTGCTTGCCTCATCTCACCTCGTTCTAGTTTCTTTATAGGATGCAAAGAACTAATTTGCTTATCCTAAGGTGCAAAGCACCAAGGTTTGGTGAAGACAAGGTGAAACATTGCATAGATCCACGGCTTGGAGGAGGGCACCCACCAAAGGCTGCCAGAATTGTTACACTTTTCGGTTTGGTTCGTACACTATTCGGTGTCTACGCTATTATTAGTAGCAATTGTTAATTAGCACAAGAACAGAACTGATTTAGTTGGCAACTATACATGTTATCTTCACATCGAATCATTTGGAGTGAACCTTCGCTAACTCGAAAAAAAAATCTGAGTTTTTGAAATAGACTTCATCATGTCTATCCTAGTTGGGTTAAATTAGTTCAGATCAAGTGCTTTTTGATTTTGGCCAATTTACTAGTTGTCTAATAGTTAGGAAGGCTCGTTCTTTTTGATAGAGCGGCAGCAGCCTTTGTGGAGGGTGCCTGGATGCAGTTGTGCCCAGATGCCCTGCACATCTGCTTTAAAGTATCACAGTGTTCAGGCTGAATTGATAGAAAAATCAATGTCCAGGTCCAGGGGTCCAAAACATTAAACAAGAATTTTTACCTGTCGTACACAATTAACAACCCGACTGTATATTTGCTCCCCCATCTCTATGTGTTAGAGTTACCACCAGTCTGCAATATCGGAATACATGCATTCAGCTAAGAACTGTAAGTAACATGAGCTCTAGATCATAAACTACCCCTAAACCAAGAACTCACCACCTTCTGTCTTGGAGTGAGATGATAGTAGAACAATTTTGTAGCTTCTTTTAGTATAGACCACATCGATTCCTGCACATTCTTGTGTATCAATGTAGTAAGTAATAATGTTTTCTCTCTTTCTCAGGTCTTTGTAGCATACGAGGAGGCTGCTACATAATATCAAGGTAAGCCAGCTCCTTTCTCTTTGTGTCGCTAACAATGCAGCAAGCAAATTAAATGGTGAAGGATGGGAACTAGCCCAACTTTTGTTTGACTGATGAAATATTAAGATACTAGTGCTAGTCCTTTGGCTCATCAATCAATCTATAGTTGTTCAAATGAAATTTGTTGATATGCAAACTGTACTTGATGTGCGGAATAGACAAAGGATGGCTTATTAGCTGCCTCAATCCATAGCTTAATTATTTGATGATTAAATAGTGATTTGTATATGTATTGGTGACCATTTTAAAACCACGTGTGGCTTCACATTTGGACTAACCTGCATATATATACATATACATAATGCAAAAGGAAATAAAACGGAATATATATATATATATAGCTATGTGCTATGTTCATTTCTTTTAACTTGTGCAGAGAAAGGCATATATTTTCTATGCTATTACAGCCTAATATTGCTAAACAATTGGTTGCATCACATTATTAACCATGCATTATTTGCTTTCTCGGTGAAATTAGTTGAGACTTTTGGATTGACTCACTATTATTACAGCCTAATATTGCTAAATTGTGTTGTAGACTTACCGCTGCTACATTCCGGCACCAACAGTTTCTCAACAAGGATAAACTTAAACTATGTGAACTGTAAACTGAACTAGTAGATTTAAGATACGATTTTTTTTCTTGTTTACAACGATATCATTTTTTTACATTTGAGGTGTTCTACTAGTATTTATTAATTCAATTTTGTTTTGGCAAATCTCATATTTTGCTGGCCTCATGTATATGTTGTTATAAATAAGTTAGTATATCTCAAATTTGGTGCCTTGCGTGTTTCTTTTCTTTTTTCTAATTATACCTTTGTTTCTTTTTTGTTTTTTTGTTCAGTTAAAAGTTGCAGCAATAGGGAAGTGAGGGACATGGGAGCTGCATGTTCTTGCAAGGTGCACGTGCTTCTACATTGTGATGAGAGACATGGGAGCTATTGTATTGCTGGATCTACATACTTAGTCTTATTAGAAACTACATACATGAGCTTATTGGCATATATAAACCACCTACTTATGTTATGTATCCGAACCTATTTGCACTATATAATATATTATATGATCTGGGTTCTATGTAAATGATGGTGTGATGTCAATGTTACATGATGGCTTAGATGCATGATTGAATGGATATATAATGTATGACGACCTTTTAACCATGGTTAACTACCTATACATGACAACCCTTTTGGGTCACAAAACACCATCCAAACGCCTTCCCTAAACACATAATATGACGCGTTGACTAACTAATGTATGACGAAGTAGCTGTCATAAAAGATAACAATATGTGACGAAAAAACTGGTTGCGTCACAAAAGGCGTTGACTTTTTGTGACCAACTTACAAAAACCGCCACGAGGTACATAATGTGATTCGGTCGATTTGTGACCACCTTATGACGATGGGTTTTTCGTCATAACGTAGTTTTTATGACTAAATTCTTACATTACATGACACTTTCGGCTTGTCATGAAAAGCCAAATTTCTTGCAGTGCTTTTTGCATGATGTGTGACCAGTAGTTTGGGGTAGTTCATCTGTGTACATATGTTAGCACTTTCGGTTGATCTTTCTCGCTTATATGTGCTATGCCATGAAAGAAATAGCGCGCTAATAGCGGCCTGTCGCAATGCCAAATAGCACGCTATAGCGCCAAATAGCGTGCTAATAGCGGCGCTAATAGCGTTTTGGCTAACCTCCAGCTAAATTCTATAGCCCGCGATTTTTTTCATGGGTGCTATGTTTAGCGGTGAACCCCCTCTTTAAAATGTTTAAACTTGATCAAAATTCTTAAATGACATATTTTATACCACTTGATCAGATTGAGCATTTGCTAGCACTTGTATCTTGTTCTTATGATACTAGTCAAAGCATTTTCTCACTTAAATTGCTATAATCTTGAAGCTTTTGCATTGTACATTTGTGCCAAATATTTCTGAAAGAAATTTGAGGCTCCCAACCCCCCATTTGTCGCCGTTTTTGGTCCTTCACCTCTTCACCTCATCCCCACCCTTCCTCTTCTCTAGCAACTCACGGCGGTTAGTGTCCTCATCATGACGGACACTACACCACAACCTTTAAACAATGACCGACTTGGAGTTTCTAAAAGGGGATGGATAGTCCGAGGATAGTCTTTAGCAACTAACCGCTCAACGCTAATTATAAACTTTAGCAACTCACATCCTTTGCTAATCAAGGGTTGTGATGCAGTGTAGGTCCTCCATGGCTGATCTCGCGAGCACAACTCCAAATCAAGCAATTTTGTGGACAGTAGCCTTGCTGGGGCGGATGCGCCGGCGACCTCCTCCTCGTACGCCGGTCGGTGCAGGTGTCCAGCAGGTAGATTCGAGCACTCGGGTGCCGCACCAACTGCTGGCGCAGCGTGCAGCAGGTTTGGCAGATAGTTGGTCGTCGTGGTCTCTTCTCTAGCGATACTTAATTTGCCGCTATTATCGTACCAACTTCCTTGGTGGATGCTTTGCCACCAAGGTTGTTTGGTCCTTCCCGGTAGATATTTTGTCACCAGTGTTAGCGGAAGCTCATCTCCGCGCCATTGTGCGGTTACACTACACTGTTCGAATACCAATGTAGTGTTAGTGTCTTCATATACTAGGCTCGATTAGTTAGGATTTTGGGATGGAAGTACCCCCCCGGGCGGCTGCACGTAATACGTTACTGACTTACTGCAGTCAGCTTGCAATGCTACAGAGATAGATCTTCCGATGAGATGTGTAGGACTTGAGTAGCTATGCAAGCCCCACGCACAACGTGTATTGAACGCAGTGGATGGTCTTGGTAAAAGCGTTTTTCTCTTCCTCCCCAGCCTATATTAGCGATTAGACACTACTACAGAATTGGTGATAGCTCCTGACATAGTAACGTATGTTGGCCGGCATGAGGCTCCTGCTGGTCGATCGCAAGGGAAGACTAGATCGATCTGAAATAATGCTTGCACACCAACAGCACCCTCAGTTAGCCACTTCCTCTGTTCCATTTTTTGGGGTTTTGTGTTTCTAGATACACAATTTTTATTATATATCTAGACATAATGTGCGTGATAACAAAAGTTGTACATACTAAAAAAAAATTTAAACATATAATTTGGTACAGAGAGGATAGGTGCACGCGCAAGGACGACGACAAAATTAGAAGGGGAAAGGGCGGGGTGGTACGGTGCAATAGGAGGTGGAGTTGCGCTCTTCTCTGCACGACACGTTTTTGTCTTGCGACATGCCAAAAGGCAAAGCCAGGCATACTAAAGTCTCTTGCCGTGTGGTACATATCGGACTAGCCGGAGAGCACTGACGGCAGAGCCAGCTAGCCGGCACTTTGGCTCCTGTGGTGAGAGGTGCCACACCATATCTTGGTCATTGACCTCATCAGATGCAATGATGGCCAACTGAATCCATAGAAAAAAAAGTTATATATGCAATGCATGACTTTTCACCAAATCATCACGCCCGATCTGTTCGCCGTGTCGTGAAATGATGTCAAGGATTAACCTAAGTGACAGTATAATTACCTTCTTCACTGTGTAGTGTTAGTGCAAAATCTATCACGTAGTACAGGCAGCAAATAAGATCATTTTCCAAATCCTGGATAAATCTTTATGAATGCTCTCCAGTACGTACCATTTTTTAATTGAATCAAAGTAGAGTAGTATTTGGACAAGCTACTCGGAATGATTTGATTTTTAATCAAAGAAGGTTCACAATTGCTACTGAGTGTGTGATGGCCCCTAGCTTCGGAATACTTTGCTGCTATTCTCTTGCGGATGATTATTTGCCGTTGTCATAGTGGCCACTGTATATGTTACTGTTCTTGCTCGGGCAGAAATTTGGCCAGTATCGTCTCTTCTTGGCGAATGTTTTGCCTCCGTAGCTTCATCTCCATTGTTGCACCCTAGCTAGTGTAAATGTCTATTTTTCTTGTAGGTCTGGTTAGTTAGGTTTGTCGCGGGCAAATCCTTTCTTTATCATCTTTTTTTTCTGTTATCGTCTGGGTTCTTGCTGTTGTCTAGCTTTGTGGTCTATAATCTGCGTTATGGGATCCACCGTGGCTACGCATATAAGCCGTTCTTTCGGTCTTCATTCCCTCTTAATGAAACACGCGTCAATGGACATATTGTGGTATATATATAAAAACTGCCGCTCCCGTTCCTCGAATAAACTGCCCGCCTTTGGACTTGGTATTGTATAGTGTAAAATCAAGTAAGGTAGGCATATATACATACAACTTGTATTTTAATATAAATTAGAGGGCGAAACACGCACGAGATACACAAAAACTACTTAGTCAGTGCTTGTTATTCTCATTGCTCTGATCCTGCTTTGTTAGGTTGGCCTTTTGGGTTCTACGAAAGACATGGGAAATTTATTTTTTTTAGAAAAAGCAAATAGACATGGGGTATATGGCCGGGCGCATCAAGACAAGAACGAGCTACCACTCACTGTTCTTCCAGCAATAAAGTCTCTCTCAGTTGGCAGTTGGCACAGTCTACCCACGCAGCCATGCTCACCGAGTCTGATCTCTCGAGAACATGCACCGAAGACATGCGCAGCTAGCATCCATTTTGTTGGTCACGATAGACGGCCTTCTTGCGCTCGCAGTCCCGAGCAGCGACAAGGAAATAACATGGATATATAATAGTGCATCCGCAGTCGGCAGAGATAAAGGATTGATTTGTCCTCAAAGTAAGTTTTCAAATTTGTCTTAGCCTTCAAAATTCAAAAGTTACTTGGAAGGGAAAAGCGAAGACTCTAGAAAAGTCTATTACTATGTATAGCTTGCCTGATGTGATCAGCTTGGTCTTCGCCTTCTTATCGAGATGACTGTGATTAATCAAATTTGAAACAGTGATCAGAAATTATTGTAGAATTTCGAAACAAGTTGACTATATTATCATCGATGATAACCATGCATGTACATACTACATAGGGTAAGCCTAATAGATTGTGTATATATATATGTGTGCCTGTCTGTTTCAGATTTAGCGCATGGATGGGATGGCCCATGATACACGTCATATAAACTTTCAATTGTTGAACTCTTGTTTTATATCTTAATATATAAAGATGTGCAGTTCTCTTATGCATTCGAGAAAAATGTCATTACGTTAGGCAAAAATAAACTAATACATTTCATTGTGTCTAGGTAACGTTGTACTAGATACAATGATGACTAGATTACAACTAAATTGATATGATCAATCCACGCACGTACGCGCGCGTGAGACCTCGAAAGATGATTAGCGCAATATGTATCTACCAAATCACTGAATTAATGCATGGATCACACGCAATAAAGCACACCCACGTATGCTGATTAATTTATCCACGCACGCCTAGCAAACTCGATCGAGTAGCCAACGGATTCGTTAGTCGGATTAACAAAAATCGAAGTCGCGCTCAAGAAAATGACCACAGATGACCATGAAGTATGGACAGAATGCAATAGCAAACCGAATAATTCTATCTCGCAAAAAGCAAGAAAGAGATAAAGAGAAAGAGCTCGTCTAGTCTAGGAGAACACATCACGCACCGCCCTCCCAAGTGTCAACAAAGTGGCAAGCACTAGTTCACTCCCCTGGTCCTCGTTTCACACGCATCCAGAGTCCAAGCTCTACGTGTGCTAGCCTTTGGCTGGTTTAGACCATGCAGGGACAAGTGAGCTGCCGAGCCATGCACGGCTGCACCCTATAAATATACACACCGGCTTCAGTTCACTCCACCACACAACCAACCACACTTGCACTGAGAGCTAGAAGCCAAGATGGCGACCAAGCATCTGGCGCTTGCCATCCTCGTCCTCCTTAGCATAGGCATGGCCACCGCTGGTGGAAGCCGCAAACTGGGTTATGGCCCTGGTGGAGGAGGTGGTGGCGGCGGTAGCGGTGGTGGTGGAGGTGGTGGCTATGGGGGATCAGGCTATGGGTCCGGGTCAGGCTATGGTGAGGGCGGTGGAAGTGGAGGTGCTGCTGGTGGGTATGGACATGGTGGTGGCGGTGGAGGAGGTGGTGGCCAGGGCGGTGGAGCTGGTGGCTCGGGTATGGGTCCGGCAAGGATCTGGCTACGGAGCTGGCAAAGTGGTGGTGCCGGGCGGGTATGGGAGTGGTGGAGGCGGTGGAGGTGGTGGTGGCCAAGGTGGTGGTTCGGGCTATGGCCATGGAGGCGGTGAAGGCTCTGGCTCTGGCTATGGAGGTGGTGTTGCTACCGGTGGCGGCGGTGGTGGCGGACACGGTGGAGGTGGTGGTGGCGGCCAAGGTGGATCCGGCTACGGCTCTGGCTCGGGTTATGGGTCAGGTGAAGGATATGGACAAGGTGGTGCTGGAGGAGGCTATGGAAGCGGTGGTGGCGGTGGAGGTGGCGGTGGTCAAGGTGGTGGCTCTGGCTATGGATCTGGGTCTGGCTCTGGTTATGGAGGTGGCAGCGCAACGACACTATTAGGCTCTTTTTCAGAGCTGGCTACATAAGTATATTGTTACAAATATGTCACTAGACATGAGTCGTCTGTCTTGCTAGCTGCTGGAAGCTGTGTTCATCGTGTGTAACACTACAAGGCTTGTTTGACCTGTAAACTGCTTGCCGCTTTACATTACTGGCAACGCATAAGTGGTAAATAAAAAGCATCTATGGAATTATAGTATGAACACTCGAGTGATAAGGCTTGTGTATGTTGTGTCTTTTGTGTTAATTATAAACTGGGATATGCATGATTTACGTACATGCACGTCAATCTCTGGCAATAGTATTCGACTTCCGTACGGTAACTGAAGCAGAGCTTCCATTGACAACAAGATATCTATGCAAAGGTAGTTCTCAGTAGCGCAGCATTTGGACACCAGTTCTATGTACTGATGATCTACTGGAAGAACCATGTAACCTGTAGAAACTCTTGCCGATCGGGCACAACTTCAGCCAACATGCCGATCGGGCACAACTTCTGCCAACATAAAGTTGCTTATTTTACATCAGATGGCTGTACGATATCTTGTTAGTTTATGCCCTGAATGTAAAGTGAGCAGAGCAAGAACCGTGAGCAACGAGGGGAAGACCAACAGAAGTAAGAACACAGAAAGCATTTCGGTTCTTTGCAAGCGCGGTCATTATTTCAACTTTCTGTCCTGGGCCCTGGCACATCATTTGTGAATGGGATTGAGAACTACTCCTACAATTCAGAACGTCTGTCTCATCTACAGCCTTTGTGACTCATTCTATAATAATCATCTTTGTCGAGTATCAATGGCTCTCTTATCACACTTGTACCCAAAAAGATGATGTTGTTAAGATTTCTGATTTCAGACCAATATCATTGTTAAATACATCCATAAAGATCATCACCAAAGTGTTGGCCAACAGACTTCAAGTCACTTTGCCTTCTTTGCTTCATAAAAACCAGTATTGTTTTATCAAACAAAGAACCATTCAAGACTATGTTGTTTGGGCCTTGGAATACCTCCACATATGTCATCATGCAAAAAAGGAGATCATTATTCTCAGACTTGATTTTGAGAAGGCCTTTGACAAGGTAGAACATGATTATATGTTACAAGTTATGGAACATAAGGGCTGCCCCAAAAATGGTTATGTGGATGAAACTATGGTGCATCTGCAATTCTTTTAAATGGAGTCCTAGGGAAGGTTTTGCATTGCAGGAGAGGAGTCAGACTAGGTGATCCATTGTCTCCCCTTCTTTTTGTTCTTGCTGCAGATTAACTACAGACTGTTCTTAATCTTGCTAAGAATGATGGTCAGTTAAGCTTGCCTATCAACTTATCTTGTAACTCAGACTTTCCCATCCTTCAATATGTTGATGACACACTTATTTTTATGAATAGAGATTTAAATGAGCTGAATCAATTAAAGGAGATCCTTGCCAATTATGCAGAATGTTCAGGCCTTAAGGTTAACTATGCAAAATCAATGATGGTTCCCATAAATGTGCCAGAAGAAAGATTAGACATTTTGGCCTCTTCTTTTGGTTGTGTCAAAGGTTCCCAGCCTTTTTACCTATTTGGGGTTGCCACTTGGGACACCCAACGTTGTAGATTTTTGGCACATAGTTTCAAGATGTGAAAAATGGTTGGTTGCCTTTTTCTCTTTCCTAAGGCTATCTCCAACAGCAACCCCAAAAAACAAGACCCACTCCATGGTATACGTCCCGGTACAGTAGAAGCATGTGTCACCTAAAACGAAGCTTCTCCAACAGCCGATCCTTAATTTCTGCTTCTTGTAAAAAAAAAAAAAAAAACTGCTGCTGCGTGCGAGCTTCTTCGCACGGGCGCTTGCGCATGGCAGCGTCTCGGCGGTCCCTTGCGCGGCGTGCTCCTCTCCGACGGCGCTTGCGCGCGGCATGGCAGCGGCGTCCTTGTGCCGGCCTGCTCCGCCTCGCTCCTCACGCCGCCGCCGCCGCCCGCCGCCGGCGGGCGGGAGGAAGGTCCGCCCGGCCGCCACCGCGGTCGCAGCTCCCCCCCAGCGCATCCCATGGCTGAACAGGAGCGAGGGCTGGCACGCCGCCGCCGCCGCCCGGTCGCAGCTCCCCAGCCCCGCGCATCCCATGGTTGAACAGAGGAGGAGGGCTGGCACGCCGCGCCGCCGCCGCCGTCACGATGCCCAGCGCACCCCCATGGCCGAAGCAGGGGAGGAAGGGCCGGGCACGGCCGCCGCCCTTGAGCATGGCCGCCGCCGCTGGTCCTTCCCTCCCTCCGGTGCAGACCGGAGGCGAGCGGGCCACCACCTAATGTTTGCCTCCTGAGGAGAGAGGCGACGTATTATTGCCAATCGATTTGGACGATACCCACAATACGTCGGCTGTTTGCCTCATCTGTTGGAGAGTATTCTGAGCAGGCACTGGCACTGTAGCGGATGCACTTTTGAGTTTGCATTCCTTGTTGTAGACAGCCTAAATGAAGCTTGTCGATTACAGCTAACCAATCCAATCCTGACAGCTCTACCCACCTTTGCTATGAGTTGTTTTCTCCTGCCAAAGTCTATAATCAAACAAATAGATAAATATCAAAGACATTGCTTATGGCATGGTTCAGATTTAAACAGCAGGAAACCCTCTAAAGCTGCTTGGCCAGTTGTTTGTTTACCTAAGATTGAAGGTGGTCTTGGGGTCCTAGATATCAGTGTTCAAAATGAAAGTCTGTTACTCAAGCATCTGCACAAGTTTTATAACAATTTGTTTTTTCGTGTCCTGGAAAAAAATGTAATTTAAATATTTTCAAGAACAAGTACAATGCACCATGTAGTAAACAACAGTATTTGTACAGTAAAATAAATATCACAAATGACAACCATAAACTCCATTGTATCCTATCTATAACACCTATATGATTTCTCTCCATAAACTCCATTGTATCCTATCTATAACACCTATATGATTTCTCTCGACATGAAGGGGTGCCACCTTAGCAGCCCATCATGTGCATGCAGAGTCCCAGCGCTGCTGTTCCCCAAACACCCCCGCCTCCCTCCACCACAAACCCACAAAATGCACCATCAATTCCTCCCTTAAGCCCCGCCGCCGCTCCTCGACTCCCCCACCGCAGCCGCCTCGCCTGCCTGTTGTTGTCCCCTGGCCTTCACCTCCCCACCGCCACCACCTCGCATGTCCCTATAAAGCTGCCCCCAGCCCGTGCCTCCCCCTCCGCTACCCTGCCTCAACCTGCGTTTTGTGACCCTCCTCCGCCTCCTCTTGACCGCGGCCACCGACGAAGAGCAGCCGAGACGAAGAGGGAGAGAGAGAACGGCCGACGGGCAGCTTGAGGTGAGGAAGCCACAGTTGGGCAGGCGTATCTCAAGAGGATCGGGGGTGAAATCAAAGAGGAGAAGAAATGGGAAAGAAGAAATTAATCCATGGGAACACCAGATCAAGAATGGAAAACTCTCAAACTCACCGAAGATTACCAGCGAGAGCTGTGCCCGAGGTGCAGGTTCGTCGGGCTGCTCGACCTCACCTCTGCCGCCGCGGCGTCTAGGTACCGCTGCCTCTCGCCATCGCTCCGGCCGCCGGCGCACCCGCACCTGCACCTCCCGTCAACCAACGGCATATCCCCGCAACTGTCGAGCTCCAATCCGCCGCTCGCACGGCAACATCCCCTTCGGCGGATACGAGCTTGCGCTGCGTGCGTGTGTACTGCGCGTCGGGGGCTAGCCGGGCAGGGCAACAGCCACGAACGGGAGGAGGTTGGGCTGCTGTGTGGGCTGGGCTGTATCGAGATAATTAATGAGTAAATACGTCTCCGGCCCATGTATTCGATTTAGTTCTTTTGAAACTGCACAATGGAAATATTATTAGCAGCAACATAGTGATGGGTTCCATTTTCATTTGACATCATGAAACATATCCTTTGTTGTACTAAATAGCTATTCCTTATATTTCGTTGCATAAGTTACACTCTGACATCTAGATTAATACTTACACCAATAATCACCAATAATGTAAGTTCAATTATTCTTCTCTAAATACCCAGCAACGCAGCGGAATTCACCTAGTTTTAAAAAGATGTTGAAAGCTGGGCTATCAGAGATCTTATTACAGATTCATGATTTTGCTGCAAGCAATAGCTAATTTTTCCATATAGGTCTCAAGCATTTCCTGTAACAAGAAGTGAACTCTTGTGCTCTAAACCTTGCCACAGCATGACTTATCTGAATAATTTTAATTCTTATAATCTTATTAAATTACTATTATGCCTAGTGTGATGCTAACTTGTACAATCATAGGAGCCACTATCACATTTGGTTCGTGGGAGGTGCAGGAAAACCTATCATGCAGCAAAAATTCAAGGTTTGTTTCTACATTTTAAACTTGACTGTAGAAGCACTACCATTATTAAGACCTTTGTGCTTACCTGAAAATCATTCTTTGTGCAGATACTTAGTGAACATTATGTGTGCTTCAGACCAGTGTGAAGGGATGGGTCACAGTTTTGCAGAGCTTTCCTTTTCTCTTACTTGGTAATGTGAACCTATATCAGTTAATTATCTTGTTCATGATGATGTTGTTGCTTTCTTCTTCAGCACAATATCTTAACATGCTAGGCTTGTAATCACGAATACCTTGGCAAAATGCAAGGTAGTCAAGCTGAGGTCACTCGTTTAATGGAATGCTTGAGAAGGTCCAGAGTGAATTTCCGTCGTTTAAAATGGAATAATGCATACTTCTCAAATCCGGAAGCATTTTTCTCAAGTGTTGTTTACGTAAGTATTATCACAGCTTACAAAAGCATAAATTTGTATTGCCTAATCATTTTATCCTAATTTTTGCCTAGTCATTTGTTCAGCCGATTATGCACAAAACAATCATGTGAGACATTTTTACTTGCGATTCTGAAAGAATCGCATACGGGACTTTTTAGTTGTCAAAATACTTATTGTGCCCCATGGCCTGAATCGGAGATTATGTAATGTGTATACGTTCAAGGAATTTTAAGTACTTCGGGGATGAGATTCTACGTTTTATGACCGGGCTAGGGGTTTGCTGCTGCTTCCTTTGGATTTTAGATTTTTGATATTCATGCTTGGTTGTTCTTACATTGTCACATCTAAGAGATAAAATTGTGGTTTATAAAATGGTACTTATCTAAAAAAGAATGGTTCGCATCTGCAAGACCGCATATGCATCAACTGGAGTGTCTTTTCCTGAGATTATACTTTGCAAAGTAATTATATTAGTCACTTTGTAAATGTCTTTATGCTCTTTTCGGGAGTTTGAGGACTTGGTCAATTCAGTTGCAAATGGGTATGCAAGTGATACAGATTCTTTCAAGAATCAATTGTTGCCATAATAGTTATGTTTTTATGAAAGTTCTATTTTATTTTTTTTTTCTTTCTAGGCTAAATGCTGATGAGCTCTACAATATAAGCCTATAGGACATTTAGTCATCTAGAAGTGAGGATACAATACTTTTTGCCATGTGTTGTTTGTTTAGTTGTTCTCTATCTAACGTTTCTCTTTGGTTAGTTCTCTTTGCTTAGATTGTCGATGAGGTTCATATCCGTACATATGAAGCGGACTACAACAGAGCGAAGAGCGAATCGGAATCGAATGAAAAATAAATGCCCTTTTGGTTAGTGTTTCTAGCTACTATTTCATCATGTCGAAATTTATGCTTGATTCATTTCTAGTAGGTGATTATGTTCCTTTCATGCTTCGTAACAATTTTATATCATTAATGATGTGCTCGCTTTCCAAGTTAGCCTTCTCGTGATGGAAATATGTGAACCCTATAAATGAAAATGTGGTCAACTTTTTTTGGTTAATAAGGAAGAACCAAGGTAACCAATACTATGCCGTTTAGAAATTGCTCTCACTATTCTGCATTTGTGGCTTTGTAACAGTTTTGCAAAGAATCTGTGCTTCCCTTTGGCGCTGATGTCGCCCTTTTACAAATGAAAGCTCTATCACAAGCTCTTGGCATCCCCTTGCACCTAGCATTTGTGGACGGTGTGACGATAGGTAAAACGTGCAAATAAACTGCTTTGACATCATTCCTCGATCGGGACCCTCTCGGGTTCAATCACAAGATACTATCTATCCGATGCAACCGATAAGCAATCATTCTTGCCACACGGAAACTTATGTTAGATACGATCGCATGCCTTTATTGAACATATTAATGACTCGATTACTCGCCATTCTTTATCACAAGTGCAATGATTTACGAGTATGCAAAGCAACCTCTCGGTTGATGGTTCTAACAAACTGTTTCGGTTATATCATGGATCTCTATGTGAAGAACCCCTTAGGAGCAAAGGGATAGATCGGTTAGCTTTTTGGTTTACTTTCCTTATGGATGTTGTTCCCGGTTGCTTAACCTTGTTGGATGGATGAGCGTTTGGTATGAGCATATGAAGGATTAGTTTTACGATCACGTAAATCAGTAGTTTGGATCATCCATCTTCAAGGAACAATAGTACCATAATTTGCGGCATGAAGATTGTTTTGTGAGTCCTCGTTACCACGCCAGGCTTTCCTTGTGATTGGTAATGCATGCTAAAAGTTGGATGCTCTAGAAGTTAAATCAATAATGATGTGGAGTTTGTAAAATTCTTTGAAGATACTTATGGAGAACTAGGATTAACATTGACAAAGTGAGACCTAATCAAATGAAAATGTAGTATGCGAAGCAGTCTTGTGTGTCCCTGCAGCTGCATAGTACAAATAGGGTTGTTGTGTAGAAGTTTTAAAGCCTGATTGTTGAGTAGAAATTTACTGACCATCTAATAGATTAAACTTGAAATAAAGATTTGATTCATGTCAAAGGCTACGGTTAGGCCCGCTAGGGGCGGGCGGGTGGGATTGGGTATTTTGGGCCGTGTGCTTAGATGGGGATTGCATGGGTGGGTGCTAATGGGCTTTTGAGATTCATGGGTTGGGGCGGGTTGGGTCCGGCTGCCGGGTTGGGTGCGGGGTGGGGAAGGTTTTCCACCCAGAGGCAAAAGAATCGTGTCGCTTTCCTCCCGCGAGAAAGGGCGAGAAGTCCGCCGCCGCCTCCGGGCGGTAGCTGTCCTCCTCGTCGCCGCCTATACAATGTCTTACGGGAAAGAGCAGGGGAGGACAAGCAGCTTTCCCTCGTCGCCGGCCTCTACAATGTCGCAAAGTGGCAATGTACGTGTCGATCGATGCCACGGCCGGAGCCCGTAGATGGATGTCGATTTGTTTGTTGGGGAACGCGACGAGCTCATGATCTCGGCAGGTCTTTTTCTTTCTCTGCGAACGCTTTAGCTATCTCCAACGACTCATCTCGTTATCCGTCTTGTCTGCATGCGCAAAGATTATCGGGCGGCGTCCTCCTCGCCGCCGCCTCTACAATGTCCTCGTGGGGCAAGAGCGGGGAGGACAAGCAACAAAGCTGCGGGCGGCGGCCGGTGAGACGCCGACGGATAGCGGCGCGACAACGAACGTGGGCGTGGAGAAGAACGCGGCGCCAAGTCTTTGGCGGCGGGCGACGAGGACGACGAACAAGACCACGTGGCGGCGCGGCGACGGCGAAAAGTCGACATGAATGGCGTCGTACGTGCGTGCATGTGAATCATCGCGACATGCAATGCAAAGCGATCGATCTGCCGATTCAATTCCGTGCGTCTTTAATTCACGGAAGAAGGCGGCGCGGCGACCGGTGTTTGTGTGATCACTTGCTCTTGAGCTCTAGGTTTGGGTTTTGGGTATATGGGTTGCCATGGGTTAACCCATACTAATGGGGTGGGGTGGGCCGGGTTGATTGACTAAACTTTTGGGGTGGGGTGGGGGGTGGTGGGGGGATAAACCCCTATCCCCTCATGGGTCACTTTGGGTTAGGCCTCTCGGGCGGCCTAGGATGGCGGATTGAAGCCCTCGGCGATAGAAGACCGAGATTATCGGAGATTACGGCCAAAACGTGGTCGACAAGATAGTTTCCTAGTATAGCTCGATCGTAATCGCTATATACTTTCCTATTGTAACCGATCAGGATAGCTCTTGTCGGGACAGATCCGACTTGAAACCCTGCTCCCCGGACTATATAAGGAGAGCAGGGATCCCCCCTCGAGGGACACAATATTCTCAATCAATCAATACAACTAAGCAGGACGTAGGTTTTACGCCATCAAGGCGGCCGAACACAGGTAAAACCCGTGTGTTTTGTCCTTCGCTGCGTTACGCTTAACGTCTGGATTAGCCGTCTCCCGCATCCCTAACCGCTCAATCTACTAGCGGGCATACCCACGCTAGACTATCGCCGTAAACCGGCGGCGGTTGGCGCCCCCGGTAGGGGGTGTGCACGAAGATGCCATGGCTAACAAGATGGTGATCTTCCCCGACTCCATGGCGGTCGACCCGATGGAGGACATCCACCTCGGGGCGCTCGGCCCGGAACAACGGCGCCATGCTGCGGCGTCGACAACCCCCGCTGCCTCCGGATCCAATCTGGCGGCATCCGCTTCTAAAGACAGGCAAGACCACTCCAACCCAGAGCCGGGCCGCTCGAGCCTCCGATCGGGCTCACTCATCCGTTCGGTCGCACACACGCGCCGTCCACGACGTCGACAATCTACTCGGCGACTTTGACAAGGTCAAGATTGGCACAAGTGAGTTTACTCCTTCTGGTCGATTCGGCTCATTACGCTGCCGCCAACGTAAACAACATCGACCACAACACGAGTACCCGACACTCCCTCGGGAGAAACAGTCTGGTCGAGGGGCCACCTTCCCTCGGCCGGAGTCTGGTCGTTACTTCTACCCCGAGGGGCGGGTCGCTCGCTTCTCATCGGCATTGGTGACCAGGCCTGGGCTGGGATCGGTCGGAGGATCGGCCCGGGCTCCTACGACTCATCGACGCCCAACATACCGCGAGGGCGCCTGTCGTCGACAAAGCACCCACATCCGCATGGCTAGGCTTTCTCGACCTCGAGGGGCTTCGAGGGAGGAGGAAGAAGGCACCGAACCCATGATGGCCGTGCCGCCCTCCCCGACCGTCCGACGCCACTACTACCGTCATTGGCAGGACCGATGGGCTGAGATCGGCTACGATTCCCCATTGTTCGACCCGGGTCTCGCTCCTTGGGAGGCCTACGGCGGGGGGGTGCCCGTCGAGGGGACTCCGCGCCCCCCGAGGGGGAAACCGAGGAGCTCCCCGCTGCCGGGAGGGAGCACCGTTGACCGGCGCGCCGTCGGCAAGCGAGAGCGAGGATCTTTGCAACGGGCTCGGCCCGGCGGCACGGCCGGGCGTCCCTTAGCCGGGGGACTCTTCTCGAATCTACAATCTCAGTTCGATGAGGTGGAAGGGGTCCCGGTTCACAAGACGCCGAAAGCGCAACATTGCCACGGGCCACGGCTATCCCGTTGCGGGATAACGCCACAATCGAAGACGCCCGGGGCTACATTTACGCCACCCATGCCCGCCACCCCGTCTCGTGTTCATCCGCGCCATCGCTGCCGGCATCTCGCCGGCGCCACCGCCCAGGAGTCACAACACCCAAGGCGAAGAAGAGGCCTCCTCCATGCCAAGGGGGAGTGATCAATCTCGACGACGCGACGGGCGGTGCCCCTCGGGCGCAAATCGCAGCCGACAGGGCGTAACGCAGGCCAAGGGAGGTCAACGAGCGAGCAAGGGGTGGTGCGCGGTGCTCCGCCGGGTGGCGCAGGGCAACCACCCCCGCGCCCCGCCAGATCGAAACCGTCTCCCGACCTCGTGACGTAGCAAAGATCGGCGACGCTCCGAGACGCCCGCCACCGCATCACCGCCCGACCCGCCAGACTACAGCGAAGACGCCGAGATCCAGCGGCGTGAAGAGTACAACATGTCAGACGGGAACCCGACCGGGAACCTCACGATCACTACGATCCGCCCTATCACCCAGATCTCTACAGGTCCGGTGGCCCCTAGGCTTTAAAGGCACCAACGCTCTCAATAAGTACACCGGCGACCAAGATCCCGAGGCCCGGGTCATGATCTATGATATCGCAATCGTGGCGGCCTGAGGCGGAGAGGATGTCATGGCAAATTACTTCCCGACGCTCTCGACCAGCAGCCAATCGGCTGCTCCCCGCCCTCCCCGAAGGGAGACTACGCGACGTGGCAAGACGTCAAGGACATCTTCATCGGTACCTACAAGTCCACGTGCAAGCAATCGGCACAAAGTACGACTGAGCGGTTGCGCCCCGCCGCAATGAGCCCCTCCGGGAGTACATCCGTCGCTTCCGAGGTGCGCCCGACGATCCCGTATATCACCGATGAGGAGTGTGTCGGCGCATTCACCAAGGGCCTGCGTCTCCAATGGTAACGCCGCAGCCCAAGAGCTGCGGAAGAAGCTCCACAGTCCAAAATTACAACCATGTCCAAGCTGCCGGATGTGGCCCAGAGGTTCGCCGGCCAGGATGAGGCCGAGTACGTCTTCCACAAGGATTATGGCTACTCCGCCCGTTGGGAATATTCCCCCGCCGCGATACTCCCCGTGCGATAAGCGGCGCGACGAGCATCACGATAACCGCCGCCTCGACGACTCCCCGCGACGTCCCTCGCCGGGAAGAAGGTCGCGGCAACTATCGCGAGCGCCCGTCGTGATCGGAACCGCCGGGGAGGTGGCGTCAACAACGCCAAGACCGGTGGCAAGAAGAAGGGGCTCAACCGGGCGAGATCCGATCCAAAAGCTTCTACACGGCAAATGCCCCGACACGGGACTTGAACCATAGTCTTGCGGAATGCCGGCACTTCAATGCCGAGTATGAGAGCGGCGCAAAAAGCTCAAGATCGCCCGACGAAACCGACCGGGAGGAAGCACCCAAAGCTGTCCACAACAACCCGGGGAGGAAGACCCGGGACGGATGCCGGCCCTAGGCACCGCTACCCGCCCGAAAACGCCGTCGTTCACACGATCATGGGCGGACACTACGGTTGCGGGTGGGGCGGGATCGCAAGATCTCCGCCCGTAATGTCCCGACCGTCAAAGACTTCAGCGAAGGGGTCCGCGGACCCGATATGGCCTACCTTCTCCGAGCGGGTCATAACCTTCCGGTCGCGGCGGCCGGTGGTGTAACAACCCGTACCCGGTCGATTCCCCGGTCCTCGACCGGTGATCGGCGCTGCGCTTCGAGAAGGTCCTCATCGACGGAGGGAGCGCCTTGAACATCTTGTTCCGGAGCTCGATGAAAGCCCCGGACATCACGGCGGGCGACCTCAAGCCTTACGAACACCCGTTACGGGAATCCTCCCGGAGAATCGTCAACCCCTCTCCGGGCGGGTGGCGCTTAGGTGTGCGGTTCGGCGATGCTAAGCACCATCGCATCCAGTACATGAATTTTGTCGCCGCCGACTTTGAGTCATCGTACCATGCCATCATCGGGACGGCCGGGGCCGACCGGGCTCATGGCGGTCCCGCACTACGGCTACCTCATCCTCAAGATCCCCCTGAGAAGGGGGTCCTCACATGCGGGGCCAACGTACACATGGCCTACGCCATGCGAGAAGGAGGGCCTCGACAAGCGGGAGTTCATCCTCCGGTCGGTCCGGTAAGAGGAGGTGATCAAGAACGCGAAGAAAATGAACCCCTCTTACCTCGAGATACCCGAGGAAGAGCGGACGAGAAAAGACCACCAAGCCATCGGATACCAAAGACATCCAGCTGGTGGAGGGAGACGTGTCCAAGACAACGAAGATAGGCGTGAATCTTGACCCGAAATAGGAAGACACGCTCGTCCGGTTCCCGAGGGATAACGTGAGCATTTTTGCGTGGAAACACGCCGATATGCCCGAGTACCTCGGAGCGGATCGAGCACCGCCTACGATGTCAAGCCGGCGGCCAAGCCGTCGCGCCCGGAAAAAATACGCCGCTTTAATAAAGAAAAATCCGCGCCATTAAAGCGAGAAGTAACTAGATTGCTAGGCTGGCGGCTTTATTCGCGAAGTGTATCATCCCGACTAGATAGCTAATCCGGTCCTTGTAAGAAAGAAGAATAATGAATGGAGGATGTGCGTTGATTACACCGATCTCAATAGGGCTTTCCCTAAAGACCCCTTCGGTCTCCCACGTATCGATCGGGTTGTCGACTCCACCGCAGGTTGCAAGCTCCTTAGCTTCCCCGGATTGCTACTCGGGTTATCATCAGTTGCCCTCGCGGTCGAGGACCAGGAGAAGACTTCCTTCATCACTCCGTTTGGCGCCCTCTTTGCTATACTACCATGTCGCTCGGCTCAAGAACGCCGGAGCCACCTACCGGCGGGCTATCACAGGCTCCTTAGGGAACCTTATCCCCGACCTCGCCGAGGCTTATGTCGACGATGTCGTGGTGAAGACCCGTAGCGCTCTCCCCGGTCGACGATCTTGCGAGGGTCTTCGCCAAGCTTAACGAGTACCAATGGAAACTCAATCCGAAAGTGTGTTTTTGGCGTCCCCTCCGTAACTTGCTCGGCAACATTGTTAGTAGGCATGGCATCGAGCCAAACCCGAGAAAAATCAGCGCCATCATGCGGATGAAACCGCCCCGAACGTCAAAGATGTCTAGAAGTTGATCGGATGCATGGCAGCCCCGAGCCGTTTTCGTTGCACGGCTCGGCGAGAAGGGACCGCCGTTCTTCGGACTTCTTCGCCGCGGAAGCCTTCCTTCGTGGGACTAATGAGGCTCAAGAGGCCTTCAACGGCTTCAAGAAGTTTCTCACCACACCTCCTGTGTTGGTGGCATCGCTTACGACCAACCGGGTGGTTAGTACTTGCCTTGGTTGTCGAGTCTTGGGAAGAAGGGCACGTATACCCCGTCCCAACACCCGGTCTACTTAAATCGGCCAGAGGTCCTGAACGATTCTAAGCAAAGGTACTTGCATATCACAAAATTGCTCTATGGGATCCTCATCCGTCTGCAAGCTGCGTCACTACTTCGACCTTCACCCAATCACGGTGGTGTCGGACTACCCATTGGGCGGCGTCTGCGAAATAAAGATGCCAATGGCCGTATATGCAAGTGGGGCGTCGAGCTCGACTGTTCACCATCGAATACAAGAATAGGAGTACCATCAAGTCTCAAGCATTGGCGGACTTCGTTTGCGAGTGGACGGATCTGGGAGACTCCCCTCGAAGATACCAGCCCGGCGAGCGGCGGGGGCGATGTACCGACGGTTCCACTGAACATCGATGGGCCCGAGTCATGCGTCTACATCATATCACCCTCCGAGGGGATACGGCTCCGGTATGTTCTCGGATCCACTTCCGGCATCCAATAACGCCGCGAGTACGAGGCCGCCCTTCCGCGACCTCCGTATTGCTGTCAACTTGGGATTCGCCGACTACAAGTATTTGGTGATTCGGCATTGGTAATCAAACAAGTCAACAAAGATTGGGATTGCAAGAGTGAAAAGATGGGCGATATGTGGCGGCTATAAGAAAATTGGAAGGCAAGTTCTACGGGCTCGGCTTTGATCACGTGGTTCGGGACTACAACCAAGCGCCCGATGAACTTTCCAAGCTCGGCTCTTCGGGCAAAGATACCGGCCGGCGTCTTCGTCGAAGATCTGTGGAAACCAACCATCGGTGATCCTGCGCTGGCCCTCCACTTTCGAGACGGTGAGCACATCGTCGCCACTCTATCCAATACCATTGATGAAGATTGGCGAGTCCCGATAATCAAATATCTGCGGGAGGCTCTTGTGCGGAAGACGGAGATGTAACAAGAGCGACTCATCAGCGGCGTAAGAATTATGTCCTAGTCGGCGGTTTCCTCATGCGGAAGAGTATCGGAGACCGGGTCCTGCAGGTCGTCTCCGGCGGATGGTATAAAGTTGCTCGACGAAATCCATGGTGGGATGCGTGGGCAATCATGCGGCTTCTCTCACCCTAGTCGGAAAGGCATTCCGGCGAGGATTTTCTTGGCGACGGCGATTGCTTGATGTAGAACACCGGTACGACATTGTGAGAAGTGTCAATTCTTTCGCGAAAAGCGCGCGCGCGTGCGGCACATGAGCTTCGGGACTATACCTGCGGCGGCATGGCCTTTCGTCTTTGGGGCTTGACGCTTATCGGGCCTTTCAAAGCGACCCCGGTGGCTTCAAGTGGATATTCGTCATGGTCAACAAATTCTCCAAGTGGATTGAATATCTCCCTTTGGTTGACGCCAACCCGATTACAAAGCCGTCAAGATGTTGGATGAGGTGGTTCATCGCTTTGGCATCCCAAACTCCATCATCACGCATCTTGGCGGCACATTTACGGCGATCATTTTGGGACTATTGCGAAGACAAAGGCATCGGGGTAAAATATGTATCGTGCGCCCATCCTGCTAACGCTGCGGGCCGAAGCGAGCAAATGGCATGATATTAGAAGCGTTATGAAGCGACTCTTTTCGCCGATGGAAAATACCCCGACGATGGCTTAAAGAGTTACCTCGCCGTTGTCCGGGGACTCGAACACAACCTAGCCGCAGTACAGGCGTTTCCCCATACTTCATGGTGTTTGGATCAGAAGCAGTCCTCCCGGCCGACATCGCCTTTTGCTCCCCTCGTGTCGAGAATTATAATGAAGAGACTTCGGACGCTACTCGTGAAGATGAGCTTGTCGCGCTCGAGGAAACCCGCTTGCAATGCTACACGCGGAACGCTAAATACCTTGAGGGTGTTCGAAGATATTATAATCGCAATGTGCGTGATAGAGCCTTTGCGGTTGGCGACCTAGTCCTTCGAATGAAGCAGAAGAGTGTTCACAAGCTGGGATCTCATTGGGAAGGCCCCTTCAAAGTCAAGGAGGTGACTCGGCTAGGAGCTTATAGGTTGACGACCATGGAAGATATCGACATCCCTAACTCCTGGAATATCGAACATCTACGACGTTTTTACCCGTAAACTCGGGGACTCGTAAAGCCAACTTGTATCATTTTTTCCTTTTGCTGTCGCATATTAATAAAGTTTGTTTGAGTATGTTGACATGGTTATATCTTCTTTCGATCGACGTGACAATTTATTTCCATGCTTGACTACACTCATAAGTCACTGGACCCCCTAGAACCGTCTCGTACTTGGTCGCTTTCGCAAGATGCGTGATCGAGTACTCCCCGCATAGACCGGCGGTGGCGGATGGCTCCTTAACGTAGTTGAACAGCCCAATAGCTTGCCCGAAAGCATGCGTGTCTCCCTTGCTTTGCGGCTATACCGACACGTTAAGGCTAGGATTGGCGTCTACCATAGGTGACCCCTTTTCCGTCTACAAGTCTACACTTCATCGTCTAAACATAATCGTATGCATGCTTGAAACGATTATGAGATAAAAACAAAGTATTAAGCTATTTATGCCACCCACACCGGCGTGGCTCGGCTCAAATCTTAAGTGTTTTCAGCGTTTTTAAATAACGTTTCTTGCTTCTGACCAAAAGAAACAAAGTATCATGCACGGGGCAACTTCACCCAGGTCTTAAGCCATTTAACGACTCCGGGAGTGGATTCATCTCATCGGCAAGGATAGTCGCCGCCTGCGTCGGCCGCCTCGTGCGGGTTTAAGCGCGCCGACCTCAGTTGTCCCGAGTCGCGTAGCCTAGGCGGGGCGCTCAAAGCGCACCTGGGGATGATGGGAGCCGGCGCCACCGCCGAGCATGTCGAGCCGTGTCACGTGGCTGGCGGGTGAACTCCATGAAGTTTGCCCAGGCGCCACGCCTGCGTTGCTCCATGTTCTAGGCGTCCGTCGGGCGCGCTCCCTCCGGATCGCCCCGCCAACCCGTACAGCCATGGATGGCGTCAGGGCTGGTCCGACACCTTCGAAGACTTTGCATCGCGATTCCTCCATAGAGCATATTCAGCCCTCCGGACGCGAATCGATAACGGAGGCCGCAAGTGTCGGCCGCCAAATTTATACGGTAAGATTAGCACACATCGTTCAAATTTTTCCCGAGCGGTAATTGTGCTGCGAGAAAAAGAACATACCATCACGGTTGGCGGTGGTGTTCGAAGCTCCTGGCGCAGCTCACCCGTCGGTTGGTTCGCCATCACCACCCATTTGTCGGCTGCGGGGGTCTCAATGGATGCTTCATGCTACTCGCAAGGTACCATAAACCGCCATTTTAATCATTTTTATCACTAACTGTTCTCGTACAGATGTCTTCAGATCGACTATTCAAGCAATCATTACACATACCAAGTATTTGGGTTTGGGCCTCATGGCGTGCCCGCTGCTCCTGAGCGATGAGTTCTACGCGCTCCTCCTCCAGGCGCTTGCGGTTGGCGGCAAGCTATGCGCGTCCCTCTTCCAGGGGCCTTACCCTCCCCGCGACCGACGGCCCGGTTTCACGATCTAGACGGGTTCGCTCGATCTCCAGGACTTCCCGCTCTGTTGCCGGTGCCGCCCTCTCACATGCAAAGGCACGGCGCTGGCCGTTTTTTTTACCAGCGGTCCCTTCGACCGCGAGCACCGCTCGCTCCTCAGCAAGACGGTCACGCTCATGGGAGAGCTCATCCCGCGCCTGTCTGGCCTCAAACAGGGCACCCTGGCATTGCTCCAGCTCTTCACGCAATTGGCGGATTTCCTCGTTGCGGATATGCTACACAACAACATGTAATTACAGGATGTCTATGGCAGGATCACAGTACAAAACAAGTTGGTCGAGTACTTACGCGCAGGCGGCTGGCTCCCTCTTCTACCTGGGCGGGCTATGCGGGTTGGCTCGTCCTCCTCTTCAACCTCGGGCGATCCCCGCCCACTTGGGGTTCGGGCCTTCGGCGCCTCGCACCATCCCTCCGCCTCCTCCATCTCTTGGTCCTCACCCAGGATCTGGATGTCGTCCAGGGGGGATTCAGGGCGGATGACCAAGGGAGCGGCTTCCGGCCTCGGCGCTATCTGTTCTCGGGCGTCGCCGACCAGCTCTTGGTGCACCTGGTGCAGTGCTATCCCTTGTGGCTCCTCCGGTGCCGGAGTGTCTCCTGACCGCACGTCCCGCCGGGGACTCCCGAGGCTGCTGCCGGCGGCGGCCCGGCTGTCTTGTCGTGGAGCGTCCCGCAACCGGCATCGGCACGGGTTCGACGACCTGTCCCCGCACCAAACGCAAGATTCACACATACATACACCGGCAAATTGAGTGATCATGATCGACGACAAGTGTACTTACACATTGGCAAAGCGCAGGCCACGAAGACGACCTCCGAGCCGCCGCCACCGCGGCCTCCCTCGCGCCCGCGCCGCCGGCACGTCGCCGTGGTGTGGCTGGTGCCCTGGCGTGTCAACTCAACAATCGGGCGTTACATCTCCAACAAAGTTGCTGCATATGACAACGTGACGATCGGTCCAATATACCTTTATCCGGGGACTAGGTAAGACCAAAAGGATACTTACAAAAGCGGTCGACTCGACAAAGGCTTGCAACTCTTCATCGTGAGAAAGTCATCATCATACAAAAGCTATCTCACGACGGGGCGGTCTTCTTCTTGCTGTCACCTTACGCGGATGACCTCCGGTTACGACGGGCTCTCGAAGGGCGCTTGCCGCGAGCCCGAAGCTCTCGGTCGTGCTACCCCCAGCGCCTCGGGCCTTCTTGCCGACGCCAGGGGGCGGGGGATGAGGCGCCCTGCGAGCACGGGCACGCAATGACGGCAGCCTCCTCGGGTGGCAGTGCTGAAATATCTGCTGCGACTCATCCCATGAATTTGCAATAATCATCGTTAGCGGCAAAGAAGGCAACCTGCGGCAAATCATGTCTCAAGGCTACACTTACGGTGGTGGCGGATTCCCGCCCGCGAGAAGGTGGGCACCGTGCGCAGCGGTCGTGCGGGACCCGGCCGTCGGGCGTAGAATCTTCGCTACCCGCTCTGGACCTGGCCGACGGCAGAACTCCGCCGACTCGCGGGTGGGATCGTTCAACCCGATGTACTCGAACCCCGGGTGATCCCTTCGTTTGAGCGGTCACCGCGTCCGGCGCTCCACAAATACGTGAGCAAGGTCGATGCCGCCCACGTGCAGATCGTTCATCATCGCCGCCAGCTCCCTCACGCGCATGTCGGCGTCGCGGGCTCCTCGTTCCAGCCTTGCCGCTTCACCGACACGAGTCGGATCGGCCGAATTGGCACATCCGATCGTGGGCGGATAAAACCACCGCTTGTACCAGCGAGGGACATTCGTCGGCAACGGCGTTGACGGAAACTGGCCTGCCCGGTTGCCCCGGAGTTTCACAAACACGCCACCAGCTACCCGTGATCCGAATCCCCTTCAACCCAACATAGAAGAAGTATTTCCACAAGCTAAGGTTGGGGAGGATGCCGAGGCAACACTCACGTAGCGTGATGAAGACGGGCGATGTCGAGGATGGCGTTCGATTGGGAGGTGACAGAGCTGGAGGCCGTAGAACACCCATGAGTTCCAGCAGGAACGGTGTGCCGGCATCCCGAACCCCACGCCCGAAGTGGCTCTCAAAGACCACCACTTCGGCCCGACCGCGGCATCGGTGCGGCTCCGCCTCCGCACCCTCCAACCCGACGATGACCCTCTCCGGCAGACACGGGCATCCACCGGCTCTCTTCACCGTCGCTTCCGTGGACGAGGAAGCCGGCCATTCCCTATCCATCGATGACGGGATTTGCCGCAGCCGAAGCGGCACAGCTCTTCATTGCGCCCGCCCACGGCGGCGCCTCCGCGCCCTCCTCCGGTAGCGGCGGCTCCGCCAAGTCCTCCGGCAGCCAGAAGCTCCGCGCGCCCTCCGGCCGCGCCAACACCACGCCCACGGCGACCTCCGCGAGCGTGACGATCCATCACACCTCAACCGGTTCTATATTCCAAGAAGATGAACAATTGTCGAACCAAATCGAAACAAGGCCAAATCCGTGCTCAAATCGAGTACATTACGACTCACAAGAAGGCGGATCGATAGATCCGTGGGGCACTTACCTCTCACGATCGACGGATGCACCGGAACCGACGCGACTCCCTGGCGCCGCCGCAAACCCTAGCAGGTACTCACTGTAGCAAGATGCAGACGGAGGGCTCGAGAAGATGAAGCGGCTCCCAGGCATATAAGACGAGACGGGACGAGACGCTGATATTTATAGCCCCTAGGGTTAATGCATTGGTGACCGTGCGCGCTGCGGGCCCGTGCCTCCCCATTTCGCGGGTTGAGTGCGTGCGGCAGGCGGCGGCCTCAGTTGACATCATTACCCTTTCCGGGTGCGCGCCTGTTGTGGCTCTGCCACGCGTCCTCTCCCCTCGTTTCTCGCGCCAGTTTGTTCCCCTACACGATCTGGGATATTAATTGACCAGATATCTTGCCGTTTTCGGGAATCGCGCGGCCCTATCTTCTTGATGAAGTTTCCTTGAAGCACGGGCTATCCAGATTTTCTGACACGACCTGGATATTCTTTGGGTTGGCACTGTCGATGCTTCGACCCATGCACGATCATGGGTGGCATACGTCTGGGCAACTATACAGGGCTCGGGGACTCCTGAGCGCTCACATCACATTTGAGCTTGTTGCATGCGCCAGTTAGGTTTCCGATTACTCGGGGACTATTTTCTAATGTTCTCTTTTTTTACCCTAGCAGTACGTGATCACTCACCTACTCCTAGGCTCGGGGACTAAGTGGGCACACTTCACCTACGGTGAATCGTGCTAATTGATTATGCATTTTACAGTGCCGTTCTACTATACGTGGGCACACTTCGCCAGAAAAAAAAAGATTTTTTTCATTAGAGCACCCAGCATCCAGCAGGCGGACTCATCAAGACTAGACTGGTCGGAAGCAAAGGAAAGGAGCTACAGGAAAACAAGCGGCTGGTCGAGAGCTGTCCCAGGCTAGTCGACGTATAACTAGTCTGGTCGACACTGCTTGAAGACTGGTCGACAACACCTCCCGATGATCGAAGCGTCAAGACTCTTACACCTGCAGCATACAGCGTGCTCGGGGACTAGCTGTGGGGGGATAAACCCCTATCCCCTCACGGGTCACTTTGGGTTAGGCCTCTCGGGCCGGCCCAGGATGGCGGATTGAAGCCCTCGGCGATAGAAGACCGAGATTATCGGAGATTACGGCCAAAACGTGGTCAACAAGATAGTTTCCTAGTATAGCTCGATCGTAATCGCTATATACTTTCCTATTGTAACCGATCAGGATAGCTCTTGTCGGGACAGATCCGACTTATAACCCTGCTCCCCGGACTATATAAGGAGAGCAGGGATCCCCCCTCGAGGGACACAATATTCTCACTCAATCAATACAACTAAGCAGGACGTAGGTTTTACGCCATCAAGGCGGCCGAACCTGGGTAAAACCCGTGTGTTTTGTCCTTCGCTCGTTCTGCTTAACGTCTCGTTAGCCGTCTCGCGCATCCCTAACCGCTCAATCTACTAGCTGGGCATACCCAGCTAGACTATCGCCGGTAAACCGGCGATAGGTGGGGTGATTAGAAGCAAGCTGATTGGGGAGGGGTGGGTATGGGGCGGGTTAATCCCATTAGCAGGCCTAGCTACGGTCATACAGTGCCACATATACTCGATCCGCATGATGAATGGTTCGTGAGATTCGAGCACAGACATAAAAACTGGAAATGTCTGCAATTTAATTTGGCTATTTTTGACTCAATGCTGAGCAGTGGCAGTTAATCCTAACAGCAGAAGTTAATTTGTCCATTATGTTCACTGTAATGTTTGGTGCTGGCTTCCTGGTCATTGGAGTTGTGATCTGCAGAGAACAGACAAAACAGAGAAGGAGGGATAGACAAATAGGAAGGTACCTTAGAGAACAAGATCAGATAGGTAGGAGGATAATTCCCATTTCTCCACTTAGCTTAGGTTCTAATTAGTTATCCTCTCCCTCACACTGACCAACACGCAGCGTAAACTGACTTTGTTTCCTGGCCTCAAGCTGTATGCCAGATATGCTACAGAGCTGCTTGATGACTGCACGTTCCTGTTGTAGCTTGTGTGATCGGATGAAGCGCTGATTGAAGACATTTGTAGTCCTTCCATATCAATCTCTGGCTGAAATGGAGTCCATTTGACAAGCACTTGAGCAGCAGCAGGAGCACTGCCTTTTACCACTCATGTGTCCTAACCAAAATGGATTCAAGCAACAGTGGCATTTTGTCCGGAACTCCAGATCAGGCAGCTGCAGCTCAGGGACCTCAGGGAACGCGGGTGTGTACAAATGGGTATAATGGGTCATTAGTTGTTAGACATTAAACACAAGGTGAACCTTACTGTTGACACCCAAATTTTCGTGGAGGATCGAAAAGGGCTTTACGGAAGGTGACCGACCGTCCGGTCAAGCCCCCCACCACCCCCCGTGAGTCCGGTCGGTCAGCCGGGCGTTCAGGCCTGCTTCGGCGTCGACCGAAAGCACCAGTGATGCGTCGGTCCAGCGACCGTCCTAGCGTCCGGTCGGGTCGCGCGCCGCGATCGGTTTGCGAGACCTTTTCGTTAAACCGACCGGACGCTGACCGGTGCGTCCGGTCGGCCTGTTCCGTCGCGTCCGGGTCGCCCCGACGCAGCCCCGTGTCCGTCACGAGATCCGAACCGATTTATTTCCAATCGTGTTTAGGTCGGTTTTTTTGAGGCTTGAAACGTCCAAGGACGGTTTCCTAAAAAGATAAGACCACCCTCCTCTATATAATAAAGAGGTTCATGACCGATTTGATCCCATCTACATCCAATCGACAATCAATCTACCCCCGTCCCGTTTGTAGGTCATCTTCTTCCTTCAACCCCTCTACGTTGTTGTTCGGGCGGCGAACTCCGCGTTCTTCGTCGGGCGTTCTAGGCGGCCACGCTGGTCCTAGAGCACCCTCGCGTGCGTCCCTCCCGACGGGTCTTCCCGGAGGTGCGTTCGAGGTTTCTCTCAGCCGTCACCGAGCTCTACGTCACCCCTACCGATCCTTAGATCGGTTAGGGCAGCCACGCTGCAGTGCTCGCTGCTCCAAGATCGATCGCGGTCTTCGTGGGCGTCCAAGGCCCTCCCGGTGTGTCGGTGCGAAAGCTTTAGTTTCGTGTCAACACTTACATTGTTCTGGGTAGAGCTGAGCAATATACTGTTGAATTCTTGCACTTTATTACTCCAAACGAGCTAAAGTACTCTTAATGGAGCTTTGACATGGTTGGCACGTTTGAGCATAACCAACCTGAAATTGGTTTGGAAAAATGATGCTTATAAGTTTGCATCTTCATTTTGTTCTGAACCCAACTCAGTTCATTCTTGAGATCAAATTTAGCTGCACTTCTTATACCTCAGTGTTAGCATCGGAACTATTGAAATGATTCTGTTGAGGCAGTCTTAAAGTCAGAATCAGTGACACACATGCTGCATTGTGTGCACTTAATGAATTTTGATGTGATAACTTCATCCAGGTTATATCTTTTTTTTTGTCAAACAAGGCATCCCCCATTTCCGTTACTCATATAAGACCAGATGAAGGTTGAAAGCAGAAATCTACAAGCATCATGGTTTACAGGTTACTCATATAAGACCTGATAAAGGTTGAATAGATTTGACGTCATCTATTCAGCTCCAATGTACAGATCTAGGTCTAACTCTAAAATGGGACCCACAGGGATAAACAGATCAACCTTTCTCTCAGTTCGTTGTCTTTGTTTGTCAATTTTTTATTTTTCTATTGTATGGAATTTCTATTGGAATCTAGTTCATTCTTCAACCCTTGTTCTTCATAGAAGCACGTACGTCATCATCCTGGCCGTCCACTGTGGGTGCTCTTAGAACCTAGTCTCTTCATCAGCACTATTTGATCCAAAAGATCAATCCTCATCATGGTGCTCAACATCATTTGATCTTGTTTGGAAGCAGTCTTGACGCGATCTGAAGCATGGCGTTAACACCTTCCAGTAGCCCTTCTTTGTCCATTTCGCCATAGAGACCTGGCCAATAATGCATAGAATAAGCACTTCAATTTGAGATGAGGTGTTTTTTTTTTTTTTTTTTTTTGCTAAATAAATAGTTTGAATGAGAACTCTATATTAAATTTCGATAAAATTCCAGTAGGGGCTTAGCCCCTCCTGTTTCATAAAAAAAGGAGCTGGGAGAGCTTGGTCAAATTGTGGTGCCTCACTCCGCCTCAAGACTAAATACTGTTTATTTCAAATTATAAGTTGTTTCACTTTTTAGATTGTTTTAGCTTTTACTATTCATCTTAATATGCTATATGTCTAGCTACTAAAAATAAGACTTATAATTTAGAATGTAAGAAGCATCGTAAGGTTAGACTAAGGGCCTGTTTGGTTTCCATAAATCAGGTGACTTATAAGTCAAAAATTCAAAATAAGTGACTTATTTTGCCAAACAAGAGAGACTTGCAACTATTTTCTCTTCTTTTTTACCCCGACTTGTCGTCACCCATTTTCTCTTCTTTTTTCCACCCTGACTTATAAGTCACGTACAACCAAACAGACATGACTTATAAGTCACTAATTTTTAGTCACCTGACTTAATAAGTCACCTGACTTATGGGAACCAAACAGGGGCCTAAGTTAAGCTTTTTACTAAGCTTATAAAAACCATGTTTATAAAGAACACTACTATCAACATTTGTATGTCCAAACGTGATTACTATTTCATCTAATATTTGTTGCGCATCATAGATATATTAGTACGTTGATACTCATTATTAACTTAATATTTGATTGACTCCTCCAAAACAATAATGATACATTTTTTTTTTGAACGATGAATCAAGGCTCTATATAGACTCCATGTGTTGCTAGAACTTAGAATTTTTCTTTTTTTTTGAAAGCTCCCTCCCTCTATTTTAAATTATAAGATGTTTTACTTTTTGATACGTTATTGTACACTTTGTGTCTAAATCCACAAGAAAACAATGTAGTATCTATAAAAACCAAATCTTCTTGTAATTTGAAATCAAGGGAGTAGAAAATAGGAAATTTTACTTGTAAATTTCACTAGCAGGCTGACAATTTCGTTACCACACAGCCCATAACCGACATAGGCGCAAACGTTCCAGAAAGTACCTCTCCTCTTGTAAATTTTCCATGGGATCCCTGTGGCTATAAATAAACAGGGGGCTATTATCTTCTGACCCCTCAAGAAGTAGCGTCTCAAATTCGTAGAAATCCAGGGGAGAAACTGCAAAAACAAACTTGCCAAAATGGCGTAAAATCTACCTCCAAGAAAGAGAGTGCGGTTCAGGTTCAGTCCACTTCCGCGCGGGAAGCAGCGCAGGGCGCGGAGGCGGCGACGGCGCAGCAGCGCGGGCTCCACGCCGCGACGTGAGGCCCCTTCTTCGCCGCCGCCCGCGTTCACCGTCGCCACCCGAACCGTTCGCCTACGACCACGACTCGGGAAGCGGAGGGAGATGGCGGAGGCGGGCACAACCCCCGCGTGGGAAGCAAAAGAAGTGGCGGGAGGCGGCGACAACAAGAAGAAGACCGCCCCCGCACCGCGACGGAGCCCTCTTCTTCGTCCCTACGATGACGAGGAAATCTCTTATTCGCCACCACCGCTTTCACCTTCGTTCTCCGATGACGAGGTTACGCTTTGTTCCAGCTTCATGCGTGTCTTGGGGTTCGGTGCGTTGGCATGATCTTGAGTTGTTTGCGCTTGATTTCTTTGGGATTCTTTGTCGCGTTCGATAGAGGGAGAAGGAGAGGGAGAGGGAAGGGATTCCTCAATTGGGCTGGGATGTACAGGCTAATTTGGTTTCAACATGTTCCCCGTTTGATTGGCGGGTTCTTGATTTTTGGGGCGTAAAAGAATGAAGTCACGGATAGAAAAGCAATGCCCGTTCTTATGGGTGTCTTGGGGGACTGGGGAGTTGGGGTTCGGTGCGTTGGCATTCTTGAGTTGCTTTGCGCTTGATTTCTTGGGGGATTCTTTGTCCCTGTTCGGATAGAGGGAGGGGGGATTCCTTAATTTCGCTAGTTGTAGGCTAATTTTGGTTTGAGCATGTTCCCAATTTGATTGGCGGGTTCGGATTTTGGGGGTGACAGAGAAAAGAATGAAGTGACGGATAGAAAAGCAATGCCGGTTCTTGAATTGTCGCGAATCGTGTGCCATGGGCCACGACAACATCGAATGGGGTTCTCTTGCGAAATTCCTATCCCGTTTAGATGACTGCCTCGTAATTTGGGTTTCCTCCGAGATTTGATCCAATTGCGGGCTTGCTTGGTTTTCCTTTTTCCCTTGGCATTTCCCGAAAAGAAAATTCGCTCTATGTTGAGCACATTATTGGGATTCTTTTTTCGTGCGTTCTTGGTGTAAATGGACATCTCGTGATGCCGAGAGAGCATGACGTGATGTGCATATCTTCGAAAAAGTTTTTTTTGACATGGATTTATTGGGATTATGTAATTTGGTTTTCCCTTCTTCCATTTGGAACATATGAATTACCCGATGATTGTAACTCATTTATGACTTCGACGATGAAAAGCAAGACGTATTTCAAACAAGAAATGGATTGGGTTCTCTCGTTCATGAGTGATCCTCAAGTTCTTTCTATGTACTCGAGTGATTCGAAAAACCACCCTCATTATATTGGCCGGCAAAATTGTGAGCCGCTCACCGCATTTAAGTTTCTTTCATCGCACTACAATTGGCAACAGCTTCTAGATGGCAAGAAGACATACCTCCGTCCTCCAAAGAACAACCGTGTTCTGCCGAGGAAAATTATGACAACAAATTTTGTAACCCCAAAACCTCCCCGAGTCGGACTACAACGTCGGTATAAATATTGTAGCCTCATAAGCTACCTATTTATTCCTTAGTCATGAATTGTTTCTCCTTCTTAGGGAAGTTTCTTTTCTTTTTTGTGCTCAATGAAATGGACCGACATCTCGTAATTTTGTACCATCATCAATTATCACTAAGTATTTATACCATTGTAAATTTTCTCCATTGAATACCTGTGATGCTCGATCATACCCTGTCCCATTGTGTTTCTAGATAAGCTTTGCTCTTTCATGGAAATAAAATATGTTATGATGATATACACTAAACTTTCTTTTGAACTGTTTGAAGATTGATGTATTTTGAAACCGATAGATAATGTTTGGGCTTTGTTAGCTTATATCATACGTAATCAACATGGATAGTTACCCATTCCTTGAGTGTTCGTAAGTCTTTTGTCTTAAATAGTCCAGTTATGATTTCTTAAATACATGAAGAATATGGTGAAGCGTCTCTCGATGTCCTCGGATGTTTCGCTCCATTATCTAAAAAATGTTACCCCAAAATCAGATTTACTCTTTCCATGCAAAGAAATGTAAGTGTTTGTACAAGAGAAGTATCATAAATGTCAACCCTAAGTTCGGTGTGTTTTTAAACGATAGTTGGCTACCGAGAGATCTTACAGATTCATGAGTTTGCCGCAAGCAATAGCAAGTTAGCCTTTACGTGCACGGGCATTTTGTCATATGGTTCTCGAGCATTTCGTGTAAAAAGAAGTGAACTCTTATGCTCCAAGAATTGCCCCAAAGATGACTTACCCGGATAATTCTAAGTTTTATAATCTTATGAATTAACTATTAAATAATGAATTAACTATTATGCCTAATGTGATGCTATTTTTTACAATCATAGATGCCACTATCGGATTTGGTTCGTGCACCTGCAAGAATATCTACCATCCAGCGTAAGTACAAGGTTTGTTTGTACATTGTAAATTTGACTCTAGAAGCACCGCCATGATTAAGAGCTTTGTGCATACCTGAAAATCATTCTTTGTGCGGATACTTAGTGAACATTATGTGTGCTTCGCACCGGTCTCGAAGTGATGGGTCACGCTTTTCTGAGCTTTCCTTTTCTCTTACTTGGTAACGATCTCTTATCTTGTCCACAATGATGGTGTTGCTTTCTTCTTACGCACAAAAATCGTAACATGCTAGGCTTGTAATCGGGAAAATCTTGGCAAAATGCAAGGTAGTCAAGCTGAGGTCACTTTCGTTTAATGGAATGCTTGAGAAGGTCCGAGTGAATTTCCGTCGTTTAAAATGGAATAATGCATACTTCTCAAATCCGTAAGCATTTTTCTCAAGTGTTGTTTCGTAAGTATTATCACAAATTTTACAAAAGCATGAATTTGTATTGCCTAATCGTTTTATCCTAATTTTTGCCTAGTGATTTGTTCAGCTGATTATGCACAAAACAATCATGTAAGACATTTTTTTCCTTGCGATTTTACGAAGAATCATGTGGGACATTTATTAGTTGCCAAAATACTTATTGTGCCCCATGGCCTGAATCTTAGAGATTATGTAATGTAATGTGTATCTGTTCAAGGAATCTTAAGTACTTCGGGGATGAAACTCGCTTTTATGCCGGGCCGGGGTTTGCCTTTGCTTGCTTTGGCTTTTAGTTTTTTGGTATTCATGCTTGGTTGTTCTTTTGTATGTAACTTCGTAGGGTGTTTGTGCGGTATGTTTTACTTCAAATTTCTCTTCTTAATGCAATGGTATGCTCGACTCTCCCGCATATTCGAGGTTACATATGTAATGTGTACAGACTTTACAGTTCTATAGACAATAATTTACAGTTTTATAGAAACCTGCATTCTCATTCCTTATACATGGGAAAAGAGTTGAATCTGCTTTACAAGATGGAGTGCACAGACACATAGATGACATGGAGTATATGAACAAAACAACTTAAGAGCTCATGAGTAATCACATATATCTTAGTAGTATCATACATTCTGTTATTCATTTTTTTTTTTTTTCTTACAATCTCACATCTAAGAGATAAAATTGTGGTTTATAAAATGGTACTTATCTAAAAAACAATGGCGCTGCAAGACTGCATTATGCATCACTTAGGAGTGTCTTTTCCTGAGATTACTTCAAAGCAATTATATTAGTCAATTTGCAAATGTCTTTATGTTCTTTTCGTGACTTCGCAAGCACTTGGTCAATTCAGTTGCAAATGGGTATGCTTAGTTCCTTACTTAAGTGATCCAATTCTTTTCAAGAATCAATTGTTGCCACAATACTTATGTTTACTGAAAGTTCTAAATTTTTTTTCTAGGCTAAATGCTTTGATGAGCTTTACAAGATAAGCCTACAGAGATTTCGTCATCCGGGAGTGAGGTTACGATGCTTTTTGCGATGTGTTGTTTGTTTATTTGTTCTCTATCTAACATTTCTCTTTGGTTAGTTCTTTCTTTACTTAGATTGCCGACAGAGGTTCATATCCGTACATATGAAGTGTACTACAAAAGAGAGAATGAAAACTAAATGCCCTTTTGGTCGGTGTTTTCTAGTCGCTATACCATCATCTCCAAATTTATGCTTGATTCATTTCAAGAAGATGATTATGTTCCTTTTATGCTTCGTAACAATTTTATACCATTAACGATGTGCTCGCTTTCCAAGTTAGCCTTCTCATGATGGAAATATACAAACCCTATAAATGAAAATGTGGGAAACTTTTTTTTTGGTTAATAAGGAAGAACCAAGCTAACCAATACTATGCCATTTACAAATTGCTCTCACTATTCTGCATTTGTGGTTTTGTAACAGTTTTGCAAAGAATCAGGCGTCCCCCTTTGGCCGGCATCGAAATTCTACAAATGAGGGCTCTATCACGTGGTTCTTGGCATCCCAAAGGCACGTAGCGCTTGTGGACGATGCTATGGAAGATGGAACTGTGCAAGTGCGGTGCCTTGACTTCGTTCCTACATCGATCTCTCAATTCAATCCAACAAAGACTATCTATCCAAAGGTACCGATGAACATCCGCCTTGCCTCGCTGAAACTTATTTTCATCCGTCGCATACCTCTAGTGACCATATTCATGACAGAGCTGCCAAAAATACTGGCATTCTTTATCGTAAGTGAACAGATTCTCGAGTATGTGGAAGCCTCTCTGCTTGAAGGTTATAACAGAACTGTTTGGGTGATAACATGGATCTCTATTGATAGTCTACTCTAGTATTGTTGTTTGATTTTGCATCTGCTTCCAAATTGTACACTTCGTTTCTCAAGACAAAAAATACTTAATTGGCTGGGATGTGCTCATGCATACAGTTTATGAAATAAATTTGGACTTGGCATTACATGCGAGGCACTCGGTTCTCTACAGACTACAGCTGGATACTTAAGCGTCATCGGAACCAAAGTGGGAAGATCAGTTAGCTTTTGGTTTACTTTTGTTATGGATGTTGTTCCCAGTTGCTTAAGCTGTTGCATGGATGATTCACATTTGGTGAGAGCATATGAAGGACTAGTTGTTTTCTCGATACAGCAATATGTGGTTTGGATCATCCATCTTCAAGGAACAATAATACCGTAATTTGCAAATGAAGGAATTGTTTTGTGAGTCGCTGTTGCTGCAGGCTTTCCTTTGGTCACTGATTGGTAATGCTTGCTAAAAGTTGGATGTGTTCTAGAAGTAACTTCAAATCCATGATGACGTGGAGTTTGTAAAACTCTTTGAAGAGACTTGTTGTGGAGAACTAGGATTAACATTAACAGCACAGAATTAATCAAATTAAAATGTGGATCTATATGTAAGGATACAGTCTCATTTAATTATAGGTCAAGAGATAAGTGGCACTATTCGAAAGGGAATCAAAATTCAGCAAAGATTATGCAGTTAAATATGGAGTTTTGTACAAGTCATGAGTTGTAATGGCTGCAAACACACGGTAATGATCTAACCAGCAATCCGACGCACCCAAAATTAGGGAGGAAGTATTGACCACAGGCTAAAGGAATTGCATATAAGAAAGGAACATTGTATTTTCTTTGCATATCCAAATGAGTAAGACCACTCTTTCAATGTGAGTGAACGGACATATGTTCTTCAGATCATTAACATGGTCACTAATAATAGGTAAATATATCACACACGTGAATATCAAGAAATAAAATCCAATAGCTTACCTGCTGCACTTGCCTTGTGAACATCCTCAGACAGTGATGACAACACATCTAGTTGTACCAATGGTGTGATGCCATTTGCAAAAATGATCTGCAAAACACAACACGTAACCATTGGAAAATCCTCCAGACTTGAGTTCCAGCAGGTTGAGGCTGCAATGGTGCTCGAGGCCGTTTCGTAGCATACTCAAATATGATCACAACAACAGTATGCTCACAGGTAGAAATAAGTTCGATAACAAAGCTTGATAAAGATGTTGAGATCTCAAAATGTCATTTTGTTATTTCTTCGGTACAAATGAGATCAAACTTAAACAAAAATAACATTCAACACTTGGACTAACCTTTCTTTTGCTTTTGGCCTCTCTGCCACCCAGGTGTAACCAATGCCTAGTGAAACCCATAGCAATGCTGTATGGAGAGCCCCCTCTTACTCCAAAAAAGGCAAGCCAAATCAATATATGTGAATGGTAGGTATCCTGACTATATCAGCCAGAACTGTGAACTAAATTCCGTGTAGCCATTTTTTCATTATGTACATCAAGAGTCATTATGTACATCAAGATTTTGTGCCCTATGAATTTGTAAATAATAAGTTGTCAGGCAATCTGGACAAATAGGTAGGTATACATGAATTTCTAAGTATATATTTGGAGAGAGAAAAAACATTGAAGAGGTCAGCTTAGAGTAATTTGATGGAAATAAAGGATGCACCTCTATTACATTGAAAACACATGAAAGAAACTGAACACAACTGAATATTCAGTCATGCTAATTCATACAAACGCCTGTGACTGAATATTCAGCCATGCTAATTCTTTATTCAATCATGTTAATTCATACAAATACATGAGGACCGGAGAAATTTATGGAAAGAAACAAACCAACTTTATAGAAAAGCAGCTAAGAAAACAACTATCAGTGATTTCCCATGATTTAATGATGGATTTAACCGTTAGAACATGGGCTAAAAAGGTGGTTTTTAATTTGTAACTATCCAATTATTTAGATATAGACCATCACCCTTTAGATAACAGTTTAGAGAGCAAGTCCAATTGTTCAATTTCCCAAAATATTTGGTTAGATGATTATATTAGGTTTTCTTTTTAAAGAATTCTTTGCTAAGATAGAATGGATCAAACAAATATTTAAGTATTGTTTCATTAACACAAAAAAGGTTGGAGTTCATGTTGGGGAGGGCGACCCTCGCCGGCCCCCGGCAGCCCCGCAGCCCTCACTACGGGGGGGCCAAGGATTAATTCTCCCTTAACAAATTTTGGACAGTCTTGCGGGGATCGGCGAGTGGAGGACCCTCTCGCGAACAAACGAACGGCGAGGCTACACCTCCTCCGTCAAGGGTGGCCTCCGAAGTCGGCAGACGAAGCCTATAGCTAGGCAGCCCTTATGCGACGGGGGGCGGCGCCGGCGAGGAGGCTCCCGGGGGCCGCATGGGCCCAAGCGGCCAGAAAGGTCGGCGAAGGGGTCCCCCCCGCCCCCCCCCACCCCTGGGCGCATAGGGCGGGGGGCGGAGTAAGGAAACCCTACGCTCCCCAAGCCGGGAGGAGTTGGATGTGTATTTCCGTGCTAACCTTGTATGAATAGTTACTAGCCTGCCCTTGTGGGGCCCGCCCCTTTAGCGTGTGTCCTCTCACCTACCATGTACCAAATTGTAAATCAGCCCCTCTGACCCCTTGTATTCCTATAAATACCCGGTGCGGGCTCGAGGAAATGGATCGGTTGTTGGCCGGTTTAAGTGCCATTTACTCGCTTTTCTTGTGTTACCGGTCCCGCTTCACGCGCCTCCTCTCTCCGTCTCCGAGGCCCGGCACCCTCCGACCGCCCGACCCACGGCAACTCCGGCGGGGGCGGGACGATCGAGGGGCCGCCCCGCGTCTCGTTCATAGTTTTCGACTCACCACGTGGAAGCCCTCGCCCCCTCTCCCGCCTCCTCCTCCGCGAAGGCTGGGCAGGGAGTGATCCCCACGCTTGGCGCCGGTCCGTGGGATCGACACAAAAAGCCCGCCCATGCCGCCACTCGCCGAACCGACGCCCGCCGCCGCTGAACAACTCCGCCCGAGGCACCCCCGCAGATCGAACCCATCAAGCCGGTCGACAGCTGGTCACCGCACAACCAAGCAACTCCGCGCGCCCGGCTGCGGGAGCAGGGGACCCGTCATCGCACTCCCCCTCGCCGTCCCAGATCGGAAGTCACCGGGGAAGAAGGCCCTCCCACCCGGCAAAGGCAACGCCGCGCAGGCCGAGGGCGGTGGTCCGAAGAATCGGTGGCGCGAGGGTCGCCGACCCGAGCAAACCCCGCAGATCCGCCAAGGGCTCCTAGAGAGCGCTACGTAAGATGAAGAGGAGGAAACCGAGCAAGGAGAGCAAGCTCGGGATCCCCGCAAGCCCGCATCGCAGAAGAGAAGGTTGTCGCAGCCCTAGATCGGAGGCGCCGCCGGATGCTCGGGGAACAGTCGAAGCCGCCGAACCGAGTTAGCATGGATCAACCAAAGAGCTCGAGGCGGTGGTAGAGGTCAACGGCGGAGGGCACCGCAACCCCGCAGCCACCCATAGCCGCAGCCCTCCGCATGGGAGCAAGCCCAGCCTCCTCCAACCCCACCACCGCCACGCCAGAATCAACCACAATCGCAGAACCCACCACCCTCAACCCTCCGCATAAGCCGCCTATATCCCAAAGAACCACATTGGGATGCCACGGGCGCCTTGCCCGGACGCAGCCTCCGCAGAACCACCACTACGACCCCAAATCCCCGCTCTCCTACGCCCTCCAGCTCGAGGAGTGGCCTGCGGCTTACAGCCCCCAACACCTACCAAGATACAACGGCACCTCCGATCCCAGGCAATTCATTATGAGCTATGAAGCCGCCGTGGAAGCAGTAGGGGGAGACCACTCCACTATGGCCAAGTCGTTCGTGATCATCGCAAGAGGGGTGGCGCAGTCATGGTACTGCACGCTACCCCTGAACATAGTCCGAAGCTGGTCTGACCTTCGGGACGCCCTTCGAGCAAACTTCAAGGGTGTCGACTCCGAACTCATCAATAGTACAGAACTCCTGAACGTGGTGCAGAGACCAAACGAGCCCCTACAAGAATGGTGGCGAAGGTTCCTCCAGACTAAGGCCAGAACCGAGGGGGTCTCCGACCAGAGCGTCATCATGGCGGCCGTCTCCTGCATTCGCCCGGGCCCATGCCATTCAAAGATTGAGCGGAGGCAGCCCAAAAACCTAGCGGAGCTACACGAGACAATGGACAAGTACTGCGCAGAGCCGACAACAGCCACAAAGCGAAGCTAGAGGCCTTCCGACCTCCGCAAAAATAGTACCAAGCACAACGCCCACCACGCTCGAGATAACTACCCAAGGCCGGAAGCCGCCGGTCGGCGCCATCGCCAACAACCCCCCACCTGAACAAAAAACCCACCAGCCACCTCCGAAACAAAACTACCCACCAAGAACCCCCAGACCAAACCCTGACACCAACATGAGACCCCCGCAAAAACAACCCTACTGCCACTATTGCGGCGAGGGCAAGGGCCACTACACCAAGCAGTGTCCATACTTCGCCAAGGGCAAAGAAGCGATGGAAAGAGAGCTAGCATCGCAAACATCCCAAAGGCAAATCAACCACACAAGGAAGCCGGCAGGCAACCACCCCAACCGCTACAGACTACACTCCCCTTCGACTACGGAGCCCCCAAAGACACCCGTGTTTCCACTACCCGCCTTCCACAACAACACCTTCAACCAACACCACCCGCGCTACTATCGGCAAAAGAGTATACAGTCTCACACCCCCCAGAACCTCCGCAGTCAAACTACCACAGCCAAGCCTTACCACCACCGCCCCGCTCCCCCCTCCACCACCAACCCCACACCCACCCGGTCAAGCAAGAAATCCGGACAATTGTCGGCCAAGCCCAACTCATCCCTACGAAGTCATCCTCGCTATCACAGAGGCTCCAACGAAGACCACGGCAACAAACGACAAATAAAAGGAGCACTATCGAGGGTCCATCATGTCGGTGCGGAGGGGCCACACAGAAACAGCCGGTGGTCCCATATTCCAATCACCTTCAACGCTAGCGATATGAAGCTCAGAGATTACCCCCACACCGATGCAATGGTCATTGACACCAACATCGGAGGCTAGACGCTTACCGTAATCCTAGTAGACACAGGCAGCTCTGCAGACATCTTGTTCGCATCGACCTTCGACAAGATGGGCCTCGACAGGAACATGCTACAACCAGCTGGTAACCCTCTTTTCGGCTTCGGAGGCCAGCAAGTAGGGACCATCGAAAAAATCACCCTACCGGTCTCCTTCGGGAAAGACCCCATCCACCGTCGAGAAAACATCACCTTCGGCGTGGTGGACATGTACTACAGCTACAACGCCATTTTCGGTCGCGAGTCACCAACACGTTCGATGCGGTCCTCCACCCAAGCTATCTTTGCATGAAGATGCCCTCCGCCGGGCGGCATAATTGCCGTGTTCGGGGACCATCACCGCAGCAAGAAAACGCGGAGGGGGCTGTTGCACCGGGCAACGCAATGTCCACAACCTCGAACAAGAACTAGAAAGGCAAGAGAGACAAACCCGGAAGGCGACGCGAGCCTCCCCACGGCACTACCAAAGGATGAAACGAAGAAAGTCAGCCGTTCAGCTATGACCAAAACAGAGAAGTAACTATATCCGCACTCCCGGACCCGGACCTCCGGCGTAACTCCCGCGGTGCCTCGCGAGAACTCGACGTGTTTGCCCGGTCCGCGAGAAGATTTACAAGGTGTTAGCCACGACCTCATCGAGCACCACCTCAACATAAGACCCGACGCCACCCCAGTAAAGCGTAAGCTCCGCAAAATGTCGATGAGAGGAGAGTAGCAGGCTCGGGGCAGCAGGTGAACCGCCTTCTAGACGCGAGGTCATCCGCCCATCAAGTACCCCACTTGGTTATCCAACGTTGTCATGGTGAAAAAAGCAAGCCTTAGCAAGGACAAAGCGGAGCCCACCAGATGTGTGTGGATTTCACCAGCCTGAACAAAGCATGTCCGAAGGACGATTTCCCCTCCCCCGAATCAGCTCTCTAGTCGATGCAGCAGTAGGTTGTGAAAGGTTGTCTCTCCTGGACTGTTTCTCAAGATACCACCAAATCTAGATGAACCAGGCAGATGAGGAGAAGACAAGTTTCATAACCCCCTTTGGAACTTATTGCTTCGAAAGAATGGCGAAGGCCTCCTAACGCCGGCTCATCCTTCGCACGTATGACAAATGAGGTATTCGGGGAGACAAATTGTAAGGTCCTAGATGGCTAGAGGGGGTGAATAGCCTATAAAAATTTTCTACAAGATCAACTAAACAAACCGATTAGTATAAAACACGGCGTAAAGAGGTTTGCACTAGCTCTAGTGGTCTTGCAAGCCTTCTAGTGACAAGACTAAATATTTCTATGATCTCTAGTCCACTCAAGGTCTATGTCACTACTCTAGCTAATGAGCAATCCTAATATGGTCCTTATGCTAGCAAGAACAACTACACAAAGCAAGTGCTAGCTCTCTACTCAAAGTAAACTAGGAAAGTAATGCAAGAGAGTGAGCTAGATATACCGCCGTGTAGAGGATGTCAACCAATCACCGGGAACAAGAATAATCAATCACTCGAAGGTGATGATCCAAACACCGAGACAATGAACAAGTCGATTTGTTCACCCGGAGTTCGCTTGTACACCGACAAGTTACTCTCCGGTTGTGCCGACCAACACAAGGATGGTGTTTGAGCTAGGTGGTGCCCTTGCTAGCCTCAACACACCACTCACAAGTGAGGTAACCCAAAGCACGAGCAATGTATTCCTTGCACTTTGTCTTCCCGACGAGGAGTGCGTAATCCTCTCACAAATCAACCGGAGGTGGCCAAGAAACAATCACCTCTTCTTGCCAACAACTCCACCAATCCACCAAGCCGGCTAGGAGCGGTGTCTCCAAGAGAAATGAGAAATCCACTTTGTCTCACAACGATCCCCAAGTGCCTCTAGATGCAAGAACTCGATGCAATGCACTTGGATCAACTCTTCTCTCAAGAATGAAGCTCAAATCAAGAATGAGAGAGGAGGGAGGCTTGCTTGCTTGCTCAAAGGTGTTAGGAATGATTCAAATGACCAAGAGGGAGAGCAAGAGGCAGCCAAGGGGGTATAAATAGGCTCCACCTAAAAATAGAGCCGTTGGGGAGGAACATGCAATTCTGGGGGCCGACCAGGACTCATGCATGAGTCCGGTCAATGAGTCCGGTCACAACCGTCAAAACCCAACATGCCAAATTTAGAACCCTCTCGCGCATGCGTCCGGTCGAGGAATCATGCGTCCGGTCATGCTTCCGGTGCATGCGTCCGGTCACTCCCGAAATAGACCACGAAAACATGCTTTACGTTCTTTTGACCGGAACCACACACCGGTGCGTCACTCGTCGATTTTGCATGCTTCCGTCCGCGGGTCCGGCCACTGCGTCCGGCCGCCTCGAGCCGCGAATTTTCGCCGCTTTCTTCGTCGTTCCTTCGCCTTTGCTCCAAACCAACTTCGTCACTTGTTTCTTGTTGCCGACACGTCGAAGAACGCCTCGACACCATGTGTTAGCATTTTTGAAACCATTTTCGACACGGACGGAGTTAGCTCTTTAGGTTAGAATGCATGCAAATGAATTTTGAACCTAAAGGCACATGAGGATCGATATGTACGAAAGTTTTCCCTCTTTATAGTACGGCTTATTGATCCTATAATCACCCACACCCTCTATGGTGTCTTGGGTGTGAAATCAAAAGCCCTATGGTTATACCTTTGCCTTGGGGACAATTGATCTCCGAAACTCCACCGAGTTGCATGCTTGATCACCTTTTGGATCACCTCGATCCATCCTCCATGATCACAATGCACCAACTCCGGCACGACCAATCTCCAATCTAATCAAACACTTAGCATTGAGAGATTAGTCCTTAGGTGTCACTAATTAGCCAAAACCAAACAAGAGATCTTCAACGGCGCCATCTCGGCCTATGTCGATGATTTGGTAGTCCGAGCAAGCTGAAAGAAGACCACATCACGGACCTCCAGAGAACCTTCGTCAAACTCCGCGAAGCCAGACTAAAGCTCAACCCGGCTAAGTGCGTGTTCGGAGTAAGCAAGGGTAAGTTACTGGGTTGCCTTGTGTCAGTGAAGGGAATCGAGGCCAACCCTACGAAAAATCGAAGCTATCACAGCGATGGAGCCTCCGAAGAACAGAAAGTCGGTGCAAAGGCTAGCAGGGCGCCTCGCCGCCCTGAGCAGGTTCATCTCCAGATCAGCCGAACGCGGGCTGCCATTCTTTCAGACACTAAAGGGCACAGAACTGTTCGATTGGGGACCTCCGCAACAAAAAGCTTTTGAAGACTGTTGGCGGTCATTATCGAGTATATTATACCGTCAACTTATATCCAATTCATGAGAAAGGGGCAAACTTATGATGCATATGCCTTTACTTCTAACCTAGTTCCACTTGTATTCGTAGAAATTATGCCTTGCGGGTATAAAAGTGGAAACAGTATAAAGTCGCCAAATAAATTAGAAAGCGCATTGAATAAAAGACGCCAAGGAGTGGATCAATCAAGAGGACCAAACCCCAGCGCACAATTTGGCCCATGCACCATCATAGGCCCAATATTTAAAAGAAGAAACGCGCGACAGAGAAAAGCGGGGCGGGTGGCCCAGCCAGGGGGCGGCCGGCCCACCGCGGCGGCCGGCGCATTATTTCGGCCAAAGTTCCCACCCTTTCTCTAGCGGTTTGGAGCGATCTTCAAGCGGCGGTTGCATGCGGTGCAAAGTTTCGTTCCCGCCAAGAAGACCCCGAAGCAAGGAGAGCCCTCCATTCCCTCTTCCTCTCCACTATATAAAGAGAGGCACTCCTCACACAACAAAACACACAACACACTACACATCACATTGTTACATTCTCACCTTGAGCACCACTCTCTCCCCTTCATTAGTTTAGTGTTAGTATTTGAGTTAGGCGGAGCTTCAAGGAGGGCTTGTCTCCTTGGAAGGATCTTTTGGTAAATTTACTATGAAGTTCTTTCCTTTATTCAAGTCTCATTATTTATATCGCAATGCATATGAACTAGAGTATAGTTACCCTCATGTTATATTCATATTGTGCCAACTAGAGTATAGTTAGTATAATGTGATAATTAACATGACTAACTTTAGGCTAATTGAATCATATTTTATTCTTGGAACGTAGTAGAACCAAGTTCGAGTGATGGTCCGTGTACCTTCGGGTTTGCCTTTACTCTTGCCCAATCGATCCGTAGGGTCGGGGTGCGAGGAGGGTTTAGGTAGTTCTCTATAAACGTAAGCGTGGTGCTTAGGTCTATAGAGAATCATCCGGGAAATGCCTATCATCCCACGGTAGTGAGGTAGGCGGCGAGGGTGACAACTCGTTTCGTCCTTCGCACTCCTCCACGTCCGGGTGTTGGGTTGGAGTCCTATCAAAGTGTCACCGGCCGGCATATACCGGCCGCGGGCATCTCCTCATCACTTTAGCCCATCTCTCGCAATGAACCACGAATGACATATGTAGACTATAGTCTGATGCATTGGCAATATTAGAATAACCAACTCAACATAGATTTTCCCTTTCTTGTTATTTCCTATTTATTCCTTCTAGTGCTCAAGAAGTGTGTGTGTCACCACTATCTCCAATATTATTGTCACTTACCCCTGTACATGATTAGTGGCTATCCATACATACATTGTGGGCTATCATCATCATATTAAATCTAAACCTGCCTTCCCATGGGAAAATATAAATGAACGATACCCGAATACTCCCGGGTGAAATGCTACGATGATAGATCCGTGCGCTTGCGGGTTGACCCTTGCAATATTCAATTTATCTATCACCTGACGCTCTCTCGACGTTATCATTAAGGATAATATTTATTCTTAGTGATTGCGTTAAGAAACGCCAACAAGCATTTCTGGCGCCGTTGCCGGGGATGGGTTCTAAACCTGTTTCTAGTGATTGCGCTAAGAAATGTCAACAAGCATTTCTGGCGCCGTTGCCGGGGAAGGCAAGGTTAAAAAAAATATTAATAAAGATGATCATAACCACATGTATGGATGATAGCCCTAATCTTTGCAGGCTAACTCTTTTTGTTTTCTTCCCATTTGTGGATGAAAACAGAGATAGTGTATGATCTGGTCGCAACCCGCCGAAAAACTTCGCCGACGATCCGCAGAGGCCGCCGGAGTCGGGCTCGTGCCACTCCTCCCGTCATCACTCCCGAGGAGGTTGCACCTCGCCATCCAAGTACCATCTTCATCAACACTCATGGCCACCAAGACACTCCGTGACTACTCGCCCCTCGCGTGGGCAATGTCCCGCTTGGCCCCGTGTCAACTTGGGCGACAAGAACTTTGAGTTAAGGACTAGCCTCATCACGATGGTACAAGCAAGTCCATTCTGTGGACCGCCAAGCGAGGACGCAAATGCTCATCTCCGAACTTCTTGAGTCGGCGACACAATCGTCGTGGGACGTTGAGCCGGATGCAATCAGGGCTCGCTTGTTTCTGTTCTCCCTTGTGGGGAAAGCGAAGCAATGGTTCTACAAGGACAAGGAGGTCGTCGGCACTTGGAGTAAATGCTCCACCGCATTCCTCGCAAGGTTCTTCCCAATGGGCAAAACCAATGCCCTGCGGGCAAGAATTTCCAATTTTTCGCCAGACGGCAATGGAACCCATACCGAGGCGTGGGAGAGGCCGCAAGAGTACATCCTCGTCTGCCCGCACCATGGCATGGAGAAGTGGCTCGTCGCTTCGTAACTTCTACAATGGTCTTACGACCATGTCGAAGGGCCACATAGATGCCGCTGCTGGAGGGGCGTTCTTATCCCTCACTGTTGAGAAAAGCGTAAGCGCTCACCGAGAAGATGATCGAGAACCAAGGCCGGGAGAAGAACGGGCCCCTCGTAAAACACAAAAAGGTATGCACACGAGTAAAGGAGACAGACCGCTTGCTGCAAAGATCGATCTCCCGATGAAAAGACTGACGACCAAGCTCCGTCAAGCGGTTGCTACACTCCCCATGGACTCACATATGACATGTGAAGTCTCGTGGAGAGGTTGACATTCGAGGAAGTTCTTGTCCCGAAACTTCGAGAAGAAGTAGCCTACGTCAACAACGGATTTCGTCCGGGTAATAACAATGGGTGGAACAATCGAATCGCCCACAAGGAGGTAACAATTACAATTCGAATTACAATTCCAATTTCAATTCCAATCAACCCTCCTTGAAAGATTTAGTTTATGGTCAAGCTAAAATTAATGAAAGTCTAAACAAGAAATTATCTTTCAATGACAAAATGCTTGAAGACATAAACACCAAACTTGAGAATTTATCTTCTGCTGTAATTAATCAATTGAGCTTAAATAAAAAGGTTGAAAAACAATTATCACATTTAGCAACTTACATTCCTATTAATCAAGATGGAAAAATCCTAGTCAACCTACGAGAAAAGGTTAATGCAAAGTGGCCACGAGGAGCGGTAAGTCTACTCGTGATCCACCATATCCTAAACATGCAGCAGAAAACCCTCGGCAATCCCAGCAACCACGACAAGACAACACAGGCGCTCCACCAATCGAAGAAGAACCGGCGAGAGGAAAGGATTACACCTCAAACTTATGGGGACACAAACTTCATGCCCTTTCCTTCCCTAAGAGAAAATCAACCGTGGATGAACAATTTGCCCTGGTTTGTTGAGATGATCCAGAAAGATACATGTGGATGTACCACTAATGGATGTACTCCACATGCCATCTTTACGCCAAATTTGTCAAAGCCATCATCAACAATAAGTCGCCCCTACCAACCACCGAGGTGGTAAAGCTAATGAAAGCATGTAGCGCAGCTATACTAAACAAACTCCCTGGAGAAGAAGAAAGACCCAAGATGTCCCACCATCACCGTTCAATAGGGACTCAAAGGATTAAGCATGCCCTATGCGACACAGGGGCAAGCGTCGCTGTCATGTCCAAAGTCGTGTTTAACAAGATGAACTTCACCAACCTTGGCACCAACAAGCATGTTGCTCCAATCACGACTCCACGGTCCGTCACCCAAATGGAGTAGCGTAAGACGTGCTGTTAGAATCGAGATCACTTCGTGCCGCTTGACTTTGTGGTGCTAGAAATGGAAACCACTAAGGAAACACCTTTGATCTTGGGGCGACCATTCCCGAGCACACATTGGGGCACACATCGATGTCGGCGCCGAGAGAAATCCGCTTCAACATCAATGGAAAGGAGGAAATCTTCAACTTCCGCCCCAAGCCTGAACAATGTTCCATGGTCTACGCCAAACACAAGCCTACCTTGAAAGAAGAAATAAAGTCGCCATCCACGTCACCATCCAAAAATACGAAGAAGGCATGGCGTGTGAAGCAAGCCTAAAGGTAGGCTTCACTAAAGGTAAGAAATAAATATTTTTCCTTCTATAAATTTATTTTCCTCATATTAAATTATTTTTTGAATTCAAAACCTCTTTAATTAATTAATTTCCTTTTTTATTACCATATTCTTTAATATTAAAAAGAATTCCTTTTCATATTTTTATTTTAATCCCATTGCCATATGTCCCATGTCAATTAAAATATAAAAATAATAATATAAATAAAATATATATATTGATAAGATTTCATACTCAATAAAATTTTATTCCAAAAAAATTTAAACATTTATAAAATGAGAGAAAATGAAAAACAAAGTTTCGGTCGAACCCGACCGCTGCACCACCGCACAACGGTCGGATTCGACCGCTTGAACACACACCGCCAAAGCGAGGGCGACAGAGGGCCGGGGATGGGGCCGACCGCCGCGATTGGGCGGCCGCCCCAGGCGCCGCCTCTGCCACGGGCCAAACGGTCACGAAGCGCTAGCCGTTGCCCTCGTCCGAAGTGTCGGGGTGCATCGGGGCTATAAATACGCGGGGTGACAGGAGAGCTCTCCACCCCTCTCATTCTCACTCCCTCACTCTCTCATTTTGCTACTTGCTCACTTCTTGCACTCCACAAAGCATTCCCAAACTCTAGTGCAAGAAACACCGGCCTCTCTCTCTCAAAGCTCTCTCCCCAAGTTGTCTCCAAGAGTAAGCACTTGTTTCCATTCCGTTAAGCTTTTTGTTCGCTAACATGTTCGGGAAAGCGGCAACGCGATCAAGAAGGGCGTGAGAAAAAAGCGCAAGGCTTTCCCAAGGAAGTTTGAGTACACACTTCGACAACGCCGAAGCACGAAGAAGACGCACCCTCGCAAGTGCAAGAGCAAGAACAAGCACCCACGGGGATGACGATCGAGGAAGCCGATGCACCGCACCTCGACACGAAGGAGAACGGGAGATGCAAGCCTACAACATCCTCAAGAATCGAGACTTCGCTCCCACTCCTCGCTTCCCCAACGACGTCCTCGAAAAACTAGGTATGGATAACGAATTCCCCATCATTTGGAAAGTCGTCGGATGATCCGGGATTGCTCCCGATGAGCCAGGCTCTCGCCTCCCCTCACCATCCAATTTTTAGGATCTTTGGAAGTTCATGATCGTGGTGTTAGTTTCGGACTTTTTAGTAAATACTACTATTACACTTGGCAAGAACTGCTAGGCACATAGGCTTTGATGCTAAGAAATGTTGCACAAACTTAGCCGTTGCTTTTACCGTTTTTAATCGTGCGCCTTTTTTCACCGAGATCTCCACCATAGTTCCTACAGATCCTAGGTTTCGTCCTTCTAATGCCAACATACATCATCCAACATTGAAATTCATGCAAAAATGGATTGCCATAACTTTGTTTCCTAGGCATGAATTTCACCGTCTTTTGGATGTTGAGATGCAATGCCTCTTTGCTATAGTTCACAAGAGAAAGATTGCTCTGTAAAAGAAATCATAAAATGCATGCTTAGCAATTTTAAACAATCCACACTGTTTATTGTACCTCTCTTGTGACAAGGATTGCTAGTAACATTGGTGCATTGCAAGGCGAGAATGTCACATACCTAGATACTCCACCTCCTCGGAAATTTCATTATCACACCCGATACAAGGGCACATAATAAAATTTGATGAGAATGACCATGAGAAGATTATTTATTATTTTTCGGGATATATAAATGAGATTCCGCTCCCTAACCCGAACTCTCATTATATAAATCCCCATCACTCACCTTCCGCTCTAGTTGAGCTAGACGAAGCACGCGAGGAGAGTTACGTTTCTCGCAGGTCATCACGAAGGAGAGCTACGGGCGAGGCTAGTGGTTCACGGATGCCACGGCCTACACCCGTACCGGTGCCCACGCCCGGGTTCTTTACACTAACGCTGAACCCCGGGCTCACACCCACCTTCCAAATGAGGGGATGTTCACACCTCATCCGGACTAAAGCGGGAGGGTCGGCATGGCATGAGACACACCACGGTGTCCTCCGACTCAAGGGATGCCACCACCACGTCACTCTACGGTGGACCCCGGAGCGCTCAAGAGATCAACACCCGACTTCGGGAATGTGGAACTCCGCAGGTGAGATTGCGCAATCACTTATCGGTTTTGTGCGGGTTCCGATCAACGCCCATCGGCAGCACGCAACACCAAGCGTAGGAGGCGGAACGGAGACGGCGAGAGCACGAGAGGCACGGTTGGCGCGTTACGGCGCCACATGGGGTACTACCCCCTAAACCATAGGCCATCGGCTAGCTTGGGGAGGACCCCCACGGAGGTAAAAGTACCTACCTCCCCTATCATTTTATTTTATCTCTTAGTTTTTCATTTTCATTTCCTTTAAAAAAATGAAAAGAACAAAAATATGATTCCACTCCAATATGTAGTATAAGGATGCTTAATTTCTCTGAAGTTGAAATGATGAATAGTTGCTCTCTTCTATAGTTCAATTTGCACCTAGTTCATAACATTGTATTCCCCAATGTTTAAGTTTATTGGCTTAACTTGTCTTGTCCTAAAACTTAATGATTTGTGGGTATGCAAACACATGATTCTTCTCTAAGCTATTGCCGGATATGATATGGTAAAAATAGAATCTACTATGATTTTGTTCTAAGAGAGATTCATCATTCGGAGAATAATTTCCAAAATTCCTTAATGATCAAAATTCTCATAATAGCCTATGTGAGACACACGTCATACGCTTTTGATCAAGATTCACATTCACATTGCCAAAAATAGGTTATGGGCTAAGCTAGAAAAAATGGGCCGCGTGTCAAAAAAAAATAAAACAATGGGTACTTGATACCCGCCTCTAAAAAAGAGAAGAAAGAGAAGAATAATGGACAAGTGTCCGAGGGCGAGTAGAGCCCACTTCTCTAAAAAAAAATAAGAGCTAGCCCATACCTTATCAAAAAGAAATAAAATTTCACGTGCACATCTTGATCAAGGCTTATGACTTGTTTCTCCTTATGGTTTGCACACACGAGATGATTTAAGGAATCATTCGAAAAAAAAACTCTCCGCATGAATGATCAATCAAAGAACGAATGATTGGTGTTTCTATAAAAACCGTTCTATCTTGCAATAACCCAAGAGTTGAAAAATGTTATAAGCCCCATATGATTTGAGCATACAAGGATGGATAGAAATGCCAATTTATTTAAACAACGAAAGAATACTTTGTTATGAGCATGGTACATTTTGAAATATATCGGCATTGCGGCAACTCGATCAACAACCAAACACTTAGCTATTTGCTCGGGGCGAGCAAAGGTTAAACTTGGGGGACTTGTTGGCGGTCATTATCGAGTATATTATACCGCCAACTTATATCAATTCATGAGAAAGGGGCAAACTTATGATGCATATGCCTTTACTTCTAACCTAGTTCCACTTGTATTCGTAGAAATTATGCCTTGCGAGTATAAAAGTGGAAAGCAGTACAAAAGTCGCCAAATAAATTAGAAAGCGCATTGAATAAAAAGACGCCAAGGAGTGGATCAATCAAGAGGACCAAACCCAGCGCACAATTTGGCCCATGCACCATCATAGGCCCAATATTTAAAAAGAAGAAACGCTAGCGACGGGGAGAAAGGCCGGGAGGCCCAGCCGACCGGCGGCCGGCCCACTGCGGCGGCCGGCGCGATTATTTCGACCAAAGTTCCGCCCTTTCTCTGGCGGTTTGGAGCGATCTTCAGCGGCGGTTGCATGCGGTGCAAAGTTTCGTTCCGCCAAGAAGACCCCGAAGCAAGGAGAGCCCTCCATTCCCTCCTCCTCTCCACTATATAAAGAGAGGCACTCCTCACACAACAAAACACACAACACACTACACATCACATTGTTACATTCTCACCTTGAGCACCACTCTCTCCCCTTCATTAGTTTAGTGTTAGTATTTGAGTTAGGCGGAGCTTCAAGGAGGGCTTGTCTCCTTGGAAGGATCTTTTGGTAAATTTACTATGAAGTTCTTTCCCTTTATTCAAGTCTCATTATTTATATCGCAATGCATATGAACTAGAGTATAGTTACCCTCATGTTATATTCATATTGTGCCAACTAGAGTATAGTTAGTATAATGTGATAATTAACATGACTAACTTTAGGCTAATTGAATCATATTTTATTCTTGGAGCGTAGTAGAACCAAGTTCGAGTGATGGTCTGGTGTACCTTCGGGTTGGCCTTTACTCTTGCCTGTCGATCCGTTGGGTCGGGTACCGGGGGGGTTTAGGTAGTTCTCTATAAACGTAAGCGTGGTGCTTAGGTCTATAGCGGCATCCCACGGTAGTGAGGTAGGCGGCGAGGGTGACAACTCTGTTAGTCCTTCGCACTCCTCCACGTCCGGTGTTGGGTTGGAGTCCTATCAAGTGTCACCGGCCGGCATATACCGGTAGCGGGCATCTCCTCATCACTTTAGCCCATCTCTCGCAATGAACCACGAATGACATATGTAGACTATAGTCGGCGCATTGGCGATATATTAGAATAGCCAACTCAACATAGATTTTCCCTTTCTTGTTATTTCCTATTTATTCCTTCTAGTGCTCAAGAAGTGTGTGTGTCACCACTATCTCCAATATTATTGTCACTTACCCCTGTACATGATTAGTGGCTATCCATACATACATTGTGGGCTATCATCATCATATTAAATCTAAACCTGCCTTCCCATGGGAAAATATAAATGAACGATACCCGAATACTCCCGGGTGAAATGCTACGATGATAGATCCGTGGCGCTTTAGCGGGTTGACCCTTGCAATATTCAATTTATCTATCACCGACGCTCTCTCGGCGTTATCATTAAGGATAATATTTATTCTTAGTGATTGCGTTAAGAAACGCCAACAAGCATTTACGGCACCGTTCTTTGGGGATGGGTTCTAAACCTGTTTCTAGTGATTGCGCTAAGAAATGCCAACAAAGACCTCAAACAAGTACCTCGCGAACCTCACCACCCTCGCCACACGAGCTCGGCGGAGGGCTGCTCCTCTATGTCGCAAAGATCACCACACGCCCGTCGGCCGCAGTACTCATCAAGGAGAGGGACGAAGGTCACCGATCCCGCACAAGTCCCCATCTACTATGTCTCGAGACCCTCGAAGGGCCAAAGCTAAATTATCTTGAAATGGAAAAGGTAGCCTCTGCAGTGGTCATGGCCGCAAGAAAACTTAAGCACCATTTCCAAGCACACGAGATCACTTTGTACCTTCGAGCTTCCCACTTGACAACATATTCGAAACCCCAAGGCCGTGGGGCGGGATAGCGAAGTGGGCAACCGAGATCGGAGACCACGCAATCAGGTTTGTCGGCCCGAACATCCATCAAGTCCTGTGCCCTCGATGATTTCGTCCGCAGACCGGACCCCGCACACATTTAACCAAGCCGCAAATCTAGACCCGATTTGGATAGCACACACCGACGAGCATGGGGGCTCGCGGGAGCGGCATCGCAGCCATCATCACCTCACCATCCGGAGTCAAGATGAGATATGCGGCAAGGCTAGAGTTCCAATGTACAAACAACACGATTGTATCACGAAGAAGTGCTAATGGCACTTAACAAACTCCCGGGCAATGTCGTCGCGAGAAGGGCCATCATCAAAACCGATTCGGAGGTAGTCTCGAAGCAAGCCGAGAAGGACAATAGGGCCAGGCACCCCGAACTACGTAAGTATCCGCTCTCGGGTTAAGGAAGACGGAGGCCTTCTTTCTCCGGGGTCACAACCAAAACTATATCGTGCAAAAGACAACCGCGGCCGACGAGCTCGCAAAGTCTGCAGCCCGAGCGAGCCGCTCCCACAAGGCGTGTTCTTGAAGTGCTCCATAGCCCGCTGATTGAAGAGAACGACCCTCCTTCGAAAGCGGTGGCGCCATCCACAAATAAGATTGGAGGGCCCCTATCATAGCATTCATCGGGGGTCACTTCGAACCACAATCTAAGGAAGAGCAAAAGAGAGTCGAAGCGAAGGTCCGGGGATACCTCCCGGTTGACAACAAATTATACAAAACCTCCGTGGCGGCACCATGGCTGAAGTGCATATCTACCCGCCGAGGGCCGCGCCATCCTAGCGGAGGTGCACGAAGGAATCTGCGGCTCGCATCGCAACGACCCGAGCACTCGTCGGGAAGGTGTTCGAACAAGGTTTCTACCGCCCACCGCACTCAACGGCGCCAACGACTGGTCGGGCACTACGAAGGGTGTCGGCTCACCGCGCACCACTCCAACAGTGGGGGCTCCGGCGACCCTCATCCGCCCCACTTGGCCACTCAAAAGATGGGCGATCGACCTCATCGGCCCAATGCCACCGCCCCGAGGAAACCTCCGCTATGCAGTAGTAGCGATCGAATACTTCACCAAATGGATCGAAGCCCGCCCTCTCGCTAGCATAACCTCTCACTCGGTGCAAAAATTCTTACGGCAACAGTTGTGCGCCGCTTGAGACTCCGCGGAGCATAACGATTCGATAACGGCACTCTCAATTCGACGGCGAAGGCTTCAAACAATTCTGCCACCAAATAGGCACCAAGATACACCTCGCATCCGTAAGGCACTCCCAATCTAACGGGCTCGTCGAAAGAGCCAATGGCATCATCTTGCGGGGGCATCGGCGCGAAGATACACGCGAAGCCAAGAGGAAAATGGGCGGAAGAGCTCACTCCGGTGGTGTGGTCACATAACACCTCACGAGAGCCGGCGACCAAATTCACACCCTTCAAGCTCTTGTTCGCGAAGAGGCCGTCCTCCCGGAAGAACTAAAGCACGCCACGCCAAGGGTCACCAAATGAAGCCACCCCGGAAGAAGAGGCACTCGCGAAGGATCTCCTCGAAGAAACAAGGAACACGGCCGTCCTCAACCTCCGCGCATACCAGGAGGAGACCACGAGATGGAGGAACAAGAAGCTCAGCCTCCGCACGATCTCCGTCGGAGACTTCGTCCTAATCAGGAAGCAGAATGCGAAGATGGCTGGCAAGTTCGTTGCCAAGTGGACGTGCCCATACCTCGTCACGAAGACTACAAGACCCGGCTCCTTCCACCTGCAAAACCTCGAAGGCCATGACCTCCCCCACACATGGAACGTCGACGACCTCCGCAAGTACTACCCCTAGCGGTGCAATGTACCAAGCACTCGCGAGTTGTAGGGGCACCACTCGTTTTTTACCACTTCTTTTTTCCCTTTCTAAGGTTAAGACCATGAACAATGCGGGCTGCACTCTTTTTCCTTGCGAAGGGGCGCAAGGTTTTTTGACGAGGCAGCACCAAAATCTAATATATGCAGGATAGTTACCCCCACAACGGAGAAAGGCGTAACTCAGATATGGCACTGAAAGGGGCTGGCTGGTGTCATCCAGCCCTCATCAGCGTGAAGGTAACTGGGATTGCCCACGCTCGGGGGGCAGCGCGGAGCTGTACCCCCGGCTCGGTCAAACCAACAAAAATTCATTATAATTTAGGCCAAGTCGGGCGCCCTGGCACCTCCGCCAGGGGCTCGCAATGAAGACGCCCCGCGCTCTCCGAGTATGAGCCGCGCGGAGGCGCACAAAAGCCGGGCGCCCTGGCACCTCCGCCAGGGGCTCGCAATGAAGACGCCCCGCGCTCTCCGAGTATGAGCCGCGCGGAGGCGCACAAAAGTCGGGCACCCTGGCACCTCCGCCAGGGGCTCGCAATGAAGACGCCCCGCGCCCTCAGTATGACCCGCGCGGAGGCGCAAAAGCAGGCACCCTGGCACCTCCGCCAGGGGGCTCGCAATAAAGCGCCCCCGTTCTCAGGAGTATGAGCCGCGCGGAGGCGCAAAAGCCGGGCGCCCGGCACCTCCGCCAGGGGCTCGCAATGAAGACACCCCGCGCTCTCCAAGTACGAGCCACGTAGAGGTAAAATAAAGAAAGAAACCCAGGCACCCCCGCCAGGGGCCCGTCATTACAAAACACCACCTACCAACGACAAGACCTCCGCCGTACAGCCTTAACTCCCACCACCACTCCAGGATGCTACCTACCGGACAAGTCCTCCACCGTACAGCCTTAACTCCCACCACAGCCCCAAGATACCACCTACCCAAGGACAAGACCTCCGTCGGACAAGCCATAACCACACTAAACACTTATGACATCCACCTAACATTAAACCCGCACCCGCAGAAGCAATCCCCACGAGCACTATAAAACCAAACCTCCCCCCCCCACAAGTCCCGTGTTAGGAAGAGAGCAGCCATCACCACATACACCACCATGCCACCACCCCCGAAGTCAAGCCCCGATCCTATAGGGCAGATGCCAGGATACCTCCAAAAATCCCAGACTCCTAATCCAGCGAAGGCACCACAATGGGAAATGTAAACCAGCCCCGACCCCCAAGGTAGACTGCGAAGCGCAATGAAGAGCAATAGCGCTACAGGTGCCCCCAGTGCAAAAACCCCCCAAACCTCCGCAAAACCAACAAAGACCAAATGCGAGACAAACTAGAGCATTTCGGCCTCCGATAACCACCAACACCAGCGGCCAGAGCACCTCGCACAAAACGCGGCTAACCTGGAGCGAGAGGCTCCTTCAAGGGAGATACCACAATGGAGAATGTAACATTCTCCGGTGGGCAACCTCACCAAAGGAATCAAAGTTCGAAGGGGGCATCGTCCACCACGAACACGAACAGCGAAAAGGCGGTCCAACAACAACGGCCCGACCACGACCGCCCGACCAACGAGGTCGGGCCGACACAAAGCACGGGGACACAACCATCGAAAAACGCCTCCGCAAGAGTTCCAATTCGCGCGGGGACCTTGCTCACCCGAGTCTCTGGATGACCAAAACGCGACCTCGCAAAAACACAAGGGCACATCCTGCGATAACGACAAAGCTTCAACAGGGGAACCACTCGGGGCCCAAAAGGACCCTCCGCGTCCAAAAGAGGACTTTGTAACAAAACTAAGCAATAAAAAGCAAGTACTATTGGTCAAGCAAACCTCCGATCTGCTCGCGAGCCTCGCATACAAAAGAAAATAGGGGACGCCCATTTGTCTAACGCGGCTACCTCCGATCTGTGAGCCTCGCACAAAAAAATAGGAGGAGACGCCATTTGTCCTAACGCGGCTACCTCCGATCTGCTGTTGACGGTCACCAACTACATATTTTTAACGTCAACATCCTCGCCATAAAGGGGGTGAAACTATACATTATCATACTCATATACATTTATAACTCACATATTTCCACTTGTAGTGTCCAAATTATTATTGTGCAGATTTATATAAGAAACAAGTGGAAAATGTACCAAAAAGGCTCCTCCCTAGAAAGCGCATTCTGAAGAACACCATTCCAAGGAAGAGTCTCTCCCTCTCCTCTAAGAGATCTCTCCCCTCTACTCTACCCCTTCACTCCAATGGGCTTAGGCCCACATTAGTAGTAGAGAGATCGGGCGGAGGAGAGATGTGAAGGGCCGAGAGAGCGGAAGTGCGGACTTGTCGGTGTCTTCCCAACCTTGTACCTCGGTGGATTCAGACTTGGCTCCTTAACGGGATCTTGGCTAAGTAAGCTTCCACGGTTCCGATAATCTTTATTGTCTTTTGTTTATCCACGATTTATCTACTTGTTTTGCGGGATCGATAGTCGTTCCTTCGGAGCGAAGTCTAGTGGTGGAACCCTTTGACCAGGGAACCCGGCAAACACTAGAGTGATAATCACTAAGCGTAGGCGTGGTGTTTGGGCTAGCGGTTTTCTATCTTTTGTGGTGCATCTCACGGTTGAGGGGTAGGCGGCTTGGTCGTGACAAGCCTTGTCCGTCCCTTGAAATCCCCCCGTTAATTTGTGTCATAGAGCTAATTGCGGACTACGCCGGTTTGGGCGAGGGCGGTGCCCGAAGTGAACAAGTAGCTCGAGACCGGCTAACCATAGACCTTAAAGGTGTAGGGACCCTTCTCGATAATCCTCCCCATCTTTGGCCTTGTGTGTCCTTGGGCGAACTAGTTAGGAGAGAGTACCTCCGTTCCCCCTCGTGGAAAATACGATACCTCAATATTTTCGGATGAAAGCTACAACGACAATTACATGCGCTTGCGGATTCTTCAAGCGATGTTAAGAAACGTCAACAAGCTTTACAAGCGCCGTTGCGGGAACGGTTGCTATTATCTTCGAACCTAGTGAGTCCTCGTATCTATCTATTTAAAAAAACAAAATAGTTATTTGTTTTCTTTTTCCAAAAATGAAGCCAACAAATCATTTCAAAAAATCATTCGCTTCAATGGAGGAGTTCACAGAGCCACAATCTTTTTCAAAACCGAGAACTTTCATCCGGCTATGAACTCCATCCGTATTTAAAATCCATTGTTCGGGCAAACCCCTTCTCTCGGCTACCACACCGAAAACCCATGTAGCCACCTACAAGTTTTTTCGAGGAGATATGTGCATGCCTAAGCATTCCCGGCATGACACAACAAACTCTCATGTGGAAGTTGTTTCCGTTCTCCCTCACGGGGAGAGCGAGAACAATGGTACACTTTTTGTCGTAGGAAGTTTGAATGAGGATTGGGAGAAACTCAAAGACAATTTACGTCTAGCATTTTTCCCCATCAACACCCTACCAAGGACAATCCTCGATTTCGAAAGCGGGATGAGAAGGAGTCCATAGGTGTAGCCTGGGCGGGTTCACAATGTTAATACATGCTAGCCTAGACTTGTCATTACCCAATAGTGTGCTTTTGCATATCTTTTATTTGGGTCTTGACATAGACGCTGCCCTAGGCCTTGACATGACCGTCGGAGGGTCATTTTCACGTAAACCTACAATGGAACAAAGGAAAATCCTTGATCACATCCTAGAGAAGCATGCTTCTCCCGTTGTAGAACCTACTCCCCTCCACAACAAGGGCATGTCAAGCTTTGAGGAGCCCTCATCAGTCGAACCATTCCCTATACCAACAATAGAACCGACTGTTGAGCCCTCACCCGAACCACGAACACCAAAGGAAGGGATGCTTTATCCTTCGGAGTTCCCGATCAAATTCGAGGATCATGGGAGAACCTTGAACCTTCTATGGCACGAGTGGAGCAAATGGAACACATTTCATTCTAAGGAAACTTCCTCTAACATGAAACCTTCAAAAGAATGGTTAATGGAGGTGAAACGTTCTTCTGAAGCAATTCAGATTCTTCCACCTTCCACGGCCATACCTTGTTCATTACGAGGAAATTCCTTAGATGCCCTACACAACCCAACGGCCGAGGCAAATATCATGTCACAATTTCTTGTGGAAACCCTTTTGGGTAATATGCCGCTAGCCTCGGCCGATAGACTTTTCAAAGGTCGGTTTGGCCTCATCTTTGCATCTTTGTGGGATTGCTAGGGCCGTGCCAATAAAAATTCATGAAACCGAGGTTCACTTAGACTTCTATATCTATCCCATCCTCGACTTTGATCTTCTCATAGGCTATCCTCTCGAAAAGCTTTTTCACGAAAAATCTATAGAGGAGAGCCATGATGAGAAGTTGGGAAAGAATGCTTGTGCCTCTCACCTAGAAATCCCAAAGACGAAGCATCTTCCCAACCAAAACCGGTTCGAGGAGGCGAAGTTCACAACTCCATTCGATTCACCTAAGTTGCTTTCGCATTTTAGTGAAACGAAACACTCGTTAATCTCACTTTCGAACACAAGACATGTCCCTCGGCCATCAAAACATTGTTCTTGACAAAGATCGAGATTCAATGATCGTTCTTCATGACACATCTTTTGAGGATAAGAACTCAAGTGCCATGGACTTGCACGAAGCAACAACTCTTGAGACCAAGCATGAACCTCAAGCATCGAAAGCATGTCAAGTTTTCATTCAAACTTCTCATGATGCATACTCACCTTTGGGTTCTCCGAGTTTGTTTTGCTTCTAGCCGAGTGCTCCTACGAGGATCACAACCACCTCTTGATTCTTGTTGCTAAACTTTTAAGAGGATGGTTGTTGACGCTTATGTTTATCATAAACATTGCAAATCTCATAGTGGCACGATGGCTAACCTTGCGGCTTAAAGCGTAATGCTAACTTCTTAGTGGTGAGGCTCGAACTTCACCACCTTTCATAGTCGCAAGATGATTTCCCCGCGGTCAAGCTTACGACCATAAAGAAAGCAACTGCGAGATAACCCTGACCAAAAAAAATGATGAATAATTCTCTCTTGTTGTTATCATAAAAAAAGGAAAGAACAAAAAGTTTTTCTCTTTTTAATAAAAAGCAAGAGCATGCACCTTCGGTATTCTTGTCGCTAACCATTTCCTTGGAGATCGATTAAGAAGATCAAGAGAGGCATGCGATGCTTGAAAGCATGGGGCCGACATCGACATCGAAAAAAAAAAAAAAAAACTTTGATGCTCATGGATGGTGGAACACACTCAAAAGGAGACCGGACTTTGCACACTTGACTTTTGCACAAAAGTCCAAGTGTGGGGAAAAGATGGTGAAAACCTCAAGTTCCATACACCAAAGGCGTCATACAAAAAAAAAAATGATGGTGAATAAAAGACGATGTCACCCCCGCTTCTTGCTGAAAAAAAAAAAAAAGAAAGAAAAATAATAATAATAAAAAAAATAGAACAAAAAAAAAAAAGAGAAAAAGGATTGAGAAAAAAAAAAAAAAAGAGAGTGTTATCGAAAAAAACACATATATATAGAAAAAATATATAATAAGAGAAGAGAGGAGCAAGGTTGGCCCCGCATGGTCAAGATACATACCATACCAAAGTGTTTGCTGACTCCACCCATCATTGCTTCAACGAGCAAGAAGGGTTTGTCTCTCATCCTTTGCTACTACCATCAAGACCCATGGACCATACACACAAAGTTGTGTGTGTGTGGCCTAGTCTTATGGTACACTTGGACAAAAACCATCATGCAACCGCAACATCAACCTCGACGTTTTATCCACAAATGTTGTCGGTACATATATCCGTGCACGCAAAAGAAATAAAAGTTGGCCAACACTCTTCACTCATTTTTGTCTCCATAGAACCAAAACTTTATGCTTCTTATGTTTATGTCATATGCTATGGTTTGGGTGTTTTCACATGTGCTTACATGAGTTACATCCATAGATCTTTTTAAATTGAGCATGGTGCTTAGGTTAAAAAGATCTCCTTTAATCAAAAATTCGACATGGTGTTGGATCTTGATTAATGAACTTAGAGCTTTGTTGTCATGATCTATGAGAGTATCTTTTGTTGGAGATAAATCAAGGCTATGCTTACACTTTGCTTCTTTATGATTAGCCTTGCTTGAGTGATGCTTTGTTGTGAACAAGTAAAAATAAAATAAAATAAAATAAAATAAAGCTCTCATAATAAAAGCTCCACGGTATTCTTGCCGATAGAGCCATGTTGTTGTTTTTGTTTTGTTTTCTTTGTTTAAAATAAATAGGTACAAGAATAAGTGTGGGGAGATCTCTCAAGCATATAAGCACACCCATCCGAGATCTCCCCAACACAAATGCACGAGCCCGAGCAATTCACGATAATGGAGAAGGACGAGACAAATGACTACTCTTAACTCCTTCCTCTTCAAACGGTGGTTTGTGCAAAACTCTCACTCTCACATATCATAATAATAATAATAAAAAGCAGAGAGAAGAAAAGGAGGGGAAATAAGAGAAGAGGAGAAAAACCTTCAACCCCAAGTTCTTTGTCCTATTTTTGTGATGACATCAAAACACAAGCTTGGGGGAGCCTCCAACCACGCGACCAATCACAACTCAAATCATTGCGTGCTCAAGCTAGCATAACCATGAAAGGTAAGTAAAGAGCTAGCTTGGGGGAGGACTCTAAGAAAGGTAACGTGTATCTCACATTTTGATTATACTCTCTATGTCATGAAATGATGAGTTATACTAAAAAAAAAGGGGGAGACAAAATTCCACTCCTAATACATATGAGCTATGAAAATGTTTAGTCTTAGTCCCTTGTTGAAATGATGAATAGTTGCTCTGTCTTATGTTTTGCCTGTGCCTAGTTTATAATTCGAATTTCTCTAAAGTTTGGGTTTAGTGGCTAAGTCCAAAAACTCATCCCCGAAAATCTGATTCATGTGGGTTGCATAAGCTCTATCTAGTCTAAGTTGTTGCCAAGTATGATATGGTACAAATAGATTTGCTATGACTTCATCCAAAAGAGAAACTTGACATCCGGGAATCTACTTTGAAAGAAAAGAGAAATATGGGCTATGCTAATAAAAAAAAAAAGAGAGAAAAAAAAAAAAAAGAAAAAGAAAAATGAGATGAAAAATGGACACGTGTCCGAGGCGAGTAGAGCCCACATCTCTAAAAAAAAAAAAAAGAAAGAGAGGAAATAAAAGACAAAAGTCTAGGGCGAGAAGAGCCAACCTCTCCAAAAAAATAATATACATATATATATATATATATATATATATATATATATATATATATATATATATATATATATATATATATATAGCAATAAAGCCCATACTTTCTCGGAAAAGTATTTACATTTATAACCATTCTATCTCGCAACCGCCAAGACATTGAGAAAAGCTAAAAAGCCCCGCTACGATGAAAGGTAATAAAGGGTGAGAAAAAGATGTGCCATTTTATTCAAACTCTAGTAGAAAATCTTATTATAACCCTGACACTTGCGAAATGTAATCGGCATAGTAGCAACTCCTGATCAACAACCAAATACTTATCTTTTGCTCGAGGGCGCGCAAAGGGTAAGCTTAGGGGAGTTTGTTGACGGTCACCAACTACATATTTTTAACGTCAACATCCTGCCATAAAGGGGTGAAACTATACATTATCATACTCATATACATTTATAACTCACATATTTCCACTTGTAGTGTCCAAATTATTATTGTGCAGATTTATATAAGAAACAAGTGGAAAATATACCAAAAAGGCGCCTCCCTGGAAAGCGCATTCCTGAAGAACACCATTCCAAGGAAGAGTCTCTCCCTCTCCTCTAAGAGAGCTCTCCCCTCTACTCTACCCCTTCACTCCAATGGGCTTAGGCCCACATTAGTAGTAGAGAGATCGGTGGAGGAGAGATGTGAAGGGCTGAGAGCGGGGAAGTGCCGGACTTGTCGGTGTCTCCCCAACCTTGTACCTCGGTGGATTCAGACTTGGCTCCTTAACGGGATCTTGGCTAAGTAAGCTTCCACGGTTCTGATAATCTTTATTGTCTTTTGTTTATCCACGATTTATCTACTTGTTTGCGGGATCGATAGTCGTTCCTTCGGGGCGGAACTCTAGTGGTGGAACCCTTTGACCGGGGAACCTGGCAAACACTAGAGTGATAATCACTAGCGTAGACGTGGTGTTTGGGCTAGCGGTTTTCTATCTTTTGCGGTGCATCCCATGGTTGAGGGGGTAGGCGGCTTGGTCATGATAAGCCTTGTCCGTCCCTTGAAATCCCCCCACGTTCGGCTGTGTCGTAGAGCTAATTGCCGGACTCTGCCCGGTTTGGGCGAGGGCCGGTGCCCGAAGTGAACAACTAGCTCTGGAGACTGGCTAACCATAGACCTTAAAGGTGTAGGGACCCTTCTCGATAATCCTCCCCATCTTTGGCCTTGTGTGTCCTTGGGCGAACTAGTTAGGAGAGAGTACCTCCGTTCCTGTGGAAAATACAATACCGAATATTTTCAGTGAAAGCTACAACGACAATTACATGCGCTTGCGGATTCTTCCTCAAGCGACGTTAAGAAACGTCAACATACGCGCGAGCCTGTACTAAAGAAAATAGGGGGACGCCCGCTTTGTCTAACGCGGCTACCCTCCGATACTGTGAGCCTCGCGCACTAAAGAAAATAGGAGACGCCCGGCTGTCTAACGCGGCTACCTCCTCCTGTATGAAACCTCGCACTAAAGAAAAAATAGGGGACGCCGCTGTCTAGCGCGGCTACCTCCGATACTGCCAGCCTCCATACTAAGGGAAATAGGGACGCCCATTTGTTTAACGCGGCTACCTTCGAAATCTGAAGTCTCGCACTAAGGAAAATAGGGGCGCCGCTGTTTAACGCGGCTACCTTTCGAAACGCCTTGAGCCTCGCACTAAGGGAAATAGGGAACGCCCCGCCCATTAACGCGGCTACCTTCAAAATCCGCGAGTCTCGCACTAAGGAAAACGAGGGGCGCCGCCGTTTAACACGGCTACCTTCGGCGCGCACGAGCCTCGCACCAAGGAAAATAGGGGCGCCCATGTTTAACAGCGGCTACCTTAAACGCGAGTCTCGCACTAAAGGAAATAGGGGGCGCCGCCATCTAAAACGGCGACCTCCCGAATCAACAAGCCTCGCAGTAAGTAAAATACAAACACGGACAACCCTCTACCAAACATTACACTTTCAGTCAACCATCAACAACAAAAGTACATAGACCTCCGAGATCGAGCAAATCATCGACCCCCCGCACACACGTCCCGCCTCTGAGAGGATACAACCCCATGCAAGATAGCTCTAACTAACACCTTCGCGACACGTTCGACAAACTCCTCTACATCCACCACCTCCACCAACGGCTCATCAACATAATTGCATGACTCCGGTATCAAAGGCTCCGACAGAATAAGTGGAAGATCACCTCTCAACACTCGATGCCGGTACACCCTCCGCATATCGCTCCACTCGAAGCCCACATCCTCCTATTTCGGAACAACAACCCGGCCTCCGCGGTCGATCCAACAAGCCGCATGGCCAAGCGCGATGGCAACGGCCTCGTCGTCCTCAATGTCATCTTCCACCACAGTGGCGCTGGGGCCAGCCCCGAAGAGAACTCGCTCCACTTGGCGGCTCGTCAAATCATGAGACCGCCAGAAGGCCTCCGAAGCCTTATTGGCTATGTCGTACTTTCGAACCCTGCCCCACCAAAATCGCTCGAAGGGTAGCCTAGGGAATCGCTGCATGGCGTGAACCCAAGTCTCCCCCGAGATAAACACATCCTGGCAATTCATCATCAGCGGAACCACGTTGAGTACCCTCCGCGCAGGCCCCCCGGGTACCTGTGCGGCCAACATAGTCAACCATAGAGCACTGTCAGCCCCCCTCCTACAACAACCAACCGTAAAAAGAAGAAATGTAGCCAGATTAGACAACTACTAAGAGCAAGAAATAGCGAAGGTACCAAAGCCACCAATTCATCATTCAGCTTTAAAAGGCCCGAAGGCCATAAGTTTGAAAGAGCACGAACAACATAGTTAAAGAAAGTAAATCCCAGAAAGCCTATGGAGCCCTAAACCACCTCAACTTCGGAGGTCGCAGCATCGGCAGCCGGAGGGGTCTCCGAAGGCACGGTAGAGGCAGACACCGCGGTCTCAGGGCACGGTAGAGGCAGAGGCGTCGATCGGTGTTGATCGGTAACCAACGACAAATTAAAAAACCGTCAACACCACACCAAAACAACCTAGAAATAGGGATTTCAACTAACATATTCCAAAGTTTTGGTGTTTATTTGGACTTGCGGGTACAAACTCAAGAATGATCACTTTGGGCCAAAATTACAAAGAAAAAGAAATAAAATCAATAAATAGAAAAAGGCCCAAAGGAGCAAATGGCAAGCCCAAACAAGAATCGGGACAAAATGTCAAAACCAGGCCGGGCCAAGACCACCGGACAACTTCTCACGACAAGGTGGCCCGGCTGCCGGGTTCGAGCCAATGGCCCCCCGCAGGGTGTAGCGCACCACCACTGTGCGGCCGCACCCCTCGGCCGAGGCGGTTCGGGCCCAAATTCGGGAGGCGGTTTGTTACCTTCCAAAAGCCCACTACTACCGACGTTGGATGGTCGGTTTGGCGATATGGAAGGTTTTCCTAGGTCGGTTTTGGTGTTTTTAGCACTTAGGCCCCTCCCCTTGTGTATAAATAGCTCCCTCCTTCACCTCTCTACACAACAATTCCAAGGAGAAACCAGTCCACTTGTGCAAGAGACTAGAATTAGATCTTCTTCTTCTTCTATTTCTTCTTCTATCTTCTAATTCTAGAGAGTGAGAGAGGGAAAAGCTAGAAAGAAGCTTTGTTCTTTCTACCCGGAGTTCTTGGTTAAGCCCTGTTGTTCCTTCCTAGGAGGACGGAGTGCGGGACTTGTCGGTACCACTTGGGCTTGTACCTCTGCAAGCTACTTACACTTTGGTAAGGAGTCTTATGATTATCTTGCGGCTACTTAATTTCCTTCGTATATTTCTTAGCCGTTGTAGACTTGCGGGATTGGTAGATTGTCTGTCTTAAGAGCGTTAGTTCTTGGTGAAGGAACTCTTTGATGGGGAACCTTTGGCCAACATCAAGAATCTGTGACCAATAGAGCAAACGAGGTGTTTGGACTAGCGTTCACCTACCTTTTCGCGGTGCATCCCACGGTTGAGGGGGTAGGCGGCTTGGTCGTGACAAGCCTTGTCCGTCCCCTTGAAATCCCCCACGTTAGGGCGTGTGTCGTAGAGCTAATTGCCCGGGAGCTGCCCGGTGGGCGTTGGCGGTGCCGGTGAGTAGACAAACAGACTTTAGGAATCACGCACGGAAAACTTAGCCTATAGATACCTCGCTACTCTTAGAAAACAAACCCTTACCTTAGGTTGACATAGACCCGAGAAAAGCTGTGCCGCACGACCGTCCTTGTGTAAAATACGATACCACGCACCACACGGTGAAGTGCTACAACGGTATTTACGTGGCGCTGCGGATTTCTCTCGTGTGCGTAAGAAACACCAACAAGCATTTCTAGCGCCGTTCTTGGGGGGCGGTTGTCGTAGTTATATCTCGAGCCTAGTGGACTGTGTGATTTGGTAGTATCCTTTTAAACAAAAATACCAAAAGAGTTCCTGTTACTCATGGAGCAACCTACCCTACAAATCCCGTCCCACTCCTAAGAGGCGAGCTTTCGTAGAACCACGCCCATCTGTGAAGCCAATCACGGCTTCGAGTATGAGCTCCGGCCGGCTCTATAGCCATGGTTCCGGGCCCGAGCCTTTTCGGGGCTCGGAATATGAAAACCCCTATCATCACTTACGGGGAGTTTGGCAGCTCGTGGCTGCGATAATTGCGAGCATGACACCGCGACACGCCGAGGTGAAAGTTGTTTCCGTTCTCTCTCGAGAGAGGGCAACTCAATGGTACCCCATAACGTAGGGGCCGGTAAACGGAGAATGGGAAGAAGCTGCGAAATAGATTACGTGTAGCGTTCTACCCTATATCGAGAATCACGGCCCTGCGACAAGAGATACTCAACTTCCAACAAATAGAGGGTGAAACCTTAGGTGCAGCACAGGACGGTTTACCACGCTTACGATCCGGCCCCGGACACTGTCCATACCAAACCACGTGCTTTTACGGCATTTCTAGCTAGGATTGGACGGGGGCAAGCGCCCCTCTTTGCTTGATTTAGTCATTTGAGGGTCATTTTCCCATAAAACCACGCGAAGAGAAGCTCTCCTAAACCGTATTCTTGAGAATACCCTCCGCTAGAACCCATCCGAGTAGAACCCAAGCGAGAAACGAGAGGAAGTCTCTTCGGTGATGCGAACCCGTTAAAACCTTAGAGACCCTCGCTGAACCAAAACCAAAGGAGACCACATGCATGGATCTCCCGTTCTTCGAGGTTGACTTTCTTGATCAATTCGGTGACACCTCGAAGTACGAACAATGGAAGAAACCACCTGTCCCCGCTAGCCACTCAACAACCCCCGGATAAATTCTTTCTCCGAGAGTCTATTAAGGAGCTAACGGCTATAATGAGTACGGAATGGTTACGGGAGGAAGGACCTTCTTTCGAAGAAATTCGGATAATTGGCCCCTCTACACCAATCCAATGCGAATATCGGGGGGAAACATGGTGGAAGTCATGTATAACCCCCTGTGGGGGTAAACATAATGTCCAAAACCTCGCACAATCCCAACTGACAAGGAAGTTATTAGGACCCCCACAACACGGACCTTGCGCGTAGCACCACGCACCACCATTATTAAAAGCCGTGAGGTTATGCATGAACAAATCTTCCTACATAAGGATGTCAAGTTGTCTTTAGATTTTCATATTTTTGATGTCCAAGACTTCGACATCCTGATCGGGCATCCCTTGGAAAAAGATTCTTGATCTATCAACATCCGGGGATTTAGATGTCAAACTTCGGAAAGAAAAAGTTCTCTATTCCGGTTACTCGAGCCAAAAACTTCGGTGAATGTAACCCTTCCTTGAGTACGACACGCCCGAGGAGATCATGGGAGTTATGCTATATGAGAACCGAAGCAGGACCTAGAAAAAGACGCCCAATTCTTCATTGAAGAAGAGGACGATTCGGGGGAACTCATAGAACTTCCCAAAGAGGAAGAGCTAACTTCGGCCTCGGTTGAGCTTAAACCCCTACCCCGGGCCCTACGCTATGTCTTCCTAAACGGCGATTCACAAGCACCGGTCATCATAAGTTTAAGCTTAGTGACCGTGAAACCACCCGACTAATAGCCATCTTAGAGAAACACAGATCGGTCTTTGGGTATTCCCTTCAAGATCTAAAAGGGGTAAGCCCGACGCTATGCACACATCGCATTTCTATTGACCCCGCCGATTACCCCATCATGCGAACCCCAGCGTAGGCTCAATAATGCGATGCGTGAAGTCGTGAAGAAGGAAGTTCTCAAGCTTCTTCACGCGGGATTATCTATCCCGTACCACCGCGGTGATTGGGTTAGCCCGGTCAAGTGGTCCCTAAAAAGGGAGGAATGACGATCGTTGAGAATGCTAAAAACGAACTCATTCCACAAAGACAAGTCACGGGGTGGAGAATGTGTATTGATTATAGAAAAACTTAACAAGGCAACAAAGAAAGATCACTTCCCGCTGCCCTTTATTGATGAAATGTTGGGCCGGTTAGCAAAACACTCTTTCTTCTCGTTTCCTTGGCCGGGTATTCTGGCTACCACCGGATCCCGATCCACCCCGATGACGAGCAAGACCACGTTCACAAGCCCATACGGAACCTATGCCTCCTTGTAGAATGTCATTTGGGGTGTGTAATGCACCGCTTTTTCAGCGGTGCATGATGTCTATCTTCTCGCACATGATCGAAGAAATCATGGAGGTCTTCATGGGCGATTTCTCCGTCTACGGTGAAGACCTTCGAAAGTTGTCGAAGAACCTAGGCCCGGGGTCTTGCAAATGATGCCAAGAAAAGGACCCGGTACTTAATCGGGAAAAGTGCCACTTCATGGTCCGAGAAGGCATGGATTCTCGGGCATCTCGTGTCGAGAGGGGGATAGAGGTAGACAAAGCCAAAATAGGCGTTATCGAAAAGCTACCACCCCCATTGAACGTCAAAGGTATCCGTAGCTTCCTAGGACACGCAGGGGTTTTATAGGAGATTTATAAAAAGATTTTTCGCAAATCGCTAGACCCCTTACGCCCTTGCTAGCCAAGGATGTACCCTTTGACTTCCACGGATGAGTGCTTGGATGCTTTCGAAACCTAAAGAAAGCACTCATCTCGGCTCCGATCATCCAACCCCTGGTTGGTCATTGCCATTTGAAATCATAATGCGATGCTAGCGACTATCTTTGTTGGTGCGGTCCTAGGACAAACTAAAGACAAAAAGCGAAGATGCCATCGCATATGCTAGCAAAACTCGCCAGAGCCCGGCTTAATTACGCCACAACGAGAAAAAGAGCTCTGGCGAGAGTCTTTGCTATTGAGAGTTTCGATCCTACTTAGTGGGCGCAAAATAATTGTTTACACAGATCATGCCGCCCTTAAAGTATCTTCTTACCAAAAGGATCACGAAACCTCGCTTGATCCGCTGGATTCTTACGCTTCAAGAATTTGACATCGAAATAAAAGATAAAAAAGGAGTAGAAAAATACGGTTGCGGATCATTTATCGCGTATCTGGTAACTAACATCGGGAACTACCAATCAACGACTACTGGCGCGGCGACATGCTACTCAAGGTGTCGCACTTCAACCCATGATGGTACGCAAACATTGTGAATTACATGGTTGCGGGCTATGTACCACACAGGAGAACAAGCCGAAAGCTCAAATGGAGAGCGGCGGCACCTATGGGACGACCCATATCTGTCAGGGGTGTGTGCGGACGGCTTGCCGAGAAGATGCGTACCCCAGGGAGGAAGGAATGCGGATCATTGAAAAATGTCATGCATCTCCCTACGCCGGGCATCACGGGAGTATTCCGCACACAAGCCAAAAATTTGGCGGTCGCGGATTCTTACGGGCCGGCGATGTACGGCGACATGAAAGAGTTCATCGAAGATGCTACAAGCTGCCGAAGACTAGGAACATCACGGCTTCGTGATGCAATGCCCCTACATTACAACCTTCAAATAGAAATATTTGATGTGTGGGTGTTGGCGTTTTCTTAACGCAAATGAAGAGTTCATAGCGCGCACGGAAATGCCGTTGTAGCTTTCACCCGAAGTATTTAGGGTATCGTATTTCCACGGGGGAAGGCATGGTGTAAAGTCTCTACTATGAATATGGACAAGATAACACGACTATGCAATAGACCGGAAGCCATAACGGGGATAAACCAAATGGTAAGATAACTTGACACACACACTTGAATCAATCTCAAGGATAAAGATAAATAAAAATGAATGAAAGAATAAATCTAATAAGGAGCGAGGCATATCCTAAATAGCTATGTTAAGGCGGTGGATATACATACATGCTTTTTGTAATGTTAGAGATTCTAAGTTAAGTTAGCCATGGTTGCTATTTTCTCACTTCGACCACCTGGGCGCACCCAGTGCCCAAGCGATACCGCATAGCATCTACTCCATACGAGGCGTGGGGGATTACAAGGGCGGATTTTGTCACCACCGCCGCCTACCACCTCATCCGTCGTATATGGACCGGCCCGAAGGTAACCTCTAGCTTAGACACCACGTCTACGCTATGGCCACTACTCTAGCGTGTCGACAAGGCTTACCCGTCCCCGGGTCCTTCTACTAGAGCACCGCCTCGAGGGCGGGCAAATAACCTATAATCAAAAAGGCAACTAAGACTAATTCAAAGTAGAACTCAATATCTCAACTTAGCTCTTGGTCTAAACATGTATGTATAACATATTAAGCATAAAGTTCTACGCGACAAGATCATAACATGAAAACTATATACTAATTCATATCTTTGAGATCATATCATAAGAACTATACTCTAGTTCATAAAGCATAACTATATCGATAAATAAATAACAAGAACAAGATGAAGAACTCAATATTGATCATACCGAATACTTCTAAGATGTTCTTGATCTCCATGTACAAGCCTTGCCAAGCTCCTACTACAAACTAAAAGGTAAAAGATACAAGTGGAGGAGAATGACTCACTGTGGGTGTGTCTATTATAAGTGAGGAGTGCCTCTCTTTATATAGTGGAGAGGAGGAGGGAATGGAGGGCTCTCCTTGTTTTGAGGTGTTCTTGGCGGGAACGAAAGTTTGCACCGCATGCAACCGCCCAGCGTAAAACCGCTCCAAACCCGCCCGAGAAAGGGCGGGAACAGAGGGCGAAAATTTGCGCCGACCGACCGCCAGCGATCGCCGGCCCCCCCGGGCTTTGCCTCCCCGCCCGGCCTTCTCCTGTTGCGTTTTTGTCCTTCAAATGTTGGGCCTATGATGGTGCATGGGCCAAATTGTAATGCGCTGGGTTTGGTCCTCTTGATTGATCCACTCTTTGGCGTCTTTTATTCAATGCGCTTTCTAATTTATTTGGCGACTTTGTACCTGTTTCCACTTTTATACACGAAGACATAATTTCTACTGAATACAAGTGGAACTAGGTTAGAAGTAAAGGTATATGTATCATAAGTTTGCCCTTTTTCTCATGAATTGGATAGAGGTTGGCGGTATAATATACTGATAATGACCGCCAACAAGTCCCCAAAAGCAACCTTTGCTCGTCCCGAGCAAATAGCTAAGTGTTTGGTTGTTGAGCGAGGGGTTGCTACAATGCCGATATATTTCAAAATGTACCATGCTCATAATAAAGTATTCTTCCGTTGTTTAAATAAATTGGCATTTTTATCTATCCTTGTTTACTTAAATCATATGGGGCTTATAACATTCTCCAAACTCTTGGGTTATTGCAAGATAGAACGGTTTTCATAGAAACACTAGTCATTCATCCTTTGATTGATCATTCATGCGAGATTTTTTTTTTTTTGTAATGATTCCTTAAATCATCTCAGGTGTGCAAACCATAAGGAGAAACAAGTCATAAGCCTTGATCAAGATGTGCAAGTGAAATTTTATTTCTTTTTTGATAAGGTACGGGCTAGCTCTTATTTCTTTTTAGAGAAGTGGGCTCTACTCGCCCTCGGACACTTGTCCATTATTCTTCTCTCTCTCTTTTTTTTTTTTTTTAGGGTATCGAAGTACCCATTGTTTTATTTTTTTTCGGACACACGTCCATTTTTTCTAGCTTAGCCCATAACCTATTTTTGGCAATGTGAATGTGAATCTTGATCAAAAGCGTATGACGGTGTCTCACATAGGCTATCATGAGAATTTTGATCATTAAGGAATTTTGGAAATTATTCTCCAGAATGATGAATCTCTCTTAGAACAAAATCATAGTAGATTCTATTTTTACCATATCATATCCGGCAATAGCTTAGAGAAGAATCATGTGTTTGCATACCCACAAATCATTAAGTTTTAGGACAAGACAAGTTAAGCCAATAAACCTAAAACATTGGGGAATAGAATGTTATGAACTAGGTGCAAATTGAACTATAGACGAGCAACTATTTATCATTTCAACTTCAGAGAAATTAAGCATCCTTATACTACACATTGGAGTGGAATCATATTTTTGTTCTTTTCATTTTTTTTTAAAAAAAATGAAAAAAAACTAAGAGATAAAATAAAATGATAGGGGAGATAGGTACTTACCTCCGTGGGGGTCCTCCCCAAGCTAGCTCAAACTTCGATGGATCGGGGTTGTACCCCGTACTTTCTTGGCCTTACCTGCATGGTTAGTGTATGGTAGATTCACGAGTGGACTTACCATCCTTTGTGATTTCCTCGGTTTCAAAGCGTTATGCGGGAGGGAGCAATTGAGCAAGCTTGGTTTTTTTTTTTTTCAACGGGAGGACAACTTCACCAACTTTTCATACTCAAACAAGGCTAAGATAAATATGTAAGGTAAGTCTAGCCTTGTTTTATCTCCTTCATAAAGTAGCTCTTTGTTTATGAAGTCATCCCCAGGTTCATTAGTCAAACTTCAACGCCATGTCAAATTTTGATTAAAGAAGGTCATTTTAACCCAAGCACCATGCTTGATTTAAAAGACCTATGTATGTACCACATGTGCCCATGTAAGTGCATCCAAACCCGGATCATGTTTCATGAACAAAGGAACCAAGAATCTTTGTATGGAGACAAAAGTAAGAAAAAATGATTTGGTGAAGAATTACCTTTGCTTACCCGAGTGTGTATATGTAGCATCATTAAACTTTTGTGGCAATAGCTTGATTGTCCACCTCGGGGCGGGCCACAAGGCTTGATCGATCATCATTCACAATTTATGATTGAATTGTGAGTGATGAGTGTAGTCGTTCCGTCATATAAGATGATCATGTTTTCTCTTGGCGATGACTTTCTCTCCATCTGCATATAGAGTTAGTGTGTAGACATATATACTTATCTATGAGATAGTAGGGTGGAGGAATTGATGGTTCATTATTGATTTGTCACCCCGGGCTCGTGATGATATTTTTTTTATATTGTTTTTTTTAGCAAGGCAAGATTAACATCAATTTTTTCTTCTTTTTTTTTTTCGAGTTGATGTTGCTTCATGCCCTCAAGCATGATATGTCCTATGGTCTTCTTGATCTTAACCTTGAAATGGTTAGTGACAAGCATACAGAAGGTGCATACCAACTTGAAAACATGCCCTTGCTTTTATTAGTAGGATTTTTTTTTTTCAATATAAACCTGTCATGAACAATGGTTACTACACATGCATATCATCATGAACATGTTCTAGTAGATCATTCCTTTTAACCAATGCCTTCCCGCAACAACGGCGCTTGGAAAGCTTGTTGGCGTTTCTTAGCATAAGCAAAGCGAAGAGTTCGCAAAGCGCACGGAAATGCCGGCTGTAGCTTTCACCGGAAGTATTCGAGGTATCGTATTTCCACGGGGAAGGCATGGTGTAAAGTCTCTACTATGAATATGGACAAGATAACACGACTATGCAATAGATCGAGAATCCATAACGGGGATAAACCAAATGGTAAGATAACTTGACACACACACTTGAATCAATCTCAAGGATAAAGATAAATAAAAGAATGAAAGAATAAATCTAATAAGGAAGGGGGCATATCCTAAATAGCTATGTTAAGGCGGTGGATATACATACATGCTTTTTGTAATGTTAGAGATTCTAAGTTAAGTTAGCCATGGTTGCTATTTTCTCACCGACCACCTGGGCGCACCGGTCTGCCAAGCGATACCCCAAGCATAGCATCTACTCCATACGAGGGCGTGGGGGATTACAAGGGGCCGAGACGGGGCTGTCACCACCACGCCGCCTACCACCTCATCCGTCCTATATGGACCGGCCCGAAGGTAACCTCTAGCTTAGACACCACGTCTACGCTATGGCCACTACTCTCTAGCGTGTCGACAAGGCTTTACCCCCTCCCCCCTCGGTCCTTCTACTAGAGCACCCGCCTCGGGGGCAAAAGTAAATAACCTATAATCAAACAAAGAACTAAGACTAATTCAAAGTAGAACTCAACATCTCAACTTAGCTCTTGGTCTAAACATGTATGTATAACATATTAAGCATAAAGTTCTATGCGACAAGATCATAACATGAAAACTATATACTAGTTCATATGCTAAGATCATATCATAAGAACTATACTCTAGTTCATAAGCATAACTATATCGATAAATAAATAACAAGAACAAGATGAAGAACTCAATATTGATCATACCGAATACTTCTAAGATGTTCTTGATCTCCATGTACAAAGCCTTGCCAAGCTCCTACTACAAACTAAAAGGTAAAAGATACAAGTGGAGGAGAATGACTCTGTGTGTGGTGTGTCTATTATAAGTGAGGAGTGCCTCTCTTTATATAGTGGAGAGGGAGGAGGAATGGAGGGCTCTCCTTGCTTAGTGTTCTTGGCGGAACGAAAGTTTACACCGCATGCAACGCCGCGTAAAAAACTCGCTCAAACCCAAACCGCGGAGAAAGGGCGGAACAGAGGGCGAAAATTTGCGTGCGGCCGCCGCGCGCCGGCCGCCCCCTCGGGTGGGCCTCCCGGCCCCGGCCTTCTCGCCCAACGTTTTGTCCTTCAAATGTTGGGCCTATGATGGTGCATGGGCCAAATTGTGTGCGGCGTTTGGTCCTCTTGATTGATCCACTCCTTGGCGTCTTTTATTCAATGCGCTTTCTAATTTATTTACGACTTTGTACTGTTTCCACTTTTATACACGCAAGACATAATTTCTACGAATACAAGTGGAACTAGGTTAAAGTAAAGGTATATGTATCATAAGTTTGCCCCTTTCTCATGAATTGGATAGAGGTTGGCGGTATAATATACTCGATAATGACCGCCAACAAGTCCCCATTGACTACATGGGGCCATTCCGGAGTCCCATGATTGCGGTACATCCCGGTGGCGGTGGACTACGTATGTCGGTGGGTAGAGGCACTACCATGCGAGGCGGTGATGGCAAGCACGCGCCGCAAGATGTTCCATGAAATTATCTTCCCCTTTCGAACGCCACGCATGGTGATCGGTGACGGAGGATCGCTTTCAAGGACAAATCATTCAAGGCATTCTTGAAGGAGCTCGACTCTGCACAATATTGCTACCCCTTATCATCCGCAAACCAAATGGGCAAGCCAAAACCTCAATAAACAAATCAAGAACATCCCGCGAAGGCGGTCAGCGAGATGGGGAAAGGCCGGAAAAACAAGTTACCCGATGCTCGGGCATATCGGACGACCTACAAAGCCCCCATCGGCATGTCACCGTATCACCGGTCTATGGCAAAACCTACCATTTACAGGTTGAGTTGGAGCATCGAGCTCATTGGGCCATCAAGAAGTGGAATATGGACGTCGGACTTCATTTGGGAAGAACCGTCGAGACAAATCTCCGAACTTGAAGAATGGCGAGAGAAGGCGTACCATAGTACAAAGCTCAACAAAGAGCGCACAAAAAGATGGCATGATCAGCGTATCAAGATCAAAGAATTCACCACGGAGACAAAGTACTCCTATTCAACTCCCGAGTGAAGCTATTCGGCGAAGGGAAGGCGGGAGCAAATGGAAAGGACCGTGCACCGTCATCAACACATCGCCACATGGCGCGATCACAATCAAGATGACGCCGGTGAGATACAAAGGTAAACGGTCCAACGCCTTAAGCTTTTCTTGAGCCAAGATCGATCTCAACCGGAGCTTCGATAGAATAGATTTATGCTTTGAGAGTTAATTTGTGATGATCGGCATATAAAAAAAAAGGGAATGTATTTTTTATAATTAAAATTGTTACAACTAAAAATATATATATATATATATATATAAGGTAATAATAAAACATAAAAGTTATCTATATATTTTTTTACTTTGTTTTAAATAAAAAGTATTTACCTTGTTATTTTCTTTTTACTTCTTTGCCCTCACTAAAAATCATCTTTGGTCATTTGCTACACAAAGGATATTTACTTTCTAAAATTAATCAAAGCATAAACTATTTTCAAAATTTGAATTTGAGGATCAATTAGAGATCGGCAAGAAAGGAAACGTTTCTCATGCGGCAAACACCGATTCAAAACTTTTCGAAAAAGAAAGCGGATGTGGCCGAAAACCCGACCGGGGGCACAGTGGGTGGTGTAGCACACCACACAGTGCGCCCGCACTTCTCGGCCGGCCCCGGCCCTGGTCCGGGATTTAGCCCATCTCCTTCTCCTTTCTCACAACCTACAGATTAGTAAGGTTTGCTCCGCCCCAGATTTCAACTTTGCCAAACCAGAGAGGAGAATTTGTCCTATAAAATCCACCCTCCTCCTCTCCATTCTTCACACCATTCCTTCTTGCTCTTCTCCTCTCCTCAAATCTCTTTCTTCAAGCCAAAGAGCAAAATGCAATGGCGAGCCATGCCATCACTCTCTACAATTACGCAAGCTCACTTTGCACCCTCAATGAGGATGACTTGATCTTCCCTAGCGATGAGTTAGAACCATCCTCCGCCCCCTTGCTGTGCTCCCTCCCCCACGCCACTCATCCAAAGTGGAGGGAACGACTATGTGTCCACGGGCGGCAGGTCCGTGACACGTTAAGAGTATCCTTGGGCGCCCACCTGGCCCTACGGTGGGCACCACCCCGGCATCAAGAGGAAGGAGCCCGGCGGCCCGCCGCCGTACCACATCAACGAGACATCCTCCTTCCACACCTCGGACTACAGCTACCCGTACACCGTTTGTTCGGTGTCGACATGCCCACAGAGGGGGCGTGGGAAAGGGCTTATGAAGAAGCCAACTCCTACTCCAAAATGCGATTTCTCCAAGTGCTCCACTTACATTATCCCTCGAGGCGAATCCTAGAAAGGCCTCAAATGTTGTAGAAAGTCGCCGAGTAGCGGGGCCCTATGAGGGTACCCCCGCTACACCTAGAAAGCTCCCAATGTTTTTCGAGCAGGTTTCGAGGGTACTCCATCAACTGCACACAGCCGGGGGTAGCACGGTTCCTAAGGTCCCTTCACTAGCAACCTTAAACGCTAGAGTCAACTCTCTAAAACAAGCTAGTGAAAACCTTAACCGCAGAGGTAGAAGGGGCAGATTTAGAGAATGCGAAAATTAGGAAGGAATTAGACTCTTTACGCCTTAACTTCAAGACTAAGTCGGCTAGGGTTGCTCTACCTCTCTATCAATAATTAGGCGCGCACTAGTTTTAATTTTCAGCATTTCCCTTCCAATCATTTTGTAATTCCTTCAAGTGTGCGCCCAGTTTGAATTATTTATAAATTCAATAAAAATTTTATTATTATATTGTCTATGTCTCCACTTGTTTTTGTCCTTGTGCAAAAAGAAAATTAAAAATAGGTACAAAAACAAGTGTGGGCAGCGAGGCTCACGAGTCAAAGGTACGCAATTTGTTAAATTTAAATCTTGACTTGTGATTATCTTAAGTGCTAAAACTTGAACCAAGTTAACAAAACTCCATCTCTATGTCTACCGATTGATACATGGCATGCATACATTTTATTCCTTGCCAAAACCAAACTTTTGTTGAGCAACTATCCATTAGGGACCCCATGCTTATCTAAATAATTGATCTTTGTGATATGGTAGAATAACTTGACGCTTGCTCTCTTTTGCAATAAGACTTGGTTTTATCTTCGAAAATTTAAAATAAAAGCATGCTCATGGTTTGACCTAGCCAAATCCTACCAAAGCTTTGAACAATGATATGATTATCCACTATAGCTACTTCCCTCTTGTATTGAGTTTTGTCGGGGCTCCGTTGATCTAGCGTTGAGAGAGGCTCATACCCTCAAGATCGGAAAACTCGTACACCCACATATACATGCCAGTTCTCACAATGAGAATTGCGCACAACAAACATCTACGCCATCCACCAAATAAATACTCAATCATTATACCATGATCATCTCCTGTTATCAAGAAAATGCAGAGAGAAAGATACAGGGCTCTGAAAAAAAAAATAAGAGATGAAAAATGGACACGTGTCCGAGGGCGAGTAGAGCCCACATCTCCAAAAAAAAAAAAAGAGAAAAGAAAAAAGTAGCCTCGTATCTCTCCGAGGATATACAAAAAAAGAAAGGAAAAGATCATGAGTCAAGGAGTAACCACAAAGAAAAATATGTCATCCGAATTTTCCACACACTCTTGCACATTTCGATCTAAGGGTATGGCACCTCTTTCCAACGATCCGAGCTTGACCCGACAATATATATCTGAGGGTACGTATGCACCACTCCAATTGAAAAGATCCGCAAAAACCACGCAAAATAGGATGAGTGAGAGTGATACAAACAAGAGTGCTTTGAGAGGAAAAATCAAATAAGAGTGACTTTGTGAGAGTCAATACCATAAAGAGCAATGCTATTTCTTTCAAAAATTCAAAAACTTACCAAGTCTTTGCATAAGTAGTGGCAAGAAGATAGAAGTTCATCTTTGTTTCATTGCTCAATTATTCTAAGATAGCTTGGTAGCCACCATGAATGCTCACAAGGCAAGTAAGGCTTGGAATAACCTGTATGCAAGCTTACATCTTGGAGATTGAACCACTTTAGTCCATGTGCCTTCACTCGAGGACGAGTAAAGGGCTAAGTGTGGGGGAGTTTGTTGACGGTAACCAACGATAAATTAAAACCGTCAACACCACACCAAAACAACCTAGAAATAGGGATTTCAACTAACATATTCCAAAGTTTTGGTGTTTATTTGGACTTGCAGGTACAAACTCAAGAGTGATCACTTTGGGCCAAAATTACAAAGAAAAAAAAATAAAATTAATAAATAGAAAAAAGGCCCAAAGGAGCAAAATGGCAAGCCCAAACAAGAATCGGGACAAAACGTCAAAACCAGGGCGGGCCAAGACCACCATACAACTTTTCATGGCAAGGTGGCCCGACTGCCGGGGCCGAGCTGTGCCGGGCCCCCGGCGGTGGTCTTGCCAAGCACCACCTAGTGCGGCCGCACCACGGGCCGAGGCGGTCGGGCCCGGCCCGGGGAGGCGGTTTGTTACCTTCCAAAACCGACACTACCGACGTTGGATGGTCGGTTTGGCGCATATGGAAGGTTTTCCTAGGTCGGTTTTGGTGTTTTTTTTTTAGCACTTAGGCCCCTCCCCTTGTGTATAAATAGCTCCCTCCTTCACCTCTCTACACAACAATTCCAAGGAGAAACCAGTCCACTTGTGCAAGAGAGTAGAATTAGATCTTCTTCTTCTACTACTTCTTCTTCTATCTTCTAATTCTAGAGAGTGAGAGAGGAAAAGCTAGAAAGAAGCTTTGTTCTTTCTACCGGGAGTTGCTTGGTTAAGCCCCTCGGTGTTCCGCGGTTCCTAGGAGGACGGAGTCTTGGGACTTGTCGGTTACCCGCCCCCGCTTGTACCTCCGCAAGCTACTTATACTTTGGTAAGGAGTCTTGTGATTATCTTGCAGCTACTTAATTTCCTCCGTATATTTCTTAGCTTTGTAGACTTGCGGGATTGGTAGATTGTCTCGTTAAGAGCGTTAGTTCTTGGTGAAGGAACTCTTTGACCAGGGGAACCTTGGCCAACATCAAGAATCGTGACCAATAGTGCAAACGAGGTGTTTGGACTAGCGTTCACCTACCTTTTTTGCGGTGCATCCACGGTTGAGGGGGTAGGCGGCTTGGTCGTGACAAGCCTTGTCCGCCCCCTTGAAATCCCCCCACGTTCGGGCCGTGTCGTAGAGCTAATTGCCGGGAAGCTGCCAAATGGGCGTTGGCCGGTGCCCGAAGTGAGTAGACAAATGGACTTTAGGGAATCACCGCCTCGAAAACTTAGCCTATAGATACCTCGCTACTCTTAGAAAACAAACCCTTGCCTTAGGTTGACATAGACCGTAGTGCTTCGCCAAGGGCGACCGTCCTTGTGTAAAATACGATACCACGCACCACCGGGTGAAGTGCTACAACGGTATTTCCGTGCGCGCTGCGGATTTCTCCTGTGTGCGTAAACACCAACAACGGGCGGGCGGCGGTCGAAGCGGGCGGACGGATCTGATGTCAGGAGGAAGGGGCGGCCAGGTCACCCCTTCGGCCAGCGGCGGAGGTACCGAGAATCACCCCAAGAGCGACCACGGCACCTCAGCCCGTCAGCGTCTTGCACCTCCTCGGGCAGCACGGGAGCCTCGCGCCCGGGCCGCGGCAAAGCGACCTAAATAACACCAACCCAACACATAACACAACGAAGTAACAAACAAACAACAAGGAAAAAATGATTAAGCAAGGCAACTAACCTTTACGGCTGGGATCGGCGCCCGCAAAGTCGAGCCAGCTCCGTCCCCCTCGAACGGGCGCTGATGAAGGCCGTCGTGAGCGCTTCACGTCCCTCCGCCAAAGCCCACTTGCTCACGGGGCTAGGAAGTGAGCGGTCAGGTCCCGGCAATGCTCCGTCACGCGCACTCAGATGGCGGAGCGGCCCCTCAAAGGCGGCGGCGGCGGTCGGGCCCAGTCGGCGCGAGGCCACACCTTCGGCAACTCCCCCACCTCTCCCGCGCATCCAGGGCACCCACAAGCGGGGTCGGGTTCGGCAAATAGACGAAGGGCGGCCCCGAGGCCGTGAACGTGTCGAGGGTCGCCTTGAAGGCCTCTCCTCCAAGTACCACGACAGACTCGGTCGTTGAGCTTCTTGGCGAGGCCGTCACCTCCGCCCCCTCCCGCGCTTAGCGGCCTCCCGCGCCTCGACGACAAAGGCGCTCATTCTCCCGGCCCCAGGACCTCGCCCCCCGAGGTCCGTCACCTCCTTCCCCTTGGCGCTTCACCGTCGTCGACCTCCCTATACTCTCGGCTCCCGCCGGCTCTCCTTGAGCTCGTCGGAGGCCCTCCCCTCATGGCATCCCTCATGGTCGATAGAATCCGGCCCTCGCGGATGGCGCCCCCGCGTCGGCACCCGCCAGCCTCCACCGTCTTCACCTGTATCCTGCGTGGAGGTCGCGGAGGGGGCGGTTCGCCATTGCATCCGCCTCCCGGTAGGCGCACACGGTCGAAGACTCGGCCGATGAGCCTCGCTCAACCTCCCAGCCGGGCGAAGGGGGTGTGTCGAGGTCACACCATTATGTAGCTCCATGTCGACGATCGTCGATGCCGATGGTCTCCGCAACGTAGGGCAGCGTCGAGGGCCTCCGCTTCCCCAAAGTGCCTTGCCACGCCGGGGAGCCTCCGGTGGATCGTCCCAAAAATTGCGCCCCCGACCACACATGGCACCGCCGATAAGGGTGGGGCTGCCGCGTGCTCATGCGGAGGGCCATGGCGACCCACACCGCGCCGCACCACCACCGTCGCCGACATCCTTGTCGGCACCTTCCCCTTCTTCATCGGGGGCCCGCCATCACGGCCCCCTCCCCTCCTCAAGCTCCTCGTACTCGGGCCGGCGTCGGAGGCCCCTTCGCGTCGCCTCCTCGGCCCGCGGCGGCAGCCCCGTATCCCTCCGCCTCGTCGTCCTCATCGCCGGAGATGATGAAGTATGGAATCCACCGTTCGGGACCCGCCGGCCCCCGAGAGAAAACGCCCCTCCGAGTGGACCCCGTCGCTTCCCGCATCCATGGCGTCGGCGTCGATACAGGTCGGCCAATCCTCATACTCGACTTTGAGCAGTCGAAGACGCGGTTCACACCGGCGGTCACCCAGGCGGCGCGGATCCGCCGGATCTCAGGACTCCAACTTCCCAATGAGAAAGTCGGGAGCGAGCGGCCTCCTCCACCATCACCACAAACGGCCAAACTCCTCCTTGTCGCCCTTCGCCGCCTCAAGCGGCTCGGGCCAAATCTTCTCGAGATCAATCCTCACCGCCTTCGGCCCTTAGCGTACTCCACAGTTGCAGCCTCAGCGGGGGCACACCCCGACCACAACACCCTGCACTCGCCGCCGCGAACTCCTCTACCAAGTCCCGCAGCCTTGACGTGGCGGGGATTATGGCGCGAAGGGCGTCTACCTCCCATGCCGCCTCCGCCTTCCCTTCACCGGCTTAACCTTCGTGGAGGGGACTCCGGGTGCCGTGAGCCCCTCCCCGTGCCTTCCAGCGGTAGTAAAACCCGGTGGTCCACCGATCCGCGCCCACTTGCTCCGCGCCGTGGCGGGAGCCTCCACCCCGCCGCGAGGGATGAAGCCGCACACGCCGACTTGGGCGTGGAAGACCTCCGTCTCCGTCTCGCCTCTCCAGCCTCACCCGGTGCGCGGCTGGTAGTGCGGTGTGGGGCCGATGAAGCCATCCACCGTCGGCTCCGGCCCGACGGGCGGCACACCCACATACGTCTTGAGCCAGCGGGAAACACGACACCGTGAGGCCGGTGGGCCGGAGGTTAAACCTCCGCAACACCCCGGCACAAAAATCACACACGGGAAGCGGAGCCCGTGGAAAAACTCCTCGAACACGATGACTTCACCGGCTTCGGGCTTGGGATCGTCTCACCCTCCGAGCGGAAACGCTTCTTGTGGAAGAACTCATGGTCCTTCGAAACTTCCTCGAGACTTGTCGTGCTCTTTGCTCCGGGGAACTCGAAGCACTCGACAACCGTCTTTGGCCTCATGGTCTCCTTGATCCGAGCCATCGAAGGACCCTCCGAAACCCGGCAAGAAAGGGCAACCTCCGCTAAGAAAAGAAGGCGGACCTCGACGGTGCGCAGCGAATGAGCAAAAGCGTGGAGGCGGGGCAAAAGCGAGAGCGTGAAAGCGGAGAGAGAGCACAAACCCCAACCCCCACCAACCCAGGTACATATTTATAGGCCGGGCGCTGGGGCGAGCGGGACGCAGCCGCGACCCCCCAAGATCGCGGCCCGGATCCCAAACACACCCAACCCTCCGATCCGCTTCACGAGCAAACGAATGGCATCCACACACCCTAAACAAGCACAACCTGCCCCGATCCGTGGCACTCACAAGTAAACCAACACCGTTCCACCAAGGCAAGCAAACCCTAACTCCTAAGACGGAGACCCACCAAGCCAAACAAGGAAAAAAAGGGCCAAGGCCCACCTCATGAGGCCCACGAAAGCCCGGGGGCGCTTGTTGGCAAGGGCCCAAGGGATAACAAGCACGCCATCCCCTTGGGACCCTCCGGGAAAAATCTTTTGCGCTGCTCGCGCCCTCGAGGGAACCCAGACCTTCGAGGGCTGCTGTTGGGGAGGGCGACCCTCGCCGACCCCGGCGGCCTCAGCAGTCACTGAGGGGCCAAGGATTAATTCTCCCATAACAAATTTTGGACAGTCTTGCGGGATCGGCGGCGGAGGACCCTCCACGAACAAAAGCGAGCGGCGAGGCTACACCCCTCCTCCGGGTGGCCAGGCCTTCGGTCGGTGAAGCCTATAGCTAGGCAGCCCTTATGCGACAGGGGGAGGCGCCGGCGGAGGAGGCTCCCGGGGCCGCATGGGCCCAAACGGCCAGAAAAGGTCGTGAGGGGGTCCCCCGCTGCTGCCCCCTCCGCGGGCGCACCGGCCGGGTGGGCGAAGTAAAAAACCCTCGCTCCCAAGCCGGGAGGAGTTGGATGTGTATTTCCGTGTTAACCTTGTATGAATAGTTACTAGCCTTGCCCTTGTGGGGCCCGCCCAAGCGTGTGTCCTCCCACCTACCATGTACCAAATTATAAATCAGCCCCTCCGACCCCTTGTATTCCTATAAATACCCGGTGCGGGCTCGAGGAAATGGATCGGTTGTTGGCCAGTTTAAGTGTCATTTACTCGCTTTTACTGTGTTACCGGTCCCGCTTCACGCGCCTCCTCTCTCCGTCTCCGAGGCCGGGCACCCTCCGACCGCCCTGACCCACGGCAACTCCAGCGAGGGGCGGGGCGATCTAGGGCCGCCCAGCCCGTCTCGTTCGTAGTTTTTCGACTCACCACGGGGGAAGCCCTCGCCCCCTCCCCCTCCTCCTAAGCGAAGGCTAGGGGCGGAGTGATCCCCACAGTTCATCGCACTTCATTCGTAGATTCACCCCATTCACGAGGCCAATTTTCATGTCGAGAATGACTCCATTTGCCTTGTCCATCCAAATGCCGAGTAGTATGAATGGAAATCTAAGATCACAAAAGTTGTTTAGCGCAAAGGATGAATCTGAATTGGTCCCAGTTGTCCCTCATGGTCCCAAATGATAAGTATCGTGGAATATCAATGCATTGGCATCTCTCAATTGGTGCCCCAACTCGTTGTCACCAGAGTAGTTTCATAGGCATCCTTAATCTATACCTACTAATACTATACTAATATTAATAAAGAGAGAAAATTTCTTGAATACTAATAAAGAGAGAAAATTTCTTGACCAACTTTTCCGTCTGCCTCCCCGGCTCCCGCAGTCCATATATCGATCAAAAGTCCGACAACGACCTAAAGCTGGCCCAACACCAACTCAGAGTTTTAGTTTGCCTTGGAGTCCAGCCCGACTCCGACTAAACGCTTCTACTCGAGCGAATTGCATGCTGCCCCTCACCCTCGCTCATATATGTAAAGAGACGCGCGGCGCCGCATGACTCCATCGAAGGACCGGGGAAGGCAGCCTCGCCGACGTCCTCCTCGTGGCTGGTGAAGACGACTCCCACGCGCGACCTGAGGATGGCGCGCCGAGGAGAGGGCCGGCAGGGAGAAGCTGATGGCCCTGCTGCGGAGAAGCTTGATGGCCGGCCCGGCTGGGGAGAAGCTGATGGCGGTGGCGGCGTTCACGAAAGGTAAGATGCGGCGGTGGCGGCGTTCACACGAAGAAGAGACGGTCGCTACGAACTGCTACGTGCTGGGGAAACAATACCGTGTGGGTTTTTCCCCCTCAATTTTGGCAGTTTTTTTTGACAACTCAATTTTGGCACGTTAAAAATAACAAGCTAGGACATGTACGATAGAAGCGAATAGCTCAAATATTTTTTAACTTTTTCTCCAGATGTAAGGGCATGCTTAGCCTATTAATAAAGAGAGAAAAATTTTGCCATTTTTTCACCACCCTTTTTCTTCCGCCTCATCCGACCCGCATGGTTATATTATCCGTCGGCGAGTCAGGTTTGCCCTCCGGCGGCCGTGAGTCCAATTAGGATATAGGATTAGTTTGGAGGGCGTAACAAACTCATCATAAAGCAAAATACAAGTCGAATATGCTAGAAGAAAGAGAAAAAAGGGAGAGAATTTAGATAGTGTATGTGTTCTATTAGAATTTTTTAACCAAGCCTGAATTAAGTATGAACCACTATTCCAATCCCCAATTGGAGCAAATCAAGGCTACCTTGCATCCTGTATATCGAGATGAAATTGAAAGCACAAACCAAACCAAAAAAACGGGACAACCACGGACAAAATTAAACGGCCTTGGTGTTAGCCTTCTAAGTCTCCTTTCTCCTATTAAATTAAGTATTTTGGGAAACAATGTATATCTTTTCTATATAATATGAAATTCAAATATAAAAAACGAATTGGAACGTGCCATAATATTACTAGATACATCTTCAGCCCCATTTACATATGACTTATACAAACGCTGGTAGAGCGTGTCCAGACATGTTATAAAGTTTAACACCAAGATGACATGTTATAAATTTTAACACCAAGATGAATGCATGATACGATTGATGAATAAATTTTAAGCCTCATGACCTTAGACAACAAACTAAACGTCCCCGTAGCAACGCACGGGCATATTTCCTAGTTTATCCTAAAGTATGACCATAGCTACCTGGATCACTTAAAAGAATGAGCGGTTTCTTAGTGAAGGTGGAGTGAAAATCTAAACCCCATATCTTATAATCAGTAATTAGGATGATGTAGCATTATATTTTGAGAGAACATGCAGATACAAATAGAGACAAAGCAGTTTCAATCTCAAAGTAGTTAAGTTAGCTCAGACTTATATAAGGAGTTGCTTATTCATAGTATGAGAAACCTAGGATTTGAAATACTTCTCAAGAGTCCAGCAGCGAAACCATTGATTATAGAGCAACTGACATTTGAAGATATGCTCCAACACCAGTGAACCACGACAGCTAGAAAGGTATGTTTTCCACATATGGATCCTCCAAAGTAGGTTGCTGACAACATATGACAGGTCTTGTTATCAGCGCTCAAAAGCAACTGAAATAAAAAGGGGGTCAATATAGAAATATTAGGAACAACTTTTGGGTTGTAGTCTAGACTGACCAGGCACTTATTTACTGTGTTGCAGTAGCACAGAGGATCAACTCCATCAGGATACCAATTGCAAATCCAGAAACCTTGAATTACAAAACCAAGTGAACTATAGTTAGGGACCTTTAATTAGATAATGGTTAGTGCAAAAGAAAAACAAAGGTACTTTCTTAATTGCCTAATAACAGCTAAAAGGTTGAGGTAATTGGTTTTTAGAGGGACCTATAACTATAATCAATTATGCACACATATAGCCTGACAGTAGAAGGTGAACTCCTATGACTACCCTGGTGCTGTGTGTAGTCTGATAGGAAGGAAAGAACACTATAGGAAAATGCAGTGATTTAACTTGGATAGATTAAATGAATAAGTATAGGTTGAAAAAGGATGACTGTAGCGATTTAAATTTTTTTGTTGAATATGCAGGAGCCGTGCACTGTGCATCCTTGCATTAAGGGGATGAAAGTCCTAGAAATACAACAGACCTCTATAGCTAATTGTGATTGTGAAGCATGTCAGGCAATTGATCCACACTGCTGTTTGAAAGCATGTGGCTTTAATTGGAAAAATAGCCAATCTATTTTAGCCATGTCAGGCTATATAAAGGAAATAAGGCAATTGATAATCCCTAAAATTAAATTTCATGCCCTTTGTACACACTAAACCAGGATTTATCCTTTTTCACTTCAAACGGTGTGCAAGGTGTAGTCAGCAACAATGGTAAGGCATAACAATCAGTTACTGGATTAGAGATTACCTACTTCAATGTATCCAGAATTAGCTTCAAGATGGGTTTGTCGGCTGAGTTAATCTGGATAGAGCACTTAATTGGTCATCAACCTCTATCTGCAATAACCAAAGCCGGAAGATTCTTCAGATAAGAAGTAGCATGCAGCTTTGACCTCTAACTACCATAATTTCAATTTCAGTAATGGGAGGATTAATGCACTTTGTAGCAAGCAACATACAAGAGAGAATGTATCTACTTCCAGGCCACATGAATATTAAAAATAAATCATGATGAAGTCTTGACATACATGTTTTTTTTATAAGTAACCCACATGGTAGAAGCCTAAGTATAAGGAACTAAAAAATGAGAACTGTAGGTTAGTGCTAACCTAGCACCTCCATTAGGTACATATATATGAATCTAAATCTAAAAAGAACCAAAGGGCCTAACTGCCATAATTTTTAATTCAGTTGGCACAATGTAAGCCTAGAACAGGCATGGCGATTAGTGTCCTGTAGCTTCAGGCAAAAAGATGATGTCCAAATGACAAATGCACGAGCATAATGACATGGTGAAATAAAAAGCAACTTCTAAGTTTTAAAATCAACTAAAATAGCAACCGTGAAAATCCAATGAGTCTCAACAAGACTGGGGGTAAAGAGATTTACCAGCAAGGCAAAGATGAACCTGGTTTGGGTCAACCAATGAGGGAAACCAAAGCCAAGTTTTCAGACCAGTTACAAGGATGAAGTCAGAGACCTTTTTTTGTTACGAAAATCTGAGACTTGGCAGGCCTAAATCTGAACCATAGAATCCCAACATTAAATTAATCAAGCAAGGTAAAAATAATCCTACTATAGTAGCTGACATCAACCTGAAGGAAACCACTATGCAAAATACAAAAGCCATCGCTAATTAGGCACTTACATTGTAGTCGTGTGCCTGAGTGGAACCAGATAGGAAAAAGAATAATACATTCTTCAAAGCAAGACTAACACTAAACACATAATCTGCATCTATCACTACCAGCTTAGGATGATGGCATTAACCGAACATTTTTTTTCATATAAATTTGCAGAGGTAGTGTATGTTTGCCTATGCATTTGATAGGCACTGGATGGTATGTATATAGGCACACGGGATCTATCTTTTTTTAGAGAGTGTATCAGAAAAATAATAGATCATGTGGTTAATTTATATATTGGTGAAAATTTCTCTTTCCCTCAGGTGTACATGCTACATGGAGCTATTGTACAATGGAAGTTTTAAGCAGACACTATATCTTCATAATAGATTCGCAAAAAAAAAAAAATCCATACATATAGAAAATGAAATCAAGGACTCTGAGATATAAGGTGGCAAAGGAGATATAAGGATCATTTTATCCTAAAGAGTGAATTGAAATCTATGTGAAAACGCGCCTTGGCGTGCTCTTGAAAAAAAAAAATCTATGTGAAAACAGGCAATATGTCGAGCTGGGTCAATGGCAGCAAAATATGTGTCTTTCAATAGAGTATTCATATAAGGCGCGAGGACAGTAAAGACTAAAGAGTGAGTTTATAGTGCCCACAAATCAGTAAAAGTTATTTAAAGGTATAATTTAAGCAGTTATATAGGGGTCATTCATGAATCTGCCACTTCTAGGAACAGGAAGCAAAGAACAAAAACCTGGGTGATCACGGGGACCTAACCTAAAAACAAACTCAATTACTGTAGATAAGGGGCCTAAGTGGACTGAAATTGGATTTCGGTAAAATAGAGGGTTCTTTTAGGAAAAAAACTGGACCAATCAAAATAATTGGGGTGGCGTGGATGGTTTCCCCAGGGGAGTAGAATTTGGTCTTTACAGGTTTGGTCTTTATAGGTTTCAAACGTGGTGTATGGGCCTCGCTTTGAGCAAACTCGCTATGTCGGGAAGGGCATAGGTGTGAAACCGTGCAAGTGCTCCTAGGATAGTCCCATATCGTGAGACTAAAAGTCTGCCTCCGGGAGTCTGTTAACTCCGGTTGCAACCTTTTGTGTGAAGCGAGGACAAAAGTGCAAGAATTAATTAGCGTGTGTTATCCATTCAACGTGTAGAGTGAGTCTTCGTCGTCATCCTAGGTCGGCGTGTTACATTAGGGGCGGGGGCAGGGGCAGGCATGTTGCGGAGGGCATGTCGGGCGGGCTCGCCTGGCCGACGCTTAGCTTCGCCCCGCGTCGAAAGGGCAGGGCAGGGCTAACTTCGCCCGCGGAGGGCACATCGGGGCGTCTTTGCATCCCGGTGGAAGCCAACCGGAGGTGGGGAAGAAGCACCGATGGGAGGCGAGGCCGGATTACGCTGGAGAGTAGGCGACAAATCGAGCATCGATGTAGTTCTTGCGAGAAAAAAAATAGGGGAGTAGAGTAGGGGCCCAATATAAGTAGAGGGTCCGGGGGAAAAGTAGGAGACCAAAAAAAAATGGAGAGTCTACTAAGTTGCTAGAGTTGTGTTTTTGAACTCCACTACCTAAACACAGGTAGGGGGTCAAGTAGGGTGTCTTCTTTGGAGATGCTCTTACATGTCATCAAAGCACACCTCCAAACTAAGAAGGCATGTCATTTAAGCATTTAAATACATTAATGCTTTCTTACATTAAGGAAATATTTTAAATTGAGAATACATTAATGCTTTCTATTAAACAAATACTAAAAAGTATCTTCTCTTATGTTTATGTAAAAATATGCTTCATGTAAGTGTTATTAATCAAATGAACAAATTATTGGCCTTTCTCCAAAATATCTTACGGAAATTTCAGTTTAAGAATGTTCATTTCATTTATGTTATATTGAGTCTTACTCTCCCATCCCCAAATAAATCAATTTTTAGAATATGTGTCGGTCAAACATTTTTTAGGTTTGACTAACTTCGAAAAAAAAAAAATATTTATGGAATAAAATGAACAACCTATGAAATAATTTTATGATAAATCTAATAATACTAATATGGCAATTATTTGGGATGCTTGAAAGGCTTTGCTCTTGCAATCGCCCCAAAACCCCCACCGCTCCCGCCTTCCACCACCCGGCGGTCCCCCTCCCTTCTCCCCGGCATCACGGGGGGTTGAGGGAGTGAGGATCCATTGTTATTAATAAGTTTTTTTTTTTTTTTAGCGGTCGAGTCTTCAAGGTTCAAGGTTTCTCCGGAGATCAATCGAAGAGATTGGTCACGGCGTAAGGCGTCGTCAAGATCATCGATGGAGCAATGGAGCATGTCGTTTCTTCAGCGGTGATGGCAAGAGACTTCACCATTGATGGATAATAAGGTACTCCGGCCCTTCCTTTGTCTCGCCATTTGGTTCTATGCAGCCATGGCCGATGGGCTAGTGAGATTTAGTTTTCCAACGATATCTATCTCGGATGTCGGTTGGACTTGTGTTCTCTCATAACGAATCTCGTGAAGTCAACGGCGATGAGTTCGACGACGTAAACGGCGGCGTAATTTCATTATGTTCGCATGTGGAGTTTTAGCAATTTACTTCTCTTTTGCAAAAGTGATGGGTATGAGGATGACGCGGTGGATGGTGAGATGGCCCTATTCATTCAGATCGGAGCTTGCGTCCATGGCATATCCATTTGGGATGATGATCCTAGATGGTGGAATTTACTGACTTTTTCAAGGTTTCTTGTCTCCCATCAATGGAGGTGGAGTAGTTTGGTTTACTTCTATATATAATGAGAGGATGTAACTTGTTTTAGTATCAATGGAATTTTTTTCTTATCGCAAAAAAATAATACTAGTATGAGATCATAGTTTTTAATGGGTTTTTCTATAAATTCGGTAAAGTTTGAATTATAACAACTCTAGTAATTTATTTATTTAGGGATAGTGAGAGTAGTTTCATTTATCATCATTAGCCCTAAAATAGGCTTCCGTTGTCATGCTTTTGGCATACTAGTATGTATTATGTACCATTGTATGCTGTCTATAATCTTTTTATCTAAAATACTTTTTTTTCTTTTTGTCATAGTTTAAGTTCTCTCCAATCACACAACAACGCGCAAAAAAAATGTACCTAGTTAATTAAATGTTTGCCCCAGCTCACGGCAAGGCAACTGAGACCGCTGTGTTAGTATATGACGCGGCCTTTGATCAATTCTAACACCTTCGTGGTTCCATACCAAGCAGGGTCTTCTTTTTATGGTCGATGTCATTTCATATACTATCACCGAGTTTTTTTTTTTTTTTTTGAATTGGCATACTAGCACTGAGTTATCTATGAACAATAATAAACAATTAGCAACTTGGCCCGTCTAGCTCAGTCGGTAGAGCGCAAGGCTCTTAACCTTGTGGTCGTGGGTTCGAGCCCCACGGTGGGCGTGTATGTTTTTTTATCTTATTTTGAATTTTAATGAGCAAATTTTTCTGAACTCTTCACATTCAGGCCTTCAACGGATTTCACACTTATGAATGAATTCATTTTGTGCCCATTTACTGAGGCAAATGATGACTTTTTGTAGGAAATGTTTTGTGTTTTTTTATCAGCAAAAATTTTCTGAACTGTTCACATCCAGTCATTCAACGGATTTCACACTTATGAATGAATTCATTTTGTGCCCATTGGCTGAGGCAAATTGTGACATTTTTTAGGAAATGCAGTGCAATCTTACACAAAGTCCACAGCTTAGCACAACCTTGTTTCTTCTCTTCACCAAGAAAAGTTCCAAACACAAGGACACACCAGTCCCTTTTGACAGCACCAAACTGAGAAACTCACCGTACAATTACGCCAGCCCTCCTACCTGAACTAGCTAGACCAAGTTTTTCGCCTTTTTAGAACAGGGGGTGCGTGCGTGCCGGCCTCTACTCCATAGCCATCTACAATAATCTTGCCCATTATTTGCCTTAGCAGATGGGCAAACCGACGCCTTGAGGCTTCGGTTGCGCGAAACAAACTTACACAAGCATAAAAACTGTTACAACGTAAGTACACCAAACACCTATCGGTACGGTACAACATCCATCTCCTTCTTCAGGTACATTACCATTTGCAGTAGTTTTGCACTGCTGTTTCCTTCCTTCATTCTGGTTTAATTACTTGTTTCCTGCATCGTTCTGCTGCCGAGACCCTTTTGTGGGTTCAGTAACTGGCGACGATGAGCAGGCCGATGGCGGTGACGATGATGGTTGACGGCAAGCCGAAGCGGAGGTGGCTCCAGAAGGTGAGGTTGTACCCGAAGAACTGTGCCCGCCGCGCCTGCTCGCAGACGATCAGGTTCGCGGCCGAGCCCAGGAGAGTGAGGTTGCCGGCCACCGTGCTGACAAATGCTAGTATGAGCCAGGCTTTCTTCTCTGACTCTGGGGAGATTGCAGCTGCTGATGCGGCCACTCTTGTGCCCAGCAGCAGAACTGAAACGATTCAAGTTTCAGATAATATTCAGACGTTTGTTTGTTGGATAAATAAACTCTAAAACTAAGTTTCAGAACAACAGATATTAAGCCTCATCGTCAGTAACATTTGAAAACAAAACAACAGATTGAAGGTAGTAATAATCAGGGTTCAGTCAGGAGTAATACCAGTTGGAACGTTTGAGGCCACATTTGAAAGCACAAGAATGACGACTGCGAGAAGCGCCGTGCCTTTGGCACTGTCGATTCTCGAGTAGGGTTCAACCAGCTCCCAGAGCGCATTGGGTATGCCAGTCCTGTTGAAGCCTTCGACTGTTATGAACATCCCACAGAAGAAGATCAACAAAGAGTATGACACCTGCAGGTAAATCATCATCATCAGTGCATCATGCTTGGCTATATATGTGAAAGAAAAATGCTCTAGTACGTACTACTACGTAGGAGGCAGTACAGTACCTTCTCCAGGCAAGCCTGTGCGTCAGTGAAATCGAGTGCAAGGAGGACGAGAGCAGCAGTGATGGCCGACCACGACATGTTGAGCCCCATGAGAAGCGCGACGAGCATCCCAAGTGTGGTGAGATACACGGCGCTCTTCCACACGAGCACCTTCCATCTCTTCTCCTTGACGTCGGTGCCGTCCTTGCCCTTGACGCCGTCGTCGGCGTCAGCCTCGGGCGCGTCCTCGATGATGACGCTGCGCTGGTGGCTGGTGGTCCTGGTGATCTTCCTGGGCCCGACACCGCCGCCGCCGCCGCCGTCGTCGCGCCTGTCGGAGACGGTGGACACCTCCACCATCTCCTGCGACATGCTGGAGGCGCGCATGGACCGGATGGCGACCTGGATGTCGCCCTCCGAGTTGTAGCTCCGGCTCCTCATGCTGTGCGTGTCGGCCCTGGTGAGGCTGTCGGTCCGTCGAATGGGCTCGCTGAAGCAGTCGGCGTCGAGGCCGCCGTTGACGGAGGAGGCGTGCGACATCCTTGCCGGCGTGAACCTGTGCGAGGTGATCTCTTCGTCGGCCACGACCTCGGGCCCCGCGGCGGCGCCGCCCTCGTGGTCCTTCTCCGGCACGGAGAGGTACTTCCAGAAGTAGCAGAGCAGGATGCAGGTGTTGGTGGCGACGCCGACGATCATGGCCGGGAAGACGCCGATGAGGAACTGTCCGAAGGTGATGCCGCTCTGCACGGCGATGACGAGGTTCTGCGGGTTGCCGATGGGCGTGGCGGAGGAGCCGATGTTGGAGCTGGACGCGAGCGCCAGCAGGAAGGGCTGCGGCGGCAGGTTGTTCTGCCTGGCGAGCTTGAGGATGAACTCGGTGAGCACGACGCAGCAGGTGTCGTTGGTGAAGAGCGCGCTGGCGACGGCGGACACAAGGCAGACGCGGAAGAGGAGGTCCTTGCTGCCCCGGCTCCGCCACGCGAGCGCGCTGCCGAGGTACTTGAACATGTCGGCGCGCTCCAGGAAGATGCTGACGACCATGGTGCCGAAGAGGAGGCCCAGGATGGGGAGGTCGATGGCCTTGTAGGCTTCCTCGGGGGTCATGACGCGGAAGAGCACCATGAGCATGGCTCCCAGGAGGGAGCCCGCGGTGCGGCCCACGGGCATGAAGGGCACCGACGGGAACACGGCCAGCACCCAGAAGATGGTGAAGGCGATGCAGCCCAGCACCACCTTGTCCGTGCTCGCGAGCGCCATGGCCTTGGCCGGGTGGGGTTCGGCCGGCGGCGATGGATACGATCCCAAGTCTTGTGGCGACGGCCAATGCGATCTGCGTGGTCCGGGACGAGGGGCCTAGCTTGTTCCTGGCTGCCTAGCTAGATCCTGCAAAACCGGAGCACAGAGAATTAAGCATCGTCAACAACAACAACAACAGGCAGTAGGTGTTAAAATGGCAATCGACCAGTGCGCGCAGAAGGAGATGAAGTGACTGATCGGCGTCAGGTATTTGGCGCTGCCGCGAGCCGGGAATATGCGTGTCCTTGGGCGGGCCACAGCGACACTGGCCGGCGGCTGGGAACCTAGCCGCGATCGAGAACCAATGGCCACCCTAGCTCTAGTAATAACTGTCACGTCTGCTAGATTAGATATGCACTGCTGTGCAGCTACCTCGCCGTGAGCAGTGCCGCGTGTATGCACTGCAAAGACGATGCAGCAGCTAGTATAGCAGCGTTCAACACAAGCACCTGAGAATCAGCGGAAGCACGTCCAGAAATAGCTAGGACACGGCGCCCGCGGACGGCGATGCGCGCGGCACGCGTGCAAATCAAAGGATCATCGGTTGCCGCGTGCCGCGCCGCACCGCTCGCCCGCTCGGCCTCGGTGACGCAGATCGAGTTGGTGACGAGGGGATGGACTGGAAGCGAACTCCCCTTGGGAGGATGCAAGTGCTCACCTCGCCGCCGCCGTCTGCGGTTTTACCCCCTCGCCTTGCCGAGCTCCTCCAGAGGTTGCGTTGGGGGGGAAGTTGAGTTGGGACGGGTATTTATTGCTGGTCCGGCGCTAGCCGTGTGTGTCGTGTCCCCGAGATAATAGACCTGGCATCAGCCTCCGTCAACGGAGGATCCGTCTGGTTTGGTTGTGTATGGTGTGGCGTGGTAAAAGTCAAGGACACTGCACTTTAACCCTAGAGATCGATCGACTAGAGAAGTACCGTAACCTTGTGAGTAACCTATGTCACTCATGTCATATGTACGTTACCTATTACTATTTGCTTGTTTGTACCAATTCACGACGATCCGACAACTGCCACAATTAAACTCACTCAACCTCCTATGATATGTGTATCCAGATCCTCCAATTTGTCGCGTCCTCGTTCTTCAAAAGTGCCTAGTAACTGTTAAGGAGAAGCATCCATGCACGCACATATGGTTTGCTTTTTTTTAACTAAGGTTGAGCGTAATTTCACCACGTAAGGGGGGTTTGTTTCATGAAAGAGACTGTGTTGTACATTTTTTTTCTTTCCTTAAACATTAAGCGAGTCGATCTTTGGCAGTCGAATATCGATCTTTTAATTTGAAGCATACCCTCTTTGCAGATAAGATAATCACTCTGACATAGAGTTGGTTCAGAACTTCAGCACTGGTGCCTATTATCAGATTGCATGGTTTCAAGGAGTATAGAAGAAGGTTTTGTGAAAACATCAACTCTCTGAAAATGTCATTTGCTTGTAACCCTATACAGACTAGAGAGTAATGTAACTCTGCACAGGCTACACCATAATCTTTGTAATAACCATGTTACACATGTCATATGTACGTTACCTATTTGCATCGCTAGCTTGTACCAATTCATCAGGAAATTAGCCCACCAGGTTACGTACTGTGGCCAACAAATATCACAACTGAACTCAATCGAAACTTCTATGGTACGTGTGTATCCGATCCGGCTCCTTTAGTTTTTGTCACATCCTCATTCTTTATCCATGCACGGACGCAACGTGTTTCGGTTTGGTTTGGTTTTCTTTTTTTACTCCGTAACACAAGATTGAGCAAAATTTCACTACCTAAGCGGCCTTGTTTGATGAAAGAGATTGTTTTCCTACAATTTCTCTACTTAAACATTATACTCTGTATACGTTCTAAGGACACTAGTAAAGCAACTCATCTTTAGCAGTCAAATATGTCTGTTTGAAGCTTATACCTCTTGCAGATAAAAATTAAGATCGCTCTGACCTACAGTTGGTTCAAAACTTCAGCAGTGGTACCTATATTATCAGATTGTATGGTTTCAAGAATATGGAGGAATATAGTTTCAAACATCTAAAACTATATATTAGGCATCTGAATAACTCGTTTCAAAAAAAAAAACCTTCTGAATAACCATATGCTACGCATGTCATATGTCACCTATTGGCTTCTACAAATTCATCATGAACCCAAGTTATTGTGATCCAACAACTACCACACTAGAACTTACTCAACCTTCTATCAATGGGACCATATATGTCCAGCTCCTTTGTCCCATCTTTACTCTTCATCAGTGTGATAATAACTGTTAAGGAAGCATCCATACATATATGGTCGGTTTTGGTTAGATTTTTGACTCAAGATTAAAGACTTTCACTACCTATGCGGCTTGATGAAAGAGATTATTTTCTAAAAACTACTTTTCCCCTTTTAGTTAATAAACAACCCACCTTCTAAGGAAACTAAAACAACCCATCTTTCTCAAACCTCTAGTTGAAAAATACTCCTTTTATACATATGACATCAGTCTGACCTAGCTAGATGGATAAATGTCATTTTTCCACTCCCTAAAAAAGTATCTTCTTTTAGCTTAACATAGATGTCATTTTTTTGTAACCCACAAGAAAAATATAATAAACTTTCTAATAACCCTATGTTAGTATATATATTAATTACTAACATTATATGTAACCTTATTGTTTTTTTTTTTTTGAAAGAAATATATGTAACCTTATTGTTATGGATTCATCGTGTACTTTGAATAAGGCCTTGTTTGGAGGTTGTCGGATTCACCTCCATCCACACAAATCAATGCAACACATGTGTATCGACGCCAAATCTGACTACGTCAAAACAAGGTTTTACTATGGCCGTCTTATCCCTGAATGATACCCACTTAATTATACACGGAAGAGAACCAGAGGGAACAGAGATCCAACTACTCTGTCCAGTCTTCAGTACATGTCATTAGCTGTTAAGGAAGCATCCATGCATTCACATGTTATACCAAGTGTGCATAGCAACTATCTCGTGCTTAATTAGCTAGTGGTCTAAGTACACACACATACGACGACAAAAGAGGTGGCAATGGTACGGATATCACAGCATTGTATTGACTTGGTTTGAGTGGAGTCGTGTCCCTTTGGTTCATGTGACAAAAGGCAAATGGCTTTACATATCCTCACTCGGTGGGAGGGGATGGCAACGACGAAATAGATCCTAAAAAGAGGTGGTGCTACGAAATAGATTCTTCTCACTCATTGCAGAGGCACCTCCAACAATGCAGGCATTTCGCGCTGAAACAGGGTGTTCGCTATGAGCCTATGGCCACTAGGGGGAGGGCTCCGTGCAATGATACACGGCAAAAAAGAGAACTTGTCGCTTCTATGGAAGTGAACAGCTTTCGATGGACCAATCCTCGCTTTCTAGATCAAGTTCTGCAGATCGAATGCAGCTATAGTACTCTAATGCTCCCTCCAACAATGAAGAACAGAGTCTTTGTGTTGTGGCAAACCACGTAGATCGCCAATACCAATGACATGCAAAACTGCAGAGGATAAGTGTCTAAATGGGTAGAACAGCGCATCTGAAGTGAACGTGATGACATTTTTGGTTCCAACGCACTGACTAGTAGTAGGGTAAAAAGAGCACGTTTGAGATCTGTTGGGTTTATTCAAGCCAGCAATGATGCCGAGCTGTGATCGAGTTCCAACTTACAAGTTGTTGGAAGAAAGTAAGAGTTTTTTTTTTTTTTTGAGCAAGGAAGAAAGTAAAAGTTGTGGTTCCATTTTGGTTCCATGTGTAGTCGTCAATCGCTCCAGTTCACCCATTAGGTCGGGTAGACGTACTCATGTATAGATATTCCTATTATTGTGATTTCTCCACCTCTGTCCGCGTGGTCGAATCACGTGAACGACCTAGGAAATAAAATTGGGGTCATCGACACATATTAGGTATTCTTATTATATTATTTATTGTCATTTTTTTTTGCATTTTTCGCCGGTCGAACTATGCACCACGACGATCGCTGGGGTCATCGACTCATGTACAAGTATTCTTGTTATACTTATTATTGTGATTTCTCCACCTCTATCGGTGTGGTCGAATCATGCGAAACGACCTAGGAGATAAAATTGGGGTCATCAACACATATATAGGTATTCTTATTATATTATTTATTGTCATTTTTTTCGCATCTTTAGCCTTAGTCGAACCACGCTTGAACGACGACGGGGAAATGGAATTAGGGGCATCGACACATATATTGGTATTCTTATTACATTATTATTGTGGTTTGTCCACCTCTTGGTCGCATTGGAACCACGCCAACTACGACCATAGAAATGGAATTAGGGTCATCGACTCATATATAGGTATTATATTATTTATTGACATTTTCCGCATCTTTCACCGCAGTTGAACCTAGCGTGGTGACCGCAAAAGTAGAACTGAGGTCATTGAGACTCATATGCAGGTGTTCTTATTATATTATTATTGTGATTTTTCCACCTCTTAGTCGTTAGTCGAACCAACCGTGGAAATGGAATTAGGGTCATCGACTCATATATAGGTATTCTTAATTCTTAATATATTATTTATTGACATTTTCCGCATCTTTCATCGCAGTTGAACCTAGCGTGGTGACTGCGAAAATAGAACTGAGGTCATCGAGACTCATATGCAGGTGTTCTTATTATATTATTATTGTGATTTTTCCACCTCTTCATCATAGTCGAACCAACCGTGGAAATGGAATTAGGGTCATTGACTCTGTATACTCCCTCCATATTAGAAAAGGAAGACGTTTTTGGATAAGGTTTGGGTCAAACATTGAGAACATAACTCATGAATAACTTTTAAGTCCTTGAGTTTAGAAATGTGAAAAATCATATCAATAGATTTGTCTTGAAAATTACTTTCATAAAAATATACTACATATATAACTTTTCAATAAATATTTTTATAGAAACGACAAGTAACAGTTGTTTTTTGAGGCCGTGTCACTGTCCTAAACATTTTTCTTTTCAAGTATGGAGGGAGTAGGTATTATTCATATTCTATTATTATTATTATTATCCCACCTTGGATTTTTTTTTTTTTTTGAAGGAAAACAGGAGGGAGAGCCCCCTACTGTACTTTTTTATTAAACGTTTCTAAAGAAAGTTCTTACAACAAAGCTTAAGAAACAAAAAAAAAAAAGGAAACAAAAAAAAATTAAAAGGATTTCACAAAGAGGTCTATCCATCTATCAAACCAAGCAGAGAGGGAAGGTTTAGCACGTAGCTTAACTAGAGCTAATTCTCTTTTGAAGATTTGCTTGACACCATAACCTTGGATGTTTTTGAAAATTTGTTACCATATCTCTAGGACGACGTTTGACGATCATTTGTACTACTACTGATGACCCTACATGACCCTTTTTTTTTCTCTCAGCTGTCTTAACACAGGTACCAACCGGCAATAAAATAGGTTGACCAAGTAGGACTCTGTTGACCTGCTTATGTAGAGCCGAGATACACGATCCAATTAAGCTGGCGCGAGCGTGCGACGACTCCATATGCAGCTCGGTCGCCCGGCTCTGTTCACGCCAGCGCCAGTCCAATCCACCACTGACACTCCACCCGGTCGCTGGCTGGTTGCTGCCACGCCACAGGGACGCCTGCAGGCTCCAGGCAGCTGGCCTCTGCGGTTCTACCTCTCCCTGTCGATCTTCCACCAGCAGCCAGCACACGCTGCACACCACAAGCAGCTCGCGGAAAAAAGTCGATCGGAAGTCAAAGCCCGCAGAAACCAACTGTGGCCACGCACAATTTATCTACTAAACCGACCATGTTTTACAATAAATCGATCGATCGTACGTGCGGCCGGGATCTATCGGGGCTTGCATCAGTTTGTTTGATGCAAAGAAAAGGAAGGAGGAAAATTCTTGACGACATCACATCTACTACCAGAAAGTCCAAACGAGCGAAGGCAACAAGTACGCGATCGAGAGATCGACCCATGGATGGCGATGCTGTGCGGTAGCATGTGGACTGACAGACCGTGATGGCCATGGCGACCCGGCCTGATCCGTTAGTACCACTACTACAGGATTTTTAACCGTGATTGCTGTTTTGGATTTCCGTCGCGGGTATGTTAAGTGTAACCGCCACGGTTGTAAGGTCACGGTTAACCGTGGCGGTAAGTAGTTGGCGGGCCAACCAAGCACGGATGCTCCGGCCAGCCGTCCGGCGGCAAGGAGCTACCAAAGCTATATATAGAGTGTGCGGCGCGGGGAGATGACACGTCGTTAGCTATCGTTTGGCCATTGCCCGTGTCACCGTGTGCAGATAATGCAAAGAGAGACCCTAGCTGCTAGTACGGGTACGGCTAGCTAGCTAGGCAAGCGACGAAACGTGAAAAGATGGAGTGGCCTAGCTCGTGAGCTAGCGCTCACGTACGTCTTGGGTCACCACAATTTAACCGAACAGGTACGGGTGTCCGTGCGTGTGATGAACCCAACGGCCCATGCCTTTTCATGGCCTTTTCGATCGGCTGCGCACTCGCTATCGCCCATCGGAGGGGTGAAGGTGACGGATGGACGCAAGCTAGCAGGGGGCGTTGTGTAGTAGCGGTTAACATTACACTGCACTCAGTCGTCGGCTTGTTTCGGCTTATTTCAACTTATTTAGAATACTATTAAAATAACTAAAATCAACCGGTTTATTGACCAAAGGAAAAAATGTATTGGGCAAAGGTTCTTGGAGTTGCTAGCTCTTGCTATCTTTTGAAACCCTTTGTTATATCAAAATATATACTATATTCATTCATAACATAAATCGATGTTACAAGATATTATAACAGTGAAAATTATTTTTTTGCAATTTGAAGTATGTTAATCGTGCTCCTCTCTTTAAAGTTAAATATGTTTCCACTTCTTTCGTTTTTCCTTTAGTAAACTGAAGCGCAGTAATAATGAGATAAACGCACTAGCGCGGCTAAATCCTTCTACGACGTACCTTCCATGACTTCGTATGCAGAAAGAACACGTACGAATCTCGTCTCATTGTTTTAAATTTCCAAAGGAATTCAGCATGGTTAATTAGCGGTTGAATTCACTACTCTCTGAGAAACTCCGCCGGACGGTGTACAGCTAACAGTGATATCACCAGTCTCGGCACGAAAAATCTTCACGGGATCATACGCACCAACGGTTAGCCGACAGCAAGATTATATCATGCAGGTGTACGTACGACTAACACATGTATCCGAAAACCCCGCCAAGAATTGATTTTGTCCAGAGGACCAGTACTAAACCCACGTATACGTACTGCATGATGCATCTACGCTGCACTCAACGCTACACATATTATCGTCAATCGAGATGATGTTATGCATAGATTAGATTAGAGTACGTACGTAGTTTCAAATCAAATTGACCAAAATAACATGCATAAAGTAAAGGAAGCAGGTCTGCCAGCAGGAGTACTACTAGAAAAACTTACATTTGTCTCAGTGCAGATCAGCAGCTAGGTATCCATGGACGCCACGCAACCACGCCTCTCGTACCGTACGTGTGGAGATCGAAGATCATGGGAGGTCAGCAGCAGCATCCATGCCTGCGTTGGAGAAGAGGCCTGCAGAAGAGTAGGCCGGAGGGGTATCTTGGGATGATCCGGATATGGATTTATAAGGATTTCTGTGTGGAGAGCCGGAGGAAGTCTACTAGTGCTGGATGCTTGACGTGGCAGCAGGTGTCGAGGCCGATTCGATCTCACTGGGATTGGGATATGGCCGGGCTGGCCTGGTGGTGGCTGCTGCGGGCGTATAAATAAGCGGCCGGGAGGCGCCGCGCGTTGCGTTGCGTTGCGTTGATGAGCTGTGTGGCTTGGAGGTTCCCTCTTAATTTCCGCTTGTACTTTTCCATGCGTGTGATTAAGCCCTGCTTTTGACACTCTTGGTGCTAGCGGACCAGCAGTTCGTTGTCTGACAACGAAACATTTGTTGGGAGACAGAAAATCGATCGGTCTCAACCAGCAGATCATCGACGAGAAGCTACTCATTCACTCGTTGCCCCTGCAGCCGAATTTGGAGGCGTGGCGACCTTGTTGCTTAGTTAGTTACTCCGGTCTCGTGTTTCACAGCTTCGGCTGCTACACGGACTTAGCCAGTGTTTGGTTAGTGAATCAATTGTGCCTGCCACAAGACTTTCTGGCTTCATTTCTTTGTTATTTCCTCCTGTTATAATTTATATATGAATAAGTTCCCCTAAAATTCATATGAAAAAATTCTGATAAATCTCAAAGGCCCAATATTTGTGTTCCCTAACGGGCTTTATTGTTTTTTAGCCCATGAGCAAAGGTGTGAGGTGCAATATCAATTAGTACCATATTACTAGTTGATATGGAGGTAGGGAGTTTTCCTCCCTATATATTTGTACCAAGCCTTCGGGAGTTTCAATTAGAAAATCCTAAAGTAGTAAAATAGTATTTTTCTCTTCTCACTGCTGCGCCGCCGTTGCCAAGTCTCCAAATTTTTAATCGTTCGCGTGCACCAGCGACCGGGCGCGCAGGTCTCCGGAACCGTCGTCTTTTGCGATCCCGCACCGGGAGAAGGCGAATAAGGTTTTTGGGAAGCGCTCTTCGCCGACTGCTCCCAAATCTCAGCACGTCGTCTCGTCGTCGCTCGCACACGGGATCATCTACAAGGACGTGCGATCATCGTTTGCATCTTCATCACCATGTACTTCTACATCGGCAGGTATTACATTTGTAATCTAATCTTATTTCTAACATGTTCAAACTATTCAATCTATCTGGTGTATGTGTTGTGCTAGTTGTGCCTACACCAGTTGCCATGATCATGCCATGTTTTATGTTGTTCAAATCATGCTTGTTTGCTTCACATGCTTATTCTAGTAGATCAGTTCATTATGATTTATATTATGGAATTAATCTGGAAATTGCCTTATATTGTAACACCTCCGCCTAATGGTCTGTGACACCACGACAAGTGCGACTGCTGTTGGCTGCAGGCCAAACAACCCCGTGACATACTACAAATTTGAGTTTTAGTAACGATCCAAATCTTACGTAGAGAATGTTCATGAATCTAAAGTCGCCTTTACAAGTCTGTCCCAGAGTAGAAATTCATTTAATTTGTAGAGGCGACTGTTGTTTTCAATTGTCTCTACAGATACCTCTTATCTTTAACGGCATTAGTTGTACGTGAGGTTCCCCTCGATAGTGAAATGTCTATAATGTCTTTGTCCATCTCAAGGATTTGTCGCCCTGGTCTCGAAAGATGCCCATAGGTGTAGGTTTTGTGTGCGTGCATTCTTTAGGATGAGTGTGCTTGCGTTATTATGTGTAATTAGAAAAAAATGTCCCTATCATTAGAGACATCTCTTGCAGCTGTCTCTAGAAATCCTTTAGAGACGATTGGTTCTAAAGAAGTCTCTACAAATAAGATATGACATAATAAAATTCAAAATTTTCTAACGACTTTGAATGGAGAAATGACCAAAACCAAAATTGTAAATCTCAAAAAGCTATACAATATTGTAGTTAGTAACTTTTCTATTTGCATCTAATGAAGAAAAATACACTCAAATTTCTTACATTGAGCTCAAAATTTTCAATGATTTCAGATGGAAAAAACTAAACCCAGAGGTATATATGTCAATGATATCTACAATAACTTTTAGTAGAAAATATTTTCATTTGAATTCGCTCAAGATCCCAAATTCTCATTTCAAAATTAGATGAAGATAATATGAGGGGAATCTACTTATCGACACAAGCAATTTTATGGGTGGAGTGGTTAGAACATCTCCAACAATACCCCTAAATCACACCCCCTACTTCTCTTTTTTAGTGTGCTACCTATTTCTATCATACTCATATTTTGTGTTTTTACTCAAGCAATGCCCCCTAAAACACACACCCTAAATTCGTTTTTTAGCAGTCAATGATGTGTGGGTCTTGTTTGTCATCCTCTCTCATCTTCCCCAAATCTTCTTCCATGACGAGCACGCCGGTGGGATGCCATGCCGTAGACGGTAGGCAGCGCGGTCGCGTCCGGGCGGAGCCTCCGGCAGCTGTCCTCACCTGCGGAGCCGCCGCGCCATCCGCTGCTTGAGAGTTGCCGCCGCCGGAGAGACCTCGTGCCGCTGGACGGGAGGTCGCAGGGGTCACAACGGGCAGGGGCGCTACCGCACGCCGTGGAAGAGGCACCGGCGGGCTTCCACGCCGCCGAGCCACCGCCGTGCGGGAGGCCGCACGGAGTCACGTTGGGGCAATAGGGCGCCGCCGGTCATGTCGTGGATGAGGTGCGGGTCGGGCAGGGGTGCCGCCGACAGGAGGCCGCGACGTACGGGTAAGGCAAGGGTGCGCTCGCAGGTCGCGTCGTAGGGGATGGTCGCGGCGTTGGGCCAAGGGGAACGCTGGTCTTGTGGAAGCAGCGCCTGCGTCGGGTGGGTTGCGTGCAAAATGAGGGGAGAGAAAGAGTAGGGGTGGAGTAGAGGGCCAACGAGAATAGGGGAGTTGGGGAAAAAGTAGAGGCCCAATAAACTTGGGATGTAGTAGGGGCCTCTTGGACCCGAGTTTTTGCCCCTCCCAAAATCTAAAGTAGGGGCAAAGTAGGGGGCATTCTTTGAGATGCTACACACACGAAAATTCATGTCACATCTAATTTGAAGGCAAGTGGCGCCCGGTAGGGTCTCCCTTGAATATAATATTGTTATATTTTAGGCACAGATTTATATTTGAGGACATCAATTTGTAGAGGCAGGTCGAAATACAACGTCATCGATTTATCATTGCCGAGTATAGAACATGCAGTGATGTGGGTCAAATTTTGTTCAAACTTGAGATGATTTGACTCTCCAAGATTCTTGGATTGACTTATAATTTGGAATGGAGGGTCACATCACCGTCGGGTCCAAATCCAAGCCAAATTTGAATCCCACAAAGAGGAATCCCCCATCATTGCAAAATCTGGCATATTAGTTATCATTTCCAAGTGTAGAACATGAAGTGATGTTGGTACGAAGGTATGTGTGTGAATACCAAAGTATCCTTCCACGGTATCTGAGCCCCTTTATAGGGTAGTTACACACTTTTTTAGTACAATAATGCCCTCTACCTACTACAAAAATATATATCAAAATATTCTCGGGTTCAACATGGTTATAGTCATGGGGCCCGAAGGGACATTCCCCTATAAAACCACCTTATTCAAATGGGTCCTTCTTGAGCCGGTGTTGGGTCGCCTCACTCTTTGAACCTCCTTTGTTGAGGACATCGAGGGCTAAGTCCCCAAGGGTCCCTTTTGCCATGCACACAAAGCTTTTTGTGATGTCTCTCGAAGAGTCTTGAGACGTATCTGCACCTGCAATTAAATAATGACATGTAGTAATGACATGTACATGTGGAACCAAGTGAATTGTACACTATGCAACTGTAGAAATAAACTCACCTTATAATTAAAGTTCACATTCATAGGTGTCCATCAATTTGTTTAGCAAGTGATTGAAGAAGCAAACAAGACGTGGGGAAGGGGAACAACCGAGGAGATAAACGAGGGGCGACTCGGAATTCATAGAGCTATTACAATCTCCGCCACTTTTATTCTAGGAGGTGTCTATATAATAACCGGTTGTTTCAAATCTTAAAAACTAGATATTATCCTTTCACTTATAGTTTAATATAACAATATTTACACCAATTTGCTACTATATTTACAATGACCTTTTCGGTGTAAGTTATTGAATAAAGTGGTGTAATTTGAGAAGAACATGAGGCACAAAGGAACGAAGAATAGAGAACATGGGATTGGGCCTGTCGAGGCAGAGGGCCAGTCTGGAGGATGGCGGTGCGGCGTGTTGGTGTTTCTTAACGCACACAGAGAAATCCGCAAGCGCACGGAAATACCGTTGTAGCACTTCACCCGGTGGTAAGTAGGGTATCGTATTTTACACAAGGACGGTCGCCTTGAGGAGAGGGCTTATCCGGTCTCAGTGTCAACCTAAGGCAAGGGTTTGTTTTAAGAGTAGCGAGGTATCTATAGGCTAAGTTTTTCGTGCGATTTCTAAAGTCCGCTGTCTACTCAATTCGGGCACCGCCAACGCACCAACCGGGTATCTTCCGCAATTAGCTCTACGTCACGTTCCGAACGTGGGGGGATTTCGAGGGACGGTCAAGGCTTGTCACGACCTAGCCGCCTACCCCCACAACCGTGGGATGCTTCGCAAAAGGTAGGTGAACGCTAGTCCAAACACCACGCTTGCACTATTGGTCCACAGCTCTTGATGTTGGCCAAGGTTCCCGGTCAAAGAGTTCCTTCACCAAGAAATAACGCCCTTAACGAGACAATCTACCAATCACGCAAGTCTACAACAGACTAAGAAATATACGTGAAAATTAAATAGCTGAAAGATAATCACAAGACTTCTTACCAAAGTGTAAGTAGCTTGCGGAGGTACAAGCCGGGCGGGTACCGACAAGTCCCAAGACTCCGTCCTCCTAGGAACCGCGGAACACCAAGGGGCTTAACCGACAACTCCGGGTAGAAAGAACAAAGCTTCTTTCTAGCTTTTCCCTCTCTCACTCTCTAGAATTTAGAAGAAAAAGAAGAAGTAGAAGAAGAAGAACTAATTCTACTCTCTTGCACAAGTGGACTGGTTTCTCCTTGGAATTGTTGTTGAGAGAGGTGAAAGAGGGAGCTATTTATACGCAAGGGGGAGGGGCCTAAGTGCTAAAAACACCAAAACCGACCTAGGAACACCTTCCAAATCTACCAAACCGACCATCCAACGTCGGTAGTGCCCTCAGATGGAAGGTAACAAACCGCCTCCCGGTTGGGCCTGAACCGCCTCGCCAGGGGTGCGGCCGCACCTTTGGGGTGAGCGCCACCTGTTGGGCCCGCCCCCTGCTCGAGCTTCGCGCGGCCGGGCCTTCTTGCTTTGAAAAGTTGTCTCGGTGATCTTGGCCCCGCCTCGTTTTGACGTTTTGTCCCGAATCTTCTTTGGGCTTGCCATTTTGCTTCTTTGGACCTTTTTCTATTTGTTGGTTTTTATTTCTTTTTCTTTGTATTTTTAGCCCAAAGTGATCATTCTTGAGTTGGTACCGCAAGTCCAAATAAACACCAAAACTATGGAACAAGTTAGTTTAAAATCCCTATTTCTAGGTTGTTTTGGTGTAGGTTGACGGTATTTAAATTGCAGTTGGTTACCGTCAACAAACTCCCCACACTTATCCCTTTACTGCGTCCCTCGAAAGTGAAGGCATAGGGACTAAGGTGGTTCAATCTCCAAGATGTAAACTTGCATACAAATTATTCCAGGCCTCACCTGCCTTGTGAGCATTCATGGTGGCTACCAAGCTATCTTTGAATAATTGAGCAATGGAATAGCATGAACTTCTATCTTCTTGCTACTACTTATGCGTAAAGACTTGGTAAGTTTTTGAATTTTTGAAAGAAATAGCATTGCTCTTTAGGGTATTGACTCTCACAAAGTCACTCTTGTTTGAATTTTCCTCTCAAAGCACTCTTGTTTATATCACTCTCTCACTCATCCTATTTTGCGGGGTTTTTTGTGGATCTTTAAGTGGAGAGATGCTTACTTACCTCTGTATGTTTTGTCGGGTCAAGCTGCGATCGTTGGAAAGAGGTGCCATACCCTTAAAACTGAAATGTGCAAAAGTGTGTGGAGAATATTGATGATATATTTTTTTTTTTGTGGTTACTCCTTGACTCATGATCTTTTTTCCTTTCTTTTTGTAAGCTTACGAGAGATACATGCTACTTTTCCTTCCTCGTCTTTCTTTTTCTCTCTTCTTTTTTTTCTTGAGATGTGGGCTCTACTCTCCCCCGGACACATGTCCATTTTTCATCTCTTTTTTCTTTTCTTTTTTACGAGCTTTGTATCTTCTTGCCGCATGATACTTTTTCTCGATAACAGAGATGATCATGGTGTAACTTGGATGGAGTATTTATTTGGTGGATGGTAAAGATGCATGTTGTGCGCAATTCTCATTGTGAGAATTGGCATGTATTTGTAGGTGTATGCGTGTTTTTTTTTTTTTAGATCTTGGGAGTATGAGCTTCTCTCAACGCAGATCACAGAGCGACAAAACTCAATACAAATGGTAGTAGCTATAGCGGATATTCCAGATCATTTTTCGAGGCTTTGGTAGGATTTGTCTAAGTCAAACCAGGGAGCATGCTTTATTTGAATTTTCGAAATAAAACCAAGTCTCATTGCATAAGAGAGCAAGTGTCAAGTCATTCTACCATATCTCAAAGCTCAATTGTTTAGATAAACATGGGGTCCCTAACGGTAGTTGCTCAACAAAGTATGGTTTTGGCGAGGAATAAAGAGTATGCATGCCATTTCTCAATTGGTAGACTAGAGATGGAGCATCAAAAGTTTTGTCTTTTTGATATGTTCAAAATTAAACTTCAAAACTTTTAGCACATGTGAGAGCAAGAGAGCGAGCAAGAGAGAGAGAGAGAGAGAGAGAGTTGTGCAAACCACCGTTTTTGAAGAGGAAGGAGTAATGGTAGTCATTCGTCTTGTCCTTCTTTTATCATGAATTGCTTTCGGTGTTTTGTGTACTGTGTTGGGGAGATCCCGGATAAGTGTGATTGAATGCTTGAGAGATCTCCCCCACACTTATTCTTGTACTGTTTATTTGAACAAAGAAAAAGAAAACAAAAACAAGCACATGGCTCCAAATGCATGAATACCGTGGGGCCTTTATTTTATTTTATTTTGTTTTGTTCACCATAGCATCTATTACTCAAGCAAGGCTAACATAAGTGAAGCATTGAAAGCATAGCCTTGATTCATCTCCAAATAAGATATTTCCATAGATCATGACAACAAAGCTCTAAGTTCATTAACCAAACTCGACACCATGTCAAAGTTTGATTAAAGAAGATCATTTTTAACCTAAGCACCATACTTAATTTAAAAAAGACCTATGAATGTATTACATGTATCCATGTAGGTACACCCAAACTAGAAGCATGTGACATGGTATGGAAAGCATAAAGTTCTATTTCCATGGAGACGAAAATATGAGTGAAGAGACTTGGTGAATATTTATTTTCTTTGCATACCTGAATATACTTACCGGCAAAGCATCTATGGACGAAACATTGAAGTTTTGGCTATGGTTTGCATGATGGCTCTGTCCGTGTGCTTCTCAAGGCTAGGCCACACACTCACACACACAACTTTGTGTGTACGGACCTTGGGCCTTGGTAGTAGCAAAGGATCAAGAGAGAGCCCTTCTTTGCTTGTTGAGGCAATGACGGGTGGAGTCGAGCAACACACTAGTATGTTTTGTAACCATGCGGGGCCAACCTGCGCTCCTCTCTTCTCATGTTGTTTTTTTTTTTTTTTTTTGTGTGTGGGACCTTCATGTGTCCCTATTTTTTTCTTTCCCTTTTTTTCTTTTTTTTTTTTCAAACCTTTTCTCTCTTTTTTTCTTATATATTTTTTTTTTTTAAAGAAGGTTGGGCTGACATCACCTTTTATTCTCCATCGTCAATTTTTTTTTATATGACCCCTTGGTGGATGAAACTTGAGATTGTCACCATCTTCCCCACACTTAGACTTTTGTGCAAAAGTCAAGTGTGTAAGGTCTGGGTCTCCTCTTGAGCATGTTCCATCACCCATGGGCATCAAAGTTTCTTGTTGATGTAAGCCCTCATGTTTTCAAGCATCGTTTGCCCCTTTGTTCTTCTTAGTCGTTTCTCCACCGAAATGGTTAGCAACAAGAATACCCGAAGGTGCATACTAACTTGATAACATGTTCTTGCTTTTATTAATAAGAGAAAGAGCCTCTTTTTTTATGATAGTCCAGGGGTATCTCCGGCAAAGGCTTTGTTTATGGTCATAAGCTCGACCGTGGGAATTCTTCTTGCAGACTTATCAAAGGTGGTGAAGTTCCCGGCTTCTCCACTAAGCAATGACCGTTAAAGATCAAGCTGCAAGGTTAGCGCCATCGTGCTACTACGAGATCGTCAAAACTTGTGATACACGAAGACACAACCATCCTCTTAAAGAGTTTGTGAACATGGACCAAGAGGAGGTTGGGATCCTCGTAGGAGCACGTGGGCAAAGGCGAGACAAGCTCTAGAGACCCATATGGGTGTCTTGCTCTGGTCATCATGGTGGATAGAAATCGGGTATTCTTCCACCCCGTGACTTGCCTCGATGGAATGGGTTCATTCTTAGAGTTCTCAACGACCATCATTCCTACCACTTGGATTGGGCTAACCCAATCGCTGTGTGGTACGGGATAAATTATCCCGGCGCAAAGAAGTTTGAGAACTTCCTTCTTCACGACTTCACGCATCGCATTATTGAGCCTTCTTTGGGGTTCACGTGATGGGATCTTTGGAAGGGTCAATAGGTATGCGATGTGTGCAGTATTGGGCTTACCCCTTTTAGATCTTGTAAGGAATACCCAAAGACCGATCTATGCTTCTAAAAACGGTTATGAGTTGGGTTGTCTCCTGGTCACTAAGTTTATCACTAATGATAACCGGAGTTTGTGTGTCACCGTTTAGGAAGACATAGCGTAGGCCAACGGGTAGGGGTTTAAGCTCAACTGGAGGCCGAGTCAGCTCTTTCCTTTTGGGGAAGTTCTATGGTTTCCCCGAGTCGTCCTCTTCTTCTATGAAGAATTGGGCATCAAGTTCTAGGTCTGTCTCGGGGTTTTCATAGAGCATGACTCCTTTGACCTCCCTCGGGCGTGTCATACTCATGGAGGAGTCTCATTATCGAAGTTTTTTGGCTCGAGTAACTGGTATGGACAAAAAGTTTTTCCTCCTAGTTCGACATCTAGTTCCCCGAATTGTGGTAGATCAAGAATCTTTTCCAAGGGGCGCCCGATTAGGATGTCAAATTCTTGGATATCAAAAAATATGAAAATCCAAAGAAAGTTTGACATTCCTATGAAGAAGAATCTGGTCGTGTATAACCTCACGGCATTTTATGATAGTTCGGGGCGCTATGCGCAAAGTCCGTGCTGTGTGGGTTCTAGGTGCTTCCTTGTCACATTGCTGTGCAAAGGATTTGGACATGATGTTTATGCCCACAGCAAGATTATACATGACCTCCACTACGTCCCCTTGATATTTGCAACAGATAGGCGTAGAGGGATGGTTCAATCGAATTTCTTCGAAAGAGGGCCCTTCCTCTTGTAGCCATTCCGTACTCATGATAGCGGTTAGCTCCTTAATAGACTCCTGGAGAAAGAGTTCGTCCAGGGGTGGTTCAGGGCCAACTAGGACAGGTGGTTTCTTCCATTGTTCGTAATTCGAGGTATTACCAAATTGCTCAGTAGGGTCGTCCTCGAAAAACAGGAGATCCGACCATGCGGTCTTCTTTGGTTCTGGTTCAGGTGAGGGTCTCTCTAAAGATGTTTCAGGTTCGGCAGTAGCCGAAGAGACTTCCTCTTGTTTCTGCTTGGGTTCTACTCGGATGGGTTCTAGCGGAGGAGTATTCTCAAGAATACGGTTTAGGAGAGCTTCTCCTTCCGCTGTGGTTTTATGTGCGAACGACCCTCCGGCAGAATAAATCAAGCAAAGAGTGCATTTGCTCTATCCAAACCTAGCCAAAAGTGTTGTAACAACACATGGTTTGGGATGGACAGATCTGGGCCGGATCTGGTAAGAATGGTAAAACGGTCCCAGGCTGCACCTATGGTTTCACCCTCTATTTGGAAGTTGAGTATCTCTTGTCGCGGGGGCGCGATTCTCGGATAAAGGGTAGAACGCGCTACACGTAATCTGTTTCGCAGTTCTTCCCATTCTCCGTTTACCGGCCCTACGTTATGGGCGTACCATTGAGTCGCCCTCTCGGTGAGAGAGAGAACGGAAACAACTTCCACCTTAGCGTGTTGTGTGTCATGCCTCGCGCATTGTCGCAGCCCGTAGCTGCTCAAACTCCCTTAAGTGATGGTAGGGGTTTTCATATTCGAGCCTGAAAAGGCTCGGGGCCTGAACCATGGCTATAAAGTCGGGGCGGAGCTCATACTCAAGCCGTGAATGGCTTCAAGCGGATGGGCGTGGTTCTATGAGCTCGCCCTTAGGAGCGGATAGGATTTGTAGGGTAAGTTGCTCCATGAGTAACGTGGACTGCTTTTGGTATTTTTGTTTAAAAGGATACTACCGTCACACAGTCGACTAGGCTCGAAATACAACTACGACAACCGTCCCACTTTGAACGGCGCCGAAATGCTTGTTGGTGTTTCTTAACGCACACAGAGAAATCCGCAAGCGCACGGAAATACCGTTGTAGCACTTCACCCGGTGGTAAGCAGGGTATCGTATTTTACACAAGGACGGTCGGCCAGAGGGCTTATCCGGCCTCAGGTCAACCTAAGGCAAGGGTTTGTTTTAAGAGTAGCGAGGTATCTATAGGCTAAGTTTTTCGTGCAAAGGATTTCTAAAGTCCGTTGTCTACTCAATTCGGGCACCGGCCAACGCACCAACTGGGCATCTTCCGGCAATTAGCTCTACGTCACAGCCGAACGTGGGGGGATTTTGAGGGACGGTCAAGGCTTGTCACGACCCAGCCGCCTACCCCCTCAACCGTGGGATGCTTTGCAAAAGGTAGGTGAACGCTAGTCCAAACACCACGTTTGCACTATTGGTCACAGTTCTTGATGTTGGCCAAGGTTCCCCGGTCAAAGAGTTCCTTCACCAAGAACTAACGCCCTTAACGAGACAATCTACTAATCCCGCAAGTCTACAAGAGCTAAGAAATATACGTGAAAATTAAATAGCTGAAAGATAATCACAAGACTTCTTACCAAAGTGTAAGTAGCTTGCAGAGGTACAAGCCGGGCGGGTACCGACAAGTCCGGCACTCCGTCCTCCTAGGAACCGCGGAACACCGAGGGGCGAACCGGCAACTCCGGGTAGAAAGAACAAAGCTTCTTTCTAGCTTTTCCCTCTCTCACTCTCTAGAATTTAGAAGAAAAAGAAGTAGAAGAAGAAGAACTAATTCTACTCTCTTGCACAAGTGGACTGGTTTCTCCTTGGAATTGTTGTTGAGAGAGGTGAAAGAGGGAGCTATTTATACACAAGGGGGAGGGGCCTAAGTGCTAAAAACACCAAAACCGACCTAGGAACACCTTCCAAATCTGCCAAACCGACCATCCAACGTCGGTAGTGCCCTGTATGGAAGGTAACAAACCGCCTCCCCGAAGTTGGGCCTGAACCGCCTCAGCAGGGGTGCGGCCGCACCTTGGGGTGCGCGCGCACCCTGTTGGGCCCGTCCTGGCTTGAGCTTCGGCGCGCTGGGCCTTCTTGCTTTGAAAAGTTGTCTGGTGATCTTGGCCCTGCCCGGTTTTGACGTTTTGTCCCGAATCTTCTTTGGGCTTGCCATTTTGCTTCTTTGGACCTTTTTCTATTTATTGGTTTTTATTTCTTTTTCTTTGTATTTTTGGCCTAAAGTGATTATTCTTGAGTTGGTACCTGCAAGTCCAAATAAACACCAAAACTATGGAACAAGTTAGTTTAAAATCCCTATTTCTAGGTTGTTTTAGTGTAGGTTGACGGTATTTAAATTGTAGTTGGTTACCGTCAACACGGGCGGTGCATGGTTGCCTAGGGGTGGCCAGGGCGGCGGCGTAGGACCGCTTAGGGGTGGACAGGGCGGCGGTGTAGGACCGCCGGGGGCAGCTCCAAAGGTCGGCACTGGGGCAACAGAGAGCCGCCTAGTGGCGGTAGGGATGTCGTTGTAGATTGGTCAGGGTTGTGGGAGGGGGAGCGGGTGGCCTGTGGCTATGGAGGCTGCCTTGGGCCGGTAGGAGCGGTGGTAGAGGCTGGCATGCGGGCGCAGTGGGCGCGATAGAGTCGAGAGAGGCAGAGAATGAAAAGTGAAGTAGAAAGGATGTGGTAGAAGATCGGACGTGAATCGCGCGAACGCCCGGCTTTCCTAAACCTCGGATGCATCCAAGCTAGACAGATCCACATGCATGCCATACTTATGAAAGCGTAACAGTGTCGGCTAAAATAGCCGAATCGGGGTCCATAAAGCGTGAACAAACATATCTAAACATAACTAAAGCTTTGCATGGCTAAACAAACTGGGTAACCCAGCGATTGTCTATTAACTATCCACTCTAATCATATCTAGATATATACAAACCCACAACATGTAGCGATCTAGATTGATAGACTCTAGCCAATAAGCACGTGAAAACAACCATCAATGGTAAAAGTAAACGAGCAAGCATCGAGATGATCATAATCAATATAGATCTAAGGCCAAAGCGTTATCAATCTAGTCGGGCAAAAGGTGTGTTCATATGATAAACATAAACAAATATGAGCATGAACATCACGGGTAACTTAATGAATCTACTAGACTTAGCCAAATCTAATAGAGCCATAACCCAATGCTAAGGCTGGTCTGAAAGGCCAACGGCCCTAGCAAAGCTACCTCGCCATAGATTATAGAGTCTGCGGGGCGACTAGGTAAGATATAACGAGGGTTATCGGGGCACCACGGCGGCGGCGGAGCGGATCACGAGAAGCTGCCGAAAGAACTTCGGCGACTTCGACTAAAGGACTCGATAGGTGGCGGGCCGGTTGTTTGCTATATTGATTGGATGTTGTCTTTACAATCGCCGGGGCTTACATATTTATAGCCCAAGGCTTCACACGAGTTCAGACAGAATACAACACTAAACAACAAGGAAAACAAACCCTAATTTGAAGATAACTTGGCCTCCAATCTTTCCTTTCCGCTTGGAGTCCACAACGTTGTTCCGTTGATCTACCGTGGCTAATTGATCTGCGTAATACCCTCATTCTTGGCTATGCCGATGATCAAACTACCCTTAGCTGATTCCGCTCTTCCTCGGGTTTAATCGATCCTTGATGACGCCATCTTAGTCGACCACTTCCTTCTCTCTTTCGGCAAAATTCACCCATTTCGCATACGCCGGTAACTCTGGTTCACCACGATTTTGGGCTGGACCTATATCCCTACAACCCAAAATGTAGTGTCAACAGACCCCAAACTTGTTGGGCCAACAAAAACTGCCCCTCACCCAACAAATTTGTTGGGCCAATAGCTCGGACCCCATCCGAGCCGAAGCTCCCCACGTCGTCTGGCCTCCCCCTCGTAGGAGGCCCAAGACATGGCACGAGAGCAAGCATGGTGAGCGGCTACCCGGCATGGCTCTACCCTCCCGGCTCCGGCGAGCATGAGCCCCCGCCGCCAAGACATGAACTAGCTGCCCCCGACGCACAAGCCCCTCCTCGGCTCCTCCGCCGCCCGCAACTTCGCCGCCTCTTGGCATGCTTTGCCCGATTCACGAGAGCCCCGATCCGTCGCACGGGCACGCCACCCCTCTCCGCTTGGGTGTGCCGCGTCGCCATGGGTGCCCCCCTCCCCGCCTCCGCCCGTCTTGGGCGTGGCTTCCTCTCGCTTTCTCTTGACGCGAGCTCGCGGCGGCGGCTCCTCCCCACCGGATCTCCAACCTAGTGTGGTCGCCGCGGCGCCACTCGATCGCGAGCCTTGGGTTTGACGACGCGATGACGGCTCACACCGCCTCGTCAGGGGAGGAAGAAGGGTGGATTGACTCAATGACGTGTGGGGCCCCATGTCATTGTCTCTTGATATAGATTTTGGGGGCTTCGTTGAGGTGCTGCTGCTGGAGTAAATAAAATTTGTTGGGCCAACAATAATGGGGGTGGGCATCCAAATAAAAAAATAGGGGCTCGATCCGAGGCTATTCTTTGGAGTTGCATTTCTCTTCTTCTACGGTACTCCCTCCGTCCCTTGAAAGTGTCACTTTGGTTTCCGTGCCATCTTGTTTGAGCACTCATCTTATTCAAATTTTTATATAAATATTATTTATTTTATTATGACTTATTTTATTATTAAGATATTTTAATAATAATGTTTTTAAATTTATTATTTGTAAAAAAATTAAATAAAACGAATGGTCAAACTTGATAGCTAAAAAGTCAAAAATGACACTTTTATAGAGAGTAGTAAGGAAATGATTACACGTTCCACTCAGGGCCGGCCACTCAGGTGTTGGGCCGACACGTGCAAACGGGCGGAGCCTGGTAGTCGCTGACAGGCGAGGGCGACGGTGCACGGCTGACACACGTATACCCTGAAAAACATGAATGAACTGGTCAATGCAATAGGTATCAAACATGCATAGTTCAACGTAAGACCTTGGTAGTCCTACAAACAAAATGTCCTATTTGCCATGTAACTGTCGCTAGGTAAGAAATAGTGGCGACTCGTGTTTTCAAACCTCTGATGCTACATTCTAAAACAAGAAGGTTAAGACAACCGCATTTATAAGTGAAAATGACACTGTGACCACACAACAGAAGTATATGTGGCCGAAAATTGTCCACCTCAACATGATCTTCAACTATATGAAGCGGACATATGATGACTGAGATTTCACACTGAACCTGATTTCTCATCGATCTTTAGAACAATTAACTTCTAATTTCATAACTGTATATATCTTGTTGCAGCATCATGTCGTTACCAAAAATGTGATCTCCTGATCGAGAAGTTGTTCTCATTTAAGGAAAACGGGCAATGTCCCGTCGCTATCCCCGTTGAAGCCACCGTATTTTCTTGGGGTTTTCTCCTTGGTCCAGATGCAATATTCCCCTGCATCTCAAAGAAAACACAGACAAGCAGCCGGAATAGAAAACGAAATTAGCTGCAGAGCCCATTGTTAACTCGACAAATGTACTAGCTGTGCCTCATATGAAAGAAACGACTCATGGTTATTTCATATAAAAAGGCTTGACTATGAGACCATGAGGCGCAAATTGGTGTCTCTGAAATCTTATCTTCTTTTTTTTCTTTCAAGGAAAAAAGAAGCAAAAGAAGGGAAAACCCTCTTCTTTTTAGACGAGGATGGTAATGGTGCTTTGGATTAGGTGTTAGTCGTTCTAAACTAGCTTTCAAAAGCTCTGTTCCGTTTTTTTAGATAATAGATTAAAAAATCCGGCCTCTACATCCGGGATGTACACAGCAAAAAATACAAAAGAGACAAAAAAAACAACAAGAGAAAAGCCATAGTCTTATAAATCGACAATGACAATACAACAAACTAAATGCTTCGACCCTCTATTTGATTAACGAGAGGGTGTCCATGGCTTGCCCTTGACGCTGCAGCTGGGTCCCAAATGCCGTAGTGCAGGGCGTGGCTAGGAGGTGTGCTTGTGTTGATGCCTTCAAGAAGGTAAATGACGCCCACAAATGCCACCATCAATGAAAGAGGAGGAGGAAGTTACAGCGGCCTCCAAGGGGGAAAATGACGTCGATTGCGTCATCGCCGCCGCCCAAAGATCGCCAGCAGGGGTTTTCACCCGTATTCCAAGATCCCGCAAAGCACATCCAAGCCGAACCTTCTCACACGATGAGATCTCGGAGATAATCGGCAGAGTCTTCACCGATGGAGCGAGGTAGTAGAAAGAAACAGAGGGTGACGGTGTCCTTTGGTGTGGATGTCGGAGTTGATTAGCGAGCCGCCTGGGAGCGACGTATTCTCGAGCCGAAAGCCTGTTGTAGTTGATCCAAGCCACGACCTCGGGGGAGGGCGGGTTGGACGGCGTGTTGAATAGCCGGTGCCAACGCCGGCATCCCCATCCGGTGCCCGGGGGTCCAGATCGACCCCCTGGCCGTCGCCAGGGAGATATCCCCGACCCAAGGCAACGCCCGCCCGAGTCCGCATCGCCGGAGCACCACCTGGACCGAGAAGGGCGCAACAGGGGCTGCAACAGGCGGATCCAGTCCTGAAATACCCAGATCAGCCCGCCGCTGCCGGACTCCTTAACGGCGAGGTACGCTAGCCGCCGATCCGTCCCTCCAGCAAACAACGGGCGGAGAGAACGGTGCCGCCGTCCGCGTCGCCAAGCCCACCGAGGCGTGAGCCATATCAAAGCTCTGTTCCGTGGCCCCAAGCAATCTTCTCTGACCAATGCATGATCACCTGATAGATGGTAGCCAAAAGATGATTAGCAGTCAATTTGAGATGGCTAATCCACTTTTGCGTGTAGGGACGACACTTATGGACACCCACAAGTTCAACTTCACTCGTGTGTCCCAGGAGAGTTGTGCAATGACATTAACGCGTATTCACCGGCATTCTTTGTAGGATTTGTTTGAGCTGAAACAACCACAATTAGGTCGTCACTACATGTTCTACGGAGAGACAAAACGATGCATCGGCCGTGTCATCTTTGGTCGCATGTGTTCGTCTCTGCTAACGTTTTTGCTGACCTTTTTACTTATTCCATTCTTATTTTCTAAGATAAACATAAACAGTAGGCCCCCTTGTGTTCCATCAAAAAAAAAGTTTGGCAATCTTGGCACCTTGCTATACACTTGTCTTGCGAGAGCAGAGGTATTCTTGACCATTATTCTCTAAGATAAACAATAGGGGCTTGGTCCTCCTGTTCCATCAAAAAATTGTCTGGTAACCTTGCTACACACTTGTCTTGCCAGAGTAGAGGTATTCATAAACATTATTTTCCAAGATAAACAGTAGGGGCTTGGCCCTCTTGTTCCATAAAAATATGTTTAGTAGCCTTGCGAGAGCAGAGGTATTCTTGACCATTATTTTTCTAAGATAAACAGTAGGGGCTTGGCCATCTCCAAAAAAAAATGTTTGGTAACTATATCCTTGTCTTATGAGAGGAGAGGCATTTTCAACCATTGTTTTCTAAGACAAAAGTAAGGGCTTGGCTTTCCTGTTGCATCAGAAACATGTTTGGTAACCTTGCTATACACTTGTCTCTGCAAGAGCAGAGGTATTCTTGACCATGCGACTTCGGCTGATGGTGTGAGAATAAAACAATGTACCATGGCTGATAAGCTGGATTGATTCAAGCGAACAGAAGCCCATTGTTTTCTAAAACTAGTATCGTGCCCGTGTGTCTCTACAGGATAACTAAATTTTATATAAAAATACATAGATCACATGATAAAGAAACAATACTGTCAAATTAAACAATGATATTAAAGTGGCATTGTTGCTGCATCGTGGCTTTCTATCCTTGAGGCGTGGAGCACATTATGGTGTTGGCGTTGATGGCGTCGGTCGTCCTTAATCGTTAGCTGATCCCCTCGTCTCTGGGGGTGCTGACTTGACCCCCCCTAGGGGCTAGGTCGAGCCCCCAGCTAGCTTAGTTGATACATGGGTGGGTTTCGGGTCGTGCGAGCCACCCCGTGGTGAATGGGTCATATGTTCGTCCCGTCATGTTGTATTTTCGTGGTATGGTGTCTTTTCGGAAGTCATCACCTCCCTACAGTGTTGTCTTGTATGTGAAGGGGTGTCCAAAAGTGCGGCATGCCGCCTCGGGATCCTACGTCCCGAGAGATGGATGCCCTCTCTATCCTTGCGGGGGTAGGATGGCTTGTAAGTAGGCGTTTTCAATGGCGCCCAACGCCCCCTATCCTTTCTGTTAGTTTGGACTGGGGAGCGAGGTCGTTGCGATCTACGAGCAGCGTGAAGCGTGCTATGGACCGGGGCTAGAGTCCCTGCCTTAGCATGTTGGGTCGTCATTGTGGTTTAGCAATCGATGCCTCGAGGTACCGGGTATCACAACCCTAACACACATATTATTGGTTTCGTGTGCATATGCTACAAATAAAAGAACAAGTCAACGATATGAACACTTAAGAAAGAGGTGGAACTACTTGGTTCAGCAGCCTCCATCTCTGGCGATCGAGTCCGTCGCCCGTGGGTGTGGCTCCTCACTTGGGCACAATATACCAAGAATCGACAACCCGAAATTACGAAGAACTGACCTAAATTTACGAAACCGAGATATTCGGTTCTATTTTCGGTTCCGAGTTCTTAGGAACCAAAGTACCAAACCAAATTTACCAAACTTACCGAAATTACCTGAAATATGATAAGTTTTAAGTGTTGTTAGCTATTAAAGACTATTATATTATGTAATTTTGTCACTCACACTTATAGTCACGTGGACTTCTATATTTATTTGTATTTTGCAATATTATTATCTATGAAATCATGTCAAAATTAGTTTCGAACATGTTATATCTTCTTTGTGATCAGTTTGGTACTATTTGGTAAATACCTAAACCGAACCGAATTTACCGATGCGAATTCCCTCGATTACCGAATTTTTCTAGCCGATCGGTACTAATTTTTTAGAAACCGAATTTAGATAGGTACTGAAGAACCAAACACATTGGTTCAGTATTTATTGGATGCCCAGGATGAGTGGCTCCCACCGCCCCGATGCAGGCACCTTTTTGTTTTTGAACGTAGATGCAGGTAAAGATGAAAACAGACGGAAACAAACTGAAAATCACTCTATCATTTTCGTTTTCATATTCTTAGGCAAAAACGGTAGCAGAATAAACGATAATACGAAAAATTAAATATGATCGGAAAATAAACGGAAACAAACGGTAAGCGGAAGCTTAAGCCAAAACATTTTATCGATATTATAGCAGAGAGTAAGATCATAATATCACAGCCACGTCACGAAAAAAATGTGTTCACAGATCATAGCAAATGAAGAGACCACACAAACATTGATGACTGGTCACCAAATATCCCTAAGTTCATTAGTACTTCACCCACAACATAGCAGAAATGACGCATGATATAACACATTAGGGTTTCTATATTTTAGGCCAAATTGGGTCTATGTTGTGTCGGGCTGCCTATTCTATATTTATAAAAAACGGGATGAAAACGGGATAATCCCGGTCAAAAATGGAAAACACCGTAAATACGAACGGAAAAACGCTCTACCGTTTTTCGATCCTGTTTCCGTTTATCTATAGTTGAAAATGAACGGAAACCGAAATGGACGGAAAAGTATGGTATACGGTTGCGGACGAAACGGGATTCATCCCGTCCCTTTTCAACTTAAGATGCAGGCACCCCTTTGGACTCGCACGTTTTGCTCACCCCAGCCAAAAACCCTCCGCGTCCAGGCAGCTGGGTACTCCAGGTACGTGGGCCGCGCGGCCGCACAGTATCTCGCTCGATCGACAAGGCCTGCGCAGTGAGCAGTGAGCACACTAGCTTCTTGCTTCCGTCCAGTCCATTTCTCGGACTCGACGAGAAAGGCCATGCCAGGCCCGGGTCGCCGTCGCAAATCGCGTTGGCCACCCTACCCCAAGCAAAAAGACGATCTTCTTCCCCTTGTTCTCATCGGCGAAAGGCGCCTTACACGCGCGGCCGTACGTGCCCGTGTGCCTGCCCTCGTGACTCGCTCGTCCTCGTCCGCGCGGGTTACCTGTCGGCAACAGGCCGTCGCCGTCGTGCTTACGGGACACCGACCGGACACGGCGGGAGGCGCTGATAGCTGCCACGCGCGGTACGTGCATCGGCATGTGTCGTCGGGGTCATCGGTTGTCCAAGCCCCGGCGTCCGGAGATGGGCGAATGGAATTGCGATCTGCTGACGGCTAGCGCGCGCGGGCGGCAAGGACACGGACGACTGTGCAGGAGCCATGAGGCAACTGACTCGTGACTTTGTGTCATCAAATACATGTGGGATGGCGAGCTGTCCTCATCCCTTGCTCTTCTTGAGGAAATTGATAGCACAGCCATGCGTTGTGATCAACTGAAACATTAGGGGTGATCTATGCAAATTAGTGGATACACATTGACATTTTGGCTACATATATATGTCGGGAATCTTTTGGGCCATCGAGGCAGGCTTAATGCCCTAGTTCAAATTAAATTTTAGCTGCCACGCGCGTACGTGCATCGGCATGTGTCGTCGGGGTCAGCGGTTTGTCCAAGCCCCGGCGTCCGGAGATGGGCGAATAGAATTTCCATCTGCAGACGGCTGACGCGGGCGGCAAGGACACGGACGACTGTGCAGGAGCCATGAGGCAACTGACTCGTGACTGTGTCTATATACTGGGATGGCGAGCTGTCCTCATCCCTTGCTCTTCTGAGGAAATTGATAGCACGGCCACAAACGTGAAGTGCATTCCCCATGCGTTCGTTCTGAACTGAAATATTAGGGGTGATCTATGCAAATTAGTGGTTGCACATTGACATTTTGGCTACATATATATGTCGGGAATCTTTTGGACGAGGCATCGAGGCATGCTTAATGCCCTAGTTCAAATTTGAGCTCAATCCTGATCGAGCATCCAAATCATCCCCAGACTAGACAGGCTGAATTTTTCTCAATGATCAGTTCAAGTACACTTACATATGAGCAACCCCAGATGTTCCAGTTGAATTGAATGCAGTACCCTACTATGGGAAAAACAATTTTTCTCATAGTAGGGTACCGCGTTCACTCCAAATGCAGATTACTCAAGTGACGGAAGATCTGTTAAGATGGTTGAAGGCGTTCACTCCAAATGCTTTAGTTTCTACTGATGTAATAGAACTTTAGTTGGCTATGAAAGTGTCGAGTTCATCTTTTGATCTGTCTTGTAAACTGGCAACCCCAGTATTTGTCTCTGTAAAACGCGCTGGCTTTCTTAAAGCCGAGTTTAATGAAACTCTTTTTTTAAAAAAAAAAAGCAATTTTTCAGTTCAGTGGGCAGTATTTTTTTTTTTTTTTTTTTTGTGCCTCTATGTACCTTTGGGAGCAGTTGTTCACACATGTCTAATCTAGAGCACGGATCTGCAACGGTTATCCGCCAGATTCAATGGGGCTGTACTACCTGTCGACTGTCGCGTCACCACAGGCGTATGACGACTTACCATTTCCATTTGGTCCAAGCTAGCAACTGCTAGCAAACAAACCGCCCAGAGAGAGCGCCTCCAGGTGTCCCGGCCGGCCCCAGACCCCAGCAGCACTGCACGTTTTCACCACACCAGCCAGCCACGCCACGCTCGGCTCTGGACTTCCCTGTCCGGCCATCCCCATCAGTGGACCGGTCCGGCGAACCTGCCGATCGGCGGACAAACACACGTGACAAGGAAGCCGTTGCCGTCCAACGCGACCTGTGAGGCTCTGCTCTGATCGATCGAGCGGCTTGCATTGCCAGTCGACGGGACGGGACGGGACGGGATAGAGCCGCGCGCTGTGCCGTCGGGATCGGGGTTTTGTCCAAACCCTCGCGTTTGGAGGTGGGCGCCGGCCGGCGAATTCCGCGGGGGGATCCTGCCTGTTCCTGTTCCTGTTCCTGTTTTCCAGGGGCCGGACTGAGATAGTACAGTACGTCAGTACCAGTGGCTGCTTGGTCGATGGCGAGAGACGAGAGCTCGTGATAAAAAGCAGCTTAGGACTGAGAAAGCTTTTATGTGATGTGATGATGATGATGATGCGCTTGTTTTCTTTTTTCCTTGACTTGTAGTAGGACAGGGAAGTGTCATAACGAAAAGTTGATTTGGGGTACGGTGGAGTGGACCGTTGGGACCGCGAGGAAATCACTTGTCTTCTGCTAACATCGACGGCACGGCCATCCCTAATAAGGGCTAAGACCAATAGGTATGATATAGCATAAATGAAAAAAAATCATATAATGAAAGTACTTCTCCCTCCGTTACAGATTATAAGTCGTTTTGACTTTTACGGTACATTCATTCATATAACGAAAGTACTACTCTCCCGGTTCTGATTATAAGTCGCTTTGACTTTTTGGTACATTCATTTTCTTTATACATCTAGATATAATAACATGTCTCGATACATATTAATGTAGATGAACCAAAAAAGTTATGCGACTAATTATAATTTGAAACGGAGGGAGTATATAACAGAAAAATGAGTTTAATGGAGATAAAGTTTGTCTATAATGTTTTTATTGCACGGGAGACTTGGAAACTGGACATAAAACCGTCAGAGATTATCCTAAAGAGTCAGAGGACCCTACACATCTTTTTAGGAGTTGGGCTTGTTTGTTACATCATAGCTTCATTAATGAAGCGATTTTTTACTTCAATTTCACAAAGTAACTGTACTAGTAAAGCTGAAGCTTCTTTCAATAAACATTTGTCAAAACAAAATTTAGAGAAGAAAGCAGAGAGCAGGTTGGGAGAAGCCAGTATTCTCAGCTTCACCCCGTTTCTTGTGCATCTTTTAAGGAGAAGTTGTTTTATCCACAGCAGTCCGGCTACCTACCAGGTAGCTCCTAGCATATAAAAGCTAGCAAGCAAAAGTGCCATCTTCTGAAGCTAGCTATTTGCTGTACTTTCTGGATAAGCATACAACCCTGTCTTGTGGTGTGTGTGAGATAGGCGACGAGCAAATAGTTGGCTCAATCTTCTATGCATCTCTCCCCTCCACATAAGATACATGTTGATGTGTACAGTCAAACAACTAGCTGAGTCAACATTGTTGGGATGCCCTAAGAGAAGCTGAAAAACAATTTTGTAAAGCTGACAATCGGTATTTAACGCATGAGACTTCTTATTATATAGTAGTTTTTGTGAGTCTTTTTGAAGAGTTGGTACTTATGTATAGGGAGAAGAAGCTCTATCTCTGCATCAACGCAGCATGATGCTATGTGTGTTAAACATTAAAGAATATATGTAATGGGCATTTAGATTGTGGATATGGACTTAGAGGTCAAGCCTATATAAATTCTAACAATCTCTCAATAGATCTCTAAAAATCCAATTTAGTAGTACTAATTTTCTTCTCACACTTTGGGTCATGTTTCAACCACTATTCACGTAAATAATCATTTATCCTATTTAAACACCATGCAAACATAAGATGATTGTACACTATTTTTATTTAATTGACATCCATCTTGTTTAATTGACCATTTAGCCTATTTAACAACCATTGAGCTCGAATAATATCCAAAAGATAGGTTACCAACCGTTATCATTTAGTGTTTATGGATGCACTGATATCAATAGAGAATGTTAAATTGACCTTCCATCTAGAACTTTGAGTTACACTCATTCACAACTTAAATAATTAACTTTCTTTGAATAGTAAGTTTTGTGCAAATAGTTTTCATTCAAACTCATAACTTGTACCTAGCTGCTAGTAGCCTTCCCCCATGTGGATTACCCCCTCTGTCCCATTGAAAGTGTCATTTCAGACTCCATGCCATTATAAATATTATTTATTTTGTTATGACTTACTTAATCATTAGATTATAATTCAATAATATTTTATTTATTTTATGATTTGCAATTTTTAATAAAACAAATGATCAAAAACACGGTACCCAAAAGTCAAAATCTTCATTTTTAATGGGACACGGGAGTATATATGTCATACTCCCTAGTTTATTCAGGGAGTTTACTAGCTAGAGATAACCAAAGTTTTCACGGATTGCTATGTTTAATAGTTGGGCTAACGTATTTGTGTTCTTTCAAGAATGCTTTTGTAGCATATCATTTTAATTAATTAGCTAATTAAAACCAACACAAACACATTAAGGCATGTTGCCAACCTACCTTATAGCTTTGAGGGTATGCTACCTTCAGTCGGAGGGGGCTATAGATTTCTGCTAAAAAGGCTTGGTTACCAGCATGGTATAACTCATAGGGGTCTCATACCATCTCCCTTAATGCATTTTCTATCACATTCCATAATAGTCCCATTGTAAAGGGGGTCTATTGGTTTTATTATATTTAAATATAAGTAATTTTGTAGGCGGATGTCGAGCTGCTATAGTGACCGAAAGGAACCTCTTAAGCTAAATGTTATAGCACAGTATTTGGAACATTAAAATAGAGTAGTAATCTCACCCTCATCCTCAATGAGCTTGTTGTGTAGAATTACACCGACTTGCCCCAAATATTTCATATTAAAGCTTTTTGATAGAAAAAAAAAAAAGATTTGACACCATTTGTCACAATAATGTTTGTGCAAAAATCATAATGTTATCTACATACAAACATGATATAACTCCCCATGGTGATAGTGCGGACCTAATAACCACATTATGGCAAACCCCACATAAATGGGAGTTTTGCCAAACATTTCATAACATTATAGGTGCTTGTTTTAGGCTATACAAAGGTTTTTCGGCAAGTTACACATCTTGATCTCTTCGACCTTCACACAACCCCCAGTAGTTTGATCAATATACATTCTATATTGCAACTCTCTATTTGGGTATAACCCTAGGCCGAAGCCAAAAAATTAGCTCTTAATGGTACCTTTAGGTCTAAGCTTCTTTTTGAAACACCATAGGGTCTTTCGGTTAGTTCCCCTTGCTCTGGCTCCTTCGGAGGAACCCCTATCAAACAGTTTAGTAAGAGGAGTTGTTTGGAGCTGTTTTCAAAGAAAAAATGAGCTAGCTCCTCCAAAATGACTTTGGCTCTTGCGATAAAGCCCTCTAAATATGGTCACAAGGTCTATATATCTATTCTTAAACTTGAATTCCGTACATAAGTATACAACCGAAGGAATTAGGGTGGTGGTGATGTACGATCGCGTCTATTCTAGGCAAAGGCGCAACCGCAACATCCGCAGGGCTACTGAGGGCACACCCAATTCTTTGTCTATAGCATGGTCACCACACATGAAGGGTGCACTGGCCTTAGTGGCTAGGAGATGCACTGACCATGTGTATGGCTAGAATATGTTAGTGTAAGTCTCTAAACCTTAGCTTTAGGAGCAATTAGCTCTAGATCTATTAGTGTGTGGCCTATATATATTTGTAATCAGCTGAACTATGAAATCAAGCAAGAAGTATTATTCCCTAACCTCCTCTCCTTGTTCTCCAAAACAATCAGGCGCTGAGGGGTAAACACGCCCCAACCACGGATCGCGGCTACGAATTACGTAGCTGGGGTCCAGCTACCTTGCCCCTTGACGCCCTTGACGAGTGGTATTGTATGTACACCTATAATATCATTTATCACAAAATTTGTGCAATTAATCGTCGTCTGAGCTTTGAGTGTGATGACTTGACTATCAGTAGACTCTGGCTGTGGAGACTGTAAATGAGTGTTTCTAAGGCAAGACAACATGCAAGTGCACCATTCCGCCCTAACACAGCACAAGACCGTTAAATTCATTCAATAGTTGATGTAAATCTAAGATTTTTACTCCATTCCAAACTATAAGTCATTCCAAGAATCCTGGCGAGTCAAAAGCATTTCAAGTTCGACCAAATTTATATGTCAAGGTAATAACATTTAGGATGCTAACTAAGTCTCAATAGATTATTCTTCATTAATTGTATTTAAATTTTCTCTATAATTTTCATATTGTACCTCTTTGATGCCTCCAAATCTTTATAATTCTCTCTATAATTTTGGTCAACCTTAAGATCCTTTGACTCTCCAAGATTCTTGGAATTACTTACGATTTGGAATGGGGGGAGTATTGCTTAATTAGTCTGTGGCCCCTGGCTATAGGTAGCTAGCTAGGCTACACCAATAAAGTCTAAAGTTGGGGGTTCTGTTAGATTTCTTTCAAAACGCGTTGGGTTTTTTTTTTTTTTTTTTGTTAGAATGTCTTTGTTGTTATAAAAATAGCATCATTGACTCGTGGAACTATCAATCTGTTGGACACTCAGCAGTTCTTTATAGAAGAAGAAAAATGCACAATTACTCACAAGAATCGTAGCAATATAAAAGCCTTCCATCGAGAGAAAGAAACCATAATTTTGGAGTCAGGGGCAGTACGTGCACCAAAAGGTCACAGCAGTCCCTTTCTATACCTGCAGTTCTGCACAATACAAGAGTTGGAATTTTGAACGCGGTGCCGGTTAGATGGTAACTTAATACCCTCGGTTCAACGTCAGTAAAGATCTTACACATCCAACGTATGTAAAATGTCATGGTTTTGGTGAGCAGATCGATCAACTACACCTGGTCAGAAACAAGCCTAGAGCATGCAAACCCACTGGCATCACCGTCAGCCAGCATTTGACGGTAGAAAATTAACCAGGGAACGTATCGTTCTCACTCATCAGTCAACACAGATTCACAGCCAGACACAGCCTCGAGCATTCAGAAGCAACAAAAGCACGCACGTTTTTTTTTTTATTCGACGGCGAGGGCAGTGGAGACACGGCCAGGTATCAGGTATGTACCGTCGCTGCTACCCCGTTTTCTTAACGAGGACAGGTGGTGCCTGCCTGCTCAGACTAGCTAGAGGTGGCGGCTGGTCGTCGATGCGACGCTCGCTGCTGACCGCGTGCGGAGCAGAAAATTACGGCACTGAGCGACGCTGGCTGAGTGTCGCCGCCGGAGTTGGTGAAAGTGAAACACTTTGGGCGCTTTCGATCGGAACGCGATGCCTGCAATGCAACCGGTCGCAGAGGAAGATTTTGGCGTGGAATCTCTTCAGCCAGCGCTGTCTGTTTCTTTTCTGTGAATGGAGCTTCAGTTCGACGCTACTGACTGACTACGGCCACATAAACTGAATTCCAAAATTATCACTACTGACGAGCAGTGGTGTGCACACCTTGCCTAACTTGGGGAATTGATGTGAGCATGGGACCAAAAGAAAACCGAACCAAGATGCAAATATTGTACCCGACGATGTCCTGATGAGACATCACAGTGCGTGCCTGGTCTGAATTCTGAGCCGATGGTGCTGGATGAGACGCAGGGAATGGACCTGGCACCTCGTGCAGCGACCATTCTGCTCACCCCATGATTCGACATCATGATCCTTTTAGTAGGTCTTAGCATAACCACAAGATCAGCGACACTGTATCTGGTCTTTCCATAGCTCTCAACAGTTTGAAACTGAAATGGCTCAACAGCCACGACTACCGTCAGGTGTCCCTCAGGTGATGGTGAACCAACCAACTATCAAAAAGAAGAACTGCAGGTATAGCTAGTTCTGTAGCACATCTGATAATGATTAAGGAAAAGTTTGGGCCAACAGTGTCTCAACGTCGGCCAAAATTCTGCCCCAACCTTTCAATTAAACCTGAAGAATATATAACACATTATTGGCGAGTTATTTTGGGAGAACACGTCTGATGAGTAATGCAAGGAATGTGAGTCATTTTTAACTGAAAAAAAGAGAATGTAGCCAAACACCCATCAGTTTTGAAATCCAAAGTATATTTTGTAAAACAGTTGTATTTATCAATGAGTTACTCCAAAAAAACACTTGGAGACATGGTACCAGTGTCATCTCTGTACTATTCGAACTGAGACAATCGAGATTGCCTCTGATCTTCTATGATTACACTGATAATAATGCCTCAAACGAAAAGCTCAGATTTGATAAATAAACATGAAAAAGTCAGAGAAAAAGTTGTTAACATTAACAAAAATATTAGAGAGAAATTATACAACAATTCAGCTAAGTACCTTCTACCAATACTGTACCGACACAAAATAAGATAAATGAGGGCTTATCAGCTATGACCTATTGAGTCAAATTAGTATCTCTATGTAAATCCAGGAGAAAAGATAATCTCCAAAATAAAAAGAAAGATGCAATATTCAGTCTGAAGCTAAATGATATAATATTAATAATTCAAGGTAGAGAACAACCTCAATTTTCAGATTCATAATCGTCCCATGCAGAATCCCCAAAGGATAACATCAAACTTTGCCAAAAAACTCTTAGAAAAGCATATGTTCCTTGAGATATCCTCCGCAACACTTGTAAACTGTAATTCCATAATGAAATTCTGAGGTCGCATGCGAGTCCACTCTTCCTCTGTGGCTTGGTCTATCCATTGAATGATTGGATCAAAACCTACTATGCTTCAGCTCCCATACTAGGACCAAGCCCAGGTCCAGCTACTAGACTACTAGAGCAAGCATATTCACATTCACATCAACGCCCTGATTCAGCCCAAACAAGAGGCCCTCGAAAAGAATGGAGCATCTAAGGGGCCCATTGGATGCATTGGATCCTGTAGCAGGCCGAGAGACCCAATTGGTGGAGCAGCAGCATCTCCTGGTCATACTAATTCATAGGCCGGTGATGTCAAACTTGGTTACCACACTTTCTCTCTTCTCTTTCCTATATCTTCTAAGCAAGCTAATCACATAGCCAATTAAAAAAAAAAGCTAATCACATAGCATAAATCATTACAAACCAAATAAAAGTTCTTAGGGATGAGACGTAAAAAAAAACATATCCGTATGTCCTGATTTCGGTTTCGATCTTGGAATTTCCCGAGCCGGGTCCTGTTTTTTTTAAAAAAATATGTTAACAGAGATGGGACAATCTTTTTTATTTACGTGTTAATCGGGCTTTACCACAGCCTCTGGACAATCAGAATTCAGAAACGATGCCATTTTGAGGGGAATTCATCTCTGCGGTTTCGAATATTCAGGAACACCTTTGTGCAACTCTTAATGGAGGGCAACTTTTAATGGACGGCCAAGAAGAAATACTTCCCTGCTATTGAGTTATGGCTAGAGCAAGTTTTATAATTGCTTTGATCTTTTTATTAGCGTTTTTGTTTCCTGAACTACTCTCTACATTTTGCCCCATCCCTCTTTTTTGTAATCTGTTTTGCCTGTAATCTCCTTAGTCGCAGTTCTAATATAAATTTTCAGTAGAGGTCTCTAAGCCTAACCGGCTTTCTGAGCCTCCTGTTAACCGGCTTCACCCACCACTCGCAGCCAAGCCTGCCAATTCAGTGCTTTATCTACCGTTCAAGCATGGCTAAGAGCAACTCTTCACCCAAAAATTTGGGGAACGGTAGTTTTGGAGAAACAAAGGGGAGCTGTTGGAGGCTATATTTACACCTTGGCTTCTAAAATTTCGTTTTGGGGCTGTGGTTGGCTCTTGGAGTTGCTCTAATAGAACAAAGTACTTTAACTATAAGTTAAGCCATAAGAGCTAAGTCAAACAATAGTGGTCTCCTATTTTTTTTTTTTTACATGGCTCAATGTTTTCCTTTTTCTTACTCCTCACATACACTCTTTATTAGGCCCACAAATGTATGTATATACTTACATGCCCAGCTTAGTGCTCCCCATAAATAAAAATGCTAACTAGCTTGGCTATAAATCCATTATTGTACCTGTTGTGCCTAACCCACTGTGCCTTCAGTTTTTTTTTTCTTGCCTGACGCAAGAAAACAATCCCGGCCGAAGCAGTCCTAATCGGCCAGATTAAAGAAAATGAAAGGTATCAGTGTGAACAGAATCTTTGCGAAACTGTTGGAAGCCAAGCAACCCACATCAATATCACTACATCAGCGTCAGTACTAATCAAGTGGCGCCCACAAAAGAAAATGCCAGCCATACAGCCATTGCAGCAGTTGGCTTGAGGCTTGATAGATATATTCCAAAAATACCCTTCCGTTGCTTAAACAGGTAAGCATTCCATCCACATCCATGGAGTCCACAGCAACATCCAATGGAGAAAGCCAAACCTTTGTCTTTGCCTTGCCTTAAACCAAAGAACAGGTCAACTGCAAATCCTGACAGATCAACTGCATGTAAGAGCTACGACAAATTCAATCAACCAAATGAAGGAAACAACATTGGATAACATACAAGGTACACTTATTTACAAGACATCCAGAGTTTTTTTTTTTTTTCAGTTTTTGTTGAGTTGCAATTTCTGCAATGAGCATTGTATTGATGAGCTGACTGCACTGTTTCCAACTCAAACTAAGGATCAGGATTGCCAAGTATAGCTTCATCCCCGAGTCATCTTCCTCCTCACTAAGCTCTTCGTCGCTGGATTTGTCTTCCGGAGTGATGCCAGCATCCTCTGGTTTGGCATACTTTTCACAATATTCTGCAGAAACATGGGAGAGAAAGTTGGCACCTTAGTGTCAATATGGCAGACCTATTTGACCAATGATGAACAAAGTAGTGCTCGAAGATATGCAACACTAAAATGCAATAGAAAGAAATTTTGCTTTATCGCCCTCATTGGTGTTCTGAAACTGGGTGCATGGTGACATCAAACAAAAGAAACCTTGTGTTGATGGCACCAAACCACCCTATCACTAGAAGTCTCTGTCAATATACAGATAAAGGTATAACACCAGGAATATAAAAATCAATCACCAAACAATAACCCAATCGGTGCCAGAAGATATTGCAAGTTAACTAATTCAAGCAAGTGAACAATTACAAATTCAGTACTTAGCAGGTGAAATTTGTATCAATTAAATAAATCATGTGTGGTAAGGTAACCATTTCATTAAAAAGGTGTCAAGGCACTGTCACGAAAAGAAGGGGTAGCCTTTTCATTAGTCAGTAAGTATAACCTTGGTTTCAGTTTCGAAATGTATCTAGAGCATCCAAACAAGCAAACAGAGACTTCATCAACTGGAATAGGCAGAAAATGGGAGTAAATGATACAGAACTGGCTTAGGGAGGTTATCAGAGTTTGCATCCACATATTCATCTCCCCTAGCCACTCTTTAAAAAGATGAATGGAAGCTAAATCTCTACTGGGGCATATGAACCTAGATATACCAGTATCTGGGATGTCAAATAAGAAACACACGCATCCCATGTCTTGATTTCCACCCATCTTGTGGAGATCCCACCACCCCACAAATTGTTTGATTTTTTATCTACACAATCATTATCATGGAATGCCAGGTTAAAGCAGAACCACTCAATTCCTGCTATCGGTAAAGGTGGTTTTTATCTTCAGAAATCTATAATGCCAGGTCAGTTCAAACCAGAGCCAGGTTAAAGCAGGTTCTCTAATTCCAGGCACATGTATTGATGTACAGGTACATCCAAGTTTTAGGAGGTTTCATCTGCAACAAAGGGCCTAGCATTTTGCAATGACTCACTCACTTTCGTTAACCACTTCAATGGAGAACAAAGAATTGGGAGGAAAGATGGAAATCGGACACAACAAGCCTTGAGAGCAAAGCAATTTGACTAGGATTTAGTAGAAATGTAGAGGGACATAACTTTAGTAGAACGTTTGAAGTTGGAAGCACAGATTCTTCAGATAGTGCAGTGCTTGCCCTCTTGTGTTTGAGTCAAGTAACTAACTGTCATTGGTTGTGCTCTTATGTTTTCTCAAACTTACTAATTTAGTATCTTGTTTTAGTAGTAGTATATAACTAAGCAATGTCACATTTTGGAGACCTTGGTAGATAATTAGGTCAGGTGCAGGTGCAACTACTAGCCACTGATTGTGTTGTAGTGTAACTTGAACATGATAGGTTGAAGAGAACTCAGCTTGCTGTTAACAAATGTAAGAAAGCTAAGTTCTAGGGGAAAAAAAAAAAGATCAGAACTTTTCTCATGATTTGGTGCACAAAGAGCTTGGGTACAAGAGAACATTCAAGTGTGGTTTACACTCAATAAGTAGGCAAAAGATGTGGTGGAAACCACCTACTAGGTGGAAACATGGATACACCTACTAGGTGAAAACATGGAAACCAATTCACAAAACATATTTCGGTCGTTCAAGAAGATTTTGAAACATGGCACATCCATAGTGCATACAAATATGTACTACATGCAATAAGTATTTCAGGGTTGCAATGCATATGACAGAAAAGAATGAATCTGCAGTAGAACATTATGGGCAGGCAGCCTGGAGGTGATGTTTCAACAAAACAATATCTCAGAACTTTAGAATATGTGCTGAAAAGAACTATAGAACCACGATACCTTTCACTTTCTGTTCATAAGCAGGACGATCACGCATCATCAGTGCTGCAGCCTCCCCATTTAATGGATCAGAAGGATTGGGATACAGTAAAAGCTGCGGAAGGAATACTTCAAAAACATTTACTAGATCTGCAAAAATGAGAATGTGGAAAAAGATGAAGCTCAGATTATAGATTCCATAAGTGTTGATAGCAATAATGAAATGGAAAAGCCACTATCTCACCAAACATTGGGCTCCATGTCTGGTTTATGACATCCAAACAGACAGAGCCAGACCTGCATTTTATGTCCAGATAGAGCAGGTAAAGAAATGTGAGTTCCATGAGCTTCAGTTAAAATTAAAACAACAAAAGTAGTTCAATCAAGACCATAATGCTCACATCTCATCGACATTTGGGTGATAAATCTTGTTGATGAAGCCGATGGAGGGGGATTTGTAAGGATATGCATCAGGCAGTTCTACCCTAACCTTCCAGACACCGCCTTGGTAGATACCTACCAAATTGAGTACGAATTCATTAGGCAAAATCATGTGATAGACTCTGAAAAAAAGGAAGGATGCTTCAGGTCAACTGAGCAACCAATCCAAGATTAAGCTAGACAGACAAGAACATCTGTACACGATCAACAGGTGAGATTGACAGTTTCCCTGAAGCTCAACTTCCCCCACTACAACTACATCTAGATCAGAAACAACAGCGTGGATCATCAGCCCGAGAGGGGGAGAGAGAGGGATTCGGCGCGAGGGTTATTACTTTCGTTCGGCCCTTTAAATTCGACGAAGAATTCCTGCATCCCGTCGTTCACCATCTCCACCTTGTAGTCGCTCATCATCCTGCGACGCCAAGAAACCAAGAAAGCCGGCCAGATCAAAAAACAAGCAGAACATGTCAGGGGAAAAATCGGAAGACAGACCGGGGGTCGAGGATCCTCACAGCTTCATGAGGTCCATCTCGCGGCGCTTGCTCGGGGACGACATCTTGGAAAGCGGGGAAACAAGAAGAGCAGCAGCAGCAGAAGGGGCCCTCCTCTTCTCTCCGCTCCTGGCCTTGGGGATAAGAGGGAGAAGTGAAAGGGATTGCGCAGCCTGTAGCCTTTGACGGTGCGTCCGCGTCGCCGTACGTCCTCTCCCTGCACGAGATTTATTTTATCGCGGCCGCCGAGCCGAGCCGAGGTGAGATGAGGTTGCGGAAGGCACAGGCGATGGAGGAGGAAAGGGACAAAGCGACGGAAGCAATCAGGATTAGGGACGCAATCACAATCAATCACGCAAATCGCTGCCGGCAGACGGACGCAGAGAGGAGAGCACGGCGGCTAATCTCGGTCGCCCCCCTAAACACGCCTCCCTCCCTCCTCCCGGTGTTTCTTTTTATCAACAAATCGGGTCTTTTTGATCTGGGAGGATGGGGATTGTGTGTGCTGCGTGAGGGGGAGGGCGGTTTGTTAATGGTAATGGAGAGGCGGCGAGATCTGGGGCCGGTTAATTTGCGTTGTCCTCGTTGTTACTGTGAATGGTTGGAGTGGGCCGGCCAAAACCGCTGCCTGCTCCGCCTGCTTTGCGTTGCGCTTTGGCGGCAGTGGCGGTGGTGTGCGAGCCGAGAGGCGTGTCCGCGTGTGTTGGCAGCTTTTCACGGCTGCCGACGCGGGCGCGTGGCCGCCCACCGACGTAGGACGCCTTTCACGGGGAGCGCTCTTGGCAGACTCGTAGTCGTAGGTGTGTGCTCGGGCGCGCTGCACGTGCATTCTTCGTGGATAATGGGCCAAGTTTACTGGAGCATCTCTAAATAATTTAGCTAAATTATTTTCCAAAAATAATGTTTAGTTGTTATTTAAAAAATGTCTATGATGCCTCTCGAATTTAGTAGCTCTCCATTACACATCACTCACATGAACTTTTATATATCCTACTTCACTAGTCATCCAACCTCTTGGTTTTATAGAGATTGTTAGAGAGTGCTTGTGAGGGGTGTCGACGTAGGGCGGCCGACGGCGTGATTAGCGTGGTGGCAAGGGCGGCCGACGTAGCGGACAGCGGGCGCACCCGCGCCGCGTTTGGTGTGGCTGCGACAACGCCGGTGCTCCCTTCTGGGCCCTCTGCTAGCCCATTATCTTCATCTGGGGATACGATCTGTATTGGACGTATGACAATACCCCCTACTCTCTGATCGGCATCCTCGTCTTTGAAACATACTCTAAGTGCCTGATGTTATATGTGGTTGTCGGGTACCCTATGGAATCTCCATGAGCTGGATGATGACGTGGCCGAGGACACCATAGTCATGTCTGTTGTCGTCGTCGGTTGCAAAGATGATGTGTAGTGGAAGGAGTCAAAGTAGGTAGAGTTGATGTAGTCGTACGCCACTCCTTCCGTCGTGGTCCAAAGGCTTGCGCAACCTCCGGTAGGGCGCATGTGGTATGATGACTGCGGAGTGTAATGTTCTCATGACCGGCGAGGGTCTTTTTTAGATAAAGGATATTAAATCTGGCTTCATCTATCCGAGGATTGAATCAGACCAATTATTTAAAAACTCCAATACATAAATAAGTTTTGGGTGTAAACAAAGTACAACCTCACACACGGAAACAAAAAGGGAATGTTTTTGACTAAACATAGCCAATGTGTCTCTGTGAAAGCCAACCATTTGAACCAAAGAAATCAAGGGCCGACATCTCCAGGTGTGATGCCACAAATGTCATGCGGTCCTGAAGGTCCTCATGCCTTTGCAGACTTGCCCATTGGCACAGCCAGTGTGTTCCTCGGAATAGTACCTACAAAAGAGATTTTGGTCTACATTGTCAAAGACTCAAAAACCACCTCATTCCTAGTTAACCATATTGCCCAAAGAAGAGTTGCAACTGCAGTTAATAACAATATATTATACTTTTTGGTTCCCACTTTGGACCAATCGTGAAACAAATCACCTATACTCGAAGGTTGGGTAATTCTAAAAAGTATATGTACAGAGTGCTATAGGAATTTAGCATGAAAACAATCAAAAAAGAGATGTTGAATCGATTCTAAGGAGGAGCAAAAAGAACAACTAAGATCCCCCTTGCCAAATTATCTTTGGTGAGGATTACACCTCTTTCTAAATACCACATAAAAACCTTAATTTTCATTGGTAACTTTGTTTGCCAAATATCCCGTGACACACTCATCCCATTGTTGATTAAAGCAACGCACATAGACTTGATTTGTAAAGCTCCCCGAGGATTTAAAACCCCGCACAAACACATCTCTTTCCTCAAGTAAGTTAACATGTTGTAAAGAGAGTACAATACGGTTCCAACTAGTTAAGTTTTCTCCCACCAAATTTCTTACGAAAAGAAATATTTAGTGTTGGAGCACTCATTACTTTGGCTACTGAATCTTGTTTTCTTCATACAAAGTTAAACAATGAAGGGAATTTGTCATTGAGTGGTTTGTTTTTCCAGCCAAGTATCTAACCAAAATCTAGTTTGTGTCCCATTCTTTACCCTAAAATGTCCTAATTCCATGAAATTCTCTTTAACATTCATAAGACTTCTTCAAAAGTGTGAATCTTGGTCTTTTTACAGCTCCCTAGAGTTTTATCCTTAATATGCTTATTTCTTAAAAAGATCTTGCCACATCACTTCCTCATTTAATAATTTGAAAAGCCATTTACTAAGGAGACATTTATTTTGTATCTCTAAATTAAGGATCCCAAGACCCCTTGGTCTTTAGGTTGGCACAAAACCTCACACGTGGCGAGTCTATTTTCTCTTGTGTTGATCATTTTGCCAAAAAAAATCATGATAAAAAACAATCAATTTTTTCTAACACTCCTTTCGGTAATTCAAAGAAGGACATCATAAACATTGGTAAGCTAGATAGCACCGAGTTTATAAGAACTAGCCGACATCCAACGAAAAGGAGTTTACCTTTCCAACCACTCGGTCTTTACTCTTTTCTCAATACGTTCATCAATATCTTTCCAATCTTTGTTGTTTAATTTTCTAAAATGCATAGGCAGCCCCCAGTTAACGAAACGGGAACCTACCATTGGCACAACCAAACATCTGAATAAAAATCTTCATGTTTTTAGCTTGGCGAAAACAAAAGACCTCACTTTAAAAACGAGTGTACATGTTTTGCATTGATGCTACCTTTGAAGCGCCTGCAAAATGTTGTTGGTGTCAATGAAGTGGGCATGATGTTGAGGCGGTGCATGGCCCCAAAGAGGGCGTCTCATCATGTGTTCTATACATTTGGTGGTAGCATTAGATTTCTTTCCTGTGGGTATATGGCAATGTGGATGTCATCGATAGGGAGGAGATGTTGGTCATTGTCGTCGAAGAAAACAGTCGCTGCTGATGGTAGGGGTTGTCGGAGCCACTGGTCCGACAGGAGAATGTTGAATGGGAATGCCTACAAGTGTGAGGCCCCCAATTTAATGGGTCCTTAATCACGGGTATTTGTATCGGGATCACACACAAATATTCCTAACCATTCACGTAAAATTGGTACACAAGTTTCAAGAAATACCAAGCTTTATTAATATAGAATGAAAGGTCTTACATCAGTGACCAAAATGATCACAAATCTAGGTTACAACTATCAAAGTTAGCCAACCGGGAAGAGGCGGGTTAACTATGAGATGGTCTACAAAAGCAATAGACCGTGATGGAACTACTTTCTACTCCAAGGTATACTTGAGCACGGATCGAAACCCTAGCTTCAATGTCTTAGGTTCTTGGTCGTGAACGAATTGCAACAACAAGAATCACGTAAAATGGACCACAAATGATGAATCAAGCACTAGAAAGGGGAGAAGAAAAAGGCTACAAAAATAGAACACAAAAACTTAGAGCAAAATCATAGCACACAGGTGAATCAATCTGACCCCAAAAGCCCAGAGGGCATACACACACTGAGGGGTGTGCTTCCTATGAACAGATTCACAAAATAGTTGTCTAGACCTCTCCCACTCAGAACCACTACAGACTGGGACACCCTAATGGAAACTAGAAATTGGAGAGGCAACCTGAGATGGAGGGCTGCCCTCTCTATTTATAGTCTCGGTCACAATGACCATCCTACCCCTACCGATACAATTGTTGAAACCACTTAGCCGGGGGCATAATGGTCGAACTTGGATATCTTCGATCGACGCACCACCGCGCCTCCTCATCCGTAGCATTGTTCAACGCAATCTCCCGAAGCCGCCACATGCCATTCTTTCCTCCACCGAACATCCGTTTGGGTTTTGAGGCCCAAACCCGCGAAACCCGCCACCGTCCTTCATGGTTTTGATCCCTCGGTCCAAGCCTCACGTCCGCCCTTCACCTCGCAGTCCGTCGGCCCCCACGACGCCCTCATTGGCCCCTTCACCTCGCTGTCGCCTACCATTTCCGAGCTCCACACCCTGTAACACAAACCAAGAGATACTCTTCGACACACTCCACTTGTGCCGGTGAACATAGCCGAAGCATTAAGAATAAAGGAAAATAGAAGTAAAATGTTGACGGTTGACAATCACTCAATCACACAACTAAACACATTTGATCTAACTCAACCAGGTGTTCGCAGCACAACATCGATTAGGTGAAAAGTTGCATACCAGAACCTGATCATCTAGTGGGGTGTTCAACAGCCAGAAAGAGGATTTGCATCCTCGAGATCCATGGTAGTGGATCCGTAGATCCATCGAATGCTGGAGTCATGAATTGCGGCACAACTGTTGATTAGCATGGCAGTGGTTGAGCTGCTGGTGCGCGTGGCGAATCTAGGGTTGGCACGGTGAGTAATGGGGGTGCCAACGGCCTGATTTTCATAGTAGCTGAGTCTATGACGCTGTTTTCCACCTATTGGTGGGTTGGTTGTGCCTCTTGCCTGATATCCACTATCGAAAACAAGGTATTGTTGACCTCGTTCACAATCTGTGGAGCGTTGGAGGAGTTCCCTGCAACGATCATGACGCTCTTTGTCACAGTCTCTAGTTCGTCGACCACAGCTTGGTGCTCGATCATGGCCTGAATGTCTGCGGCCATATCATTGTGTTGCTTTTTGTTCGCGACGTTGCTGATGATGTCGGCGAGGGCATCGACCTTATGGTTCATCTCATCCACCTTCTCATGGGTGGAGGCGAATTTCTAGAAGTGTTGTTGCATGACTGTGGGTCGTGGGCTCTATTGATTCCCAAAGGATCGAAAGCCCTTGCCGATCTTGGGGTGTGAGGGGGGTCGCCGTAGGGTTTGGGAAAGCGAGAGTGAGAGGAGGCTTTGTTTTTTTTTTTTTTTGAATCTCGAGAGGAGGCTTTGTTGACTGAAGCTGAAGGGATAACATTGATTTACTTTTACTTGCCTTGCATGATTACAGGGTTCTAGTATTTATAGTCTCAGCGTGACTTGATTCCTAAGCAAACTAGGGATAAATGGGCCAGCAAGGGCCCAAGAAGGTTCCCTAGGGAAGCCGCGCCTTGGCCGCCGTCACTACCCCCACTGTTCCCGGCCGTCATCTTGTTATTTAGTTGCCATATCGAGTCCAAGTCAGTTTAGGAAAGCATCTGTTGAGACGGAAAGAAGAATGCAATCCTATAAGGATCTCCTAGAGTTTGCTTAAGGTTCAAGTCACGCTGGGGCTATAAATTAAATAACAGCGCCATGTAACAGTTGCAATTCAAGTAAGAAATAGAAGTCAAAAGGCTTAGCTCTCGCTCTCCTTTCCCCCCAACCCTAGCCGCCATCTCCCTTGCTCCTCATCTCCTTACACCGCCACCCACACCACAGCCGCAGCGCGAGCAGCCGGGCCGTCGCCCGGCCGCCGCCGCCACTGTCCAACCCTACCGCCCGTTTCCACCACGCCGCCAAGTGCCCCTCCCAAGACGCCTCTTACAATAAGCCTCCCGATTCTTCTCTAATATACTGACATAAGCACATGATATCTTGTGGCCGGCCAGCTTGACAGGTTTAAAAATATATTTCAAAATATTTTTTACACTATAATTTTAAATCTCCAATTGCTCAATTATTTGTTCTACTAAATAATCAATAAAGCAAATGGATATTGTATGTGTTGTCTTCAAAATAACGTTAATATTAGGATGTAAATATAATTTTGAGCTATCTGTATGGGTATTCAAGTTTGAACTAAAATAGGGTAAATAGTTCTATTTGAATCTATCCAATTTCACACGTATTTGTTTCCAGTCCACTCATGGTCTTACACATGCACACGCACATGCAAATCATTGAGGTAGCACGCACGTGTCAAATCTAGAAAAAGATTGTTGTCAACAAAAAAATCTAGAAATTTTTTTTTTTTGTATCGAAACTTTTCTCAATTGTTTTGATTTACAAATAAAAATATATCTAAATATGTATTTCACATATTTCCTCCTAGCTATGAGGTAATACATGATCTTAACCGTCTAATCAAAATTAATGAATCACACTTGTTCGAAGTACCACAACAAAGCCCTACCACATCATTCCTTCGAAACATATTGATATCAAGTTTTTTCTTGATGTAATATGTGTGTTTCACATCCTTGGGGAGTAAGCATGAACAAAAACAATTAAACATGGGCCTTGCTAAACATTGCACTCATCCAAGAAAGTCATATATAAAAGCGAATCTCCTACCTTCTTTGAGAGGTAGCCTAAATGTCAACACAATGGATTAACATTCGAACAACAAAGCGGTCACAAACCATCAGCACGGCTATTGATAGAAAAGGTAATTAGGTCCCAACAGAAGTCTACCATGCATCACCTATCACCAATTTTTTTAGTACAGCCCTAACAATGTAATCTTCATTTGAGTTTCAACTCGAAATAGCTGATCTGGAGTTACCGATGCACGATAGGCAATAATCACCTATCAGAATTTCGGAATCAAACAGAGCCTCCTAAGATCTCTTCCGCTTCCTGGAAGAACTAGCAGACTTGGAGCGGCTCTGATCAACAACTTGACGAGCGTACAGCAAACCAGGCTCTATGGAATCGTCATCACTATCAGCATTTTGAGCCAGGCGGTTCTGGTAGGCCCGCCGCCAGACCTGGAAAACATTGTGATAATAGCTCACAAGGCCTTCTCTGCCTTTGTCATGCAAGACGGCAAGCAACTTGTCCCAGAACTTGTTAGTAGATGAAGGCAAATTGTTCTGGATAGTGGTGTTGAATTTCCTCTCTCTCATCTTTTGTCCACGTTAGTGCTAAATCTTCTCAATTCTATGGAACCCCATTTCAAAGTATGCTGAGCCCAGCTCATCCTTCAGTTTGATCTTTTTTTTCCGCCACATGAAACCTGACACAAGCAATGGAACCTGGAAACTTACAGTTGCAGTCATCTCTCCCTTTTCCAATGTAATCACCATGAGGATCTTCAGTACTTCCTGGAAGCAAAATAGGTTCTCCAAGAAACCTCAGTGTGCGTGGATCATCATAATAAAGCGATGAAGGCTTCCCGGTCCATTCTGGAATGTCTGCTTGGCCACAAGGACGAAGTGGAATTCCACTCTGCATGAACAAGGAGTATAATGTGTTAGTGTTATAGCACAAACTGACACTTACGCAACAACGACAAGATTACATAAAAGATAAAGATATTTCAGCCACATATGACAAGCAGCGGATATGTGGCAGTCTGTAAGCAGAACTGAAACAAAAAAAAAAAATCAAGTAGCCAAACATACAACATGGACAATTAATTATTTGTAGGCCAACTGAAGTTCACAAGGTATAAATCTAGTATACCGTGACAATATGCCAGAAACATATATTGTTTGGCGTAGTAAAGAATAAAACAAACCAACCAGATCATTAGGCATCGCCATCCTGTTACCACAGGAAGGATTGAAGTGCCTCAAATAGCAGAAAATAAATAAAGGCACAGTTCACCAACAATAGGATGAAGAATCTAGCAAACAGCCAGTAAAGGTAGCTGAAATGTACCCCCATTTCAGCTCAACCTCGATTGAATTGTGCAGTGTGTATAGTTAACCACTTATCATGAAAAAAAAAAAATCCAAATTTTAAATGCAATGTAGTGATCGATGACACATCCCTAGACAAAACAACCATGTTGTTTAGTCTAGTCTTCTCAATGTTACCTAAATGCACGTGTCAATTGTATTTAGCAATAATAGTACACCAATTAATATTGATGTTTTAAAAAGTGTAGAGGAAGCATACTGCTGAAGCATTTTGTTACACCACCCTGAAACCATGTAGCTGAAGGAACATCAGAAGATGCTAAAGGACTTCAGAAAACAATACAGAATTAACAATGAAGAACAAAGTTATTTTTATTTTCCTAGTATAGAATTGGAAGTTCTCGATGGCTAGGAAATCTAACAAATAGACACTACCATCACATCACAATGTTTGCTATGGTGTGGCCGTATGAAGGACACTATAGTACCACAACTACATTACTAGAGGCCAAAATGCTACTGTAAAAATCTGCTTTTTGGCTAGTAAACCATAATATAATTTGATTTACATTTCCAAAGAAAAGGTTTGTGCAGTTCAACTAGATTCATCTCTCGAAACATATTAAAAAAAAAGGAAGAAATGAACTTAACAGAACTAATGTCAGGTTCTAACTACATCTTATTTTTTTGTACTTTTATTTCCATAAAATGCAACATGATGATTGGAATGTTAACAGTTCCCATAGTTACAATCTTGGATCTAGGGGCATTAATAAGTGGATAAACATATGAGCATCCCTAAACAATTTAAGAATCATGGACTTGCATTTTTTTTTTTCAAAAGATGCAAACACCGGCTTGATATAATCCATTGCCATCATGACTATATTTTTGGATTCATATGTGTCAATACAAGCAGATATTCTAAAGAGAAATAACTTTACATCTATGATTGCCCTTTTCTCTATTGTCACCTCTATGAATTCTATAGTTTTTGACAAAGTTAGCTAAGTTAACAAAGTGTAAAGTTTGTAACATTAACAACCCCGATGCATCAACATGGATATATACACGAAACAGGCATGCATAGACAGTCAATGGAAAGCAACAAGCATCAAGCATGGGTGTGCTCAATTGTTGCAAATAAACAGGAGTGATGAAGGTTCGTCATTTGACAAGCCTTTGTATCCTAGCATAAGAATGTCATATGAGATTTATATTGGTTCAAGTGTCGAGGTAACCTAGTCACCTTTATGAGGTCCCTCTACCTGAACAAGAATGCTTCTTGGAAGTTATACTTTCACCCAAGCTATGTGAAGTTGGTCGAATTAGAATCCAAGCGACACTTTCACCTTGACCACAACAAACAATTGTTGTCTTCCATCTTTGGTGTTTCTCTATTCTCACTCAATCTCTCTATATCTTGTCACCACTAACAACAAAATCAGCTTTATGGAGAGAAATTGAGGCAACATATGAGTTGAAAAGAATTAATGGAGACTTCGGTGGGCGCATGAACCATGTAGTTTATGCCATAAAAACTTCATTAATTGTTAGAAGTGTAGAAGAAGGGTCCCGGGTGATGCGGCTTTTGTTCCCGAACCATGCGGTCTATGCCATGCCCATGTAGTCTGCGGACGAAATCCAAATGGCTAAATATGTAACACCGGAGGAAGTGAAGAGAGCGGTGGTGATCGGATGAAGGGTGTTGGTCATGACATGAAGCCATGAAGGGATCCGTTTGTGGTGGCTAGCTTCAAGTGGATGCATAATGGAGAAATCACGGACTAGGCATAGGCATGATGTTTGGATTCTCTCCCTTGAGGATCCTTCCTTTAAGGATAATCCAAATGGGACCAATAAGCAACACACACCGGTCGTCTCCTCCCTAATTGTTTGATTAATCATGATTAGGCAATGACTACTTGGGCTACTTGAATCATGGTCGACCAAATCAGGTCGGTGGACCTAATCAACGGGGACTGATTAGTCATATTAATCATGATTAATCTCAATTAATTAGGAAACTTCTAAGAACTGCTTAGAAACTCCATGAATTTTTATTAGATTCTACGCCACATGACATAAGACAGATGATATAAAGCTAAAGATGTTTAACATAATGGTTCTAGGGTTTATGTAGCCAACTAGGTATTTGAAGGTCAATATGCAAATAGTGTTTTGTCACCAAGCAAAATTTCATACAAGATTCAACTAGAGATGTCGATCACACCTTAGCATTTCATTTGAAGAAATTATCAAACCTCCTAATTTTACATTGTTTGAGGATGAAGATAGTTGATACATGTAGGATATCACATCTTGTGCCACCAAAATGTTGAAGCGAACTCATGGAGTTTCCATAGTTCCAATGACAATGAACAACTTAAGTTGCTTACCTTCATGACATATTAATTTTTCTTTGTATAAACCAATACATAATTCCTTCACACTACGTTTGTGAACTAGTTGACTATGACACGCCCAATATGGCTTTGGATCAAGTGCGGTTGTTCCAAAGGGCATAATACATTCAAACAACCGGGCAATCTTAAATAGTACAATGGATACCATAAACATGTGACTTTTACAAATTATTTACCAGGGAATGCTATTATAGGCCATAAAAGTAACTCAATCAAGAAATATGCTTGCTAAATTTGGGAAGATAGAACTCAACTTATACATTTATGCACAAAGATAGCATGTAACATCATAGTGGATAATATTGAAACATCACCCATCACGGCTTCTATAGATATCTTCCATTTTGCAACTATATATATTAGTTGTTTTAAGGGTTCTACATAAACCCTTGAAGAAACAAGTCTATACTTTCAATAGTAGATGCCAAGAGAAGTCCCATATCTTTGCCACCCACTCATGTATCGACCTTATCCATGGTGGTGCTTCGGGGGTAGTTAAGGGTAGTGGTGCCATCCGTAGACTATCATGACAAGACGCAATGCCCCAACATGGAATACATAATTGGCAAAGATGAGCTAGGAAACATCTAAAATGCAAGACTTCACCTTGAGCAAACCACTATAGCCGGGCAACAATTTGTTTTAGGGTTTACAAAGACGAAGTTACTACTTTGGGTCTAGGTGTGGAGGCACAACCATACACACTTGTGTACGCATACCTTGAATGAAAGGTCAAGGTTTCGATGGTTATAGTAGTGGTGCACAAATATCTAATCTCGAGAGAACACATTCGGTAATGGTAGTGAGGAAGATGTCATCAACCATTAAGGGACACCGACCGTAGTCATGTGTGGCTCGTTGTGCTAGCATATAATAGCCAACAAACACCATAACTTACATTCCATGGACAAGATAGTAAAAGATTTACAACCACTTGAACTATTCCTTAGGTTGATCCCCAAGTGGTTGCAATTGCAACAAACCGCAAGTCCTCGGTCTTGAACAATTTTTGTTGGGCTATAGCTTGTGATCGGTCATCGGTCGATCATGAGCATTCACACTCTATCCAAGCAAAATAATCATGGGACAAAACGCCGCTAGTCAAGATATATCATGAATGATGGTGCTAGGGGCGTACTAAAGACAACTAATCTAATCAAAGAATGTGCATATGCTTACAATACTATATATGCAGATGTGCACATATTCAAAGAAGCAACCCACGATGATCAAGATGACAATCTTGGCTACTACTTGAGTTAGACTCTTGATAAATGATAATGTGGATGTGCCCATATCTAATCGGGTATACCCAATGATTATAAAGGAGACAAGCGTGGTGGGTATTTTCCATCTTGCCTTGGAATATTTAGACAACCATTTACATGGTCCTAGCCATCATTCACCTTACAGTTAGGACTCGAATTAGGGAAATCCCCACAACAATGTTGTATTGTCTTATGGGTACCCTTATGGCATAGGGGAGATTTGATTGTCAAGTAGATGCAACTGAGGGACACCACCGATGGCTAAGATGCTGGGGTGCATGAACTAAACAAACATGTTGTCATTGGCTCATTGCACAGGGTGCCCAACTCTATGTCATCTCAGATAGTATGGTAGAGGTACAGGAAAAGGCCAGAACAATGTGTAAATATGACACACAACTCGTTTGTAGAATAACAAGAGAGGAAATGCAATACATTTCCAATCACCGCCGCCTTTACTTAGCAGAGAAACAATGGCCCATATGATTGCTCACCCACTACTGATGTTGCAAAATCATTGACATAGATGGTCAAGAAGCAAATTTGCAGAGAAACAATCGCCCATAAGATTTGGTTCCTAAGGGACTATAGACTATGGATTAATTTTTAGTCTCACCAAACATGAGGACTAGTGACTAATAGTCTCATTTATTCTCTATTTCAATAAACTTTTGGGAGGAACTAGGGACTAATTTTTAGTCTCATTTAGTCCCTAGTTCCTAGTCCATGAAACTAAACAGGGGTCTTAGTGGTCAATATATAGATGACGCCAAACCGTAGCTATATATAATCGAACAAATGCTATATAATAGAAAGGGAAAACTAATGAGTAAATGCTATAGTTGAATGAGGAAAATCCAATGAGCAAATGCTACAATCCAACCAACAGAAAGAAACTGAGTCGTGTAATGAACACAGCATGCTCAAATCAAACAAGTAGTATAAACGACGGTGCATCCAAATTGAAGGGAGGGAAGCAACAAATTATTACCCGTGATGACGAGGAAGCAGACCACCTGCTGTCTTTTTTTTTGCAAACTTCTTGCTCCGAAACAGAAGCGCTATGGAGCGGTGGCTAAGTGATGAATTCCCCTCCATGACCTCCGGTTCAGTTGGGCTGGTCGCCACAAGGCGAACCCAGTCGAGCATCCCCGCCACCGACATCTGGCTCCTGAGCTCCACAGCAGTCGATAAGTGGCCTGGAGGATTGGTCATCCCGATGATCCCCGGTTGACCTACGCTCGTCGCCACAGCGCACCCAGTTGAGCATGTCCACGACCTCCTCACGAGCGAGGCAATCTTTGTCTGCGAACATCTGGCGCCGGAGTTGAACCACTGCCTGTTTGTGGTTGTGGCCACCATCAGCAGCAGCAGCATTCTTCCCTGCTTTTTACCTGGGTTCTTCGCCACAAGATGAAGCCAGTCGAGCATCCCCACGAGCTTGTCTCTCTTCCGCTTCAGCTGCGCCGATCCAGCGCCCGTGGTGGTGGTGAGGCGCGTGGTCGGCGACAGGAACCTGTCCTTCTTGGAGCCCAAGAGCAGGTCGGCATTGCCGCTGCTCACCACCATGTGTTTATCGCAGCTCTGCTCCAGGAGCGCAAGGTACTTACCGTACAGCAGCTCGACGGCCGTGTCGGCGGTGGGGTCAAGCCCGACCGCCTCGGCAACGGCCGCCCAGGACTCGATGGCGGAGAACCCGCCGCGAGCGCGCACGGCGAGGAACAGGCTGACAAGCTCTACCTTCGTCCCATCCCGAGCGGCGGCGGTGGGATCGGGAGGCAGGAGACAGCCGCGGGGTCCCCGCCAGCTCGGCGAGGAAGGCCGTGAGGACGCCGTTGAACAGAGCGGACGCGCCCTCGTCCGTGAGCTCGGCCTCCGGGATCTCAAACCCGGCGAGAAGACCGCGAGCACGGAGCTCGCCACCGACGCCGAGCACGGCAACCAACGCGTCGGATGGGACGGCGACCGGCGGCGCTGCCGTCGCTGGCGAGGTGGACGAGCTCTGGGCGGGCTCGTGGCCGGGGCTTGGGCCCGAGCCATTTGATTTGAATGCTGGCGCGGAGGAACTGGAATTCGACTCCAAGGGAGGTGGTGGGGCAGGACTTCCGGCCATTTTTGTGTGGCTCCTTCGAATAGTTCTCAATTTTTTGGCCTTGGACCTTAGAGGTGTGAGGAATTTTGATCTAAACCCTAGATTTGCTTTAAGAGGGAAGGTGGAAGAGGGAAAGAAAAAAGTAGATGGTGGTACAAGATGACATAGTGTGTCGTTTTATGTGTTTGATTGTATGAGTAGCATATCATTAAGCGACACCAATTGATGAGCCGTCTAATTTAACTTTTTTAGTTAAAATACCAAAAATGGCGCATCTTTTATAGAAATTGATAAAAGACTGCTATATAAATCTATAACCATTAATATAAATATAGGTATATATTAATTAACTACCTAAAATATAGATTTAGTAGGCATCATAACATGTAATCTTATACTACATGCCATAGTAGTAATATAAATATTACATAATATATATGTGATGTGATTAGATGTCACACAATAGTAAAAAAATATATTACATAATAAGTGATGGACCTAGGTATAAAATAAAAAAACTAGACCCGCTTCGGATAGGATAGCTCCCAAGCATTCTACTTACAAGCTTCTTCCCACCTACGTGGTCCCAAGTTTTATTGTTGGCGGTATACTTTTGATCGATCTCATGCCATCCACAACCTTATAGATCAATCTACGCCATCTATCCCTTATGTCGCCAATCAATCTACGCCATCAATCCGGCATACCCACCTTGGCTTGTTAGGCTTAGAGACATCAAGGAGGGGAGTCCTAATGCTAAAAAAAGTTCTATACCCAATTAATTTATTTAGGAACTACACATAAAAACTATGTCCACGACAAATAGTGTCTATAGAACAAATTTTTGGTCAAGTTACTGTCATCTCTCTCCAACTACCTATTACATCTCTTCATGTCTTGGTTCTTGTATAGACATGGTGTCATGGGTTTGGAACCATGACAAACATCGGGGTTGTCCATCGAAAAGTTGGTGTGTGGTCTCTCGGTGGCTCAAACACTCAAAACACGGAATGGGCACATCTCTTCATGTCTTGGTTCTTGTATAGACACGGTGTCATGGGTTTGGAACAACGACAAACATTGGGGTTGTCCATCGAAAGTCGGTGTGTGGGTCTCCGGTGGCTCAAACACTCAAAACACGGAATGGGCACGGTCGGGTTATCCTCGTTCGAGCCTCTAAGCCCTACGTCTAGCGGATGTTCTTTATGTTAGAAATGCCCAATCGGGGAGATTACAACAAAGGAATCGAAAAGATTGATAGGGAGATTGCATGTTGTTATCCTAGATTTCTTGGCTTTCAAGTTTGCTTGAACGTTCAAGGACCCGATCCCCTTATAATGAGCCCATATGTCTCCCCTTATATCATGGGGAGGACATGGTTACAAGTTAGTTTTGGCCATGGCCTAAGGCTTCTATGTCGGTGCTTGTGTCGCCCTTCGTCGCGGTGTCGTCAAGGGCTTCTTTGTCATGCGGGGAGGAGGCCAACAACGACACAACCACTCCCTAATGTTGTCTCCATAGCTTGGCGCTTGACCATCGGGGGATTGCCTCGCCCTGCGTGGCCTCCCACGAGTGAGCCTTCTCAAGGCTTCCTTGGAGCGCAAGGAACCTACCCTGCCTAGAGGGGGATGACAAGAGGTCTTAGAGCCCTCTACCCTTGGAGCTTGGGGATCTCCTTGCATTGTCTTGACATGTCATGCTCATTGCGTGGCCCTAGCGAGGAATGGTCGACAAGGTGCATCACAACCATTTGAACAGGCAAATGATGCAACATATGTATGCCTATTAAACTCTAGGCGCCTAATAGATTTCTCAGTCAGCTTCTATCCAGGGCTAGGGGCATTCTCTTGCTCCTTATAGGATATGTTGGGGGGGGTCTATCGATCCGTTATCCCTTTCTTGGGGACTTATCCGTTATCACATGGTTATTTATCTAAAAATTTATTTCCTTATCTCTCTCATCTTTTGGAACCCGAAAATCCACACATGCCTAGGAGGGACCTTGTTGGGGGCATGTGGTGGTGATGGACTTCTTTATTATCTCGCCTTGCCACTATAGAGCTTTGTCATTATCGATCCACTGGCCATGTAGTAGCAACAAAGAACGAGGAGCAGTAGGTAAGATAGGAGTAAAAGTTGCGCATGTTGTTCGAGGATGTGAAGGTGCGTGCGGAAGACACATGCCCACGAGGGACCTTGTTGGGCGTGTGGTTCATGGGTTTCCTTAGTTGTCATCGTTGCTCTAGCGCTTTGTGGTTGCCAATCCACCAGCCATGCATGCAGCACTAACAACAACGAGAGATATTGGATAAAACGTGTAGTAGATTTTTTTATATTGATTGGATACAAAGGTATGTACTCAATTGGTCATGATTCTCTTATATTAATAAATAAATGAGGGATATTTTATCCATGTAGGAAACATTTTCCACACACAATTTATGAGTTTAACACGAGATCAGATGATTTTTCAAAGGAAAACACGAAATTAGGCTAGGACTACCAAACTAGCCCAGATTGGTTTACGTAGGGCCACGCAAGCACACAATCAAATTGTGCTAGTTTTGTCTTTGCATCATTATTTTATTTTGTTTTATATCATTTTTTTTTTTTTTTTTGCAAAGTTGGCCTTGGCTTTTGCTGGAAGTTGCCAATTGTGCCCAAATTGCTCCAAATTTGTTTTTTTAATGCATTTGTTTTCCTATCCATCTTCATCTATGCAGTCATATTTTGGTCATCAACAAATATGCTTCATTCAGCGAGTTCATGCTATATAGTAGATTGTATGCTTGATATTATACTTGATATTTGAAATTTATGGGGGCTGTTTGGTTTGGAACCTGACCTGCCGCATGTGCCATGGCACCGCCAAAGGTTCGGTGGAAGAATCGCCCGCCTAAGGTTTAGCGAGATTTAACAAAGAAATGATGAGTGGCGGCCGCAGTTAATTCAAGAACCAAGCACCCGCCAAGGACATGTGGCCGCCCAAGGTTTGGCGAGGCGACCATCCGCCACCAACCAAACAACCCCTATAACTCTATATGCCTCGTTGTTAAATAATATGTTGGGGTGTTACATCGTGTATATATCTTATTACATCAATTATTAACTTCATACAAGATTGCCAACTGGCATGGCATACCATAGCGGGAGTGATACTGAAGCCTTCTCTTCACTAGTACACACAACCTTGTGCTCATCAAAATATTACAACTTTCGCTAAGCCATTTCGAACCAGTTGTCAGTGTGTTCCCACATAAATCTTAACAAAAATATCAAGAATTCACCAAGAATTTCGTGAGTAAATCAATTCCTAGATTGATGTATTGGTACTCTCACCTGACCTTGCAATGCTGCAAAGCTTTCTTATTCAGCTAGGCGTACTCTTTCTCATCACCTCAATGCCTCATGGATCCCATGAAGTGAACCCAGCACCACGGTTCCAGCCGGTGCCTTATGTGTCATCTCGACATGGGAAGAGCTCAGGTCGTGTACCTTTAAACATTCCATTTTCTCCTAATGAAGTATGAGCCAACTCATGCGCTTCCGCGGAAGCTGATAGATCCACACGACAATGACGTTTATATTTTAACTTAGTTCAAATCAAATGACATGTCAACAGGACATTTGGTTCTTCTGAATACATTAAATGCAACCGGTTGAATTCCAGAACAAGCCCAAAACACACAAAGAACATATAGCTACCTCGTGCTCAATCAAGAGCCAAGAAAATGCTCAATCAAGAGCCGAGAAAAACTCAGAAAAAGAGCCCAAGAATATGAAGGAAAGTTAGGGTGCTCATGAGAGAAATAATTCGTTCCATGATCTTGATCTCTCACATGTCCTAGCACCAAGGAAGCCGACGAACTTCAACGCAACCCTGAGGGAAAGGCAGTAACGGAAATCCCATAGAAATTGTGCTGAAAATCAAAATAGCAAACAAGCATGCGACCAGGAGAGGACGATTGGGGCACAAAAATCAAATCAAAGGAGGATTGGATTATGTTTTGAATTCACCTACAGAGTCATTGATAGCATCATCTATCCTCCAACTGTAGTGAAGAACTAGGAGTCACTGTCTCTCTACTCCTGCCTTCTAATCCTTGATGAAGCATTTGCTAGAACAGATGCAAATGATCTTAGGGTTAAGGTTTAGCTTATCACTAGAAATCCCTCATACCCGTAAGGTACATCAAAGCCTGCATGCGAGTAGTACTTCGACAAGTGTCGAACTCATGATGCAATGAGCTAATTCCAAGAAGATACATCTGAATTACTTTTACAAAACATTTACATGTTTACCAATGTTCTGGATCAACATCCCACAAATAGATGTTTTACCTGCACCGTGCTATTTACAGTTCTCATGCGATGCAGCTGCGGAGATTGACCGCACGTGGTTCCCAGATCCCTCTTCTATGATTGTTCATATGTTATTACGCTCCGGGGTGCAACAGATTGTTAGATGTATAGATGTTTTCTCCATTTTCCCTCTACTTGGAGGGTTTCTTTGCATATGTATACACACTTGTATATTTCCCCTTTGGGGTCTATCAATAGAATTGGTTTTGCCATTCACTCTAACATGGTATCCAGCTAGGTTTCCGATCCTCACCTTCTCTCTGCCGGCGATTTGGGCAACCCCGCCGGCCTCCACCCAGCGCATCCACCTTCTCGGCGCCGTTGCGGCTCCGCCCGCATCCTTGCGCCCTCCTCTCGCGGGCAGCGCGCGCCTAGCGCGCCACCCGGCTTCGCGCCATCCATCGCCCGCCCGGCTTCAGCGACCTGCGCCGCCATCGCGCCGCCAGCGCGCTCCCCGTCCCAGCGCGCCTGCGCGCGCTGTCGCCAACCCTCCTCCGTGCCGGCCGTCTGCTGCTCCTCCGGTCTCGCATCCTCCTTTTTCCTCCTCACCGCGCGTGCTCCTCTGCTTTCCGCTAGCCCCTACGCTCTGCTTTTCACCAAAAAAAAAAAAAAAAAAAAAAAAAAAAAAAAAAAAAACAAGCGCAACCATTGCTGATTCCTCTACCATGGCGTCCCCCGGTCGTACTCGTCCGGGTGCCATTCCGTTCCCAAGTGCCGGTTATCTTCAATGGCACAAATTGGGGTGATTTCGTTTTTCATATGGAGGTTCACATGGATGGACAGGCTGCTGTGGGGATATCTTCACGGGGGGGGCGGGCACATCCTCCCTGTCGATTCTTCCTAAGCAGCCCACCTATCCTCCGGATGCTGATGATGCCGCCAAACATGCTATCCTTGATGCATTTGAGGCTGAGATGGAGACCTATCAATCTGATCTCGGCCTCTATGAGACTTGGCTGCGTGAGGAGAAAATCAGCCAAGGCCATCTTACTTGCGGCAAGCATCGAAATTGATTTTGCACGCTCCCTCGGAGGGCTTGCCACATCCCAGCTCATGTGGGCTCACCTCCGTCGCGATTATGAAATCCGCAATGAGGCGATGTACCTTCTTTGTTATTGAGGAGGCACAGTCACTTCGCCCGGCTCGATTCTACGATCGAAGACTTCCACCGCAAGATGACGATGTCTGGCATCGCTGGACAATTTGGGGCGGAGTTTTGTGGTGGTGGTACTTGTCGATGTTGTGGCCGGCACCGGGCGGCGAGACACACCGTCTCCACGAGTTCCTCTCTCGGCTGCGTCGAGTTTGAGACTGTTCGCGCCCGACTCCTTCTTGACGTCGTCCGCGCCCATCGCTTGCCGGCGATGCACGAGCTTCTGGCCGAGGGGAGACTCGACTTGGGGGGGGGTGAGCCATGCTCGGCCGCGACCCCCGTTACCGTGACTTCACCACCACCGGTCTCTCTACCTTCGCCCCGATCCTGCGGTGATGGCGGGGTCCCCTCTGGTGTGCGGTGTAGCTCTTTGCAAGATTTATGGCCATGAGGAGAAGGGATCGTCGTAGAAGCGGCGCAACCGCTATGGGCGTCGTGACCGGCGCCGATCTTCGGGCTCGGTGGTTCCTCCACTCCGAGGGCACTCGTTACGTAATGCTAGCGTGAGGCGGGGAGGTTCTTGCCATGTTCCGTCGCCTCACTCTGCGGCTCGGGCCTCCCCTCATGGGACTACAGACTCGGGCCTGCAGTTTCCACACCTCCTCCTCCGTCGGGTATATCGCCACCAGTGGTTTCTTGATTACGGTGCCTCTTTCCACATGACACCCCATACCACTCATTTGTCCTCCCCGTCATCTTCGATTCACCCATCCTTGTTCGCACTTAGCGATGGCACTTCTCTTCTGTTCTTTGGGAGAGGTGTTCTTTCAACCTCTTCTTTTGAGGTTCCTAATGTCTCGCATGTTCCTCAACTCACTATGCAACTTCTTTCTGCGGGACAAATTACTGATCATGGTTGTCGCATTATTCTTGAGTCTGATTCTTGTTGTGTTCAGGACCTTCGTACGGGCCTTTTGGTGGGAACTGGGCCTAGGCGTCGGGACTCACGGCGCGCCTATGGGAGCTTGATTGGTTGCGTCTTCCTCCATCCGCTTTGCTCCCACTGGTTCTCCCAAGATCCTGCATCACCGCTTCATCCACTACCTCTTTTGCCCAGTGGCATCGTCGTCTTGGTCATCTCTCTGGTGCTAGATTGTCCAGTCTTGTTGGTAGTGGTGTATTAGGCCCTGTTTCTGGTGACACTACTCTCCATTGTACGGGTTGCAAACTTGGCAAGCAGTTGCAACTCCCCTATTCCTCTAGTGAGTCCAAATCCCAGAGACCTTTTGATCTTGTTCACTCTGATGTATGGGGTCCTGCACATATAACTTCAAAAGGAGGGCAATCCTATTATGTTACGTTCATTGATGACTATTCGAGATTTACTTGGATTTATCGATGTCCTCCCCGGGCCAATTTCTTTCTATTTACCAACAATTTGCTACCATGGTTCGGTACCCGGTACAACTCTCCCATTCGTGTTTTTAGATGCGGACTCTGGCGGCGAGTACATCTCCACCGCCCACCGCTCCTACCTTCTTTGAAGCGGGGCACCCTTGCTTTCGATTTTTCTGTCACGGTGCTCATGCTCAAAATGGTGTTCTTTGGCGCAAGCATCGTCACATTCTTGAGGCGCTCGTGCGCTCTTGATCTCCTCGCCCTTGCTCCTCGGTTAAGGCTGAGGCGGTCTCTCTCGGCGGTTTTTCCTCATAAACCGCCAACCGTCCCACCTCTCTAAAGGGTTGCACTCCCTATGGCGTCTTTTTGGCACCCCTCCTTCCTATGATCATCTTCGTTGTTTTGGGTGTGTACGGTATGTTCTACTTCCACCTCGTGAGCGCACCAAACTCACTTTGCTCGATCTGTCGAGTGTGTTTTCCTTGGGTACGATCTGGAACATAAGGGCTATCCCCGTTATGACCACATTGCTCGGCGGATGAGGATCTCTCGGGATGTCACCTTTGATGAGTCCCGCCCTTACTATCCTCGTTCTCCCTCGGTCATCCTAACACCGCCGAGTCCCTCTCCTTTCTTAGCTTACGAGTGGTATCTTCCACTTTGTCACCTCCCTCCTCGACTCCACCTTCGTCATCTCCTCCCATTTCTCCATCTTCGCCACCGGCCTCCTCCGTGAGGTCACTCACCACTATACTCGTCGTCCTCGTCCCGCCCCACCACTTGATTCTTCTCGGAGTCCATTCTTGGACCCCTTCCTCCATCTCCTCGCTATGCTCTTCGTGATCGCGGCACCCTTACCGTCCTCCCGAACGCCTTGGCTTCACCCGTCCTAAGCGGCATCCACGGTATTGTTTTTAGCCGAGAGCCCGCGACCTATCCCGGAGGCTGCTTTGCTCACCCTCTGTGGCGGCACGCTATGGGCGAGGAGATTGCTGCCCCTGGCGCACTAGCACTTGGGATCTTGTTCCTACACCGCCTCATGTCACTCCTATCACTTGCAAGTGGGTCTACAAGGTCAAAACTTCGCTCGAGATGGCTCTCTTGAGCGCTACAAAGCTCGTCTTGTGGCTCGTGGTTTCGGCGGGAGTATGGCATTGACTACGAGGAGACGTTCGCTCCGGGTTGCTCACATGACCCTTTGTTCGAACCCTTCTTCTTTGTTGCCTGCGTCCGTCGGTGGTCGATCTCACGTTTGGATGTCAAGAACGCCTTCCTCAATGGCGAGCTTCATGAGGAAGTCTATATGCGACCTCCTCCGGATACTCCGTTCGATGGGATGGTTTGTCGGTTGCGTCGTTCACTCTATGGCCTTAAGCAAGCTCCTCGCGCTGGTTTGAGCGTTTCTCCTCTGTTCTCCTTGATCTTTGGCTTCAAGCCTAGTGATCATGATCCTGCTCTCTTTGTTCACACTTCTCCTCGTGGTCGCACTCTTCTTCTCCTATATGTTGATGACATGATCATCACGGTGATGACTCCCGAGTTCATTGCCTTTGTGAAGCGGCGTCTCGGTGAGACATTCCTCATGTGCGATTTGGGTCCTTTCCGTTACTTCCTTGGGCTTGAGGTCACCTCCACCCACGATGGCATTTTTCTCTCTCGGGAGAAGTACACCCGGGACCTTCTTTCCGTCTTTGCTCTCAGCGATCACGGACGTTGACACTCCTATGGAGCTTAATGTTCACCTCCGACCCACGATGGTGAACCACTTCTTGATCCCACTCGCTATCGTCGGCTTGTTGGGAGCCTTGTCTACCTTGGGATCACTCGTCGACATCACTCACTCTGTTCATGTCTTGAGTCGGTTTTAGCAAAGCTCCTACCCCCGGCTCCACTACGCTCACCTCCTTCGTGTTCTGCGATATCTTCGTGGAACTATCTCCCGTCGTCTTTTCTTCCCCGCGCTCTAGTTCTCTCCGACCGGGGCATACTCGATGCGACACGGGCGAAGTGAGACCGTCGCTACTCTCTCTCGGCTTATTGTGTTTTTCTTGGCTCCTCGTTGATTGCACGGAAAACCAAGAAGCGAGCTTCTTATTTCCTCGAGTCTTGGTGAGGTTGCTTGCGCGCTATGGCGATTGGGGCTGCGAGGTGACATGGCTCTGATGGCTTCTTGAGGATTTCGGTGTGCTGCCCGGCGCACCCACTCCTCTCTCTTCGGCGGCTAGATTGGTGCAATCAATATTGCTTTCGAGATCCGGTCATGCATGAGCTGACCAAGCACATTGGCGTTGATCTTTGCCTACATGAGATCGCAAGTGCATGATCGGGTTGTGATGCTCCACCATGTGCCTTCGGAGGTTCGGATAGCTGATTTCTTCACCAAACCCACGGACCCGGGCTCAAAGATAGATTCCTACTCTCCAAACTCAGTGTTGTAGATTCACCATGAGTTTGAGGGGGGGTGTTAGATGTATAGATGTTTTCTCCATTTTCCCTCTACTTGGAGGGTTTCTTTGCATATGTATACACACTTGTATATTTCCCCTTTGGGGTCTATCAATAGAATTGGTTTTGCCATTCACTCTAACACAGATAACCATGTACCTACACAAACAGATCTGCACATCCATACTATAAATGAATACACCACATCCCCTCTGTGCCAAAATGAGTCAAAGCCCAACTCAGCCATTTCTTGCATGGAACCATCAAACATAAACATCCAACTAGCTACCACGAGCAGAAAGGGGAGACGCTACTACTGCATTCCCCAGTTCCTTACCTAGGTTTCCCTTGGCTCTGATCTTGGCAAAGAGTCTTGCCTCGTTAACTCATAGCTTGACTCTGGACTGAGGTTCCTTGTGCTGACACGCATTGAGCACAGGAATAAAAACGAAGAAGTATAAATGGTTATGTGCCATATGCTGCAAGAGGGGGGAATTCTGTCAATTAGTAGTGATATAAATAACAATAAGCTAGAAAATATAGCAGTGAAACAGATAGCTATAAAGAAATATAGTGATAAAATCACAGCCACCACAAGCTTTCCAACTTGATGCTGTCTAATGAGGGGAAGTGACGATTCCACACCTGTGCCAAATCCAATAGTTGCTATTTGATTCCAGCTTCCAGCTGATAGCCGCAGAAGACAATGTCATGAAACCCAAAAGTAAAAATATCCAATGGAAGCGTTTGTTCAACATCTCCAGAGTATTCTGGAACAAAGTTCTGAAGTTTGGCCAACTACACAAAAAAGAATAACAAGATGACAACTGAGTCATTCCACTCAAGGAAATGTTGGACATTATGAGTTGTTACTTGTTAGTTATGCATTCACCATAAGCTCATAAGCCTAAGCACAAAAGGCGGCAGAATATGTTCCAAAAACAAAAATATACGCATGTGAGGAATTTCCATTTAAAGAATAAACCAAAACACGATACAGAGTATGTGATATTTCATAACACCATGTGTCCAATACAAACAAATTACCTTTGAAGCATATTAAGGTTAATTCGTGAGGACCAGCATATAAACCTTCGTGCTGTAGAGAACTCCAATAGCCACCCCATAAGCAGGCCAAGAGAACCAATGGCAATAACGATCCCAATATTTGCAGATCTGAGACGATAACTCAATCAGACACCTTTAGTTCACTTAGTATTTTGAAAAAAAAAAAAAAATTGTAACCTGTGATCTGTGTACCTTGTCGCACCAGTTGCAGCTAAAAAGAGCCGTGAGGATAAACACAGCAGTATGCATTGCTCTCTTTGAAGCTTCATCAATTGTAGCCATATATATGAACGTTACCCACAACAGCCATGAAGGAAAGCCAGAAGTCCAAAAACTGGACTCAGATACAATATAATGGAATAGAAATGTGAATAATTAGAAAATCAAGAAAATGGGATTTTAACACAATCAACAGAATTGGTAAAACAAATGTATTTGGTCAACCTTGATTTGGATCGACATGACCAGTGTGATGAATACCAGTACCATGCCCAGTAATTTTGACACTAGCATTCAACAAGTGGGTGCTAAGTAGTTTACCTGCAATACATGAAAAGATAGAATGCACCAGGTGCCAACATCACATGAATGGTATAATGCACTGGAAATTCCACTAGATGTGTAGAGAATCCATTCTGCAAATGCCTTGGTGGCCAGGGAAAAAAAGTTAGCATCTGGTCAAACAAAGCTCATGCATTCTATAATAAATTAAATTAAAATGTTTAGCTTCCTTTATGGAGTACATTTTCTTTCATCAAACAAAGCTCATGCATTCTATAACAGAAGTTTGAAGATGAGATGAAAGCCAACTGATGGGTACAAGACAGCCTTCTTTCATCTGACACTGACATTTCCCAAGAATTCCACTACCAACTAGAAACACTACTTAATTTTGTGTAATCAATTTAAGACCCCAAGGCCCATGGATTTGCAATATACATTATGATTCCAATAGGCACAACGGTTTGAAACTAAGCATGTTTACCTATCAAACATGGATACGTGAATGAATTATAAAAGTAGTTTAGCCTCACTGTCATGCTTTCCACATAACAATATGGAGAGGGACCATGTCCACTCAACACCCGGTGCCAACATGAAAACAATGATAAGAGACAAAAAAAAAAATGTTTTTAGGCTACAGTTGACCCACTTCTACAAACTTGGGGACCTGAATATCTAGTTTTTAAGTTTATGGAGATACACAAACCACCATGCATTGTAGATAGCCACCTATGATGCAGATTCAAGAAAAAATACTGGTAATAACTGAAAGTCAAACAAGTCGTATCAGGCCACAATGACAGTAGATGAAAAACATACCTTTTGTCGGAGAGCCCAGAAGGCAGGTAAAATAGCTGCAGCATTTGATGCGATTAGAAAAACAGACTGCCAAATGTGCCCTACATATAGATGTGACCATTTTAGACTATAATTTACTACATGGTTGCATCACAACTAGTAACTGGTTCAGAACTGGCTCAGAACTGTTATTGCACAAAGGAACTCCATTCTCATTGAAAATATCTGCAGCGTAGAACACAGAATTTGGACATGTGATTCCAACTACATTTGACAAAACTTTGGTGCGAACTGGTTTATTTATTTATTTTTTTTGAAAAATCACTGGTTCATTTCTTTCATTTAACATCTTTTAAGTGCATATTTGTGGCACAGTTTGACTCGTCTTGCTTTGCACTGCTGCGAAAGTGTACGTAACCTAGTGGGCGCAGCAGCTCAGGTCCTGGGTTCAAGCCCTCGTGGTAGAGAATTTAAATAGGCCTAGGTTAAGAAACACCCCTTCTTAGTGCAATGCCATGGAGACAGTCTTTCTCCCGCAGGTAATGTTTTCCTTTTAGCTGCATTGTTGAATCACTTTAATAATTGAAAAATTACTTGCCAACAGATAACAATGCAGTCAGAAAATTCAGTTTTTTAGTTCTCAATAGTTCATCAACTGTGAAAATTTGTTGGATCTTGGAACTATAAAAGTCCCAAGTCAGGCACAAACTTAGATTCATACCTTATAGAAAGGCATTTCAGAACGTTACACAGCGATGCTTTGCTTAAGTAAACAACAAGGTTAAGCAGCTGAAGGAGGCCGAAGCTTTCGAAAGTACAGTAGCTGGAGGGCGCTGAGAGTGTGAGTAATGAATCTCAATAAGCTAGCCAATGGTTGAGACACAACATGACCTCAGCAGTTTGGAAATTTTTTAATTTATCCCTAGTCAGACAGCCCAAGCGGTGAAGCTGTTCTTCTGTGTTGTGTGCTATGACTTGGGTGAAGCTACATGCTTCTTCTCCATGCCAATCTAATCTAACTAAAGAAAACTTCACAAGAAACCGTTACCTTAAAAATATCGTAAAGTAGAAAATCTTAATATTTTTCATATTAAAAAGTATCTCCACCATTCCAAATTAAGTTGTTTTGGCTTTCCTAGGCACATAGATATTGACACAGCGTATAGGAGTGTGTAGGAACATAGTAAAAATTATGTGTATAAAAAATCCAAAACGACTTATGATTTGAAATGGATGGAGTATATATTAAAAGTTTGACATTTGTAATGTCCAAAAACTATTTCAGTGGGGAAGCCATTAATACACATTGTCCCATAATAAGATTTTTAAACGAGACATGAAAGTAATTACCATTAGGGGAAACTAGCTCATCGCTGCAATCAAACCCACCATGATCACGATCACATGTGCAGAAGCTGAAAGGAATGAAAAGGATATTACATTAGCTACAAGATATACCTTTTGTCTAGCCTTGTCTTGAAAATCAAGTATTAAAGAGTTAAAGCGCTAACAAAATAGGAAAATTTTCACAACATAACATCTTTAGAAATCACCTGTAGAAAGTCAGCCCACTTTCATCAACTGAGGTATGGCATACACCTTTCTGATTGCAGTTTTATGGCATCCCTGAAGAGATACAGACATGTATGTCTGAGAATTTGCTGTATCACTTGGATGCTTCACCCCAAAGCACCAAGTTCCCTCTTTAGCATAAAAAAATTGATAGATCCATGTCTGAATTTGTAGAATTGTGTAATGAAAAAAGCACTGAACCATTACTGCTGCTTGCCCTACTGGCATAATAATCCCAAGTATCATTAGATGGTAAGCCACCATATTTTTGAGTACAACTTCGTAGTTTAATTCTTTATCTGACTTCAGCTGGACATGGATATGTGCACCAGCTGATCCTTGAGGAATATCAAAAAGAAATATGTCCATGCAAACTGCTCATGGGATGAGTTGCTTAAAAATTGTTCCAAGTAGAAGTGGCTATCTTCCAGTGACGCTCTTTCACTAGTAGGAACATAATATGACTCAAAAGGGACAGAAGGATTTCCCTTAGGAACCCTCTGCGTGTAGGAAGAAATATTGTATTAGCAAAGATGTATTGACAGGGAAAGAAAACATATATTCACAAAGCGTTCACAACATCAGTCTTAAATGGACATTTGTCTAACATTAGTAGCTGTTTTGTATATTTCAACAAAGAAAAGGTAAATTGAAAACCACATTTTTCACTATAGTTATAGCTGGTTGATTTTTCACATTTTGGCACATTAAAAAGTCTTGTTTCTCTCTCTGTGTGTGTGTGTGTGTGTGTGTGTGTGGGGGAGATGTGTTTCATCCACTAAAGCGAAAACACCGCATGACTCAAGTTCAGGTGTTTTGCACATAACAGTTAAGAGACTGGGTACACTCTCTACTTTTCCTAAACAACTTACTAATTTGTACAGACTGTTCACAGGATCAAACTTGATACAATACAAAGCCAAAGGTCCTAAGGTCAAAACTTGAGCAAAATTTTAAGAAACTAGAACTGAAGTTCCACTTTCAGTCCACATGATAGACTCACTCAAGAAAGCCTAGACGTGAGTGGTGGTTTTGCCACAACTTCCTAAAAAGTTAAGCATTTGACATTTGAGTGAATTAATTAGTCATGAAACTCAGCAGAAACATAGTAAACTGGAAGTTCATTGTATCTTTAATGAAGAATAAACTTAAGTTGGATGGATTATTGAAAACTACAACTACTAGTCAGCTATACAATACATTCCTATCAGCTAGCACAATATAGCTATATAATACAGACTTACCTGGAGCCCATATGCCTCCCAAGAGCAATTGGTTCCAGTTTTTCCATTCAAGCATCCAGTCAATTGCCACTTCAATGAGAAACACGTTGTGTCTACAACAGGTGGTGATGCTGTAACATTCATCTGTGTTTTGTTGACAGACTCAATTGCAATATACCAACGCCCAATATTTGGTGACCTCACAACCAAAGGATCATGGCTGATATCACCAGAATAGTCATGCAGATCTCTTTGAGGAAAGGCATTATACCGAGGGTAGCAAATCAAGGATGGCCCCAGAGTTCCAAAATTTGCAGCTGTAATTTCAAACTGCAATGCTAGGTTGACTACATCCAAGAAGTAGAACTTCATGTCGCCTTGTCTGATGCATAATGAGTCATTAGAAATGGAACAACTGATTGAGTTTTCCATTCTCACCAAAAGCCGTGGCATTAGATGCAACTTCTTGTTTTATTAAATGGTTCGGCTGTGATAAGATGTTAATACGCCTATTATGCTCTCTAGTATACAAACTGTTCATACTCTCAACACTCAGATCTAGAAGATTTCTTGAGTTATTATCTATTGAAGGTTGAGAACAACCAATCATGTCAACTGTCTGGTTGCAGTATGGTCCCCAAAATGCTGAAGTGGGGCATCCTCTTACAGTAATACGAGTGCTCACCAAGTGTGCTTTTCCTCGGCTAATCTGCAAAAAGTATAGCCATCACATCATATACTGATCAATGCATATTTGTGCCAAAAGACCAGAAAAGATAAACATGCAGTAGAAACCAAGATTTCTATAGCCATGTCCAGATCAAAACATACCATCTTTGATTGTGTACGAGCAGGACCAAGGCCATGAAAGTACCCAACGTACCATACCCCGGAGATATCTACAGAAAACAATCAAAGCTCAGCATCTCAGAAGTTTATAGAATTTCTTAAGGGGATTTCAGTGTTTCAGAAGATGACAAATTTCTTCCACTTAATGAACAGATTAGGATCATAAATTTCTTCCACTTAATGAACAGTTTAGAATCATAAATTTCTTCCACACTTAATGAGCGAGAAGGTAATAAATTTCTTCAATCTGGTATTACTAAGGTTTTTTAGATAATGGAAAAAATATCCAGCTTCATTCTCTAAAGAGAGAAACCAGACCAAATTATTACAAGTTAACAACTATAACGACCAAACCGAAGTTTACAAAACAAATCCGACTCAACTGGCATGAAAACCATTGCCAGTGAAGTGAGGAAAAAAAAAAGCCCAAAGATATTGTTTTTCAGCTACTTGGTGTAAAACAGGATCATAATTTCTTCCCACAAAACAAAGGATCACAAATGATTGGTTACAGGAATTAGAGGAACAAGATTGTGGTACCTTGGGGCACATTGTCTAGCAGTATTTTTTTGTAATTAGGTCCACTAAGTAATGATCAAAGAGTCAGTTTCAATTATCTAATTGATTACTACTCTAGGAAGCGACTGCTCTGGAAAATGTCAATATTAAGGGCGTACCCAGTGCAGAGAGCCCCGCTCTGTGTGGGGGTCCAGTAAAGGGTGTCAGTGGCAAGCCTTACCTCGCTTTTGCAATGCGAGGAGGCCGCAACTCGAACCCGGGACCTTACAGTCACAGGCGGTAAGACTCTACCGCTTGCACCAAGCTCGTCCTTCTGGAAAATGTCAATGCTAATCCCAAATTGTTTGAGTTGAGAAAAGCAAAGCAACACTATTACAGAAGCAGTATTAATATTCATAATGTCATACTAAAATGTAATCAAATTACTGAAAATATGATCATCGAAATGTTAGCAGCTATTATAACTCAACATAATGATGTGCTGATACAAATAAGGATTACATCACCACATACTCCCTCTTTCAAATTATAGTTCACTTTGGCTGCCCTACATCAAACTTCTTTAACTTTTGACGAAGTTTGTAGAAAAATGCACCAACATAGAACATCAAATTAGTTTCATTAAGTCCATCAAATATCTTTTGATTGACCATTTGTTTGACCTTATTGGTGTTAATAATTTTTTTCTAAAACTTGGTCAAAGTTAGAGAAGTATAAAACAAAAAGGAAAAGTGAACGACATAATTTAAACGTGGGAGTATCTCAATAGATCTCATATGATAGATTTATTTTTTTAGAAAATTACAGTATAAGACAGTTTACCTGGTCATTTGTTAGCACTACCGTTGTGTTTTTCTGAAATGGTATGCATTGCACCAGATTTGGCTGATTAATTATATTGTTGTTGCCAAAAAGGTCCAGCTGGGAGAGAGTTTGATACTGCAATAAAGAACCTTCCTGTCAAAATTATTGAATGATTCAGAAAGCTATGTACGGATTTAAGATTAAAAATAAATTTTAAGAAAAAGATCAACAAAAACTAACAGAAGCCTTTTCAGGGAAAAAAAAACTAATAGAAGGATGCACTATTCATTTGAACCAAACAACTCGAAAGGTAAAGCACTGTCACTTGATGGGAAGTTTCTAGCTCACAGAAATAAATATCTTGCTCAACGCCAGCAGGAAATAATGGCTATACAATTCGAAAACCTCAGGTTGGATGTGAAATAGCACAGAATGCTGATCATCAAATTACTCTACAATATTACATTAAAATAAGAAGTAATTGGCTTTCAGGATGAACAAGCTGAAAGATATTATAGTTTTGGATTCGTAAACATGTGCAGTGATGATCTTTCTTATTTGATCACTCATTGTTTTTGCGAGAAAAGTTTTACTAGAACCATGAAAACATATTACAACACCAATCATGGTAGGATTCAGAATAATGTTAATGTTAATAGGTATAAATCATCCATTCAATTTAGAAAAGAACAGTTGCAAACTACATCTAGCAACCTAAACAAATTTGCCATACAATTAAGCTGGTGCAAGAGATATTTTAAATAGGAAATGGAAACACCAAATGTAACAACCATCACACTAGGAAATGTGGCACTCACATAAATTGTCCAGATAGGAATCAGATATATCAGGAATAGGAGGGTTGGAATTCATCAAACAGATAATAGCAAGCTCGCTTCTTGGAATGCCTTTCAAATGCTCCCTGTGCTGCATTACTCAAAGAAATATTCCACAAACTATACATAAGAAAATTGTGAGGTATATATGATACAATGTAGTAAGATTTATGTCAAATGGGGGTTGCCAAGCCAAAAAAAAAAAAAAAAAAAATTGAAAGGAAAGAAAACTTCCACTCACTGTTATGCGTTAAAACACAACTTACGCCAGTGTTTCATATCCCTCCAACCCCATTATATATACAAGACACCGAGCTCACAACTGTCCACAAAATGTGAAAGGAAAAATGGCAACATACAAGCTGTTTACCCATCATTGATTTGGGACACCACAATTCCTCCCCTCTAATTTAGACAATGGCATGTGAACTGATAAGCAGACACGCATGATCTAAGAGCAGTTTAACCACTAAACAGTGCTTGATACCAAGCATGACCCAGGTACTACCACAAAGAGTAGTATTAAATTAAGGTCGATCCAGAAAAAGGAATGAAAAAAAAAAAAACTCTTGTGCTTGATATAATTCAATAATGTTGGGCCGGGATGACAGAATCTTTCACTTACAAGGTCTATGTCAGCAGCGAAATCCATGGTGACAGAAGAGAACGACGGCGGGAACTCAACTGCCGGTACAGGAAGTAGAGTATTAAATTAAGGTGGATCCAGAAAAAGGCATGAACAAAATAGAATTTCCACGGATAATAAGACAAATCAGTGTTCAGTTGTAGCAAAGATGCGTCAGAATTGAACACCAAACTCCTAACAGCTGCGGGAAAGTAGCATCTGAAGGGCCAAAACAGAGCAGAACCTACCAAACTGGTAATAAACAAATAGAATTCCGCGACACGTGCCGGAACAGCTAGTTTAGTTTCATCGCCACGATTCGTATCCTATCAAAATCAAAAATAAAACGAAACAGGAAATCGCGCAAAACCCCCGGTAAAACTAACACCTACCTACACAACACCCAACAAAAGGTAGAAAACAGGAGATGAAATTTTGCCGCATCAGGAAGGAGATCACAGAGCACTGTATCTCACCGCGGAGGTAGGTCCACTCGTAAGGCTTGAGCGAGAGCCGGCTCTGCCCGTAGCTGGCCACCACCACCGCCTCTCCCTGCGCGGCGCATCCGCGGGGACCCGCCGGCGCCGACCCCGGCGCGCCCATCACCAACGCCAACACTAGCACCGCCGCCGCCTGCCGCGCCGCGGCCATCAGAGTCCAACGACGACGCGCCCGCGAAATCCGCGAAAGCTCTGACTAAACCCACGCGCTCGCAGTCCGCACTGCACCTGTTTCTGACTGGGGAAGGAAGGGAATGGGGGAGAGGGAGAGGAGAGGGGCTTTTCCGGCACGGCGCTAATCTAATCTCTTGGCTGGCTGCTTTTTCTCTTTTGCGCGTCTTTTTCCGCTTTCATTTAATTGCCGGGAAAAAGACTGGAAAAGACGAAAAGCGACAGGTTGGGCGTACACTACTGCTGGTCTCGTACGGCGTAGACGCGGTAGGGGTTAGCGTTTCTCCAGATGGATGTTCCAGGATTTTTACTATATTTTGTATTGCAATTGGTCAATTGGATGTGCAGGACTGTAGTCTGCAGGTACTAGATTACGATTCATTGGGGGCTAAAAACAAGGATGTTCTTCAACGCAGTCTCCTTTTTCTAAGGGCGTCCCCAACAATGGGCTAGGAGCTATCTAGATGGTCTACGTGGAGAGAGAGAGCGAGAAAATTCTTCCCGCTAGCTAGTATCTCGTCGCTAGCTTCGCACGCTTCCGGGTGCCGCAAATCTCTCCGACTTCCCGACCCACTCCCACGGCTCATATTTTTTGTTCGTTCTTTATTCCTCTATCGGGCCATGTCAGCTAGCGATTTCGCTAGCTTCATTGAGCCGCCCTAATAGGGAGTACAAACATCAAGTAATAAATAACGAGAGGCTGCCTGCTCGTGATGTTGATTGATTGATTATATTAGTATTATTTACTCCCTTCGTTCCAAATTGTAGTTCACTTTTGCCTTTTCTAGATCCATTTGTTTTGCTATGTATCTGTAGACATAGTGTATAACTAGGTGCATAAAAAAAATCAATATATCTAGAAAAGCCAAAGTGAACTACAATTTGGAGCGGAGGGAGTATTATATACAATGATAAATGCCCGTAGGCTAATGTGGATGATCTTTCAGTACCATCTTGGATGATCTCTTTTTAAGTTGGGCCTTGTTTAGATGGCAAATATTTGGAACCGAATGTCACATCGCATTTTCAGTAGTACGTTTTATTTGTTAGTGATAAATATCATCCTACCATGGAGTAACTAGGCTCAAAAGAATCGTTTCGCAATGTACATCTAAACTGTAATTAGTTATTTTTTTTACCTACATTTAATACTCCAATCATATGTCTTTTGGTGTATTTAATATGATGTGATGGAGAGAAAGTGAGAAAAAGGTTAGAAATTTTAGCAATCTAAACAAGGCCTTGGTGCGAAAAAGGAAGAATAGACCAATAGGAGCGATGGAGACGGACGACCCCCCCCCGACCCGCTCGTCTTCCCCAAGCCGCCAACGCCCTCCCACGCCACATCCCCTCCATCCCTAGCCTCTCCCCACATCCAAGCTCGGATCCGTCACCTCCGGTCGCCCAAGCTTTCCATTGGTGGGCCTCTCTCCGGCGCTCCCTCATGTCCCGGCGAGATCGAGGCCTCCTCGAGTCGGCGCCCCTCCTCTCCACGGTCGCCGGCGACTCGGCTTCGTGCGCGGCTCCCTCTCGGGCGAGAGCCGCCCGCTTCCTCCCCGGCTGCGGCTGCCGGCCGCGGCCCGGCGTCGCCCCGCTCGACGACGCCCCCATGGGAGGATGGGCCTGGAAGGCGGACCGCCCGCCGGCCTCGGGGGGATGGTATCACCCGCTATGGGGCGACCACGCCTCCGCTGCGCTCCGATGCCCGGCGCAAATACTACTCCGGCAAACCCGGATGTGCTTGTCGGATGTCGGTGCGCCCGCACCGCCCTCTCCCCCTGCTGCGTCCTGCGCCCCAGGAAGCCTCTCCCGCCGCGTCTCCCCGGGCCGCCGCGTCGCCTCCACCCAAGTTCGGGTTGGTCCGGGCATGCCGCCGCCCACGCCGCCGCGGTGTGGCCGGACCGCCCCAGGCCAAGGCCATATTGTCGTCCCTCGCAAGGCATGTCTTGGGTGGGGCCCTCCTCTCCCGGGCGCCCTTCGTCCCCTCTTCCGAAGGCCTAAGGGCTTGTTGGGTGGACGGCTCCTTCTCCGATTGCTCGACGTCGAAGATGAATGCGTCGTGCGAGGCCCCCTATCGTCGTCTTGGCGGCGGTGGCCGCCCATCCCCTCCCTCGCCGGGGATTCGTGGGCTCCGGTCGGGGATGCTCCGGTCGTGGACCTCATGGACGCGGCCACCGCCGGTGTCGGGCGCGCCTCGAGCGTGCCCGTCGGAGCTAGTGGCCGCCACACCGCCTCGCACCCGCTCCCGCCCGTCGTCGTCGCGAGAAGGCGAGGTGTGTACTGTACGACCGCGCCGCCGCCACCGGCCGGGCGATGTCGGCTCTGCCCCTTGTGGTGCCTCCGCCACCGGGTACCCCGCACACTGCGCGGCTCGGTATCGGCCAGCCCAGGCGTGTCCACGCACACCAACGCCCGCCGCGGCCGTCGGTCTTGCCGCCCCGGTGGCCGTCCTCGCCCGGCGTGGCCACCCCCTCACCGCCACCGGAGCGGGTCCTTTTTCCCGGTTGGCGCGCCGATGGCTTCCGCGCTTCGTTGGCGTGGCGCCGCCGCCGCCACGCCTCGCCTCGCCCTCCGCCATCGGCCAGGTGCCACCCTCTCGTTGGCCTCTCGCTTCAACCGTTTGGCCGAGGGTCACGTCGCCGCCCGGTCTTGCCGGGCCTTCCACCGCTTTTTTCGCCTTAGCAAGAAGCACCGGGGGTGGATCGGCATCGGCGGCGGTGCCCCCCCCTCGGACACCCTCGTCGGCCCGGGAGCAGGAGCCACGCCCGCGCCCATTTCGGGGTGAGGGTCCGGGAGCTCTTAGGTCATCCGGGCCCTCGGGCGGCTCCCCATTCCTCGTCGGACGATTCTCTCGCCTCATTCGACGCCTTGGCCTCGCGGTGGTGAGAGGTGCCTCTCACGCGGCCTATGGTGGCCGTTGCGGCGGCGCTGGCGACTCGTCGGTCGTTGGCGTCCGGGCCGCGTGTGGCGGCGAGAGCCTCCCCCGCAGGGGGACCAATGCTCGATGAGCTCGCGGCCGAGAGCTGTGTCGCCTACCTTGCATGACCCGGCGCTACAACACCGCACCCCGCCGCAGTTGACCGGTGGGCTGGTCTAGTGGCGGCGGAGTTCGCGACTGGGGCGGTCGTCGTCGTCGTCGTCGCTGAGGAGGCCCCATCCATCTTTGGATGAGCTGGCCGCTATCTCGGCCGCCTCCGGTGTCTTCGAGGAGGTGTTTCGCACCACCGTCGAGGATGGGGCCAGCTCAACACCGCCTCGCGAGCCGGAGGTCCCAACAGCCAGGGGAGGCGGGATGCGGTGAGGTCCGGCGACGAGGAGATTGAGGATTTGATATGTGTTCCGCTGGAATCACCAATCCTCAAGTCGGGGCGCTCACGCCTCGTCGTCAGCGTACCCCAGCCTCCACCCACACTCTCGTCGTGATCGCCCGTATCGCGGCGCGACCAAAGGCGACTAATGCGACTTTGCGGGGCCCCGTCGCTCTTGCTTCGGAAGTTGGGTTGTGAAGTGGACCCCGGGCGAGGCTCCAACCGCCGTTGAGGAGAAGCTTCGGGACACTATTCAGCGCGGCATGCCGCCGTCTAAGCGGCGCCGCTTCGAGATACTTCTTGATGGAGCTTTTGACCTCGACGCCATGGACCTCAACACCGAGGGCCTCGCCGACGAGGAGGTCTAGTCCAGCCTCTTTGCGGGTCACTTTGTCGCAAATTGGTCAATATGTAATCTCGGTGATGTATCCGAGGTTGTTAGGTTTCGCATCGGTAATGGTTTGGTTACCGTTGCATCCTGTTGTTTGAACTTTCTTCTTCTTAATGAAATACGCCGCCGGCGTGGTCTCGAAAAAAAAAAAGTACCATCTTGGATTCTAGTTTCAAACAGGTAACAATCATCTGACTTATCTATTTATTTTTCACAACATTGGTATACTTATGAGGTCAATCAACTCAGACATTTCTCCATTGTGTATGTATGTACTATATTTTTTTTTTTTTGAGGGATATGTATGTACTATATATGTACCGATATTTAGCCATGGAAGAAACCCACAGACCACACAATGTGAAAGAGACTTATCAACACTGCAAATAGGAATAGGCCGCTGCTCTCGACCATGCTGTGGGCTGGCACCGACTGCCTGAATTATTTTGCTGGCACCGATCGCAACAAGAGAGTATAGCCAGGACCGGTGTAAGTTTTCTGTGGGTTTGCTGCTTGATTATTGAAGAGAAATGAGCTCAATGTCAAAACTAAAAAGAACACTGATTGAATTATCCGTGGGGCGTGGCTCAACCAGAGTAACTACCTAACTCAGTCAAACATGTAGCTGTGGGTAACGAAGACAAGGTGATTCAATTTGGTAAACATTCATGATAAAGTCCGACAGGCTCGCACCCAAAGCTCCCTGTACACTACTACTACTGATTTGATTTTGCGTGGCGGTCTTTTTTTGATTTTACGTGACGGTTTTTAGAACCGCCACGCGGCTAAGGTCACGGTTAATCGAGGTATTTTACGTGGCGGTCATTTTGATGCCCAAAAACGCCATGGAAAATATTAACCGTGGCGATTATTTAACAAAAACCGTCACGGTTAATAAAAAGAAAAAAAAAAAAATCAAAAGCCCGGATCGGAACCCTAATGGGCCCGATCGGGCCGCCGCCACCGGTAGCCGCCGCCCGGTCGCCGCCGCCATGGCGGATCCGGTGGGGTAGAGGCGGATCTGCCCTCCCCACCACCGGATCCGGCCTCCACGCCGGTGGATCCCGGAGGAGGCTTCGCCGCCGTCGAGTTCTCAGCGCCGCCACGCCCAGCCGTCGAGATCCACCGCGCGCGCTGCTTCTTTCCGAGCTCAGCGCTGCCGCCGCTCGCTTGAGCTCCGCGCCGCTTTCGGCGCCTGCGCCGCCCGCGATGCCCGCCGCGTCACCGCCAGCGGACGCCGCGCTCCCAACCGCGCCGGAGAAGAGGAGGGGGCGCCGCGCCGCGGGATGGGGAGGGGCCGCCCCGCCACCGTGGTGGTGGGAGAGGGCCGCCACGCCGCCGGGATGGGGAGGGCGCCGCCGCCGGAGGGGACGGTGTGAGGCACGGGAAGGGAGGAGGGAGGGAGAGGGTGAGGCACGGGAGGGTGGGTGGAGAATGGTTAGGGTTAGAAAAAATCTCATACTACGGTATATATATGAAGTGCTTCGAAATGGGCCCTCTTTGGGCTGACGGGTTGGGCCCGATTTTCCATGGCGGTTATTTTACAAAGCCCGCCACGGTTAATCCATTAACCGTGGCGGTTTTTCCCTCGGGGGTGCCGGGCCCGCTATTTTACGAGGCGGTTTTTGAAATGCCCGCCACGTAAAATAAAAAAACCTAACACCTCGCAAAATCAATCCCCGTAGTAGTGGTAGTAACGCTCCTGTAGTACTTCTTCTCCTACTTCTGTTCCCCCCAACCAATCTCCACCACCGCCCCATCTGCCGCCCCCCGCCTCGCTCCGGCGTGTTTGCCGTGACGCAGGTAGGCGAACCCGATTCTCCTTTTTCTACTGCCCCTCTCCTCCTTCCTCCTTGTAAGATCTCCCACCACAATAAAGGCTTCATGGTCATATCTACTAGCTTTGGAGATGCACCGCCCCCAAGCTCGGTCTATGTCGCCATCTACGACGAGCGCGGGTCCGACGAGCTTCAAGGGATGGGCACCGCCTACTTCGAGCGGAAGGCGAACGAGTCCGGGAAGCTGGACGAGGTGTGGTGTCGTGTCAGCGGTGTTCTTCACGCAGCCGTGCGCCGGCCCTCTGCGCGCAAGCACATGGCTAGGGCGGAGGCTTCCCGTGCAGCTACGGGGTTCGGTGCCAAGAGCCGCCTCGTCAAGGTCAAGTCCTCATTCAAGCTTGCCGCAGCTGTGGAGAAGAAGGCCTTCAAGACGTCTAGGAGGGCACCTGTGTCGGCGGCATCGACGCTGGCCAAATGCAAGAGGCCCGACACGGCACCGACCAACAAGAAGAAGCCAGCGGCTGCTGCCGCGGCACCACCGCCACCGCCCAGGGAGGCACAGGGGCTACGCACCAAGCGCGCTAGGAAGGTGGCCCCCCAAGCCCGCGCATCCTAATCCGCTCAATGCCGACATCTTCCTATCGGCCGCCACCACAGCGTATCCTCCCAGCCAAGCACTGCTCAAAAGATCCATATCCCTGTGAAGAATTTTTCGTGAACATTGTGCTCCACACATTGGGTCCCACTGTGGGGTCCACAGTGACATGTGAGGCATGCAGCTGTCTGCGTTGTCCTTCCAGGCTGCGTGATGAAGACGTGTGGGCGGCTCCTGCCACATCTTAGACGCATGGCAGTCACCGTTCTTGGAAATACAGGCTTTTACCAGGCACTTCGTCAACTGACTATGACTCGACGACTTCGCCATCATCGGGTTTCGACTTCGAGTATCATCTAGTACCTTCGGCGACGACATACTACATGCCCTTCGGTTGCCTGAATTCTCTTCTTCATCGGCTCGGTCAACCCACCTTCAACCGTCGCCGCCATGCGGTCCTTCCACCCGGTGTGTATGCAGCGCTTTGGCGCCCCCCTCGCCCGGCAAGCTCATCATAGTCTTCGCCTCTGATGTTGTGCTGATCTGGTCGATGGACCAAGCTGTATTTCGGCCTTCTCACGAAGGCCTTTATATAACCCTTGTTGCTTAATATATAAAGTATCTTTGTCAAAAAAAAAAACATTCAGGATAAAATCAAAACCATAGAAATACAATGTTGTAGTACATTATTACCATCTGGCACACTCTTTTTATTTGACTTGTATAATTGGATGAGTTGATATATTGCAACCTTATTCTTCCATAGGCTTGTAGATAACTAGTATATAAATATAAGCGATAATATCATTCTACTAAGTTTGAGGAATGAACCAAACGATACACCATCTCATCATGATGTGGTTCCTCAAGAAACCAAACACCACATTAATTAATCTTGCATATAACTCATGACACCAAAAAGTACTTTATTTGAACAATCAATTTCCTTGCAATGCTCATTTGAGCCATATCTAAGGACCTGCCTAAATAGAATGAGGATTCGTTACAATAGCCCAAATGATATTCACCATCAAAAAAACACATTTGCTAGCTAGCTCATGAGAAGATCAGAATCTAAACAAGCTCCATCAATAACTGCATTTGTATATAAACGCAACAAAAAAAAAACAACCATATTTTTCTCCTTAATTAAACCGCTACCTATTAATTAAACCGTTTTACTTATCAACACCGCAAATAGGAGTATGTTGAACACATCAACACAAAATCAACTCAAAAGACCTATTATAGTAGTCCTATTTTACCAGAAATAACAAATCAAAATGCAAAAGTCAAACAGCTTAAGCAAATCCAAACTAAAAATGGTTGGGTGTGGTAAGAATAGCAATATTTCATTGGGCCCATTTGTATTTGTTGCTCATGGGGTCCACCACTTAGTGACTCACACGAAAAAAAACGATGCAACAACTTTGTGTGCATGTGATGAGTTTTGTATCCTTATGAGCATGCAAATTATATCATAGGAAAGAGGGGAGGAGGTGTTATTTCCATTTACTGGTCTAGAAGATAGGGAGAACATTTGAATGTTTTGAATCATAAATTCATAATTGTTTATTTTAACTAATATATTGCACATGCGAACGTTTCGGTAGCGTCTAAAAATGGCCTTCAGGCTCTCCTGGTTCCTTAAGGCTGGTTGTATTTTAGGACTCACTACTAAGGGTGTGTTTGTTTGTTTTTTTAGAATTACACGGTACAACATAGGCGTTCACAACATGCACGCACACTCACCTTTATGAACACACGTACGCAAACCAACACGCACGTCACGCACACTCACCTATGAACACATGTATGCAAACCCTACCCCTAAAACGTCGCTTGCAAACCCTACCCCTAAAAACGTCGCTACCACTTAGCACATAGCGTAACGTTCGAAAATCCTAGGAAAAAGGTGTGAGCATAAGGATTTGAAACACGGTGGATAGCGTCCCATCTTGAACCGTTCTACCATTATACTACAAGCCAAATCACGGGTATGTTTGGTTAGGCTGTGGCTCTTGAAAAAGCCGTCGTGGGTTGTGGCTTTTTGAAAAGTCACCCCCTCACTTACAAGCAGGCCCACATGTCACACACAGTTTGGACCTTCTTATAAGTGGGCCCCGCATGTCATCCTCACAACCTTTCTTCTACCTCACATCGCAAGGTTGCCGAGAGGGGAGGGGTGGCTCACCAGAGTGGCAGCTCGCCGGAGAGGGGGAGGGGCGGTTCTCTGGAGAGGGAGCAGCAGGCCATGGCTGCTGGATCCATGGTCGGGCTGCTTTTGAGGGACCCTAAGCCCTCAATGCCATAATCTTCTAGTAAAATCATAAGTTTGAGAACCAATTGGCCAATATAAGATGTAAAGATCTTACGGCATTAGAAAATCTCCAAATCTCCGGTGTAAACAAAAAAGGAACAAACATTGATAAATCACATATTTATGATAACAAAAGGGATATTTGAGTATACAAACACCAAACTAATATATAAGAAAATATTGGTAAAGAAATAAAGTGCAGCATACCTTTACAGCCAAAAGTGTAGCTAAAACACCGAATGTTTTCTTGTCCAGAATTCTGGTTTCAGATTGAAAAATCCGAGATAATTTTCCTAGGTTTGGGAGTGACAAGGCTCTTCAATAAACAAATGATCTAATTAATCAATTTCAATGGAGTCCACAATCTTTCACATTCAGAATATGCATGGATTAGAGAAGTTTTTTAACAATGATTCAATTAATTATTAATTAAATAGAGAAATAAAGAAGGTAGATGTTGTCCTGCACTTTAGCATAGCAGAGCTCGAGTGTGGAGGCCCCGTTGAGTTTCTTTATCACTGTCTCATAACCCAAGGTCCCAAATATCATCTAGTAGCAGCATATATCAAATATGTTTTCTCAAATTCCACAAGCAAACAACCTAAGCTAGAGATGCTGCACGGAAGGACAGGATACTACCGGTTGCCATATATATTGATAGTGAGGCTTCTTGTTGTATCAGCCACGAATCTTGTTACATTTGACCATCACCACAAGCCTAGTTGGTTCAGTCAAAAGTTCTTCTCCATCTCCAGTAAAAACATAATCTCTGGTGCTTTATTTTTCTCTCTTTTAATGCAAATAGCAACTGATGTATCCAGATGACTGCGTGTGACAAAAAATAGTAATGCTTCTAGATTCTGACGACGGAACATATATCCACTTGAAAGCATATATCACTGAGTGCATAGAGAAAATGACTAAAAAGGCAATGTGCCCACCTGTAAAAGAAAAATCTCAAAGAAATCAGTAGATTATACTTGCAAGAGGCCCGATAAAACAAAGCTAGCCTTCTTACCTAGATTTCAACTTGCACATCCAAACCATCCCGAGTTAATCGAAGCAGTTAATTCCTCAAAATAAATGAAAGGGAAAGAAATTTTGATAGAAAACTTGTGACGAACAGATTACGGGCGTTCTGCACGGACATGTCCTTGCAGGCATTGGACCTTGGTGGCCACTGCCATGTCACATGGAGGTGGAGCGAGCGGACGCTGAGCCGCCGCCATGATAATTGGAGGCACCCTGCAGAGTTGCCAACAGGAGACGAAAAAACAGTGTGCAGCCGCATGTTTTCGAGTCCACCATAAATTTTGGGCGTTTGCACAATGCATACAGTTCTTTGTGTGATGTCCGCTCTAGTAGCATTCGGTGGTAGACAACATTATTAGGCCACGTTTAGTTGGCTAAAGTTTTGCAAATTTTTAGACTCTCTCTCCATCACATCACATTAAATACACCAAAAGATATATGTTTAGAGTATTAAATGTAGGTAAAAAAAATAACTAATTACACAGTTTAGATGTGCATTCACGAGGCGATTCTTTTTTTGAGACCCGGATTCTTGCTACATGGTTGGATAATATTTACCACTAACAAACGAAACGCGTCTTCTGATTGTGCTTCTGGGAGTTCGAACCGTGCTTTTGGCAAAACTTTAGCCAACCAGTCCAGTAGGTCACTGAGAGTGAAAGCAAGAAAAGCTGGCTGTGTGGTTTCTCAAGAATGTGAAGCAAGGAGACGTGAAGGAGCGACCTGATGTCGGCATCATACATGCACGGGAAGTCTTTTTCTTTTTCCTTGATTGATGGATTTCATCTGTCTTTTACCTTCTGCTGTTCTGTTATATATGTCGACATATCACTATTAATTTCTAGATACCCTTATTGTTTTGAATCGTCAAGCAGATGTCATGCCAGAGGAGACTACGCACGGCCGCCAAGAAAACAGGCATTTGAGCAGGGAAGAAGACGAGGAGGATGACGGAGGAAGAACGAGCTGCCAACTCTACAGCTACCAGGTTCTTGAGGCTGCTACATGTCGCTTCTCAAGTAGAAATAAGCTAGGGAGTGGTGGATTTGGAACAGTGTACAAGGTAATAGTAACCAAGAATTAACTTGTTTGTCATTAATTCTAGTTTTGTTAGTAAAAGAGCTTAGCTTGGAACATAAATAATGGAAGAGAAAAGTGCAGTAACGCTTGAGAATGGCAAGGAAGTAGCGGTGAAAAGGCTCGGGGATTCCAAGAGGACTGTACAAGAACCTGGGAAGGAGATCTCCATTGTGGTTAACTTGTGCCACAAGAACCTTGTGAGGTTTTTAGGGTACTTTTTTCAAGAGAAAGGGATGTTTCTCGTCTATGAGTACGTACCTAATAACAGCTGGATAAGTTTTTGGTACAATGATAAGTTCATTTCTTCACTATTGATTATATTTATTAACGGGGTAGTAAACAGATAACGAATGAGAAAACACCAAAAATTTGCCTTGCAATTGCAGCATCTCTTCAGGGTGAGAAGCTAGAGTGGGCTACATGGTTCAACATCATCTTAGGGGTTGCTCGTGGCCTCCAGTTTCTTCACGACAAAGGGATCATTCACCGCGACCTCAAGCCACACAATGTACTTCTCGACGATAATTTCAACCCAAAGATCGCTGATTTTGATCTTATGAGGATGTACGATAAACAGAAAACTCACGAGAGCACTGAGAAGGCTCTGGAACATTGTAAGTACATGAGCAATCATCGCTCACAACTACACACTTTTGTTCATGCTTTTAGAGAACAAGGCCAATCGATCAACTGATAACACTTGAATGATGGTTCAAATAACCTTCTACACCGCATAGTTTTTCATTCTTTGGGTTTCATATGCACTTAACTCATTGCATCTAGTTCTATGAAAAATTAAGACGGGAAAACAATTGCCATGAGGTTTCATCTAAATGATATCTATGCCATCCCTCTTCCTTAATATTTTGCCATGTTATCAAAATTGTTTATGTAGCACCCTTCTAAATGAGAATTGAACAGAGGCCGGAACTTTTGTTCCTTATCTAAAAAAAAAAGAGAATTGAACTCCATTAAGAGTGGCGTAATGTGGAGGTCATCTCAAGAACCTGGCTGCTGGAGATGATCTCAGTAGGACCCATGGTGAACTGACTTAATAATAACTGAAACAGGCCAGAGCACAGCGACTCCTTGGAGAGCGTACGAAGCCGATGGTGCATGGATGATGGAACACCTTACTGAAAACTTCCTAGCACATTTTGGGTATAAGGAGCTTCATTTTGGGTATAAGGAGCTTATGGAGCTGATTGAAACAGAGTAGGGAATGGCGGGGTTTGGAACCCAACTCATCTGAAGCCCACGAATGTTCGCCTGTTCGGTTAAGTTCAGTGTGGGCTGTAATCCGGCCTATCCTGTCCCTCAACCTGGCCCGGTAATCAAAGCCCGGCCTCTACTGAGATCATCTCCAGCAGCTCAGCTCACCATGGGCCCCACATGTCAGGTAAATCATCTACAGTAATTTTTTTTTTCTTTTTTCTCTCCCCGCTCGGTCATCTCTCCCGCAGCGCCGCCAACCGCGAGTCCCTGCCCTCCACCGCGTCCGCCCCAGCCTCTCCCTACCGCGGCACTATGCTCCACACAGTAACTCTGCGCCGCCGCTATCCACCGCAGGGCAGCTTCTTCTTCCTCTCGCTCGCCGGCCCCAACTTCCACCGTTGCCTCCCGAGCTTGAGCGGGTGCCCAGCCATCGCCATGTCCCTCTTCTCCGAGCCATCCCCATCTACCCTCGTCCATGGCGCCCCTTCCCTTCTTCGTTCCCTTCTCTCTTCCACCTCACCACCTTCCCTTCATCCACTATGAGCCACTTCCACCGAGCTCGAGAAAGTGCGAGCTCAGATCCATGGCGACTTAGCTACGGGCCGCGGGATGCGGGCTCCTTGATGGACGGGGCCATGGGCAACGATGAGTGTGTGAGACGACGATGTTCGCGTCCGAGCAGAGCAATGGAGAGCGGCGGCCACAGTATTACGCAGTGGTGGCGGCGCGACGCGCGAACGCTCACGGACAGCGTCAATCTCCTCTAATGGCCGTCTTCTCATCAAGTCACCTGTGTAATCCTTCCATCCTCTCTAGTTTCTCATGTCTAACTGCGCGTCTTGCATCATTTCTTGGATCCAGATATTCGGGAGATTTGGGCATTAACGACCATCTGTCGCCGTGCAAAGACCAGGCTCCAGAGTGGAGCTTTGCTCTCTCTAGGCGGATGGCACATCGGCGGCGGAATTGGGAAGATGACGGCAGCGCGGTCCAGTGGCACAAGAAGGATATGAATTGTCTAAACTGAGTACGACGTATTGTCCCAATATATACATATGTCGGAGCTAAAGCCGCGTCTCATAGGGTTTTTATAGGCGTTTAAATGCGTATTAAATAGGGACGCCACATCAGTAAAAGTTCACTTTTTGTATGAAACTCTGAAGAGAGAGAAGGAAAACAAAAATTAATTTTATTTTATATGACATTCTGATCTTGGAAACAACAACGAAATGAAACTCACCAAGAAAAGTAATTAGTCACGCTATCATGGTACTAAAGGTGTTTGACCTACAATTAGTTGAGTAGAGAAATTATTGCAATAACTGTTAATGCGATAATAATTGTTTCTCCATGCATGCAAAAATATTGAACCGGCTAAAATATGTTTTTTTTTTGGCCAATAGGCATATCGGCTGCTGTCTAGCCGACTAAACGGTTCAAGCAACACGTTTGGACCATTTTTTTTTTTCGATGCATGCTTTCTTGTTAATCCCACAAAAGGTATTTAAATATCTACAAAATATTATAATTTTCAAAATAGATACTAAAAGTCAAACATAACCCATTTTACTTGGATTTAGCATCATTGCCGTTTCGAAATTATTATTATTTCCATAACATCATATTCAAGTTTTTCCGTAAGTTATTTAGCGCTAAACGGTCTCTACAATAAAACTAATTTTTTTTTTTATAGATCATGCAAAAGATTTGCGCGGCTTTCTATAAGGTAGAGAAGATTTAATACGCCTTAAGGATGAAGCTACCCTCTAATCTTATCGGCTTAGGGAATGATAGATTAGTTGCATGTCTTTGGCTCAATGCTTTTTAATGTTTGTTTAACTGTGGTTTAGCCTTTGTTCCTCTCCCTCTACTCAGTTTGTATAGTAACCTATCTTCTCTCTCCCTTCCTCGTCTCTTGGCTTGTAAGTATCTCCTTATTGTACTTGTTTATTTTCCTTTTGTTTTAAATCTTGAATTGCCATGTGGAACTCTCCCACGGTTTTTGCGTCGAAAAAACAATGAGGTGTTCATAAAACCATTATGTGTGTGCTTTTGTTTATAGGACCAAGCGTGCGTACATGTATAAGAATCTGTGTTTGTAGTGTAATTTTTTTTTTTAAAAAAATGTTAGCACACTTAGACCCCTAGCCCATGGGTGAAGTCACAAGAATTTTACATAGAGAAATAGAAAAATGCCTTCCAAGTTGGGTGTCTGCTATTGTGGGAGAATATTGGAATATTGACGTATTGTCTTTTCTTTCCTCGACGCAAACCCCAATAAACCTTATTACCATTCAAATTTGAGCGACAAATCAGATGTGTATGACTAGAGCATCTCCAACAATGCTCCCTACTAATTTGGGCAGTGGGGTTAAAAACTCCCATCGATGCTTCCCACCCGTGCGACTTCGCGAGAGTTGTGGACTCGCGGACCTGTCCGCTTGTCTTTGGGTGGCCTCCTCGCCGACGTCCACACTATTACAAAAAAAAAAAAAGTACGTGACAACCCCCAAATCCATCCGTGGCGGACACAAGTTTTGCCCGCCACGATAATTCAAGCTGGCCTGTCACTCGGTGCCCGCTATAGTTAATCCATTAACTGTGGCGAGCAATATAAAAACACCCGCCACGGTTAATATTTGGTGGGCATCCTAGCGTGCCTGCCATACAAAATCAATTAAACATGGCGGGCAACATTAAAGGCATGCCATGGAAAATATCGAGGCCCAATAAGCCCACAAGAGGCCCAATCCTGTAGCACATATATAAGATGGGATTTAGGGTTTCATGGGTCACTCCCACACTCTGAAATCTCATGTTTGATTTTGATAATTGATGACACCCCATTATGCTAATCCTTTGCTCTAAGTGTGCTTAATAGATAGGATGGCATGATTGATGTGGAGCTACATGATCATGGGCATGGACGTTGATGATGGACATGGTGGATCATCGAGCTCACGTGTTGAAAAGGAAAGGACCCGGAGATCAAGTCAAAGGTATCTCTCGATAGGGTTTGCTTTCGGTGATCAAGATACTATAGATAGTGTGATCACGTTTTGGATAGATAGCCGACTATCAAGAGGGGAATGCCACGACTAATCCGAATTTGAAGTGCCTCTAGGTTCATGTTGACTTGCAAATGCATTTAGAATCTAGTGCACTAACCTCGCTCTTGCCAAATCGTTTTGCGAAATGCTAACACATGAGCTATCGAGATGTACCGACTTGTTGGCAACTTGAGGCAAAGTGGCGGAACTTGAAAAGAAGCAAAGGCGGCGATCGCGGCGACTAAGTGTGCTTCAACGGGCGGCCGGGGGCTCTCGCAACGTCGAACACCGGCTCCGGCGTCCGGCGCGTGGTGTTTCCGTCGGGGAGAAATTTTGGTGCGTCGGGCGTCCGGTTCTTGGCCGGCGAACGTTGGGATTTTCATCTTCCGCGTCGGCGCACATGGTGAACATCCGGGCAGCACTTTCGACAAGGTGGCGACGCCTTCGCGATAGCGTCGGTGCGGCGTGCGGGGCGCTTTGCTGAAGGTTTTACTCGAGGGGACCGCCGGATCTTGGCGGCGGATGTGGGATGGGAGCATCATGACCGGACGCTAACGGCTCTTGTGCGAATTTGAATGTCATAAGGCGTTGGACACGTCCGGCGCCCGATCTGGCGTCGGGCGTCGCGGCAAGTGGCCTATTTTGCCCCCAACTTCACCATCTCTTTGGGGCGCTTATAAATAGAAGTGTGGCCAGTCCATGGGAACCTCTCTTGCACATTTGAACATTGTAACTCTCTTATGAGCTGAGAAAACTCCCTTTCACTCATCTCTCTTGCCTAACCGATCTTTGGAGAGATTGAGTGAGATACGAAAGTGCATTTGCTTGTTGATTGCATTTAGAGGCACTTGTTCTTCTGAGGAGCTGCGGGGTTCTTGTTTCTCTTGGGAATTTGCTTGGTTCCCTAGCGGTTTGGTGTTCGTGGTGGTGTTGAGCTCGAGTGTCGGCAAACACGCGAACCTCGATAAAAATCATTGTGTCAAGTGTGCTTTGCTCGTTGGAGATTTCTTTGACATCATTGATTAGCCACTACCTCTACTCTACATCGGCGGTATTGTATCCTAATACCTCTTTGCATTACCTTCATAGTTTTACCTTGTGTGTAGTTTGTTAGCTTAGTTACCTTTGTTTGTTCACCTAGAAGTAAATTAGCAACCTAGCCTTTGTGAGTGATTAGAGATATTAGTTTTTGCTAGCATTGCTAGGTGGCTTGCCTAGTTAGGTTGTAGCACCGCTTTGTTCACGCTTCACCATCTTATTGCCTAACGATGTTGTTTAAGTGTTGTTGAATAAATTTTTATAGGCTATTCACCCCCCCTCTAGCCATTAGGACCTTTCACACTCACTCCCAAATCCCCCACTCGCAAAGCGCCTTTCGTCGGAGCGAGCGCCCCATCTCCGATCCCGGCGGGGAGCCCACTCTCCTCCTCCTCCTTCATCGGCTCCTCTCCTCCTCTATCGCCACACCCCCTCCCCTCCAAGCTCGTGTAGTTGCTCTCACTCCTATCCTCACTCTTTTATCACAAGGTGGTGGCGGTTCGCGCTCGCGGTGGCGGATCTGAGGCGGCCCCGGTGTCGGACCACGAGCGGCAGTGGCTATCAAGGTGGCGGCGTCGAGGCGGGTCGCGGCGATCCGCGGGCGCATCGCGCCGTCGATGCGGCGGCGGTGGCGCAGTCGCTCACGCGTGGCATCGGAGGTGGCGGCGGCGAGCCATGCCTAGATCCGGAAGGGCGGGGAGGCGGATCCGGCCGGAATGGATAATGGATGTGGCGTAACGCCATCCTTCCCCGACGGCAAAGAACGGATCCGGATCCTAGACGGTGGCGGATCTAGGCTTCGACATCGGGCCCGTATGGGCCGACATCTTGGCTTCGGGGTTTTTTTTTTTTATTCCGATTAACGGTGGCGGGCATTGGGGCCCGTCCACGGTTAATCCGCCATTAACCGTGACCTCATCACGCGATGACGGGCGCTCTTGCCCGCCACGGTTAATGAAAAAAGCCTGCCATGAAAAAAAAAAAATCGGTAGTAGTGTCACCCCTCCCGGTCGCCAATGATCTTGGCGGTGGATGTGGCCTGTTGTCCGCTCCTTCTTCACGTAGTGTCCTACACACTTGGCAGCGTGGCGCCCCTCCACGCCGCAAAGCGCAACGAGATCCACAACATCTCACCCCAGCGCATTCACCCCTCCGTCTATGTTGAGAGGAGATGCTAGGGGATGACAAAACGCCCCCACACATCATTGACTGCTGAAACGAATTTGAGTAGTATAGTTTAGGTAGTATTGCTGGAATAAACCACATAATATAAGTAGTATGAAAATATGTAGCATCCCAGAGAGAAGTAGTAGGTTTGTTTCAGGTATCATCGGTACGTGGTGATGCTCTTAGGATTCCGACAGAAATGATCACCAATTTTTGAAACATTGTGAGCGAAGTTTTGTATTTATCTAACAAACCTTGTATTTCAAACATATAAATAAACTAGAGCGTGACCCGCGCTTCACGTGGGAAGGAGAAAGGAGGTTTCAGAAAAAAGGGAAAAACAGGCCACCGTGAGGCGGATAACGACGTGCCCGTTCTCTTTCTTTGGCGACCCAGATGAGAATGATGATTCCGTTTGACATGATTTTGGCTCAAAATCTCTATTTCTAGGAATAAGGAAAAAATAGAGAACTGTATTCCTATGAATGAAATAAGGAAGAATACAGAGAAGTCGATCGTGAACCCTGCAGTCTTCATCTGGCGTCCGCGCGCCAGTTTCTGCTGCCTTGAGCTAGGCTGCGAGACGACCCTCGCTCCGTGGCCAAGTCGTGAGTGCCTGAACCACGATTAGCCATGCAGAGGCTAACGGCGCGTGGTTTATTTGTACTACGTGGATTAAAGCAAACCGATCGTCCGTCCACGTGCACGCAACAACTATACTAAACTGGTTCCGGCCAATTGGCTAACGCGACCGCGATGTACTAACAACTTATTACTAATACAAACGAAATCCGTTGCAAAGCAAATATAAAGCTGTTTGTGCTTTTGCCTCCAAAGGAAACGCTGATTCGAGAGTTCACATTCCACACGCAAAAATATGCAAGCTCCATCACTCCAGTTCATCCCAAACGCCAACAAGGAAGAACAGAATGCCTGAACATGCCAATCTAATTAATTAATGAGTAACCACTATCGAATCAAAAAGGGTGATGTGTACAACTGGTCAACAACAAAACCAGAACAGATCGACTAATTAAGCCAAAAAAAGTATACCTCTGCCTGCTAGCATTTCTTCAACACAACCAGAGCACGTATGTAGGTGCTTACATCAAGGATTTGAGCGACCGCGCCTTCACGGGCTTCCTCCACCGTTTCCAGGGTATCTTTCTCTTGCCATTACCATTGCTAGTAGCTTTGGGATCACCATTTCCATTCATGCCGTGGCCGGAGATACCAAGTCCATCAAAGTCGTCATCGCTGCTGCCCTCATCGACGCCGGCAATCCCTGCTGTGTCCTCATCTTCGAAGCTAGATGCATCACCACGGGCTGCAGTAGCAGTCTGATTGGTATCATCATGATCAACCTCAGCCTGCTGACTTGGTGAAGAATCGTCCTCTTTTGCGTGATCCACTTCTTGCTTTGTTGGCACAGGTTCATTCATGCTGCCGCCGCTTCTACATTGCCTCTTGGACCGAATGGGCCAAACCCAGCATAGTAGTAGAAGCCCTCAGTCGCACTGACATCACTGCCAGGCTTCTTCTTCCTCGGCTTGTTGCGTGTGGTGGACTTGGAGGCAGCTGTTGGCACAGGCGCCGGCACCAGCACCGGTGCTGCCTCCAATTTTGCCGGGAACCCAAAATCGGGGTCTATGTAGGAACGCTTGTGCACAGAATGGTACTCACGGAGGGTGTCGGGTTGGCTCACTGGTCGGTTGCGGTGCCATTTTTGCCGTCGTTCTTCTTGCACAGCCGGACCCGTCTGCTCCCATATTCTCCTTCGGCCCCTCCTCTTTCTTGACCTTCACCTTCTTATTGGCATCGCCCTCCTTCTCCTTACTCATTGCGGGTTTCTTCCGCGGTGTCACGGCGCGACTTCTTGGTATCCCGACCAGCTGCAGCTGCAGCTTCTTCTTCTTGGCGGAAGAGGAGGCAGGCATGGTGGCTGAGAAGAGCCAGCTCGAGCGGGTCGTGACATGGGCCGAAGTACTTGTCCACGAGTTGGTCCTCCACCCAATTGGACGAAACAGCCAAAGATGTTAATTAATCAAAACGAAGCACGCACAGATGGATTCCCAACCCGCAGACGGACGAAAATGGGGGCGCGGATCTAGGGCTCGACCCGGCGCCACCGCGGCGATTCCAAACATAGGCGCGGCGTGGCGGCGAAATTAGCACGAGGAAGAGTAGCTAATGGCTCCTAGACACTAGCCGAAGTATCTCCAGCCGAAACAGTCTGTTGGGACGGCTATTTGGACCCGCCGCCAACAACCCTAGTAGCATAGACGAACCAAACACGGCGATAGAGGAAAGCTGCTGCCGGCTGCGACTCTCACCAAACCAAAGGCGTTTGCGGCGCATGGAGCACATAGCGACCCGAAGTGCGTAACCGAGAGGAGAGAGTGAGGAGGGGAGCGGAGGCACTGGACCTGTGGGTCGGAGAGGGAGAGGTCGGGCGATGAGGTCCCATGGCGAGCGGCCGAGCTCGCGCAGGGCTCCGCGAGAGGAAGCGAGAGGGGCCCGGAGAAGCTGGTCCCGCCGCGGATTCGTCGCGCGAGCACGGCGCAAAGGTGCGCCGCCGGCGGCGGCGGCAACAAAGAGGTCGAGCGGAGGTGCCGCACCAACGGGGTCGGCAAATGAGGCGGATTAGGCAGAGCCCGGGAGGCGGGAGGCGCTCTTACGGATCCGCATGCTGCCTGCCGCTGAAGAGCTGAAGGTAGAGGGATCTCGAGCCGGGGGCGCTAGGGTTTTAGGATATTGGTGGAGTCGGGAGAGGTGGACTTGTGGAGGCGAGGAAGATGGCGCAAAATAAACGAGAGAAAGAAGGTGATGGACTGATGGGTGGTGGACTGGTGGGCTTGCGTCCGATTCGGTAGGCTTGGCTCCCGTTTTTATTTCAGTCTGGCCTTTTCCTCTGGTGCGCACGCAGGCGCTACGGCCACATCTCGAGATGCCTGGGGTGTTCCGGATCCTGTGCGTGCGTGGGCACGTGCACAGCATATATAACAGTTTTTACTGAACTGTATAAATGTTCCAAAAAAAAAAGGACTGTGTTTTCTAAATGGCCTTTTAAAATTATTTTAACAAAATTGTGTGTAGGAGGACTGTTGTGGGTTAGTCGTCAAGGTTTTTTTATTATTATCTTGGGAGGATGTGTGCATGCGTAAGGTTTTGAGGCATGGTTTTTCCTTAAAAACTAGACCAACTCTATTCTGCTCAACTAAAAGGCAGAGCTTCTTCCATTACGTTTAAAAAAATATTTTTTTAAAAAGTCTCAATATTTTATAAAAATCTCAAAATTAATGAAGTCGTCTTAGGACAAGAAAATATAAGCATTTGAGTCAAGTCGAGAACTTCACAAGAAACCTATCGCCACAATTATCAGCATTCTAGAAACAAATCCTAATTTTCTTAATTTATTTTTGGATCGAATAAAAGATGAGGCAGCCCATAACTTTTCTTTTCTAGAAAAAAATTTTCCACAACCTTTTGTTTTTATAAAGTCACCAAGTTATACTCACAACGTTTATGCGTATTAATATTTTGCAGGACATCTAATTTATTTTTGGGATTAGTTTAGATACATCTTGTGATGTCAACTTTTCTATAATACATTTGAAACCAAAATTTTGTTTATAATTATCAAACATACACATTTTTTCATAACAATGTTTAGTATAGAATTTCTAGCACAATTTTTACATAACAAATTTATTAACAACTTAGACATTTAAATTTGGACGACACAATTATTAAAATCGAGAGTTGGAGAGCTAGATGGCGCTGTCATGCAAGTTTAGGGGGTCTGTTGTGAATTATTTACTAAAGAAAATGTTAAACACTAGTTGCGAAACAAAATCGTGATGGTAGGAAAAAGCTTCAGTTAAGATAAAGGATTGATTTGGTAGTTGTAGAGGCATCTATGCTATGATAGGACCTTTTCAAGAAATTTGTCTAGTGATTCAAAACAATGGTGAAAAGATACAAGATGCGAGAGTTATTGGATTCCCGGTCCTCTTCAAGCAAAACAAGCCCTCAAGCTTGACCATCAACGTTGCTGCTCATATATGATCCAGTGAATCAACAGGGCACTCCCAATTAGACTACTGATTCCACTAAGGTTCCTCTTCACACCATGAGGAGGAGGACTAAGCCTCTCACAATCAATTAATCAGAGCCCCTACATGATCAACAAGTGGTGCTCATTGATCTCCCACTGCTCCAAACCGTCTAGGTCACGACAAACACCAAGACTAAAAAAAGAAATACATAGCAACAAAGAACTACAACCACTAAACAAAAACTCTCGAATAAAATGATCTCTATCCAATCTCATTCTAGGTCAATCACAACTCTATCAAGTGAGTGAAGTGTCTTCTTGAGCTCCATGAGGGTGTGTGTACAAGTGGAAATGCCCAAGTGTCACACCCCAAATTTCCAATTTTGGGTTGTGAATAGAAAATGTAACAATGTTAATATTTGGATAAAGTTTACTGAATTTCAAACTTTTCTAAATTAATTTGATGAACTTTTTGTGCGATGTATTCCGATCATGATTTTCCTACCCTCAAGGAGAAAGTAAAGGTCATTCCCGCTTCGGAAGGTAGTGGGCGAGGATACTAAATTTCGTCGTTAATTGAATTTAGAATAGAAAGATTCCATAAAGCTCACTTGGATAAGCCATATTATTGAACCAAACAAACAAGCTGGATTTGATCCAGCGTAGACATATCGTCAATGAATTTATAGTCTGTCCCCATTAACCGCTCGGGCCCCTATGATCCAACCAATTGGGAGAGAATCAATAGACTCCTCTTTTTTCTATGCATTTTTGACAACTATGTACGTGTGTGATTTCTATGTTATGTATGGTTGTGCCTAAGGGCATATCGGTTGAAGTAGATTATTTTTTTATCAAAAAACCCCTTTCATTTTTCCAAATAGCCCAAGCTACCCATTGCATATTAGCACTTATTAGCTAACAAAGCAAACACAAATAAAGAAACAACTTTGTTTCTTGAAAACTTGCTTCACCTATGAAACTTTAGGTATTCAGGAAAATCCTTCAACTCGTTATAAAAAAAAATAAGATTCTGGGTAATAAGTTGTTGATATTCAATATCCCCAACCACTAAGAATCCAAATGCACCTAGAAAAAAGAATACAAGCCTGTTTACATGTTGCTTGACTTTGTGTCGTGTGAGTGTGTGTTGTCTTAAAACCGTGTTTATTAAATCGACATTCTTACTCCGGCATGTCAAACTTTTTTTTATCAAATTCCTTGTTTTCTAACTTAATCTTTTTCCTTTGAAGTTTCCCAAAATCATTTCATTATATGCTATCCACAACCAACAAGCTCCCCCATACTTACCCTTTGCTATTCCCTTAGCACAACTAAATTCGACAATGGATCGGGAGTTGCTACAACGTTTCACGCCTCAAAAGTACGCATGCTTTCAAACAAAATTCTCCTTCGAATTAAAATAGACTATTCTGACCTTCAACTAACCCATATTACCTTTAACCATGGAGCTCATAGCCTTTACTTGGGTATTGAGCAATTGAAAGACAAAACAGTCAAGTCAAGCACTATGTCTCAAGCTCTTCAATCTACTATTATTTTGGAGTTTTATAAAGTTTTTAAAATAAAACTCAGAGTTCACTATTGTATGACCCTCTCAGGTCTCTCATTTGTGGTATTTTTGGATCCTACCAAGGCAGTAATGGTGTTATGCCTTCTCTCTATGGAATATGTGGTATTTTTGAAACAAGGCAACCGTACTCTTTGTCTTCTTCACTCATCCCGCAACTAAGGCTTATGTGGAGGTCACAGTGGAGAGATAGCTCATACTTCCTTACTAAGAATGTATTGTAAAGTCAAACAATGTATCTAGAGAAACAAGTCATACAATGAAATCAATATGTGCATGTGTGGGGAATATGTGGAGTGGATATATATACGTATATATATACAGTGGAATTGGCTATATATGGTCTATATGGTGGTAAGTTTGAGAGCCTAATTCTACTTTTGCTCCTTGAAGAAACATGTCTCTATTTTTTTGGAACATGAAGTATTGGGAGAACCTGGGTTGTACACTTCTTTTTCAGAGAGGCCGACATCTAAGTACCCATTGTTTCCATGGCGAATATTTGTCCATTTTTAACTCTCTTTCTATTTTTTAACACAACCCAAATCTCTTTTTGCAATAGAATATTTGAGAGATAATAACAAGAACATTGGAGATTTTTAAACAATGGGGTGATTGGCTGGGTGGATACCTATAGGAAATATTTTTGGTTGTTTACTACCAGAGTAGGAGTAAAACATATTTGGTGGATCTAAATAAAAAGCATGTTGTTGCATACTTCCTCTGTAGAAGTAGCATATTTGGGTGGAGTGTACATCTTGATTTAAAAACAATGACAAGTATCCAAGGCTCAACAATGCTTTACATTACTCAATACCTTCAGCGTGGCTTCTTTTGGGGTCTTCTAGATCCTTCTTTTTCGGTTCTAATCATTGTTATTTGAAATATTCATTTGTATGTAGTCATCTCTTGCTATTTTTCATGTATTCCTATAGAGATAAAAAAATTCAAACAATTCAAGGAAATCAGTAGTATAAACCCTATCCTCTAGTGTTCTTATTATCTTTAAATTATTTATCATGTTTATTTTTCTTAAAAAGTTGATGCTATCCACCATCAACATGCTCTAACAGCACATATTTGGTTTGTCACTCAAATTTGGAATGGTAACAGGGGTTTATCGAGGTTTGCGTCAAGGAAAGAAAAGACAATACTCCAATATTCTTCCACAATCTAGCAGCCACCCAGGTTGCTTGGTAGGCATTTTTCTATTTCTCTATGTAAAATTCCTGTGACTTCCTGCACAGCCCAAGTGCTAGGGGACCAAGTGTGCTAATTAACACTTTAAAAAAATTACATTACAAACACATATTCTTACATGTACGCACGCTTGATCCTATAAACACAAGTGCACACAAAATGGTTTTATGAATACCTCATTGTTTTTTCATGCAAAAACCATGGGGGAGTTCCCATGGAAATTCAAGATTTAATAACATAGGAAACGAAACAAGTATAAGGAGATACTTGCAAGCCAAGAGACGAGGAAGAGAGGTTACTATACAAACTAAGTAAAGGAGGGAGAGGAACAAAGGCTAAATCACAGTTGAATAAACATTACAAGGCATCGAGCCAAAGACAAGCAACTAATCTATCATTCCCTAAGCCGATAAGATTGGAGGGTAGCTTCATCTTTGAAATTTCTAAGCCACCTCACAAAGGTGGTTAGAATACCATCGAACACCAGTCAGCAATTAAGAAAATTTCAATGAAGGGATGGAGCATCACTTGCTACCTGGTTTGCATAATCCTTCTCTAAATATGATCATCCTAAATCCAAACAATACCCAACTTATTCCAACATCTTGTGGCAAAGGTACAATCAAAGAAAAGATGGGCAATTGTTTCCTCGTCCTTGTCATCATAGAGCACATATAAGCAGTTAGGTTGCACAATGAAATTCCTCCTAGGAAGCAAGTTTTTGTGTTTAATCTGTCCAGAAGAATTAGGCAAGCAAAAAATTTAAATCTGGGGTCACCTTAGATTTCGAAATAGCTCTGAAAATTGGGGATGCAGGCATGCTGAGAAAGGCCATCTTATAGAGCTCGGAAGCTGCATACAAACAACTACCCCAACAAAAAGCTCTTTGATCAGATTCATCATTCAGACTGAAAGCTTTAACTAGTTCCCATAGGTTCTCCAATTCTTGGGATGTAGCTTGACAAATAGGAATGATGAAGAGTTCGTTCAGGCAAGATGCTTCACAAACTTCTTTAACTAAAATATCATGATATCTGGCATATCTGGCAATATTAGGAAGATAATCAACCAAACATTCCCATGCCCTATTGTCTTTCCAAAACAAAATGATGGAGCCATCCCCTAGCTAACATGTAGTAATAAAACCATACAAATCTTTAATCATAAAGATACCCCTTCATCAAAATGAGCTCATTTTTCTCTGAATATGAGGAACTTTGCCATCATAATATTCGAACCATAACTAAATAACCCAAGGAATATGAGTTTTGGAATAAAACGTATGGAGTTGTTTCATTAGGAATGCATCATTTTTAAACAATAGGTTCTAGATGCCAGACCACATTTCTTATTAGGCCTTTGAGCAAGGTTCCATGCTACTAAATTCTGTCCACGCTTTCTTTCTGAATTTCCTCTCCATGGACATTCCTTCCTGATTCTATCAATATCATGAATCACCCCTTCATGCAACTTAAAAGTGCACCATATGAAAAAACGGTGGAACATGCTGTCAACTTTCTTTCTACTTTATTTATAAGAGTAGCAAAGTCTTCCATTTTTGGTTTTTTAGTTCCTAGAGAAAGAGCTAGGTATGTGAAAGGAAAATATCCAATCTGATAACCCAAGGTACCCACCAAAACCTTCATCTTTTCCATGGAAACATTAACTGTAACCATGAGACTTACTCAAATTTACACATAAGCCAGTGGACCTGGCATAAGTGTTAAGAATAGTTTTGAGACAGAAAAGTTACTTAGCATCTGCTAGCATGATAATCAAAGTGTCAACAGTGAAGTGGGTTGAAGAATAGGCAACTCTAGACCCCCTCCGTCCTTAAGACCATTGATGATATACTAAAGAATTTCCTCTGCCTCACACACCTTTTATAATTGAAATTCTTTCCTAGAACCCCATCTAATAGGACTGAAGCCGAACTAGAAGATAGAATAGCTCTAACCTAGTCAACCCATATAATAGTAAAATCTAATATTATCAACATTTTAGTAATAGCAGAATGTATCATTTGCCTCTCTTTTGTGGATGTTTCTTTTTTTTTTTTTTTTTTTTGATACTTCAATCTAATTTTTTTGCCTAATTTTTCTTTTGATGGTTGAGCTAACGTTTGATAAGAAAAGATAGACCCTTGTTCTATATCTCATCTCTTCAACATGTTTAGGAAGCATATGTATAATACCTTGTTGTTGGCACTAGTGTAGGCAACAGACTATAGAGAGGGGTCATTGGTGTTGTGGCTATATTGATGTTGATTCCACTTAGACCTGTGTTTGAAGAAAGCATAGCATCCTTGATGTGTCAGGTTGTGGCCACCATCGTTGTTGGACCGAGTGCGTGTCCCTATAGCTGTTTGTCATCCTACAACACATATAATCGGTGCCTTGGTAGTAAATTAGACTAGACACACATGCATGAATGTAGTGAAATTTACAATGAATAGGTATCAAGTAAAGCCTCATATTAAACTTGTCATTTACACTTGATTTCCATTCAATGCAACTCCCTTGAAGAACCTTTAGTCTTTAGCTTCTACTCTAGATGCTCTCCCTCTACTCCCAGATCTAGCAAATAAGCCCCACCAACAAATGTACGAGCAAACAAATTGAGGTAACTAAGCACAATACACCACACAAGACAAAAAACAATGTACTAAAACAAAGTAAGTTGCTACCATCACAAGATCACAATAAACGCCGAGAATGGAATTACCGTGGAAAAGAAACAACTACCAAACCATATTATATTATTATTATAAAATAAAAAGAGAAGTACATACTTGATTTATTTTAAGTAAGCAAAATCATGTGAAAACTACTAATTCAAAAGTCAAATCACATTTTAATTTAAAACCTAGTTACACTAATCATGTTTTATTTATATGTTCCATACTTATTCAAGTCATTCAAACATTAGCTTGCAAAAGAAATTGACATGCGAGAGCATCTTATCAACATTAACATGTGAAACGTGTTTAAATTAATCAAGTCATAGATTAACTTTTATTTATAAAACATTTGAATTATGAAACCTATATTGGTCAATGCTAACACGTTGTCAATCTAAAGCAACTTGAGCGGGAAATTAATTAAGATGATCAAACGGCGGAGATTTTCGAACCAACAGCAAACTCGTAATTACCTTTAGGGCCTGTTTGGATCCTTGGAATTTAATTCATTGTGATAGGCTTAATTTAAGCTAAGCTATATGCTTAATTTAATGGAATGGAGTTGGAAAGTGCAATGCAAACATAACATGGTGATAGGCTTCCTCAACCACATAACATGCTTAATTTAATGAAATTCAATTCCTATCTCCCACCCTATGAATTTGAGATAGGCTTATTTGTGAACTTTGGAAAATTAGGGAATCTCAAATTCCAAACTAAATAGCTTAATTTATTAAGTAAATTCTAATTCCTCCAATTCAAGGGATCCAAACGGGTCCTTAGCTCCTTTCCTTTCCCCATCTTCTTCTTATGTGCTACAGAGAAATGGCTCATCATGGCAGGGTGCACGGTTGGGAGAACCCGGGGGCGACGGCCTCGGACAATAGGCCAGCCTAGCGAAATGGTGACTGCATAGGGCCGCAGTGCCACGCGAGATGTCGGGGCCTGCTCACTAGCGGCGAAAGCAGCATCATCGGTCACGAGCAAGGGCTCGTTGGCGCGCTGGGCTCAGTGTAGGAAAGACGTCCAAAATTGATATTTAAGTCACTAAAAATACCCTGTAAGGTTTGAAAATTTTGGAAAGTTATCAAAGAAATTTTGGAACATGAGAAACCCAAATAAAATATTTAGAGCACCCAGAAAGATATTTTATAGCATCTGCTAGAAATTTGGGAACTAGTTGTAGAAAAAAAGTCAAAAAATTCTAAATTCATGGGAAATTTGTTCGACTTAATAAACACATTTTTAAAACTTCACACACTCACAAGACACAAAGTCAAGAAACGTGCAAACATCACATCACGCAAAAGTTATTTCAGAAAAGTTTGAAAATTCACATTTTACCTATAACTAAATATGTGCTCGCTCAAACAATATTAGGTAAACTTTATCCAAATATTAAAACCGTTCATTTTATTCAGCGTTTTTTATTCACGGCCCAAAATTGGAAATTTAGGGTGTGACACTTGGGCATTTCCACTAGTACACACCCTCATGGAGCTCAAGAAGACACTCCACTCACTTGCTTGACTTGAGATTAATCTAGAATGAGATTGGATAGACATCATTTTATTAGAGAGTTTGCGTCTAGTGGCACTAGTTCTTTATTGTCTCTAGGGATTTACTCTTGGTGTCCATCGTGACGTAGGTGGTTTAGAGCAGTGGGAGATCATTGAGCACTACTTGGTGATTGTGTAGGGGCTTGTGAGAGGCTTGGTGCTCATCCTCATGTAAATTGTGAAGAGGAACCTTTAGTGGAATCAATAGTCTAATTGGAGTGACTTGTTGATTCACCTGGTCATATATGAGTACCCACGTTGATGGTCAACCTTGAGGGCTTGTTTTTCTTGAAAAGGATTGGGGATCCAATAACTCTAGCCATGCTATATCCTTTCACCAATGTTCTGAATCTCTAGACAAATTTCTTGTAAAGGTCCTATCATAGCATAGATGCCTCTAAAACTACCAAATCAATCTTTTGTCTTAATCGAAGCCTTTTCTTTATAAACAATTCACAAGAGACCCCTAAACTTGCATGACCGTGCCATCTAAGTCTATGACTCTCGATTTTGATATATGTCTCCTTGTTATTTATATGTGTAGAAATGCTATACTGAAAAATTGTTATGAAACAGTATGTATATTTGATAGTTATAAATAAAATTTTGGTTTCAAATTTCTTGTAGAAAAGTTGACATCACAAGATGTATTTAAACTCATGTCAAAAATATTTTTTAAAAATTAGGATAACAATTTATGGTTGTAAGTTTTGTCTTGCAAAATAGTATTACACATAAATGTTGTGACTAAACCTATTGGGCTTGGTTTTAGGTTTGGTTGTCCACCTGTGGATATCCGAAATAAATTATTTGAAATAAAAACTCATCTCATATAATATGCTAATAATAACTTGTTTACTTATATTATTAAATTTATTCTGAGTTGACTCATGAAAATATTTATTATTCGTTGTCTCTTGTTTATACATGCGAATATGTGTTGTATATATTCATGCGCTTCGGGTATCTGTTCGGTTTTTCGGGTATCCGCGGGTTTGATTTTGGGGACAAATTATCACCTAAATTGGTGTTTAGTGCGATTTGGGGTTTGGATTTCGGGTTGTGCCTAAAGACTCCACCCGATTTGAATCAGCCCCATTGCCATTCTTACTCGTCTTTTACTTGATTAGAATGTTAAGTGTGGCGATAGGTTTCTTGTGGTGGATTCAAGTTGTCGATTTGGATGCTTATATTTTCTTATCCTATGATGACATTGTTAATGTTGAGATTTTTTTTTAAAAATACAAATTAGTGAGATGGGATACAGAGAGTGAGTTTTGTTAAAATAATTTTAAAAGTCTGTTTAGAAAATACTCCCTCCGTCCCATTGACATAGCCGTTTTGCACTCTATTATTTTTCTGATCATTTATCTTATTTAAATTGTTTATAAATATTATTTATTTTTATTTTTTTAAAAATTATTTTTAAGCCTTTGGAGATACTTTAATTGATTTTATGAGTGATTAGTGAGATCATATACAAAGAGCAATTTTTGCTAAAGTAATTTAAATATAAATAAAGCAAACAAATGGTGGGACGAATGGAGTACAGTTCAGTAAAAACGGTTAGCCAGTCACGTGCCCATGCACGCAACCAACGGCACATGAAGCTAGCGCTCTGCGTGCGCACCAGCGGAGCGGAAGAGGCCAGACGGAAATAAAAATAGGAGCCATTTCTGCTCCATCTTCCTCGCGTCCTCCACAAGTCCACCTCTCCCGTCCCGACTCCACCAAAATCCCAAAACCCTAGTGCCCCGGCTCAGATCCCTCCACCTTCAGCTCTTCAACGCGGCAGCAGGCACCATGCGGATCCGCAAGAATGCCTCCCCGCCTCCTAGGCTCTGCCTACTCCGCCTCCGCTGCCCGTCCGTTGGTGGGGCGCCTCCGTTCGACCTGCTGCAGCCGCCGCCGCCCGGCGGCGCACCTTGCGACGTGCTCCGCGCCCGAATCCTGCGGCGGGCCTGGCTTCTCGGGCCCCTCTGCTTCCTCTGCGGAGCCCCTGCGAGCTCAGCCGCTCGCCATGGGACCTCATCGCCGACCTCTCCCTCTCCGACCCACAGGTCGGCGCCTCCGCTCCCCCACCCCCCTCCTCACTCACTCCTCTCGGTTCTGCACTTCGGGCCGCTCCGTGCTCCATCATGCGCGGCAAATTCGCAGAGTCGCAGCTGTAGCGGCATTGCTCGCAATCGCGTCTATGCTGCTAGGGTTGTTCGCCCGGCAGGTCCAAATAACCGTCCGAAAGCAGTCTGTTTCGGGCCGGAGATACTCGACCGGCTAGTGTCTCGGAGCGATTAGCTACTCTTCCCTCGTGTTAATTTTGGGGCCTAGGTTTGGAATCGCTGCGGCGGCGGCCGGGTCCAGCCCTAGATCCGCGCCCCCATTTCGTCCCGCTGCGGGTGCAATGCGTGCTTCGTTTCGATTAATTAACTTTGGCTGTTTCGTCGAATTAGGTGGAGGATGAAGTCGTGGACAAGTACTTCATCCATGTCACGACCCGCTCCAGCTGGCTCTTCTTAGCCACCATGCCCGCCTCCTCCTCTTCCACTAAGAAGAAGAAGCTTGCAGGCTGCAGCGGGTCGGTATATCAAGAAGCTGTGCCGTGACACTGTGAAGAAACCTGCAATGAGTAAGGAGAAGGAGGGCGATGCCAATAAGAAGGCAAAGGTCAAGAAAGAGGAGGGGCCGAAGCAGAATGTGGGAGTAGCACGGGTCTGGCTGTGCAAGAAGAACGACGGCAAAAAATGGCACTGCAACCGGCCAATGAGCCAACCCGACACCCTTTGTGAGTACCATTCTGTGCACAAGCGTTCCTACATAGACCCCGATTTTGGGTTCCCGGCAAAATTGGAGGCAGTGCCGGTGCGGTGCCGGTGCCGGTGCCGGCGCCTGTGCCAACAACTGCCTCCAAGTCCACCACACGCAACAAGCCCACCAGTCCACCACCCATCAGTCCATCACCTTCTCTCGTTTATTTTGCGCCATCTTCCTCGCCTCCACAAGTCCACCTCTCCCGAGTCCCGACTCCACCAATATCCGAAACCCTAGCGCCCCCGGCTCAGATCCCTCCACCTTGAGCTCTTCAGCGCGGCAGGCAGCATGCGGATCCGCAAGAGCGCCTCCCGCCTCCTGGGCTCTGCCTACTCCGCCTCCGCTGCCCACCCCTGTTGGTGCGGCGCCTCCGATCGCCTATTTGTTGCCGCCCCGCCGGCGGGCACCTTGCGCCGTGCTCAGCGCCGCGAATCTGCGGCGGGACCAGCTTCTCGGGCCCCTCTTCTTCCTCTGCGGAGCCCCTGCGAGCTCGGCCCGCTCGCCATGGGACCTCATCGCCGACCTCTCCCTCTCCGACACACAGGTCAGCGCCTCCGCTCCCCACCCCCTCTCCTCCTCACTCTCTCCTCTACTTCGGGTCGCTCTGTGCTTCATGCGCCGCAAACTCGCTGGTTTGGTGAGAGTCGCAGCGGCGGCAGCTTTCCTCTCTGCTCTCGCCGTGTTTGGTTTGGTCTATCTTTGCTAGGGTTGTTGGCCGGCGGGTCCAAATAGCCGTCCGCCCAGGTTGTTTCGGCTGGAGATACTCGCTGCTAGTGTCTAGGAGCCATTAGCTACTCTTCCCTCGTGCTAATTTCGGGCGCCACGGCGCGCCTATGTTTGGGAATCGCCGTGGCGGCGGCCGGGGTCGAGCCCTAGATCCGCGCCCCCATTTCGTCCCCGTCTGCGGGTTGGGAATCCATCGTATGTGTGCTTCTCTTTTGATTAATTAACATCTTTGGCTGTTTCGTCGAATTAGGTGGAGGACCAACTCGTGGACAAGTACTTCGTCCATGTCACGACCCGCTCGAGCTGGCTCTTCTCGACCACCATGCCCGCCTCCTCTTCCGCTAAGAAGAAGAAGGCTGCAGGCTGCAGCTAGTCGGGATACCAAGAAGCTGCGCCGTGACACCGTGAAGAAACCCGCAATGAGTAAGGAGAAGGAGGGCGATGCCAATAAGAAGGCAAAGGTCAAGAAAGAGGAGGGGCCGAAGCGTAATGTGGGAGCAAAGACGGTCCGGGCCGTGCAAGAAGAACGACGGCAAAAAATGGCACCGCAACCGGCCGCTGAGCCAACCCGACACCCTCTGTGAGTACCATTCTCGTGCACAACCATTCTGTGCACAAGCGTTCCTACATAGACCCCGATTTTGAGTTCCTAGCAAAATTGGAGGCAGCGCCGGTGCCGGCTGTGCCAAGAGCTGCCTCAAGTCCACCACACGCAACAAGCCGAGGAAGAAGAAGCTGGCGGTGGCGTCGGTGCGGCGAGGGCTTCTACTACTTTGCTTTGGGTTTGGCCCATTCCGGTCCAATAGGCTGTGTAGAAGCGGTGGCGGCATGAAAGGACCTGTGCCAGCAAAGAAAGAAGAAGAGGATCACGCGAAAGAGGGCGATTCTTCACCAAGTCAGCAGGCCGAGGTTGATCATGATGATACCTATCATACTGCTTGCTGCCGCGTGGTGATGCATCTTCTTTGCGAAGATGAGGACACACAACGAGGGATTGCCGGCGTCGATGAGGGCAGTCAGAACACCCGTGTTTTTGCATCATTTTAAAAATCACTAAAAATTTGAACTTTTTCGAATTACAACTAAAACTTGATTTACTTTCCGCTAAACCAAACCCTATTTTCAAAAACCGCATTCAAACCCTCACCATATAGAAAACTAGGAAATCTTGTTTGTTTCTTGAAGAGCTTTTATGGTGTCCGAGGATGCAAAGGTAAGTCCTAGATTTTATTTATGGAAGAAATTGCATGAGAATGATTTACAATTTTTCTCTCGGGAATAAAACATCGAAACAAGTGTGTACCAAAAATATATATAAATATTTTTATGAGCACAATAAATAAATATTCTCTAGTATAATAGTCATGGGAATATAAATGTGCTATACAAATATTTATAAATATATTTACACACATATGAGAAATTTGGAGAGAAAGAAATAATGAGAAAGGAAAATATGAGAGGAAGAGAAATGGAAAAGAGAAAGGAAATTCAGAAAAAGCCATGGGGCTCAATCTCTTCCCTCTTCCCTTCTCTGGCCCGGCCCACCGAGCCCCTTCCCTTCCCTCCCTTCGCTCACGCGCGAGGCGGCCCAATATCGAAGCCGGGCCAATCGGCCCATTCAGCCCGACGCGCGAAGCCTAGCATCCCACCCCTTCTCACCTCACGCTGCCCGGCATGGACCCACCGCGCCCCGTCGTCTTCCACCTCGCGACCGAAGCCGACGACCATGGCCTGGGAGGTCCCCGTGCTTCCCGCCGCCCGACCATCCCGTGGAGTAGACCGAAACACGCGGCCGGCGTAGGGCACGAGGCGCCCGCCGGCCGCACTCGGCTACACCCACGCTGCACCGTGCCCACCGACCGAGGCCTCAAAGCCGCCACGGCGAACCAGGGCGAGGAGGCCAGCCAAGCCGGTGCTGTGGGCGAAGACGGCGGCATAGTGCCCCCACGATCCTCCTAATCGGACACCGAGACGACGACGGCCGCGCCGCGGCAAGGGTCAAACGGCACGAAGTCACCATGAGCCGAACTTCGGACATTGCCGCCATGGCGCCCGCCGAACCGCCACCGTGGATGATGAGGCGCAACGATGACCAGCTCACCAACGGATGCCAGCACGAGGCTACCGAGGAGCCAGCTGGAGGTCGTAAATGGCTCTGACGAGCGGTCGGAAAAGATCTCGTGGAGGTGGAGTTTCCGCCGGCCGAGTGCCCGGCGGCGAGGCTATAAATAGCCTCCCCCGGCTCACGATCGAGCTCGCCAACCCCCTCACGAGCTCGCCTGCGTGGAACGCGCGGTGCCGCCTTGGCCATCCCTCCTCCTCCTCTCCTCGCGGAATCGCGATTGCCCCCAATCCGGAGCTCCGCCGCCGCCGCCGCTAGGTCACGAGCTCACCGCCGTCGTAGTCGTCGCGAGTCTGGCCCGGCAGTTAGTGAGTCTTCTGGAGTCCTGCTTTTCCATTTGCCCCTATATTCTCTCGGTGTAACACCTTGTAGCCTGGCGTCCAAGCATCGCCGCCGTTGGAAGTCCGCCGCGGCCGCCGCCGCCGAGGGAGACAAGCTACCCGTCGCCCAGACCTACCCCATCGTTCTTAGGGCCGCACGGGGGAATGCTCACGAGCCACTCGCGGCGAGAACCGACCAGAACGACAACTCCGATGAGGTCTCCGGCGCTTACGCCGCACAGCCCGACGGACGGGATCCAACCCACGGCACCGTCACTTCCGTCTAACGTCGTCACAAAGGCGGCAAATGGGAAGGCGCCACGTCGCCGTCCGTTTTCTCCTCCCGTCCCCCGCGCCGTTACATGCCACCGGGGACATACAGTGACACACGTGGCGCCTACGTGGCGGCCACAGTGGTACCCATGGGGCCCACATGTCGTCCACGCGTACAGGATGGATTCCTGTGTACACTAGATTAATTGCTATGTACACCCATTATTTGTACACGCATGTTTATAAATAGACCTTCCCGTGTCGAAAAAAATTCCCGAAAAAATTTGTAAATTCTTTATTTGATTTATAGAATTTTATCATGTAATTAGATCTAATATTATTACATGATAAAATTATATTATAATATTACCCTAATGATTTAATTAGGGATTAATATTATAAAATTCATATCTCATGCATACTAACTCCGTTTCGCGTGAAACGACTTCCATAATTCATGTAAAATCTAGCTCTATGCATCTAACCCATTGCCACCATAATGCTCTATGTTGTTTTATATGTCATATTTCAAGCTAGGGTTTACCGCTTGATCCGATAGATTCCGACGACCCGATTAGAAGCTTCCGTTCGAGCAAAGCAAGGATCGTTCGATGCCGTGCCGATTCGTAAGAACATCCCGAGGCAAGTCCTTACCCCCCTAATCTTGACCATAAAATAATGTGATAATATAACGATGAGGATAATGATAATCGATTAGTATATAGTGGTATGAGCGATAACGTAGCTATGGAGCTAAGTCGGATGACGTAATCATCCACGTTATCTATGCTCATACGTTATAATCAAGTATAACCTAAGATCTAATGAACCCTAATCAACAAAAGAGGTGGGTGATAGTAATTCATTGTGAGATGGATTGCTACGGGAATCGCCGTGAGGGGATTCTGCGGGAGAAAGATACTCGCCTCCCTAGGACCCGGTTCATAGACCTTCTACCTAGTGCGATATTTCGTGTGACCACACGCCAGATGGGGCGGCTTGATTCCACACCCCGTTGGGTTGAGGTATAATTGGAGCCAAGGTGGCCGGAGTAGGCAAACGATTGATTAGGAGCGAGACATGGGGAGAGTGGCCCCATGGTCCGGTTGGCGTGGATGCTTTGAGTGGTCTTCCACGAAAGTGTTTGAAGCGCGGTGGCGCGATGCTAGAGGCACTTATTGATGAATTGAGATTGAGAGTGGTGTTGACCGTATAGGTTGGGTAATTAGGTATTACCCGTAAAGCCGCGGGTGATTTGGTATCACCATATTGTCTAGGGTGATGCGTCATCCTTGTGGTGGCGTGTTGTCCTTCCAACCCCTGAGAAGTCATGGTGAAGATTATACCAATACACCTAGAGTAGCACTCAAGCGGGTGCGGATCTCGTTGGACCTCTGTCGACCACTCGATCATGGAAGAGGATGTGTCCATCGTGTGGGGAAATTTGTACAACCTCTGCGAGAGTTTATTGAATCTATTCGAATAGCCACGTCCTTGGAATGGGCGAATGCTAGGCAAGAACATCTATGATTAGATATAACTAACGTTTGCGATGATGTGAAGGTGATAACCGGATGAGATAATCCCGGAAACTAGTCAGAGCAGTTTTAGAGACTCTGCTAGGGCCCAAAACCCTTAATATACCAAACCACCCCTGGTTTGGACTTGCTGAGTACCTTTGTACTCACCCCTCTATTTTTACAGATATCGGCATATCCGAAGGTAAGGTCGCTGTCGAAGTAGGAGGCCTACGACGTAGAAGTTACAAGACGTTGCTTAGGAGAAAGACGTAGAAGCCCAGAATTTCCATCCGCGCTCAAGTTGCCTGTGGAACATGGAGTAGTGCCCAGGCGGTCTAGCACCTTCGGAGACCTACCACAGATAAACCACTGCTTCACAGTTGGCTACTCTGATTAATATAATCCAGGGTGGTGTCTCCATCACCGCTGTAAGTCCTTCTATCCTATGTCAACATATGCTCGGAATAGTTCATCTATAACTGATTTCCATTACTGTGACTCGGTAACGTATTGGTAGCGTGATCCTGGCGCCAATACGCGAGATTAAAAGTCCCATTAAAAGTGGGGCGTGACAGAGTGGTATCAGAGCTGAGCTTGACCATATAGGATGGAAAAATATCTGGATTGAATTATTGGCACATACTTCTAAGACTTTTACTTAAGGATTTCTACTTAGACTTGAGCACCAATCCGAATAACCTTATGTTGCTTACATGTCGATATTATCCGTGATGCAATAGACGGACGGATGGTCATACACAGATGGACTGACCTTTGGGACATTTCCAAAGCTTCTCTGGGAAATTCTCTCACAACTAGGGTACACTCAGAAGCCTCAGTACTACTACCGAGTGACTTACGAGAATGGAATACCCGAATGTGTGATGCAACTGCACATCCCGATGTTTCCACATCGCGAAGGGCACAGGATCTTCCTTGAACAAGGAACAACGTTATGGGACACCTGCCAGAAGCTTGCACTAAGAGCCCTCCAGGCCTATTGCAAGGAGTACGGAAGCCAACCTGTTGACACTCATGTTAGAAAGAAAAGGAGGCTTCACTACTAAAGACCTGGCAAAACCCAAGACGATCCCTTGTTGCCTCAGTGATTGTGTAAGAGTACCGTGAAGCAAGATCCCACAAGGCACCATTATGTGACGAGTCCTAGTTAAGTAGCAATGTCCTAAGTTAAACTGCCACAGTCGCATGCTTGTTGTAACTACGAACCTTGTTGCTAGACCCCTAGTAGCAATGCTAGTAGCTACGAGCCGTTATGGTAACCCATGGTTCTAGTCTTAGTAGTAGCAAAGTCGCACAATAAATCGTCATGACAGTCGCAGTGTGTGATGTGACCTTATATCATCTATGTAACTGTCTGTGATGTACTATATTGTTGCGCTTGTTTGTTTAATATAATGTTGTGATCTTTTTAATCCTATGGAAAAATTTCCCATTATTACTACTTACAGTAATCGATGAATGGAAGATTTCGATAGGATCAGTGAACGTATTAAAAGTTTCCTCAAGTCACGAGTAATAAGACAAGTTTCCCTATAAACTTAGTTCGCCGTGACTAACTTTTCATACGATTCACCCCAGGTAAGTTTGTATTGTTTCCAACACCCGTGTTACTAGGATACCCCAGAAGTCTATCCCTACCCAGAATGCTTGCTTTCCTCTAATCCTTAGTTAGGTAGATCCCTATCGTACCCTGTGCTTTTCCCTCCCATTCCCTTTCTAGTCCGAATAGATTAGGCACTAACCTGCAGGAACGTGACGACAACCAGTAGACTCCACGACTGTAGCCGTTGAACCGCACCAGTGTTCTCCCCTACAGCCGTCACACGCCGTCGCCCTCGGTGTTCTTCGTGGACCGATGACCGTGCAACATTGCCGACATGCTGTCACCTCAATGCCGAAAGCTGCTGATACTGCTGTTACCTTGACCCCGAACCGCAACCGTTGAAGCCGATCAAGACAACACAACAGTTCAAATGGCAACCAGAGCCAGTAGTGCAAGCCGAAGCCAAAGATTAGCACCGCAAGCAGAAGATAATCGGAAGACTACAGTAATCAAGACAGTCATCAAAGCCCATGAGAGATAATTATGCCCGAACCACAGGCAGACACCCCGAAAGCATACAGAAAGGGCACCAAGTGGTATGCCGACAGTAGAGAAGACACACAGTTTCCACTATAGGGAATCCACCAGGCCAAGACTATACAGTCCCCATGGCCACACCACTATTACAAGGTCAATGGATACAGAGATTCACTCCCATTCCTTCCACCACACACCACAACCGCAACACCAGTCGACCAAGCTTCTCCCAGAAGCCATCACCTTCAACCCACTATAAAAAGAGCACCACCATCGCTCTCACCACCATCTCACTCCAAACATTCCATTGCTAGCCTCCATCTTTCACCCCCTGCCATCGCACCTTTGCCGTCCACCCACCGAGAATCACCAACCACATCCAAAATGGCCGGCACTTGGGTTAGCAGCCAGTGCATCAACACCCCGGGATTTCCCCAACTTCTCTACCAGACCGCCCAGAACCTTGGCATTTGTGAACCCCCTGAGTATGAGGGTAGTGAATACGAAGAGCACGGCACCCATCGCTGCGAAGTCACCGTTTACATCACCAAGAGTCAAGACTACCCCGCCATCACCGACGGCGGAGCGTGACCACCATTGGTTTTCGCTTTCCCGACACCTACCAAGCTTTTCGCTCGCAAGGCACTCCATTGCCTTTGCCAGATCTACAGAGAGCCCATCGCCCGCACCCCCATGAGGCACCTACCACCCGAAGGAAAAAATCACCCCGCCTGGATTGCTCGTCTAGAGGACGTGCGAGGTCCACGAGGCAGCCCCGTCATCACGCACCTGCTATCCTATCTGCTCGCTCTTGATGAGCAGTACGACCGCCAAGACACCGCCATAAGAACCCTGATTCGCCGAGCCGAACGAGCGGAGAGCTACGTTCAGCGACTCCTCGCGGAGCACGCCCACGCCAAAGAGCAAGTCGCCACGGCATCTCGCCGAGAGGCTACACTTGCCGAGACCCTGAAGGCCATCCAAGAGCGACACGTCCGAGAACTGAGGGACACCACCATTGCCATCCAGTCAAGACGCAGAAGACATGCAACGGCCTGGCCCGAACCAGCAACTACCGAAGGGATGTTCGTCAACCCCTCCATCAGAAGAAGAACAGACTCCACCAGGCCACCATCACCGGCAAAAGATCGACAACCAGAAGCACCCCTGCCACTCCACCAAGCACCACCAAGAGAAGAAGCCCCCAGCGCAGAGCCAAGTACTAGACCCGCAGAAGCAGAAGCCACCATGACCGACGCTGTAGAACCAGCGCTCCCGAAGGAGGTGTAACTGTAGAGTAGCATTCCCTTCCGCTCTACTGTTGTACTCCCCCTTGAAATAATCAAAATCCATGTGCGTGATCCACGACCAAAATGCGAGTGCCGACGAAGAAAATTGACTGGTGCCAAAGCATAAAAGCCACAGAGCAAATAGTAAGCAGAAAAATTTTCTAAGTGGGGTAGTGCGACGTACACGAGAAGAAAAGAAAATACCAACGGGCGAAAATAAGGAAAGAGAAAGAATCAAATGGGCGAGAACAAGAAGAAATGGAGAAAAATAGAAATGGGCTAAGATGATATAATAAAGAGCACTTAGGGTTCCAAACGAGAAATGGAATCCCGAGTACCGATGATCAGTATCTCGGAGGACGCAGACAGTAAAGTACACTGCAAGAGACCGCGAAAGAAGACAGGCACTAGAAGACACCGAAAGAATGAAGACACTAGAGGAATCAGTCCTCTAAGTGGGGTAGCCGCCAGAGAAGACCCGAAGACTACGAAGACAGATGCAAGACCAAGAAGATGGGGTAAAGTCAGTAGTAATCACCAACAGCAGAAGGCATACCCTCCGCAGTATCGTATTGCCCTGGAAACGGAGTGACACGATAATCGTAGAGGTTCGACAAGGACAACACTGTAAGCAATGGAAAGTTTCTCCCTCTCTCTATCCCTATCTCTTTAGGCCTCATATTAGGACCTTCACTCTGTAGACTAGGAATCTCGGGGACGAGATTCATCTAAGTGGGGTAGATTTGTAACACCCGTGTTTTTGCATCATTTTAAAAATCACTAAAAATTTGAACTTTTTCGAATTACAACTAAAACTTGATTTACTTTCCGCTAAACCAAACCCTGTTTTCGAAAACCTGCATTCAAACCCTCACCATATAGAAAACTAGGAAATCTTGTTTGTTGCTTGAAGAGCTTTTATGGTGACCAGAGGATGCAAAGGTAAGTCCTAGATTTTATTTATGGAAGAAATTGCATGAGAATGATTTACAATTTTTTCTCTGGGAATAAAACATCGAAACAAGTGTGTACCAAAAATATATATAAATATTTTTATGAGCACAATAAATAAATATTCTCTAGTATAATAGTCATGGGAATATAAATGTGCTATACAAATATTTATAAATATATTTACAAACATATGAGAAATGGGGAGAGAAAGAAATAATGAGAAAGGAAAATATGAGAGGAAGAGAAATGGAAAAGAGAAAGGAAATTCAGAAAAAAGCCATCGGGCTCAATCTCTTCCCTCTTCCCTTCTCTGGCCCGGCCCACCTAGCCCCCTTCCCTTCCCTCCCCTTCGCGGCGCGGCGGCAGCCGGCCCGAGATCGGCCAGGCCAATCGCCCATTCGGCCGACGCCGCGAAGCCCGGCATCCCACCCTTCTCACCTCACGCTGCGCGGCATGGACCCGGCGCGCCCGTCGTCTTCCACCTCGCGACCCGGCCGACGACCACGGCACGTGGAGGTCCCTTCATGCTTCCCGCCGCCACGACCGTCCCGGTGGAGTAGACCGAAGCACGGTGGCCCGTTGAGCACGAGGCGCCCGCCCGGCCGCACTCCGGCTACACCCACGCGCACCCGCGCCCACCGCACCGAGGCCTACAGCGCCGCCCGCGGCGAACCAGGGCGAGGAGGCCGCCAAGCCGGTCTTTGTGGACGAAGACGGCGGCATAGTGCCCCACGATCCTCCTAATCGGACACCGAGACGACGACGCCGCCTGCGGCAAGGGTCAAGCGGCCGAGTCACCACGAGCCGAACCGGACATTGCCGCCATGGCGCCGCCGAACCGCCACCGTGGATGACGAGACGCAACGATGACCAGCTCACCAACACGCGGATGCCAGCACGAGGCTACCGGGAGCCCACCGGAGGTCGTAAATGGCTCGACGAGCGGTCGGAAAAGATCTCGTGGAGGTGGAGTTTCCGCCGGCCGAGTGCCGGCGGCGAGGCTATAAATAGCCTCCCCGGCTCACGATCGAGCTCGCCAACCCCTCACGAGCTCCGCCCAGCGTGGAACACGCGGTGCTCGCCTTGGCCATCCCTCCCCTCCTCTCCTCGCGGAATCGCGATTGCCCCCAATCCGGTGCTCACGCGCCGCCGCCGCTAGGTCACGAGCTCACCGCCGTCGTAGTCGTCGCGAGTCGCCCCGAAAGGTCGGTGAGTCTTCCGAGTCCCGCTTTTTCCATTTGCCCCTATATTCTCTCGGTGTAACACCTTGTAGCCTGGCGTCCAAGCATCGCCGCCGTTGGAAGTCCGCCGCGGCCGCCGCCGCCGAGGGAGACAAGCTACCGTCGCCCGGACCTACCCCATCGGGTTCGGGGCCGCCGCGGGAATGCTCACGAGCCACTCGCGGCGCGAGGAACCGGCCAGGAACGACAACTCAAGACGAGGTCTCCGTGCGCGCCGCCCGCACAGCCCGACGGACGGGATCCAACCCACGACGCCGCCACTTCCGTCTAACGTCGTCACAAGGCGGCAAATGGGAAGTCGCCACGTCGCCGTCCGTTTTTCTCCTCCCGTCGGGCGCCGTTACATGCCACCGGGGCCATACAAAGGACACACGTGGCGCCTACGTGGCGCCACTGTGGTACCCATGGGGCCCACATGTCGCCCACGCGTGCAGGGATGGATTCTGTGTACACTAGATTAATTGCTATGTACACCCGGTATTTGTACACGAGATGTTTATAAATAGACCTTCCCGTGTCGAAAAAATTCCTAGAAAATTTGTAAATTCATTATTTGATTTATAGAATTTTATCATGTAATTAGATCTAATATTATTACATGATAAAATTATATTATAATATTACCCTAATGATTTAATTAGGGATTAATATTATAAAATTCATATCTCATGCATACTAACTCCGTTTCGCGTGAAACGACTTCCATAATTCATGTAAAATCTAGCTCTATGCATCTAACCCATTGCCACCATAATGCTCTATGTTGTTTTATATGTCATAGTTCAAGCTAGGGTTTACCGCCAGTCGCCGATAGATTCCGACGACCCGATTAGAAGCTTCCCGTTCGGAGCAAAGCTAGGATCGTTCGACGCCGTGCCGATTCGTAAGAACATCCTAGGCAAGTCCTTACCCCCCCTAATCTTGACCATAAAATAGTGTGATGATATAACGATGAGGATAATGATAATCTGATTAGTATATAGTGGTATGAGCCTGATAACGTAGCTATGGAGCTAAGTCGGATGACGTAATCATCCACGTTATCTACGCTCATACGTTATAATCAAGTATAACCTAAGATCTAATGAACCCTAATCAACAAAAGAGGTGGGTGATAGTAATTCATTGTGAGATGGATTGCTACGGGAATCGCCGTGAGGGGATTCCTGCGGAGAGATACTCGCCTCCCCTAGGACCCGGTTCATAGACCTTCTACCTAGTGCGATATTTCGTACAGCCACACGCCGGGATGGGGCGGCTTGATTCCACACCCCGTTGGGTTGAGGTATAATTGGAGCCAAGGTGGCCGGAGTAGGCAAACGATCGATTAGGAGCAGACATGGGGAGAGTGGCCCCATGGTCCGGTTGGCGTGGATGCTGAGTGGTCTTCCACGAAAGTGTTTGGGCGCGGTGGCGCAGTGCTAGAGGCACTTATTGATGAATTGAGATTGAGAGTGGTGTTGACAGTATAGGTTGGGTAATTAGGTATTACCTGTAAAGCCGCGGGTGATTTGGTATCACCATATTGTCTAGGGTGATGCGTCATCCTTGTGGTGGCGTGTTGTCCTTCCAACCCCTGAGAAGTCATGGTGAAGATTATACCAATATACCTAGAGTAGCACTCAAGCGGGTACGGATCTCGTTGGACCTCTGTCGACCACTGATCATGGAAGAGGATGTGTCCATCGTGTGGGGAAATTTGTACAACCTCTGCAGAGTTTATTGAATCTATTCGAATAGCCACGTCCTTGGAATGGGTGAATGCTAGGCAAGAACATCTATGATTAGATATAACTAACGTTTGCGATGATGTGAAGGTGATAACCAGATGAGATAATCCCGGGAACTAGTCAGAGCAGTTTTAGAGACTCTGCTAGGGCCCAAAACCCTTAATATACCAAACCACCCCTGGTTTGGACTTGCTGAGTACCTTTGTACTCACCCCTCTGTTTTTACAGATATCGACATATCCGAAGGTAAGGTCGCTGTCGAAGTAGGAGGCCTACGATGTAGAAGTTACAAGACGTTGCTTAGGAGAAAGACGTAGAAGCCCAGAATTTCCATCCGCGCTCAAGTTGCCTGTGGAACATGGAGTAGTGCCCAGGCGGTCTAGCACCTTCGCAGACCTACCACAGATAAACCACTGCTTCACAGTTGGCTACTCTGATTAATATAATTCAGGGTGGTGTCTCCATCACCACTGTAAGTCCTTCTATCCTATGTCAACATATGCTCGGAATAGTTCATCTATAACTGATTTCCATTACTGTGACTCGGTAACGTATTGGTAGCGTGATCCTGGCGCCAATACGCGAGATTAAAAGTCCCATTAAAAGTGGGGCGTGACAGCAGCAGCGATGATGACTTCGATGGACTTGGTATCTCTGGCCACGGCATGAATGGAAATGGTGATCCCAAAGCTAGTAGCAATGGCAAGAGGAAGGTACCCTGGAAGCGGTGGAGGAAGCCCGTGAAAGCGCGGTCGCTCAAGTCCTTGATGTAAGCACCTACATACGTGCTCTGGACCTCTGGTTTTGTTGAAGAAATGCTAGCAGGCAGGTATACCTTTTTTTGGCTTAATTAATCAGTCGATCTGTTCTGGTTTTGTTGTTGTACAAGTTGTTTGACTATTGCATTACCCCGTTTTGATTAATTAATTAATTAGTCTGGCGTGTTCAGGCGGTTCTGTACGTGTTTCTAGTTGCGTTTGGGATGAACTGATTGATGGAGCTTGCATATTTTTGCGTGTGGAATGTGAGCTTTCCTTTGGAGCCAAAAGCACAACGATTACATCGCGGTCGCCTATGGCCGGAATCAGTTTAGTATAGTTGTTGCGTGAACGTGTGGACGGACGATCGGTTCGCTTTAATCCACGTAGTACAAATAAACCACGCGCCGTTAGCCTCTGCATGGCTAATCGTGTGGTTCAGGCATTCACGACGGAGCGAGGGTCTCCTATCCGTCTCCGAGCCTAAATTAAGTCGGGCTGGTGCGCGGTTAACGATCGATTTCTCCGTATTCTACCTTATTCAAAAAAAAATATAGGAATACACTTCTCTATATTTTCCTTATTCATAGAAACAGAGATTTTGATGTCAAACGTACGGAACCTTCATTCTCATCTGGGTCTACGGTACACTACAGCAGCCGCAACATCATCCGTACCGTACTTGCCGTCGCCAGGGCTCCTCTGTACGCCGGGGAATGAGGAACACGGTTGTGTTTAGATCCCCAATTCTTCCCCCAATTCACTATGAAAAAAGAAGATTCCTTATCACATCAAAATGCCGGCACATGTTTCGAGTACTAAATATAGGTAAAAAAATAAACTAATTACACAGTTTATATTTACATTGCGAGACGATTCTTTTAAGCCTAGTTACGCTATGGTAGGATAATATTTACCACCAGGAAACGAAACGTGCTACAGTGTACGATGTGACATATATGTCCCATCCATCCAAAATTATGCCGGTGAGTTTGGTTGGACGACAGGTCATCTGCAGGCCCCTATTGACGCATGGGCCGGCTATCGCTGGTCAGGCGGGAGGTTTAGCCGGCCGAGGGCGGAAGCGAGCGAGCAAACCAAGTTCGAATGCCCTGGACAAGTTCTTGCCGGTGGCGGCCGGGCCAGGGCCACCCCGAAGCGCCGACGGGTTGACCCGTGGCGTCGTGAGTGGAGCACCTGCCTGGTAGACCTTGCTGAATGCGGAGCACGTACTCGTACTGTGCTTCAGTCATTGCCTGAATGTCGATCTCGCTCTCCTGAAGAAGAACCGACGCTGTGCAGACAGCAGAATCCTGAATGTCGTTCCTGCTTCAGTCATTGCCTTTATCCTTTTCAGATTAATCTAACAAGTACCAGATGCACACGAGCAAGAATCATCAGGCATGGTCGGCACTGAGGATCGACCGGAGTGTTGCCGGAATCAGAGCTGCACCTTTCGGACGGACGTTGGTGTCCATTCTTCAGGGAGCCGGCTTGCTGTCGATGGATGGCCATTGTCTGTGCCTGTGTTTGTCTGTGCCTGTGTGGGGCATATCGTATTGCTGTGCTGAGCTCGGGCGGTTTGGTGATTATTGGTCCAGACTCCAGAGGAGACGTGGGGCCACCTGCTACGTTTTCTTCTTTTCGTTTTTGATAAGAGGTCGTTGGGTTAGATATATGCATGGTGGCACGAGATGTTGAGCACAAAACACTTCGGCCTATGGTACACTATTACCTACTTTTCAAATCACAATAATCTTTTCTATCTTTTAAATAAATTATAAGTATTTTTTTTTTATCTAGAAAAACTATTTTTAAAAAAACTTGCAATTTGAAATAGTAGTACGATAATAAACATTTATTACTTGTCATAGTTGTTATATGTAGGTGGAATTAATACGTGGGAGAGAGTACATTTATTTATATGTTTACAATTGTTTGTCGGATAAATACAAAACTTCGGTCACATTTGGTACATAAATTCTAGGGACAATTATCTACGTGGCCCTAGAAAAGATACAATGTATGTACATGGCCATTTTTTTTTTCAAAATTATCTCGATGGCCTTCCGTCCAAGTTAGGGCGTTGACGAGGGTAAAATGAACAATTTAGCCCCGACAAAAAAAACAAATACAAAGTTTTGCTTGGGTTTTATATAGAAAACAAATTTACATGAGAAATCCTAGAGTTTTCACAAATTAACTAACCCCAGATCTGAAAACATCGTTCTTTGGCGTACTTACATCGTGAACCTTGAGAGTGAAATCAAATTACATTTTGGTCCTTCTCCATCCTACCATACGTAGCTAGAGCAGAGGGACGCCCGGTGGCTCCGGTTTGGCCGGCCACCGCCGCCACGGGTGCGCATGCTGGGTGGTCCTGCCACGCCCGCGCCGCCGCGCCACGGAGTTGTCCCCGCCCGGCCGCCACGGGCGCGCGCGCGAGCGAGCTTGCCCGCCGCCGCAAGCGCGTGGGGAGGTCGCCTTGGCCACCGCCGCAATGAGAACGAAAAGCACCGGGAGCTTGTTGGACATCCCATTGGAGCTCGCCGCACGAAGCACGAAGCGGCGGAGCTCGCGCGGGCGGCCGGGCGCCCACCGCAACGGCGGGCGCGGTGGGGGGATGGGCCCCGGCGTCCCACGTCGGCGGCGTGGCCGGAGGCGGATTCGGACTCTATCCAAGGATAGATAAGGTTATTTTGGTCTTTTTGCATCTCATCCACGGGCCAACCCAATGTAATAGCCTAACGCACCCGACAGAAGGCAATAGAGCCAACCAAAAAAAAATTCTGGTCTATAGAGATAATTTTGAAAAAAAAGGACCATGTACATACATCGTATTTTTCCAGACCATGTAGATAATTGTCCCTAACTTCTATCACTTGTTTCTTGCACTACAAAGCAGCAAATGTAATCCTATCACTACTACACAAATTCTTTTACATGGTGTTTTGGAATGATTAACCGTGGCGGTTTTTGAAAAACGTCACTATGAATACCTCGACTAACCATGGAGGGTTTTTATTAACCGTGGCGGTTATAAAAACCGCCAAGCAAAATCGTTTAACCGTGGCGGTTAATTGTTATAAAAAAGACCCCCATAGAAAATAGCCCTATTAACAATGGCATTTTTTTTATAGAAGGCCCACTATGGTTAAATGGCCAAGTCCTAGTTGGCCCGACTAGGTCCACAGGCGTAGCAAACTATAAAATGAGCACTTAGGGTTTCCAACATCTCACCCTCCCCTCGCCGCTACGCTCCCTTCCCCTCCCCCACTCCCTCCGCCGCAAAAGCGCCCTCCGCACTCCATCCCCATGGACTCCCTCTCTCTCCCAACTCTCTCGATCCCTCTCCTTGACCAAGACATGGGCACGCACGGCGGTGTAAAGGTGGCCCTAGCGTCTTGTGGCCCGAGGTAGCCACTCCGCAAGACGCCGAGCCGCGCCGGGGCGGCACGGGGGTGACACTCATGGCGTGCGAGGCGCACACGGGGCGGTTCTTCAAGGCGTTTGTGGTGGGCGGCCATGGCACCACGGCCGCTGCCGGCTAGTCCCCTCCCGGATGTGTTGTCGGCGGCTCCGGCGGTGGCTCCTACCTCCCCATGACCTCCTTCATCTTCAAATCCGGTCTAGAGGATCTTCTTCCTCCTCTAGTGTCTCACGGTGTTGGATACATCACCGGCGCAAATGGATTCGGTCCTATGGTGGTCGGATCCGCCCGTTGGTGGTTGTATCTACCCCGTTCCGGCCGGTCGAGCTCCCATGGTGGTGGACGAGGAACCATAGTGGCGACGCATCTAGACCGAGTGACAGAGGTGGCAGGGCCCAGATCCAGGCCCGGTTGGGGCTGGATTTGGGCTTTCTCTCTCTCTTTTGTTTTTGTTTTTCTCAGATTAACCGTGGCAAGTTTTTTTGGGGGGAGGGGGTCAGAAAACCACAAAGGTTAATCCATCGATTAATTATGGCCTTCTACCGCCATGGAAAATAAAAACTAACCGCCATGATTAATCTTTTGTGTAGTAGTGCATAGAGAGGGGTCAACATTGTTGTGGTTGTATGGTTGTTGATTCCACTTGTACCGCATTTGAAGAAAGCATACTAGCTTTGAAGTGTCAGGTCGTGGCCACCGTCATTGCTTGGACCCGGTGTGTGTCCCTAGCTATATGTCTTGATGTACCTGTTCATCATCCTACAACACATAGTAAAGCTTGCTTTGATATTTGCTTCTAGTGCATTGTGCACCCGTTGATCCGTCCAAGTTTTTTTGTTGAATCTTTTGTTGGTCATGGATTTCCAAATATACCATAAAGTTGTTATTGTGACATGCATCTAATGAGACAATATATGTTGGCCTAACATATTTGGCGTGATCGGTGAACTCCATCCTATTCATAGACTATTAATTCATAAGGTAAAGTTGAGGTGCGAGATAGGAGGATTTCTAGAAAACCACACAACTATTGCAAGTAAAGTGGAATAAATGATGGGAATCATTTTCATTAATTTGACAAGTGCCACATTGTTTACTTATGTTGTTGGAGTATATTTAGTTGTTTCCCTTGTTGCTATTGCTCATCTTACTAATCTCCATCCGAAAAGCCTTAATGCAAGGGGATAGGATCATCTTGTGCTTCCATAGTCCGTAATAAGTATCTACATGGCTTGTGGTGAGACACTTCTAGTGTCCTAGAGGGGCGATTGGACCTGCAAATCGTGAGTTTTAAAACTTAAAAGTTTCTATAGCTGAAATTTACCTTGGGGTGTAGGCCTCCATCTTACACCTTCCTCATTGGATGGGACCGACCGCAGATTATTGACGTGTTGGGAAAACTCATCGGTAAAAAAAAGGCAATTATAAGAGGCATGTTCCAAGATTTAGTGTTGGCAACCCAAGGATTAGACACTATGTAAGGAAGTTAAGGTTGAGAGACATGAAGTTTGAGTTGGCCGTGAATGGATTCCCAAAGATTGCACCAAGGAGTGTTTAAATGGATCTTAGCATAAAAACATTCATAATAGGATCTTATTCTTAGTCTAATACATGACCACATCTGACTATTGCGGAAAACATAAACTGAGATGGATTAGTGCTAGACCAGAATTGGCAGACACCATTTGAGCCTCCAGTGGTAATGCAATCGTCGGTGGTGGAGTAGTTGTAGATGAATCACCAACGGAGGGTATGGGAACCCTCTATGGATGACGAACTTGATCTCTCGGCCGGTATCGGTAGCCTTCGGGGCGCCACCGACACTGACCTGGAACGGGGACGAACCTTCAAGAACCCTCTAGCGCCTTAGTGATAGGTTTGGGTTTCCACTTATAATGCGTCTCCACTTTATATAATGCGTTGTGTGTGGGGTGTGGGTGGGGGGGACTCTAGTAAATATGTTATGGTCGCCGCCGATCACGGCAGGACTTATCTGTTGGATAGATGTGATAGGTGGACTAGTTACTTAATCACTAATTAATCTCACCATTATCTTAATTACTAATTATTTTTGTCATTATCTCGGGATTAGCCGAGAGCATAGCCAACAAGGAGATGACCAATTGTGAGTTACCTTTGTGGATTTGAATGATGCAGATCCGGTGGAGATGATTATTAAGATTAAAAATAGATGATCAGAAAAAATGGATATACGTTTGTTATCTTTGGCCTTCCAAAAGGAGTTTTGAGGGAACTATTCGAATTTCAGGATAACCGTGAGATATCTATATGGGTTTTTGCCATGGGCCATGCTCCATGCTACATTCAGGATGAGACTTATGTAACAATGTACTCCCTTTGTCCCATATTATCAGTCATTTTGGCTGTAGTACCCTGTCCCAAATTCTTGGTCGTTTAGTCTCCTGTACCTAAAGCCCCACACCTATGTCTAGACCTACAGCAACATGTCCCGACTCCCCAACCACCTCCTTGTTCTCATCTGCTCTCTCACATCGAGTTGAAGCAACGCTGCACTCCCTCAAAAAGTAGTAGACAGAGAAGACAGAGAACGATGTCAGGTCATTATTGCATAGGGTTATTTTGGTCATTTAGTCTTCACGTTGTTCTCTGTGCCCGACTCCCCCATGATAAACAAATTGGGACGGAGGGAGTACACATCTCTAATTCCAAGGTTATTGTTATCTTTTGACTGACAGATGTCATCCCATGAGCGAAAGGAAATAGGTACAGTAGGGTTATCTTCTTGGACTCTAGCTCACCAAAGTTTTCTAAAGCTAGAGGTTATTTTATCAACGAAGGTTTCAGAGAAAAGAGAGTGGACATGCATGTAGTAAATGGGTATAGATGCAAGGACAGACTTAATATAACCGAGAAAACATCGTTCAACTATCCTTTTGTCTTTATCTAAGCTTTCTACCGCCATCACCAGATTATTTGGTGAGCCGTTACCATTAACACTAAGCTTATCTGGGTCCCCTATTCTTAATTTTAATATTTGAGTCCTCAAATTTATATCATGGCGACATGTACAATTTTTTAGGTCGAGGAGTTGTGAAGCTATAAAGGTTGTAGTAGAAATACTACTGAGAAATTGTTATAAAAAATAAATACGAACAAAAGTTGGGTTTCAAAGGCCTTATAGAAAATTATCATGATACTTTGTATATAAACTAGTGTAAAAAATACATTGAAACATATACCATTAAAAATTACGTGCCGCCAAATACTATATCCACAAAAGTTGTGAGCACTTGACTTTCTCAATTAGAAAATTGTAGAAACAACTCTTTCCTTGAATAGAAAAATTATGGGTTGTCTGATCGAGGTTGTTGGATTAGTGAATTTTCACTTATTAATGAAATTTAATAGAATCAGATATAAAAAGTGCTTTTTTATTCATAAAATGGCTTTTCAAATGAGGATCTAAAGAGTATAGTAGGATGCATGCGTACGAACAGGCATCTCAAACATGTGAGCGTTCCTCACAAAGAATAAAAAAAAAAAAAAAAAAAAAAAAAAAAAAAAAAAAAGGTGAAAATGCCAGACGGAAAATAAAACGGGGCCGAATTGGACGCACCCACACCCACCCGTCATATCGATTCACCCTCTCGTCCATTTTGCGCGGCGCTGATCTTCCTCGCCTTCTCCACAAGTCCACCTCCCGACTCCACACCAGCATCCCAAACCCTAGCTCCCAGGCTCAGATCCCTCCACCTTCAGTCCTCAAGCGCCGCACGCGCCATGCGGATCCGCAGGAGCGCCTCCCGTCTCCTAGGCTCTGCGTACTCTGCCTCCGCCGCCCCACCCGCTGGCGCAGCGCCCCCGTTCGACCTTCTGCCGCCGCCACCGCACCCGGCGCCGTGCTCCGCGCCCGAATCCAGTGGCGGGCCTAGCTTCTGGAGCCCCTCTGCTTCCTCTGTGGAGCCCTGTGAGCTCAGCCGCTCCCCATGGGACGTTATCGCCGACCTCTCCCTCTCCAACCAAAAGGTTAGCTCCCCGTCGATCTCCGCCTCTCCCTTCGTACCCTCTCTCTCTCACTCGCTTCTCTGCTCCACTCGGGACTCTGGGTGGGTGTCTCTGTGAGGTCCATGCTCTGCTGCGAGCTCGCATGCTTATTCCATGAGGTCTCCACGGGTTCTGCTACTCGCGGTTCGTGCATGTCTCTATGGTTGGCCGGCAGGTTCGAATGGGAGGCTAGCAGGCCGGGATAGAGAAAGAGGACTGCCTGACTTTGCTTTAGCTTGCATTAGCTTCTGTTTCGTCGTGGTAATTTGGGTGCGGCCGGCCGCGCGTCTAGTTTCGAATCGCCGGAGCGGCGGCCCGGTGGAACCCTAGATCCGCGGCCCCCATTTCGGTGCTGTATTGGGCTTGGGGAAGCATCTGTACCTATTTGTTCTAGTGTTGTTTTTGATTAATTCACTTGTTTCATTCAATTAGGAGGAGGACCAACTCATTGACAAGTACTTGATCAATGTCACGACCCGGGCGAGCTGGCTCTTTTCGGCCACCATACCAGCTACCTCCTCCACCAAGAAGAAGAAGCTTCCATCTGCAGCCTACAGGGAAAGCAGCAAGCAACTGAAGCGTGAGGTTGTGAAAAAGGCTCCAATGAATAAGGAGAAGGAGGGCGAGACTAAGAAGAAGTCAAAGGTCAAGAAAGAGGAGGGGCGGGATGCCGGGGCAGCACGGGTCTGGATGTGCAAGAAGAACGACGGCAGACGGTGGCACTGCAACCGGCCAGTGAGCAAACCTGACACACTCTGTGAATACCATTCGGTGCATAAGCGCTCCTACTTAAACCCCGATTTCAAGTTCCACACCATGGTAGAATTGGAGGAGGCAGCACCAGTGCCGGCGCCGCTGCTAGTAGCTGCCTCCAAGTCCTCCACCAGCAAGAAGCCACTGAAGAAGAAGAAGCCTGGAAATGATTGCAGTGTGACTGAGGGCTTCTACTACTATGCTGGGTTCAGTCCATTCCGAACCAAAAGAGAGTGTAGAAGCAGCGGTGACAACAACGAACCTCTGCCTGCAAAGCAAGAAGAAGAGGAGGAAACACATGACAATGCTTCTCATCCTACGGAGGAAGCAGTTGAAGTTACTAAATTAACTAATCAGGCTGCAGCTCAAGATGATGTGTCTAGTTGCGACAAGGACATTGCAGGGATTGCCGGCATTGACGAAGAGAGCAGCGATGATGAGTACGATGGGACTGGTATTCATGGCTGCGACATGGATGGAACTGTTGATCCCCAGGCTAGGATTGGTAAATTGGGCAAGAGAAAGCCCCCATGGAAGCGTTGGAGGAAGCCTGTGAAAGCACGGTCGCTCAAGTCTTTGATGTGAGCAGCAAACTCCTGTGTGTGTACTCTTTGCATCTCTCATGGTGTAGAAAATAAGTTAATCGGCAGCAGCTTGGCTTTTCAGTTGTTAATTTCTGTTCCTTTGATTTTTAGCTGTTGGTTGATTGGCTATTTGACTTTTTCGTGTTGGTTGGTTGTTCCATATATGGTTAAACATTGGTTGTTGTTAGTATTAGAGGTCTGGGAAGGATCAAAGAACATCTGTTTTCGTGTTGGAATCTTGGAAGGAATGCTGTGATTCGTTCTTGCGTTTGATGAAGCTGATTGTTTATTTGGGTATGGGTATGATGGGTAGCCTTTCATTCGGAAGGCCAAAAATAGATAAAAAAAAAGATCGTTAACCACTCCAAATTCAAACCGGAATCAAAAGTTATAAAAACCGCACACACGTACGTGCTGAGAATTTGCATAACACACGTGTGCAACAAATGTGCAATCAACTGGTGGACTTGGTTGCGCTTGCAGTGCTGCTCCATCTGCGCCTAAGGGCATGTACAACCCGTCGACGTGCCCTGTCGGTATTACCGGCATTTTTGCGAAAAACACCCCGCGCCTACCCACAGACGGGCCTCGCGTTGTCTAGCGAGGCGACGCCTCCGTCCCGTTGCCCAAGACGGAGCAGACGAACCCCGCCTGTTGTACAGGCTCGTCTTCTCTAGGCGACCGTCGTCTGGATCCAGCGCGCTCGCGCCTTGTGAAGTCCTATGCCAACCGTGCAGTGGAGTTTTCTCCTTCTTTCTTCCTCACGACACAACAGGAAATGGATGGGGGTGCTCGGGGTCGATCTCAGCCGCCGACTGGAAGTCACGCCGATGGCGAGGAGGCGGTGCATGACCCGAGTCCCGCCGACGGCTCGGCGCTACTCCCAGCTCGGTCCGAGGCGGGCCAAGTCAGCTTGGCCGCGTGCGCCGGCGGCAGTCACGGAGACACAAAGGAGCGGCGGAACGCAGGGGAAGGAAGAAATGCCGCAAGGGGAAAGAGAGAATGGTGTCTGCGGTAGCTCTGCTCGCTTCCTAGCTCGGTCATGGCGGATGGTGCCTGGAGAGCGCAAGCAGGACGACAGAGCCGAGGAGTGAACGGCGAATGAAGGAGTGTGCAGCCTCGGTCTCGGCCTCCCCACTTCGGCAACAAGCCCTGGTGTCGGCAATGGAGGAGCGAGCTCCAGGAACGCGGGCGCACGTGAGGGCACACATCGCCCTTTGAGGCAAATCGTCGAACAGCTGGCGGGTGACGTGGAGCCCTTGCTTGACGCTGTTTTGGCCTATTTACCGGCCGATTTAGTTCTTCGGCCAAGAAGCAAAATTGTTCTCCATAGATTGATCTTCAGCTTTGCTTAAGGACTAACATCATTTGACTTACGGATTAAGAGATAATTAGACCCCTAAACAGCAATGTCGATGGCTTAATGGTGACAGAAAATGAGCATCCAAGCCTTGTCAAATCAGAGTCCAACTGATCTCAACTTTTGATATACTTTTGATATGCTCTTGGTCGAGTGATGACTCCAATTTATATTTTTGTCCCAACTTGAGTTGTTTAATATAATTATATATTATATATTATATAATTATTATATTAATGGTTTCTAAAACTATTTTATTTATGCTTAATATTATTCTTTCAAGTAGTCATACAATAGTATACACAAATATATTTGTAGTTGATCTTAAGCTACATGCATAACATTAAATAGCTTATAGACAAACTTTCTGTCTATGGGTTGTGCGAGCTGTCTTTATATTTGTCTATATTATAAATTCATGGTTATACTGACGACTCGTTGTCATGGGTTGTACATGCCCTAAGACTGTGTGCACTTATGGTCCTCTATTTGCTTCCTTTAAAAGGAATATTTCATCATTGTCTCAAGATTCTCTCCTCTAAACTTAATTCTTCGGCACCCAATTTTCCATATAACCTCCTCTATAACCAGGTGGGACCTATACATTAGATTTTTTCTTTTTGAGTAAAATATGTTGGCGGCCCCTAAACTTGTCTCGGCTGTGCCACTTTCGTCCATGAACTTGCAAACGCGAAAGTTGAGCTCCCGAACTTGTCAAGTTGTGCCACTTAGGTCCACGAACTCTCAAACGTGTCACTTAAGTCCACGAACTTGTTCAGCTGTGCCACTTAGGTCCACAAACATGCACGTGTACTTATGGGGGTGCCACATGGCCGCATCTGGTTGGTCATGCATGGTACTATTTGGGTGATGATGTCGGCGATGATGTCAGCACTCCTTTTTTAATTTGCAAAATTCATATCTAATTATCCGGAACTCCAAAAATAGCAAATGATATGTTGATTTTGATCTTCACAACGAGCTCTGCCAAGAATGATTTAATCTATTCTATCATTTGAGATAGTTTTTGTTTATGAAAAATTGAAAAGTCCTGCAACCGCAACCGCTTTACATCATTTAATTTTGATGAAATTGACTGCAGCGTTAAAATCAAGTATGCTAGATGTTCACATGTACAGCTCCCTCCGTACGTCGTCTAGAGAAGATGCAATTCTCGAATAGTTTAAATCAACTCTTAAGTTGCACTAAATTTTATACAAATCAATTTAATATTTATAATAGTAAACATATATAACTATCTCAGACGAAAAATTGTCTCAAATGATAGAAGATTATACCATTGTGAAGGGCCTGTTGATATATTCAAAATGAACATATCATTTGCTATTTTTGAAGCTCTGAATAATTATATATGAAATTTGCAAATTAAAAAGGAGTGTTGACGTCACGTCAGCACCAAACACCATGCATGACCAACCAAACCCGGCTAAGTGGCCACCCCCATACGTATATATGTATGTTCATGGACCTAAATGGCACGGCCGAACAAGTTCGTGGACTTAAGTGACACATTTGAGAGTTTGTGGACCTAAGTGGCACAACTTGACAAGTTTAGGGGCTCAACTTTCGCGTTTGCAAGTTCATGGACCAAAGTGGCATAGCCGGACAAGTTTAGGGGCCGCCAACGTATTTTACTCTAATCTTTTATCTCCCCCCCCCCCACACTCTCTCTCTCTCTGTTTCCATCCCTCCATGCCCATTATCTCTCCTGGTGGCGCTTCCCTTTGCCACTCCTCAACCAGGCGGCGTCGGGACCAACACGACGGCGTCCCCTAACCTCCTCCCCGACGGCGGCCGGGCACGAGCAAAGCGGCGGCGGCGCGGCGAGTGAGGCGGCGGGTGGAGCTCACGTGCCCCACGACGACCACCGAGTGCCCGCGCTGGGGAGGCGCGGCTCCACCGTGGCGGCTCGGTCGCCGCCGCCCGGCCGAGCTTTGTGGGCTGTGGCCATGGCGGGCAAGCCCAAGGCACACGCAAAACCATGCGTTCTCGTCTTCCCGAGATCCGATGCCGCCGACCGTCGCCGCTATGCGCCCGGCGACCATAGCACCATCCGCGCGTCTTTGCTCGAACTCGAAGACCCCTCCGCGAATGTAGGAGCACTAGTACACAAACGACCTTTGCTCCCGGTCCATATGGGCCTTTACTCCCGGTTGTAGAACCAGGGAGTACGGGTTGAGGAGTAAAGGTAAATGAACCGTGGCCGGTTGGGGGTACCAACGGGGAGTAAAGGTCCCGGTTTTATTCCCGTTGATGCCACCAACGGGGGAGTAAAGGTTGGTTTTTTTCTATTTCAATTCATGATTTGTTTTGTTTTTTAAATAGGTTTCCAAATAGCATTTTGCTGTTCCAAAACTTGATACCCCTCCATCCCAAAATAGTTGTCGGGGTTGGTTTTTTTTTTTGTAAAAATACATATTTAAATTCATGAATTTGTTTTGTTTTTTAAATAGGTTTCCAAATACGCATTTTAATATATAATTGCCAAAACTATATGGACATACGCACATATAAACGAGCCGGTATATACTTTTTTGTTTCATTTCAATTCTTGCCACCAAACAAAAAAAAAAATACTTGCTATAATCAACAATTTTCACAATTCTTGTCACGGGCACATGACACTATAGTACTCTTGGTACATATAACCATGTCTTAAAATTGTACATAGATCAGAGAGTACAATGTTCAACAAATCAATCTTTGGCTAGATTCTAGCTGTCTTGTAAAATGAAGTCACAAGAGCGAAGCTGCAGTGCTACAAATGTAAGAAAAATAGAAATGAAGTAACTATCCTAAGGTCCTGTGATGGCAATGCAGCAGCTAGTGCACATGTCCGGTCCCCCTCTACAACCAAAACAAAATAAATAGAACCATTAATGAGAACATCATATACTTTCACAGCAAGTGTAAGTAGAATCTTTTAATTGCAGTTCAGATACAAATAGAACAACTAATACTAAAACAGTCCTATTAAAACATGTGTCTAGCACCACGGTCCGATGCATGTACATGTGTCTAGCAATATGCAGATTTAGATGGCAGGTACATGGTTTGTTTTAATTTACACAAAGCTAAATTCATGCATTATGCAGATTCTCAATAAAAACAATTGCAAAATTAAAAAAAATGTTAATTTTTGATCTGCAATGCACATCTTGGTTAGGTGATTTTATTTTGCCAAGTGATTCAGTCATAGTAAGATAGCGTATAAACAAATTACCCAAATCTATCTGATCCATAGTAACAAAATTATGCAAATAATTTAAGACTGCACTTGGCAGGTACTAAAAACAGAAAGCATTGCGCAACATGATTATGAGATTCATACAAGTCAACTATGAAGAAAAATCAAGTGTGCAAGGTAATCTTACCATGTCACTTCATGTTGCTTAGGCATGTCAGGTGGTATCTCTATTTATTCTTCTTTTGCAGTAATGCCTACAAAAAAAAGTACAAACATGATGGTCTGGGCAGTAGGCCCTTAGTACTGAGAATAATGAACACCATGAACTAAAGCATGTAGTTGGATTTAGTTGCAGGTTACTAAACCTCAAGGAACTATGAACTGATCGAGGGAGATGGCATTGTTAAATCTTCATGTTCATTCCTCCATGTAAACTGACTGCAAAAAATATAGTTTTAAAAGAATACATGGGAACAAACAAAGAGTTTAACTGAAAAAAATGCATGTGGAAGCAATAGCTAATCTTACTATGCACCATCATATTTAATGTTTCATATAACATAAATCAGCAGGTACAGTTAACTGAGCACCCACAAACATATGGCATGAATCAACATGATTACTAGCAATCTAATTATAAATCTGCATAACTAACAAGATAGGTAGCAAGTAGTGACAAGCAATCAATAAGATATCTTGCTAAAACAGTTATTCCAGCAAGTAATTTTTTTTTGATAACTACAATAATCTACCACATCGATTTTATGAGGCACCAAGAACAAGTGCCTGCATCGTTTTTCCATGGGAGAGAGGAGAAGCAGGGTTGATAGCCTGCCATTGCTAGCAAATCACGGCAACGAAGGGGTTGCTCACCTGAACGATGCCTTTGCTCTGATGCTGCCGCATATCAGCCGCCAACCCACGAGGTACTCGACGCCCACCTGCAGGATGACGCCGCCCATCCCGCCGCGAAACCAGAAGGCACCTGCGCCGCCGCCCGCCGCGGAGACGACGGCGGCCCACGCCCTCCGCTGCGGCGCTGTCTGTCGCGGATCCACCAGCGACCCAGGCCCTCCGCCGCGGTGCCGTCCATCGCGCATCCAGCAGCACGGTGGAGCTGGAGGAAGAAGATAGGGGACGCAGAGGAGGGCGGCGGGCGTAGATCGACGGGCCGCACGGTGTAGGCGCGTCGCGAGGATCTGGGAGCGCGGTGGAGGCCGGCGTCGTGTCGGTGGAGGACGCGCGTGCAGGTGCGGCGTCGGAGGTCGCGGCAGCGTCGGTGTCGCGCGCGGCGAGCTGGAGGGATCGACGAGCGGCCGGCGGCGCGTGTAGGGGCGAGCGGCGGTGGCGTCGAGGAAGAGGAAGGTGGGGAAGAGGAAAGGGCCGGTGGCCCAATATATTCTCACACCTTCTACTCTCGGCTCTCGGCTCTCGGCTCTACCCGGGAGTAGAAGACCTTTACTCCCGGCTCTACTCCCGCACTAAGCTTTATTCCCGGTTCTTCTCCTGCCCGGGAGGAAAGGGCATTTTTGGGCGGGCCGCGAAATTTTTCAGCTTCCCGCCAGTCTCGTCGACGGTTTTCGTTTTCATTTAAATTTCATTTTATTTAATGTCTAAATAAAAATTATCTACTTAGTAAAATTTATAGCAGTCATAAAACTTTTTAAAAAATAATTTGAGTTTTTTTGCTTTATTCTACACAACAAAAACATGTAACCTGAAATATTTTATTCTTTTCTTTTGACTAGCAAACATAATGTCGTTAATAATCAGTATCATTAATGCAAAATGTTTATATAGGACATTTTTTGCGTTTGAGAAAATGTTTGGAAACACTAGTCACAAAATCGGGAATCTAAGAGAGTTTATGGAACTACTCCAAACAATCGTCAATTTACAACTATACTTTTCATACACTTTCTCAAATGCAAAAATAACCTAAATAAACTTTGTAGATCTCGATGAGTTATGAATTTTTGGTATTCGTGACTTTTTATTTTAAAAACATTTAGGGTTCGAAAAACTAAAAATTCTTTAATTTTTTTGGAAATTCAAATTTTTGATGGTTCAAAATCAAAATCAAATTCAAAAATATCCAATATACGAGTGTAGATCTTGAAGAGTTAAACAAACGTGGTATTCAAGACTTTTCAATTTGAAGCCACCTAAGGGTCCGAAAAGTAGCTTGAAGCTCTCTTCACTTTATAATTAAAAATTTTGATTTGGTCAAACACGGTCAAACGAAAGCACGAAATGACCTCGTTCGAAAAACTTTTGAATACAAACGTGTTAGCACTCATCAAGATCTAAAATGTTTATATAGGACATTTTTGCGTTTGAGAAAGTGTTTGGAAACACTAGTCACAAAATCGAGAATCTAAGAGAGTTTATGGAACTACTCTAGACAATCGTCAATTTAAAACTATAGTTTCCAAACACTTTCTCAAAATGCAAAAATGGCCTAAATAAACTTTGTAGATCTCGATGAGTTATGAATTTTTGGTATTCGTGACTTTTTATTTTAAAAACATTTAGGGTTCAAAAACTAAAAATTCTTTAAATTTTTTGGAAATTCAAAATTTTGATGGTTCAAAATTTGGAAAATCCAAAAATGTCCAATATACGAGTGTAGATCTTGAAGAGTTAAACAAACGTGGTATTCAAGACTTTTCGATTTGAAGCCACCTAGGGGTCCGAAAAGTAGCTCGAAGCTACGATTTCCAATCAAATACGATTTCCATAGTTGAAAACGTGTCGGTGATTACGCTAAGGTTGGATTGAGAACATTTAAAATCGCCGAGGTGGTTTGGACAAAAATGAAGATTGAAGGGTGTGAACGAAAAATGCCCGTAAAACTTCTATTCCCGGTTTGGGTGAAGAACGAGGGAGTAAAGGTCTACCTTTACTCCCGTTTGGGTGAAGAACGGGGAGTAAATCTTTATTCCCGGTTTGGGTGAAGAACGGGGAGTAAAGGGCTAGCTTTATTCCCGGTTGGAGTCCCCAACCGGGAATAAAGGTCCTGGCGCGAGGCCGGGCGCGCCCCGCGGCCTTTACTCCCCGTTGTTGATTCGAACCGGAATAAAAGTACCTTTACTCCCCGCTCAATTTCGAACCGGAGTAACCGCGTTTTTGGGCTCGAGAGTAAAGGTCAGTTGTGTAGTAGTGCATGGCGGGCAACATTAAAGGTATGCCATGGAAAATATCGAGGCACAATCCAAGCAAGACATATATAACATGGGATTTAGGGTTTCATGGGTCACTCCCACACTCCCTTCCAAATCCCTCACTCCTCTCTCTCCCTCACTCGCACGCCGCCTTTGACCGGCGAGAGCCGAGCGCCGTACACCAATCTTGGCGGGAGCCCACTCTCCTCCTCCTCCTTCGTCGGCTCCTCTCCTCCTCCTCCGTGCGCCGCACCCCCTCCCTCCAAGCTCGTGTAGTTGCTTTCACTCCCTCTCCTCACTCTTTCTCGCAAGGTGGTGGCGGTCCGCGCCGTGGCGGCGGATGCAGAGGCGAGGCAATGACGAGTCGGACGCGACGATGGCGGTCCAAGGTGGCGGCGTCGGCGCGAGTGCGGTGGTCGTGGGCCGCACACGCCGTCCGATGCGCGGCGGCGGCCGAGGTCCACTTTCGTGGCATCCGAGGTGAGCGGCGGAGAGCCATGCCTAGATCCAGAGGGCAGGAGACGGATCCGGTCAAAATGGATGATGGACGCAGCGGTAGCGCCATCCTCCCGGACGGTGGCAGCAGATCTGGATCCTAGACGGCGGCTGTGGATCTAGATCCCAAACGACGGCGGATGGGGCTCGACGCCGGCTGTGCGTATGGGCCAACATCTTGGCTCGGGTTTTTTTTATTTTTATTCCGATTAACCGTGGCGGGTATTGGGATCTGCCACGGTTAATCTACCATTAACCGTTACCTCATCACAGGGTCGGGCGCTCTTGCCCACCACGGTTAATCACAAAATCCCGCCATGCAAAACAATTTCAGTTGTAGTGCCACCCCTCCCCAGTTGCCAACGATCTTGACGGTGGAGGTGGCCTTGCGTCCGCTCCTGCTTCACATAGTGTCCTACGCACTTGGCGGCGTGGCCGCCCCTCCTTGCCGGGCAAAGCGAAGAACGAGCTCCACGTCATCTCACCCCTCCACGTCTATGTTGAGAGGAGATGATAGGGGAAGACAAAATGGCCCCACACGTCATTGACTGCTGAAACGAATTTGAGTAGTATGGTTTAGGTAGTGTTGCTGGAATAAACCACATAATATAAGTAGTATGAAAATAGGTAGCACCCCAAACAGAGAAGTAGGGGGTTTGTTTTAGGTATCGTTGCTGGAGATGCTCTTAGGATTCCGACATAGAATTGGTCACCAGTTTTTTGAAACATTGTGACCGAAGTTTTGTATTTATCTGACAAACCGTTGTATTTCAAACATATAAATAAACTAGAGCGTGACCCCATGCTTCACGTGGGAAGGAAGAGGTTTCAGAAAAAAGCGAAAAACAGGTATGTATGTCTGGTTTTGAGGAACAATAGCAGATCCGTTATGAAAGAATAATGTTTTTTGAGGAACAATAGCAGATCCGTTATGAAACATAACCGTGTTTGGAGTAACAGTAACGAACTCCGTTAAGGAACAATAACACGGCATGCAGGAATAGTAATAAACCCATTATGAAACAATGGACCCGTTACTGTGAATGAGCAGTGAACGTTAAGGAACTATAACTGGCTTGCAGAACAGTAATAATGGATGAGCAGTGAACTAGATGGAGGAAGGAGTAGACCCGGTACTGGTCATCTACGGTGAACACTATTCAGGCACCAGTCACAAAAAATAAAGGTCTTTATAGATATACTCTCCCACGTATTCCACCTAGCATAACTACTATGACAAACATGTTTATTATCGTTTAGAAATGTGAAAATCATATAAATAGATTTGTCTAAAATTACTTTCTATTTTAAATTGTAAAGTTTCTTTTTCAAAACTACTTCTATTTTATGGAGGAGTACATGTTTATTATCGTATAAAATAAATCATTTATTTAAAAGAGAGAAAAGATTATTGGGATTTGAAAAGTATGTAATAGAGTGGCATACGCCAAAGTGTTTTGTGCTCAACATCCCGTGACACCATGCATCTAACCAAGTTCGGTGGCCACACGTCTCCTCTGGAGTCTGGACCATAATCACCAAACCGTCCGCGAGCTCATCACACACAGGCACAGACAACAAACGGCCATCCATCGACACTCGACAGCAAGCAGCCGACCAAACGGCCCGGCTCGGACTTAATCCATCGCGCCTGAATGGACACCAACATCCGAAAGGTGCAGCGACACTCCGATCATAAGTGCCCGACGACCATGGCTGATTCTTGCTCGTGTGCATCTGGTGCTTCTTATATTATAATCTGAAAAGGATCAAGGCAAGGAACATTCAGGGTTCTGCAGAGCCAGCACCCCACCCTTGGTGCTTCTTCGGATCAGGAAAAGCGAGATCGAGCGCGGCTGCGTACGGCGCACAGTACGAGCGTTCAGCAAGGTGCTCGGCAAACAAAAGACAACGGAAGGCACACTCACGACGCGTCAACTCGCCCGCGCGTCGGGGTGGCCCTGTCCAGGGCGGGCGCACGTGCCCTTCGAGCTCGGTCTGCTCGCTCGCGGACGGCGACGACGACGATGACGCGCGCGCGCGGAAAAGGCGACGTGCCCGTTCTCTTTCTTTGGCGACTCAGATGAGAATAAGGATTCCGTTTGACATGATTTTGGCTCAAAATCTCTATTTCTAGGAATAAGGAAAAAAATAGAGAACTGTATTCCTATGAAGTCGATCGTGAACCCAGCACAGTCTTCATCTGGCGTCCGCGCGCCAGTTTCTGCTGCCTGCCTTGAGCAGCTCAAGTGGCCAAGTCGTGAGTGTCTGAACCACGATTAGCCATGCAGAGGCTAACGGCGCGTGGTTTATTTGTACGTGGAGGATTAAAGCAAACCGATCGTCCGTCCTTCCACGTGCACGCAACAACTATACTAAACTGGTTCCGACCAATTGGCTACGCGACCGCGATGTACCAACAACAAACAAAATCCGTTGCAAAGCAAATATAAAGATGTTTGTGGTTTTGCCTCCAAAGAAAACGCTGCTTCGAGAGTTCACATTCCACACGCAAAAATATGCAAGCTCCATCACTCCAGTTCATCCCAAACGCAACAAGGAAGAACAGAATGCCTGAACATGCCAATCTAATTAATTAATGAGTAACCACTATCGAATCAAAAAGGGCGATGTGTACAACTGGTCAACAACAAAACCAGAACAGATCGACTAATTAAGCCAAAAAAAAAGTATACCTGCCTGCTAGCATTTCTTCAACACAACCAGAGCACGTATGTAGGTGCTTACATCAAGGACTTGAGCGACCGCGCCTTCACGGGCTTCCTCCACCGTTTCCAGGGTATCTTCCACTTGCCATTACCATTGCTAGTAGCTTTGGGATCACCATTTCCATTCATGCCGTGGCCAGAGATACCAAGTCCATCAAAGTCGTCATCGCTGCTGCCCTCATCGACGCTGGCAATCCCTGCTGTGTCCTCATCTTCGAAGCTAGATGCATCACCACGGGCTGCAGTAGCAGTCTGATTGGTATCAACATGATCAACCTCAGCCTGCTGACTTGGTGAAGAATCGTCCTCTTTTGCGTGATCCACTTCTTGCTTTGCTGGCACAGGTTCATTCATGCTGCCGCCGCTTCTACATTGCCTCTTGGACCGGAATGGGCCAAACCCAGCATAGTAGTAGAAGCCCTCAGTCGCACTGACGTCACTACCAGGCTTCTTCTTCCTCGGCTTGTTGCGTGTGGTGGACTTGGAGACAGCTGTTGGCACAGGCGCCGGCACCGGCACCGCACCGGCGCTGCCTCCAATTTTGCTAGGAACCCAAAATTGGGGTCTATGTAGGAACGCTTGTGCACAGAATGGTACTCACAGAGGGTGTCGGGTTGGCTCACCGGTCGGTTGCGGTGCCATTTTTTGCCGTCGTTCTTCTTGCACAGCCCGCACCCGTCTTTGCTCCCATATTCTGCTTCGGCCCCTCCTCTTTCTTGACCTTCGCCTTCTTATTGGCATCGCCCTCCTTCTCCTTACTCATTGCAGGTTTCTTCACAGTGTCACGGCGCAGCTTCTTGGTATCCCGACCAGCTGCAGCCTGCAGCTTCTTCTTCTTGGCGGAAGAGGAGGCAGGCATGGTGGCTGAGAAGAGCCAGCTCGAGCGGGTCGTGACATGGACGAAGTACTTGTCCACGAGTTGGTCCTCCACCTAATTGGACGAAACAGCCAAAGATGTTAATTAATCAAAACAGAAGCACGCACAGATGGATTCCCAACCCGTAGACGGGACGAAATGGGGGGCGCGGATCTAGGGCTCGACCCCGGCCGCTGCCGCGGCGATTCCAAACATAGGCGCGGCGTGGCGGCGAAATTAGCACGAGGGAAGAGTAGCTAATGGCTCCTAGACACTAGCCAGTCAGTATCTCCAAATTAAACATGCTTTGGACGGCTATTTGGACCCGCCGGCCAACAACCCTAGCAGCATAGACGAACCAAACACAGCGATAGAGGAAAGCTGCTGCCGCTGCGACTCTCACCAAACCAGCGCGTTTGCGGCGCATGGAGCACAGAGCGACCCGGTAGAGGAGAGAGAGAGGAGGAGAGTGGGGTGGGGAGCGAGGCGCCCTTGTGGGTCGGAGAGGGAGAGGTCGGCGATGAGGTCCCATGGCGGCGAGCGGCCGAGCTCGCAGGGCCTCCCAGCAGAGGAAGCAGAGGGGCCCGAGAAGCTGGTCCCGCCGCAGATTCGTCGCTGAGCGAGCACGGCGCAAGGTGCGCCGCCGGCGGCGGCGGCAACAAAGAGGTCGAACGGAGGCGCCGCACCAACGGGATGGGCAGCGGAGGCGGAGTAGGCGAGCCCAGAGGCGGGAGGCGCTCTTGGCGGATCCGCATGCTGCCCGCCGCTACCGAAGAGCTGAAGGTAGAGGGATCCGAGCCGGGGCGCTAGGGTTTGTGATTTGGTGGAGTCGGGAGAGGTGGACTTGTGGAGGCGAGGAAGATGGCGCAAAATAAACGAGAGAAAGGTGATGGACTGATGGGTGGTGGACTGGTGGGCTTGCGTCCGATTCGGTAGCCTGGCTCCCATTTTTATTTCAGTCTGGCCTTTTCCTCTGGTGAGCACATGTGTCGTTGGCGCTACGGCCACATCTCGAGATGCCTGGGGTGTTCGGGATCCTGTGCGTGCGTGGGCACGTGCACAGCATATCTAACAGTTTTTACTGAACTGTATAAATGTTCCCAAAAAAAGGACTGTGTTTTCTAAATGGCCTTTTAAAATTATTTTAACAAAATTGTGTGTAGGAGGACAAAATTGTGGGTTAGTCGTCAAGGGTTTTTTTCAAGGTTTTTATTATTATCTTGGGAGGATGTGTGCATGCGTAAGGTTTTGAGGCATGGTTTTTCCTTAAAAACTAGACCAACTCTATTCTGCTCAATTAAAAGGCAGAGCTTCTTCCATTATATTTAAAAAAATTTTTTAAAAAAATTAATCAGTATTTTATAAAAATCTCAAAATTAATGAAGTCATCTTAGACAAGAAAATATAAGAATTTGAGTCAAATTAATGAAGTCGAGAACTTTACAAGAAACCTATCGCCACAATTATCAGCATTCTAGAAACAAATCCTAATTTTCTTAATTTATTTTTGGATCGAATAAAAAATATGAGGCAGCCCATAACTTTTCTTTTCTAGAAAAAAATTTTTCCACAACCTTTTGTTTTTAAAAAGTCACCAAGTTATACTCACAACGTTTATGCGTAATAATATTTTGCATGACATCTAATTTATTTTTGGGATTAGTTTAGATACATCTTGTGATGTCAACTTTTCTATAATACATTTGAAACCAAAATTTTGTTTATAATTATCAAACATACACATTTTTTCATAACAATGTTTAGTATAGAATTTCTAGCACAATTTTTACATAACAAATTTATTAACAACTTAGACATTTAAATTTGGACGACACAATTATTAAAATCGAGAGTTGAGAGCTAGATGGCGCTGTCATGCAAGTTTAGGGGTCTGTTGTGAATTATTTACTAAAGAAAATGTTAAACACTAGTTGCGAAACAAAATCGTGATGGTAGGAAAAAGCTTCAGTTAAGATAAAGGATTGATTTGGTAGTTGTAGAGGCATCTATGCTATGATAGGACCTTTTCAAGAAATTTGTCTAGTGATTCAAAACAATGGTGAAAAGATACAAGATGCTAGATTCCCGGTCTTCTTGAAAACAAGCCCCATGAGGGTGTCATATATGATCCGGTGAATCAACAAGGCACTCCCAATTAGGAACTGATTCCACTAAGTCACACCCCCTCTCAAATTTCCTCCCAAAACCGTTAGGGTTGTGAATAAAGAAAATGTAAATCATTCCATGTTAATATTTGGATAAAGTTTACTGTCAATTTCAAACTTTTCTAAAAACATAACAATAATTTTGATGAACTTTTTTCCTAAATTAATTTGATGATGTATTCCGATCATGATTTTCCTACCCTCAAGGAGAAAGTAAAGGTCATTCCCATTTGGAAGGTAGTGGGCGAGGATACTAAATTTCGTCATTAATTGAATTTAGAATAGAAAGATTCCATAAAACTCACTTGGATAAGCCATATTATTGAACCAAACAAAACAACAAGTTGGATTTGATCCAGCGTAGACATATCGTCAATGAATTTATAGTCTGTCCCCATTAACCGCTCGGGCCCCTATGATCCAACCAATTGGGAGAGAATCAATAGACTCCTCTTTTTTTCTATGCATTTTTGACAACTATGTATGTGTGTGATTTCTATGTTATGTATGGTTGTGCCTAAGGGCATATCGGTTGAAGTAGATTATTTTTTTATCAAAAACCCCTTTCATTTTTCCAAATAGCCCAAGCTACCCATTGCATATTAGCACTTATTAGCTAACAAAGCAAACACAAATAAAGAAACAACTTTGTTTCTTGAAAACTTGCTTCACCTATGAAACTTTAGGTATTCAGGAAAATCCTTCAACTCGTTATAAAAAAAAAAGATTATGTGTAATAAGTTGTTGATATTCAATATCCCCAACCACTAAGAATCGAAATGCACCTAGAAAAAGAATACAAGCCTGTTTACATGTTGCTTGACTTTGTGTCGTGTGAGTGTGTGTTGTCTTAAAACCGTGTTTATTAAATCGACATTCTTACTCCGGCATGTCAAACTTTTTTTATCAAATTCCTTGTTTTCTAACTTAATCTTTTCCTTTGAAATTTCCCAAAATCATTTCATTATATGCTATCCACCACCAACAAGCAATACTTACCCTTTGCTATTCCCTTAGCAAAAACTAAATTCAACAATGGATCGGGAGTTGCTACAATGTTTCACGCCTCAAAAGTACACATGCTTTCAAACAAAATTCTCCTTCGAATTAAAATAGACTATTCTGACCTTCAACTAACCCATATTACCTTTAACCATGGAGCTCATAGCCTTTACTTGGGTATTGAGCAATTGAAAGACAAAAGCAGTCAAGTCAAGCACTATGTCTCAAGCTCTTCAATCTACTATTATTTTGGAGTTTTATAAAGTTTTTAAAATAAAACTCAGAGTTCACTATTGTATGACCCTCTCAAGTCTCTCATTTGTGGTATTTTTGGATCCTACCAAGGCAGTAATGGTGTTTTGCCTTCTCTCTATGGAATATGTGGTATTTTTGAAACAAGGCAACCGTACTCTTTGTCTTTTCACTCATCCTGCAACTAAGGCTTATGTGGAGCTCATAGTGGAGAGATAGCTCATAGTTCCTTACTAAGAATGTATTGTAAAGTCAAACAATGTATCTAGAGAAACAAGTCATACAATGAAATCAATATTTGCATGTGTGGGGAATATGTGTGAGTGGATATATATATAGTGGAATTGGCTATATATGGTATATATGGTGGTAAGTTTGAGAGCCTAATTCTACTTTTGCTCCTTGAAGAAACATGTCTCTATTTTTTGAACATGAAGTATTGGGAGAACCTGGTTGTACACTTCTTTTTCGAGAGAGGCCGACATCTAAGTACCCATTGTTTCCATGGTGAATATTTGTCCATTTTTAACTCTCTTTCTATTTTTTAACACAACCCAAATCTCTTTTTGCAATAGAATATTTGAGAGATAATAACAAGAACATTGGAGATTTTTAAACAATGGGGTGATTGGCTGGGTGGATACCTATAGGAAATATTTTTGGTTGTTTACTACCAGTGTAGGAGTAAAAACATATTTGGTGGATCTAAATAAAAGCATGTTGTTGCATACTTCCTCTGTAGAAGTAGCATATTTGGGTGGAGTGTACATAATCTTGATTTAAAAACAATGACAAGTATCCAAGGCTCAACAATGCTTTACATTACTCAATACCTTCAGCGTGGCTTGTTTTGGGGTCTTCTAGATCCTTCTTTTTTCGGTTCTAATCATTGTTATTTGAAATATTCATTTGTATGTAGTCATCTCTTGCTATTTTTCGTGTATTCCTATAGAGATAAAAAAATTCAAACAATTCAAGGAAATCAGTAGTATAAACCCTATCCTCTAGTGTTCTTATTATCTTTAAATTATTTATCATGTTTATTTTTTCTTAAAAAGTTGATGCTATCCACCATCAACATGCTCTAACAGCACATATTTGGTTTGTCACTCAAATTTGGAATGGTAACAAGGGTTTATCGAGGTTTGCATCAAGGAAAGAAAAGACAATACTCCAATATTCTTCCACAATCTAGTAGCCACCCAGGTTGCTTGGTAGGCATTTTTCTATTTCTCTATGTAAAATTCCTGTGACTTCCTGCACAGCCCAAGTGCTAGGGGACCAAGTGTGCTAATTAACACTTTTAAAAAATACATTACAAACACATATTCTTACATGTACGCACACTTGATCCTATAAACACAAGTGCACACAAAATGGTTTTATGAATACCTCATTGTTTTTTGCATGCAAAAACCATGGGGAGTTCCCCATGGAAATTCAAGATTTAATAACATAGGAAACGAAACAAGTATAAGGAGATACTTGCAAGCCAAGAGACGAGGAAGAGAGGTTACTATACAAACTAAGGAAAGGAGGGAGAGGAACAAAGGCTAAATCACAGTTGAATAAACATTACAAGTCATCGAGCCAAAGACAAGCAACTAATCTATCATTCCCTAAGCCAATAAGATTGGAGGGTAGCTTCATCTTTGAAATTTCTAAGCCACCTCACAAAGGTGGTTAGAATACCATCGAACACCAGTCAGCAATTAAGAAAATTTCAATGAAGGGATGGAGCATCACTTGCTACCTGGTTTGCATAATCCTTCTCTAAATATGATCATCCTAAATCCAAACAATACCCAACTTATTCCAACATCTTGTGGCAAAGGTACAATCAAAGAAAAAGATGGGCAATTGTTTCCTCGTCCTTGTCATCATAGAGCACATATAAGCAGTTAGGTTGCACAATGAAATTCCTCCTAGGAAAGCAAGTTTTTGTGTTTAATCTGTCCCGGAAGAATTAGGCAAGCAAAAAATTTAAATCTGGGGTCACCTTAGATTTCGAAATAGCTCTGAAAATTGGGGATGCAGGCATGCTGAGAAAGGCCATCTTATAGAGCTTGGAAGCTGCATACAAACAACTACCCCAACAAAAAGCTCTTTGATCAGATTCATCATTCAGACTGAAAGCTTTAACTAGTTCCCATAGGTTCTCCAATTCTTGGGATGTAGCTTGACAAATAGGAATGATGAAGAGTTTGTTTAGGCAAGATGCTTCACAAACTTCTTTAACTAAAATATCATGATATCTGGCATATCTGGCAATATTAGGAAGATAATCAACCAAACATTCCCATGCCCTATTGTCTTTCCAAAACAAAATGATGGAGCCATCCCCTAGCTAACATGTAGTAATAAAACCATACAAATCTTTAATCATAAAGATACCCCTTCATCAAAATGAGCTCATTTTTCTCTGAATATGAGGAACTTTGCCATCATAATATTTGAACCATAACTAAATAACCCAAGGAATATGAGTTTTGGAATAAAACGTATGGAGTTGTTTCATTAGGAATGCATCATTTTTTTAACAATAGGTTCTAGATGCCAGACCACATTTCTTATTAGGCCTTTGAGCAAGGTTCCATGCTACTAAATTCTGTCCATGCTTTCTTTCTGAATTTCCTCTCCATGGACATTCCTTCCTGATTCTATCAATATCATGAATCACCCCTTCATGCAACTTAAAAGTGCACCATATGAAAAAAAACGGTGGAACATGCTGTCAACTTTCTTTCTACTTTATTTATAAGAGTAGCAAAGTCTTCCATTTTCAGTTTTTTAGTTCCTAGAGAAAGAGCTAGGTATGTGAAAGGAAAATATCCAATCTGATAACCCAAGGTACCCACCAAAACCTTCATCTTTTCCATGGAAACATTAACTGTAACCATGAGACTTACTCAAATTTACACATAAGCCAGTGGACCTGGCATAAGTGTTAAGAATAGTTTTGAGACAGAAAAGTTACTTAGCATCTGCTAGCATGATAATCAAAGTGTCAACAGTGAAGTGGGTTGAAGAATAGGCAACTCTAGACCCCCTCCGTCCTTAAGACCATTGATGATATACTAAAAACAATTTCCTCTGCCTCACACACCTTTTTATAATTGAAATTCTTTCCTAGAACCCCATCTAATAGGACTGAAGCCGAACTAGAAGATAGAATAGCTCTAACCTAGTCAACCCATATAATAGTAAAATCTAATATTATCAACATTTTAGTAATAGCAGAATGTATCATTTGCCTCTCTTTTGTGGATGTTTAATTTTTTTCTTTTTTTTTTTTGATACTTCAATCTAATTTTTTTTTGCCTAATTTTTCTTTTGATGGTTGAGCTAACGTTTGATAAGAAAAGATAGACCCTTGTTCTATATCTCATCTCTTCAACATGTTTAGGAAGCATATGTATAATACCTTGTTGTTGGCACTAGTGTAGGCAACAGACTATAGAGAGGGGTCATTGGTGTTGTGGCTATATTGATGTTGATTCCACTTAGACCTGTGTTTGAAGAAAGCATAGCATCCTTGATGTGTCAGGTTGTGGCCACCATCGTTGTTGGACCGAGTGTGTGTCCCTATAGCTGTTTGTCATCCTACAACACATATAATCGGTGCCTTGGTAGTAAATTAGACTAGACACACATGCATGAATGTAGTGAAATTTACAATGAATAGGTATCAAGTAAAAACCTCATATTATACTTGTCATTTACACTTGATTTCCATTCAATGCAACTCCCTTTGAAGAACCTTTAGTCTTTAGCTTCTACTCTAGATGCTCTCCCTCTACTCCCAGATCTAGCAAATAAGCCCCACCAACAAATGTACGAGCAAACAAATTGAGGTAACTAAGCACAATACACCACACAAGACAAAAAACAATGTACTAAAACAAAGTAAGTTGCTACCATCACAAGATCACAATAAACGCCGAGAATGGAATTACCGTGGAAAAGAAACAACTACCAAACCATATTATATTATTATTATAAAATAAAAAGAGAAGCGTACATACTTGATTTATTTTAAGTAAGCAAAATCATGTGAAAACTACTAATTCAAAAGTCAAATCACATTTTAATTTAAAACCTAGTTACACTAATCATGTTTTATTTATATGTTTCCATACTTATTCAAGTCATTCAAACATTAGCTTGCAAAAGAAATTGACATGCGAGAGCATCTTATCAACATTAACATGTGAAACGTGTTTAAATTAATCAAGTCATAGATTAACTTTTATTTATAAAACATTTGAATTATGAAACCTATATTGGTCAATGCTAACACGTTGTCAATCTAAAGCAACTTGAGCGGGAAATTAATTAAGATGATCAAACGGCGGAGATTTTCGAACCAACAACAAACTCGTAATTACCTTTAGGGCCTGTTTGGATCCTTGGAATTTAATTCATTGTGATAGGCTTAATTTAAGCTAAGCTATATGCTTAATTTAATGGAATGGAGTTGGAAAGTGCAATGCAAACATAACATGGTGATAGGCTTCCTCAACCACATAACATGCTTAATTTAATGAAATTCAATTCCTATCTCCCACCCTATGAATTTGAGATAGGCTTATTTGTGAACTTTTGAAAATTAGGGAATCTCAAATTCCAAACTAAATCATAATTTATTAAGTAAATTCTAATTCCTCCATTCAAGGGGATCCAAACGGGTCCTTAGCTCCTTTCGTTTCCCCATCTTCTTCTTTATGTGCTACAAAAATGGCTCATCATGGCAGGGTGAAATTTTTGGAGAACCCGGGGGCTTAAATTTTGGGACAATAGGCCACCCAAATAAAATGGTTAGAGCATAGGGCAAAAATATATTTTAGGATGTCGGGGCCTGCTCACTAGCGGCGAAGCAGCATCATCGGTCTGCTAGCAAGGGCTTTGGGAACTAGTTTTAGAAAAGGAAAAGACGTCCAAAATTGATATTTAAGTCACTAAAAATACCCTGTAAGGTTTGAAAATTTTGGAAAGTTATCAAAAAAATTTTGGAACATGAGAAACCCAAATAAAATATTTAGAGCACCCAGAAAGATATTTTATAGCATCTGCTAGAAATTTGGGAACTAGTTGTAAAAAAAAGTCAAAAAATTCTAAATTCATGGGAAATTTGTTCGACTTAATAAACACATTTTTAAACTTCACACACTCACAAGACACAAAGTCAAGAAACTTGCAAACATCACATCACACAAAAGTTATTTCAGAAAAGTTTGAAAATTCACATTTTACCTATAACTAAATATGTGCTCGCTCAAACAATATTAGGTAAACTTTATCCAAATATTAAAACCGTTCATTTTATTCAGCGTTTTTATTCATGGCCCAAAATTGGAAATTTAGGGTGTGACACTTGGGCATTTCCACTAGGACACACCCTCATGGAGCTCAAGAAGACACTCCACTCACTTGCTTGACTTGAGATTAATCTAGAATGAGATTGGATAGACATCATTTTATTAGAGAGTTTGCGTCTAGTGGCACTAGTTCTTTATTGTCTCTAGGGATTTACTCTTGGTTGGTGTTCATCGTGACGTAGGTGGTTTAGAGCAGTGGGAGATCATTGAGCACTACTTGGTGATTGTGTAGGGGCTTGTGAGAGGCTTGGTGCTCATCCTCATGTAAATTGTGAAGAGGAACCTTTAGTGGAATCAATAGTCTAATTGGAGTGACTTGTTGATTCACCTGGTCATATATGAGTACCCACGTTGATGGTCAACCTTGAGGGCTTGTTTTTCTTGAAAAGGATTGGGGATCCAATAACTCTAGCCATGCTATATCCTTTCACCAATGTTCTGAATCTCTAGACAAATTTCTTGTAAAGGTCCTATCATAGCATAGATGCCTCTAAAACTACCAAATCAATCCTTTATCTTAATCGAAGCCTTTTCTTTATAAACAATTCACAAGAGACCCCTAAACTTGCATGACCGTGCCATCTAAGTCTATGACTCTCGATTTTGATATATGTCTCCTTGTTATTTATATGTGTAGAAATGCTATACTGAAAAATTGTTATGAAACAGTATGTATATTTGATAGTTATAAATAAAATTTTGGTTTCAAATTTCTTGTAGAAAAGTTGACATCACAAGATGTATTTAAACTCATGTCAAAAATATTTTTTAAAAATTAGGATAACAATTTATGGTTGTAAGTTTTGTCTTGCAAAATAGTATTACACATAAATGTTGTGACTAAACCTATTGGGCTTGGTTTTTAGGTTTGGTTGTCCACCTGTGGATATCCGAAATAAATTATTTGAAATAAAAACTCATCTCATATAATATGCTAATAATAACTTGTTTACTTATATTATTAAATTTATTCTGAGTTGACTCATGAAAATATTTATTATTCGTTGTCTCTTGTTTATACATGCGAATATGTGTTGTATATATTCATGCGCTTCGGGTATCTGTTCGGTTTTCGGGTATCCGCGGGTTTGATTTTTGGGGACAAATTATCACCTAAATTGGTGTTTAGTGCGATTTGGGGGTTTGGATTTCGGGTTGTGCCTAAAGACTCCACCCGATTTGAATCAGCCCCATTGCCATTCTTACTCGTCTTTTACTTGATTAGAATGTTAAGTGTGGCGATAGGTTTCTTGTGGTGGATTCAAGTTGTCGATTTGGATGCTTATATTTTCTTATCCTATGATGACATTGTTAATGTTGAGATTTTTTAAAAATACAAATTAGTGAGATGGGATACAGAGAGTGAGTTTTGTTAAAATAATTTTAAAAGTCTGTTTAGAAAATACTCCCTCCGTCCCATTGACATAGCCGTTTTGCACTCTGTTATTTTTTCTGATCATTTATCTTATTTAAATTGTTTATAAATATTATTTATTTTTATTTTTAAAAATTATTTTGCCTTTGGAGATACTTTAATTGATTTTATGAGTGATTAGTGAGATCATATACAAAGAGCAATTTTGCTAAAGTAATTTAAATATAAATAAAGCAAACAAATGGTGGGACGAATGGAGTACAGTTCAGTAAAACGGTTAGCCAGTCACGTGCCCACGCACGCAACCAACGGCACATGAAGCTAGCGCTCTGCGTGCGCACCAGCGGAGCGGAAGAGGCCAGACGGAAATAAAAACAGGAGCCATTTCTGCTCCATCTTCCTCGCGTCCTCCACAAGTCCACCTCTCCCGTCCCGACTCCACCAAAATCCCAAACCCTAGTGCCCCGGCTCAGATCCCTCCACCTTCAGCTCTTCAACGCGGCAGCAGGCACCATGCGGATCCGCCAGAAGAACGCCTCCGCCTCCCTAGGCTCTGCCTACTCCGCCTCCGCTGCCCCGTCCCGTTGGTGGGGCGCCTCCGTTCGACCTGCTTTGCGGCCGCCCGGCCGCCGGCGCACCTTGCGACGTGCTCCGCGCCCCAATCTGCCGGGCGGGCGGCTTCGGGCCCTCTGCTTCCTCTCTCTGAGCCCCTGCGAGCTCGGCCGCTCGCCATGGGACCTCATCGCCGACCTCTCCCTCTCAGGCCACAATCGGCGCCTCCGCTCCCCACCCCCCCTCCTCCTCACTCACTCCTCTCAGTTCTGCACTTCGGGCGCTCAGGTGCTCCATGCGTGGCAAATTCCTTGAGTCCTCGCGGTTTGTAGCGGCATTGCTTTCTGTCGCTCCGTCTATCTTTGCTAGGGTTGTTAAATCGGCGGTCAAATAACCGTCCCGGCGGCTGTTTAAATTTGGAGATACTCGGCCCGGCTAGTGTCTCGGGCGATTAGCTACTTTTCCCTCGTGTTAATTTCGGGGCCCTAGGTTTGGAATATTGCGGCGGCCGGTCGAGCCCTAGATCCGCGCCCCCATTTCGTCCCGTCTGCGGGTTTTGTGCGTGCTTGTTTTGATTAATTAACTTTGGCTGTTTCGGTCGAGATTAGGTGGAGGATGAAGTCGTGGACAAGTACTTAGATCCATGTCACGACCAGCTCTAGGCTCTTTCTCGGCCACCATGCCCGCCTCCTCCTCTTTCACCAAGAAGAAGAAGCCGCACGCTGCAGCGGGTCGGTATATCAAGAAGCCGTGACACCGTGGAAGAAACCTGCAATGAGTAAGGAGAAGGAGGGCGTGCCAATAAGAAGGCAAAGGTCAAGAAAGAGGAGGGGCGAGCGTAATGTGGGAGCAAGACGGTCCAGGCGTGCAAGAAGAACGACGGCAAAAAATGGCACCGCAACCGCCCGGTGAGCCAACCCGACACCCTTTGTGAGTACCATTACAGGCACAAGCTGTTCCTACATAGACCCGATTTTGGGTTCCCGGCAAAATTGAAGCGATCTTTGCCGGTGCGGTGCAAGGCCTGTGCTAACAAATGCCTCAAGTCCACCACACGCAACAAGCCCACCAGTCCACCACCCATCGGTCCATCACCTTCTCTCGTTTATTTTGCGCCATCTTCCTCGCCTCCACAAGTCCACCTCTCCCGAGTCCCGACTCCACCAATATCCAGAAACCCTAGCGCCCGGCTCGGATCCCTCCACCTTGAGGCTGTTTGGTGCGGCCACGCGGCATGCGGATCCGCAAGGCGCCTCCCGCCTCTGGGCTCTGCCAGCTCCGCCTCATTTGCCCACCCACAGTGGTGCTCGCGCCTGAATCTGCGGCGGGACCGGCTTCTCGGGCCCCTGCGCTTCCTCTGCGGGCCACCTGCGAGAGCTCGGCCGCTCGCCATGGGACCTCATCGCCGACCTCCCCCTCTCAGACACACGGTCGGCGCCTCGGCTCCCCCCCCCTCTCCTCCTCACTCTCTCTCTACTTGGGTCGCTCAGTGCTTCATGCGCCTGGGCTTCGCTGGTTTGGTGAGTCGCGGCCGGCAGCGGCTTTCCTCTATCGTTTGTGTTTGGTTCGTCTATCTTTGCTAGGGTTGTTGGCCGTGGTCCAAATAGCCGATCCATCAATGGCCCATTTAATTGGAGATACTCGCTGGCTAGTGTCTAGGAGCCATTAGCTACTCTTCCCTCGTGCTAATTTCGGGCGCCACGGCGCACCTATGTTTGGAATCGCCGGCGGCAAATGGGGTCGAGCCCTAGATCCGCCCCCATTTCGTCCCGTCTGCGGGTTGGGAATCCATCGTATTGTGCTTTTTTGATTAATTAACATCTTTGGCTGTTTCGTCGAATTAGGTGGAGGACCAACTGTGGACAACTACTTGGTCCATGTCACGACCGCCGAGCCAGCTCTCTCTCGCCACCATGCCCGCCTCCTCTTCCGCCAAGAAGAAGAAGCCGCAGCTGCCCAGTGGTCGGGATACCAAGAAGCTGCGCCGTGACACCGTGAAGAAACCTGCAATGAGTAAGGAGAAGGAGGGGCGATGCCAATAAGAAGGCAAAGGTCGGAAAGAGGAGGGTCGAGGCCGGGAGAATGTGGGAGCGAAGACGGGTGCTGGCTGCGTGCAAGAAGAACGACGGCAAAAAATGGCACAGCAACCGCCCGGTGGAGCCAACCCGACACCCTCTCGTTAGTACCATTCTGTGCACAACCATTCTGTGCACAAGCGTTCCTACATAGACCCGATTTTGAGTTCCTAGCAAAATTGGAGGAGGTAGCGCCGGCCGGCGTGCCAAGAGCTGCCTCCAAGTCCACCACACGCAACAAGCCGAGGAAGAAGAAGCTGGCAGTGACGTCGGTCACGGCGAGGGGCTTCTACTACTATCTTTGGGTTTGGCCCATTCCGGTCCAAGAGGTCGTGTAGAAGCGGTGGCGGCATGAAAGGACTGTGCCAAAGAAAGAAAGAAGAAGAGGATCACGAAAGAGGGCGATTCTTCACCAAGTCGGCCAGGCCGAGGTTGATCATGATGATACCTATCCAGGCTACTATCACGCTCGCGTGGTGATGCATCTTCTTTGCGAAGATGAGGACACGCAGGATTGCCTACGTCGTTGAGGGCAGTCAGTAACACCCGTGTTTTTTGCATCATTTTAAAAATCACTAAAAATTTGAACTTTTTCGAATTACAACTAAAACTTGATTTACTTTCCGCTAAACCCAACCCCTTTGTTTTTTAGAAAACACGCATTCAAACCCTCACCATATAGAAAACTAGGAAATCTTGTTTGTTGCTTGAAGAGCTTTTATGGTGTCCGAGGATGCAAAGGTAAGTCCTAGATTTTATTTATGGAAGAAATTGCATGAGAATGATTTACAATTTTTCTCTGGGAATAAAACATCAAAACAATTGTGTACCAAAAATATATATAAATATTTTTATGAGCACAATAAATAAATATTCTCTAGTATAATAGTCATGGGAATATAAATGTGCTATACAAATATTTATAAATATATTTTACACACATATGAGAAATGGGGAGAGAAAGAAATAATGAGAAAGGAAAATATGAGAGGAAGAGAAATGGAAAAGAGAAAGGAAATTCAGAAAAAAGCCATCGGGCTCAATCTCTTCCCTCTTCCTTCCACGGCCCGCCCGCACGAGCCCCTTCCCTTCCACTCCTTCGGCGCTCGCGGCGGTGACCCGGTGTCGAGGAAACCGAGCCAATCGTATTTGATCCGCCGGAACCGCGCGAGCCATCCCACCCCTTCTCACCTCACGCTGCCGGACATGGACCTGGCGCCCGATGCGTCTTCCACCTGCGGCCCGGCCAGAAGCGACCACACGGCGGGTCCCTTGGCGCTTCCGCGCACCGACCGTCTGGTGGGTGAAGCCGGCACGATGGCCGGCGTGGGGCACGGCGCCCGCGGCCACTTTTCGGCCCCCACGCTACAGGCACCACAAAGGCCCTCTGGCGCCGCCCGCGGCCGCCGGGCGAGGAGGCCCCATTAGCCGGTCTTTGTGGGCCACGAGCGGCGGCATGGTGCCCCCACGATCCTCTAATCGGGACCGCAGGAAGGCAGCCTTACGCGCCGCGGCAAGTGGCGGCCTGAGAGTCACCCGAGCCGAACTTCGGACATTGCCGCCATGGCGGCGGCCGACGCCCGCGTGGATGATTTAGGCGCTGCGATGACCCGCTCACCAGCGCGGATGCCGGCCGCGAGGCTGCCGAGGAGCGGTGGAGGTCGTAAATGGCTCGACGGCGGTCGGGAAAGATCTCGTGGAGGTGGAGTTTCCGCCCGGCGAGTGCCGGCGGCGGCTATAAATGGCCTCCCGGCTCACGATCGACGCCAACCCCTCCCGAGCTCAGCTTAAGGCGTGGAATCGCGCGGTGCTCGCCTTGGCCATCCCTCCCCTCCTCCTCTCCTCGCGGAATCGCGTTGCCCCCAATCAGGAGCTCCGCCGCCGGGCGCTTCGTCACGAGCTCACCGCCGGTCGTGAGTCGTCGCGAGTCGTCTGGCTTTCGGTGAGTCTTACGGAGTCTGCTTTTCCATTTGCCCTATATTCTCTCGGTGTAACACCTTGTAGCCCGGCGTCCAAGCATCGCCGCCGTTGGAAGTCGCAGCGGCCTTGCAGCGCGGAGACAAGCTACCCGTCGCCAGACCTACCCCATCGGGTTCGGGGCCGCCTGGAATGCTCACGAGCCACTCGCGGCGAGAACCGGCCAGAACGACAACTCCGGCGAGGTCTCGTGGCGCCGCCGCCGCTGACCGACGGGGCGGGGATCCAACCCACGACGCCGTCACTTCCGCCTAACGCCGTCGTCTGGCGGCAAATGGGAAGGCGCCACGCGTCGCCGTCCGTTTTCTCCTCCCGTGGCGCCGTTACATGCCACCGGGGCCATCTGATGACACACGTGGCGCCTGCGTGGCGACCACGGTGGTACCCATGGGGCCCACATGTAGATCCCGCGCGTGCGGGATGGATTCACAGTGTACACTAGATTAATTGCTATGTACACCCGGTATTTGTACACGGATGTTTATAAATAGACCTTCCCCGTGTCGAGAAAAATTCCCCGAAAAATTTGTAAATTCATTATTTGATTTATATAATTTTATCATGTAATTAGATCTAATATTATTACATGATAAAATTATATTATAATATTACTCTAATGATTTAATTAGGGATTAATATTATAAAATTCATATCTCATGCATACTAACTCCGTTTCGCGTGAAAACGACTTCCGTAATTCATGTAAAATCTAGCTCTATGCATCTAACCCATTGCCACCATAATGCTCTATGTTGTTTTATATGTCATAGTTCAAGCTAGGGTTTCTGCCGATCGTCGATAGATTCCGACGACCCGATTAGAAACTTCCGTTCGAACAAAGCTAGGATCGTTCGACGCCGTGCCGATTCGTAAGAACATCGAGGCAAGTCCTTACCCCGCCACCTAATCTTGGCCAGTAAAATAATGTGATGATATAGCGATGAGGATAATGATAATCGATTAGTATATAGTGGTATGAGCGATAACGTAGCTATGGAGCTAAGTCGGATGGCGTAATCGTCCACGTTATCTACGCTCATACGTTATAATCAAGTATAACCTAAGATCTAATGAACCCTAATCAACAAAAAGAGGTGGGTGATAGTAATTCATTGTGAGATGGATTGCTACGGGGAATCGCCGGTGAGGGATTCTGCGGGAGAAGATACTTTCTCCCTCCCTAGGACCCGGTTCATAGACCTTCTACCTAGTGCGATATTTCGTGCTGACCACCCACACGCCGGGGATGGGGCGGCTTGATTCCACACCCGTTGGGTTGAGGGTATATAATTGGAGCCAAGGTGGCCGGAGTAGGCAAGCGATCGATTAGGAGCGGACATGGGGAGAGTGGCCCCATGGTCCTGGGTTGGCGTGGATCTTTGAGTGGTCTTCCACGAAAGTGTTTGGGCGCGGTGGCGCATGCTAGAGGCACTTATTGATGAATTGAGATTGAGAGTGGTGTTGGCGGTATAGGTTGGGTAATTAGGTATTACACAGTAAAGCCAGGGGTGATTTGGTATCACCATATTGTCTAGGGTGATCGTCATCCTTGTGGTGGCGTGTTGTCCTTCCAACCCCTGAGAAGTCATGGTGAAGATTTGTGACGAGAACCTCCTAATTCTTGGGCCCACCTTTTTGTCATTGTCCTAAGACCTCGGCAGCGATGCGGATGCACCCAATAACTCAAGAAGGTCGTGGGGTGTCATCGAAACCCCAATTACACCTCATACCGGGATCAACAAAGGAGTAGTTACAACATTACAACATTTGTTATAAAAATATAGATCGAGTGCGAGAAGAATAATAACATTCATTTTACAAAATGTGAGTAGGTTACATTTGAATAAACTTAACTTAATATGGAAGCAAAGTAGAACTTCGAGGGGGACAACTGGACCATGTCGGAGCCCGAACACGACCTCGGTTAGCGGCACGAGTCGGCACTTGCAACAAGGGTTAACAAACCCTGAGTACACAATGTACTCCGCAAGACTTACCCGACAAAAAGAAAAGACTCCAAGGATATGCTGGCTTAAGAAAAGTAGAGCTAGAAAAGAGGGGTTTGCAGAAAATGCTTACTAAGAGTGGATCCTTACTTTCAATATTTTAGTCCAATTTAGTAGCTCACATACTCTAGGTGATCCTACACTAGAGCAAACACTTCTTAGTATTTCATCTTCTCTTCAAAACCATCTCTTGTTCCATCATTTAACTACGATGTATGGTCGGAAGCACGGGTCTCCTTCTCCGAGAAGCACGGTGATTCGCGAACCGGTTATAACCCAGCTGGGGATCCCTAACCACACGACATATGTAGCACTTAAGCTTGCATATATCAACCCTCACTCAGATCGTCCAAAACGGGACCGCGTCCTACGCCACCCGAGAATAGGGTACTCCACCTCCCTACCCCATCCTAATGACAGTTTGACCAGTAGAGTGGGTACACACTACACCCGCCATCTCTCCACTCCCAGTGCGCGGTTGTACGTTCCCGATTTGGCACACCCCCAAGATCAGGCTTACCGGGGCATGTGGCCAGTTAGTGTCGACTGACCTAAGGTGACACCCAGGTCATTGTGCCCTTGCCCAAGAAGGCCTCGGGCGCAACATGCGTTCAACGATCCCGAACTTCGAGGCCTACAACGAACGGTCCTTAACCGACACAGACGGGACTAGCACGGCTGTGAAATCCTGCCGGCTATTAACCTCTATCCCGTCCGGTCTCATATTAAACATTATTATGTCCACCAACAGGGTGGAGGAACAAAGGTAAACCTATATCTCGCGAATGATGAAACCATCATCCGACTTCTACCGAAGTCTAAGCATTACTAAGCATAAAAGATCGACCTACACATACTAGTGGGTTAACATCCGGAATAATCAGAGATCAAGGTAGTCATGCAACAACGGTATCAACCAACTCCTACTAACTTAATGCACATATTACTAGAATTAAGGTGAATAAAGCATTTATAAACGAGAAAGGGTTTATGCTCCGGGGCTTGCCTGTGTTGTAGGGAAAAGTTAGATTCCGTAGAAGGATCACCGAAGTCACACTCGATACCAACACCAGCGATGGATGAATTTTCTTTGAAGCTCGACCATTGTGAACCACATCACTCGTTCACTACATGTAATAATGATGCATTGCTTAACATGATGGAATGATAAACATGATGCTTCATGATGCATGAAATAATAAACACAGGAACATAACTTTACTTCACGATAAAGTTGTAACCCAACAAAACCAACTTGTTGAACTATTACTATCACTAAAGGACTTCTCAAGGACCATTTGATTGTGGTATGATCCAAGATTCATAAGACAACCCAAAAGTCACACAAAACCTAAGTTATTATACACTAAACATTACATTTAACACTTAAATATAAAGCATAAAATAATAAAGAAATAAACTTTGTCAACATAATCCCATACTTTTTTGTACAGCTATATCATAGCATAAAACAGCACCAAATCAATTTTCATGATTTTTGAATAAATATTTTATTTTCTAAAAATCATGGAAGATGCATTTTCAATTAAAATTTGTATTTTTAAATCATGCAAGAACTATTCAAAATCAAAGTTTCAAATTTTTCATGGATTCATAGACTCATAAGAAGACTCTACAAAAAATTTCAGAAATTTTTGAAGCTATTTTGGAATTTCTATGAATTTTGCCAAATCAAGCACTATTCAAATTTAAGGAAATTGACAAAACAGAAATTAAAAGGAAAAAAAACGGCCATGGGCGGGTAGCCCGGCTCGGCCCGCAGCGTCGCAGGCCGGCCCAACTTCGCTCCGCCTCCCTCTCTCTCACACACACTTACCGACGGGCGGGGCCGGGCGGCGGGGAGCGGTGCCCGCGCCGACCGTCGGCCGCCGGCTGATCGGCGTCACGCTGCGCCAGCGACGACCGCTCGCCCGGCGGCGACCTCGCCGGCGGCGAGATCTACCCCACCTCGCTCCCCTCGCTCTCCCGCGTCCCGGCGCATCAACCCCAAACCCTGGGCGTCGAGGCACCTTTGCGCGGCCCATGGCGGCACGGCGGCGCGATGCGTAGCGTCGGAGGAACTCTCGGAGCTTTCCCGGCGAGGCAAGCACGACATCACCTCCGGTATCTCCCGGGCGACCCTATTCCCCTACTTAAATGATGCCAAACCGGTGCCGCTAGCAAGCGCGCCACGCGCGGCGGACGGCGAGGCGGCTTCTCGCCGGCGTGGCTGCGTTCTGGCTGTGTCCGGCGCGACAAACAACCAACGGACGGCACCATGCGACTAGGAGCTCACCGCGGGCTCGAATGGCAAGGTATTTGGGTTGGGGGCGAGGCGAGAATGGTCTCCACGGCGGTGGCGAGCGACTCTGGCTCTCTCGGCGGCAAGGTTGGCGTTCCGGCTGCTCCTGCGGGTCAACGAGAAAAAACGGTCGAGCCGACCATGACTACATCATCGATGCGATGCGAAATCACTAGCTGGTGGCCATGAAGCTCACCAGAGCGGTCTGACGGCGGTGAAGTGATGCGCGGCGGCGCGGTTGCCGTCCGCGAGGAAGGCGGCGGCGCCGCGGGCTACTCCGACGCGAGAGCGTTCACACGCGGGCTCATACGATGCGCAAAAAGAGTTGCGGAGCTGGTGACAAGGTTTGGAAGGGAGAGGTGGAGTGGTGGTGGCGGATTTCCGGCGGCGAGGGAGTAACAACGACGGCGACAAAAACCGAATGAGGATGACGATGGCCGGCTAAGGTGAGATAACGACGTGCGAGTGGGCTCCCGATGTCTCCCGAGCGGGTGCGGACGTGGACAGACAAGCAGCTGCGTGGCCGCGCGAGCGGACGGCGAGAACACGACGGCGGCGGTGCTTCCCCCTGGCTCGGCACTGTTGCAAGCAGGCAAGCAGGAAGACAGCCATGAAATGACCAAAAAATGCCCCTGTGTCGAATTTGCTAAATTTCTCTCAAAATTTGAACTGAACTCAAAAATCTACAAGAATGAAAATTGCTCAAAATTTCAAACTCTACACTTTTCATAAAAGAAACATCTTCAAATTCGGCCTCAAAATAGGACTTCTTGAAATAGGGTCAAAAAAAAAGAAGTTTGAATTCAAAATTACTTTTAAAATTATACAAAAACTTGAAAAACTTTGAACACCTCATTTGCATATCAAAACAAGATCTACAAACTATCTTTTGAAAATTTTGTCAAATTTTGCTTAGATTTTGAAATAACAGAAAAGGGGTAAACTAGGGTTTTTGGATTTTCAAATCAAATTGAATTTAAAACAAAAATTCAAACCAACACATTATAAATATAAGGACATTCAGTAAACTCTCATGCTTAGGTCCAACTCACAAGTTCAAAAGAACAAAACACACTTACCCCTAAGCACGAGAGAATTTCTAATTAAATAAACTTATTTTACTTAATGCATATCAAGGTTCACTAATATGAATGCTTTGCAATGCTTATGATGCATGATTAACATTTTAATTGTATATTAACATCTGGGATGTTACAAGATTATACCAATCGGCCCATTCAGCCCGACGCCAGCGAAGCCCGGCATCCCACCCCTTCTCACCTCACGGCCGGCATGGACCCACGGCGCCCCGTGGTCGTCTTCCACCTCGCGGCGGCCGGCGACCACGGCACGAGGAGGTCCCCCGCGCTTCCGCCGCCCGACCGTCTGGTGGAGTAGACCCGGTAAAAAAAAATGGCCGGCGTAGAACGCGGGCGCCCGCCGGCCGCACTCGGCTACACCCACAGCGCGGCGCACCCCGGCCTACGGCGCCGCCCGCGGCGAACCGGGCGGAGGCCCGGTAAGCGGTCTTTGTGGGCGAAAACGGCGGCATAGTGCCCCCGATCCTCCTAATCGGACACCAAGAAGGCGGCGCCGCCACGGCAAGGGTCAAGCGACGCGAGTCACCACGAGCGAACTCGGACATTGCCGCCATGGCGTACGCCCGGCCGCCAGCGTGGATGGCGAGGCGCGCGATGACCAGGCTCACCAGCGCGGATGCCGGCCGCGAGGCTACCGAGGAGCCAGGCGGAGGTCGTAAATGGCTCGACGGCGGTCGGAAAAGATCTCGTGGAGGTGGAGTTTCCGCCGGCCGAGTGCCCGGCGGCGGGCTATAAATGGCCTCCCCGGCTCACGATCGAGCTCGCCAACCCCCCTCACGAGCTCCGCCCAGCGTGGACGCGGTGCTCGCCTTGGCCATCCCTCCCCTCCTCCTCTCCTCGCGGAATCACGATTGCCCCCAATCCGGAGCTCCGCCAATACGCGAATTAAAAGTCCCATTAAAAGTGGGGCGTGACAGCAGCAGAGATGATGACTTCGATGGACTTGGTATCTCTGGCCACGGCATGAATGGAAATGGTGATCCCAAAGCTAGTAGCAATGGCAAGAGGAAGGTACCCTGGAAGCGGTGGAGGAAGCCCGTGGCGCGGTCGCTCAAGTCCTTGATGTAAGCACCTACATACGTGCTCTGGACCTCTGGTTTTGTTGAAGAAATGCTAGCAGGCAGGTATACCTTTTTTGGCTTAATTAATCAGTCGATCTGTTCTAGTTTTGTTGTTGTACAAGTTGTTTGACTATTGCATTACCCCGTTTTGATTAATTAATTAATTAGTCTGGCGTGTTCAGGCGGTTCTGTACGTGTTTCTAGTTGCGTTTGGGATGAACTGATTGATGGAGCTTGCATATTTTTGCGTGTGGAATGTGAGCTTTCCTTTGGAGCCAAAAGCACAACGATTACATCGCGGTCGCCTATGGCCGGAATCAGTTTAGTATAGTTGTTGCGTGAACGTGTGGACGGACGATCGGTTCGCTTTAATCCACGTAGTACAAATAAACCACGCGCCGTTAGCCTCTGCATGGCTAATCGTGTGGTTCAGGCATTCACGACGGAGCGAGGGTCTCCTATCCGTCTCCGAGCCTAAATTAAGTCGGGAATGGAATTACCGTGGAAAAGAAACAACTACCAAACCATATTATATTATTATTATAAAATAAAAAGAGAAGCGTACATACTTGATTTATTTTAAGTAAGCAAAATCATGTGAAAACTACTAATTCAAAAGTCAAATCACATTTTAATTTAAAACCTAGTTACACTAATCATGTTTTATTTATATGTTCCATACTTATTCAAGTCATTCAAACATTCGCTTGCAAAAGAAATTGACATGCGAGAGCATCTTATCAACATTAACATGTGAAACGTGTTTAAATTAATCAAGTCATAGATTAACTTTTATTTATAAAACATTTGAATTATGAAACCTATATTGGTCAATGCTAACACGTTGTCAATCTAAAGCAACTTGAGCGGGAAATTAATTAAGATGATCAAACGGCGGAGATTTTCGAACCAACAGCAAACTCGTAATTACCTTTTTAGTCTGTTTGGATCCTTGGAATTTAATTCATTGTGATAGGCTTAATTTAAGCTAAGCTATATGCTTAATTTAATGGAATGGAGTTGGAAAGTGCAATGCAAACATAACATGGTGATAGGCTTCCTCAACCACATAACATGCTTAATTTAATGAAATTCAATTCCTATCTCCCACCCTTATGAATTTGAGATAGGCTTATTTGTGAACTTTGGAAAATTAGGGAATCTCAAATTCCAAACTAAATAGCTTAATTTATTAAGTAAATTCTAATTCCTCCAATTCAAGGGATCCAAACGGGTCCTTAGCTCCTTTCCTTTCCCCATCTTCTTCTTATGTGCTACAGAGAAATGGCTCATCATGGCAGGGTGCACGGTTGGGAGAACCCAGGGGGCGACGGCCTCGGACAATAGGCCAGCCTAGCGAAATGGTGACTGCATAGGGCCGCAGTGCCACGCGAGATGTCGGGGCCTGCTCACTAGCGGCGAAGCAGCATCATCGGTCACGAGCAAGGGCTCGTTGGCGCGCTGGGCTCAGTGTAGGAAAGACGTCCAAAATTGATATTTAAGTCACTAAAAATACCCTGTAAGGTTTGAAAATTTTGGAAAGTTATCAAAGAAATTTTGGAACATGAGAAACCCAAATAAAATATTTAGAGCACCCAGAAAGATATTTTATAGCATCAGCTAGAAATTTGGGAACTAGTTGTAGAAAAAAGTCAAAAATTCTAAATTCATGGGAAATTTGTTCGACTTAATAAACACATTTTAAAACTTCACACACTCACAAGACACAAAGTCAAGAAACGTGCAAACATCACATCACGCAAAAGTTATTTCAGAAAAGTTTGAAAATTCACATTTTAACTATAACTAAATATGTGCTCGCTCAAACAATATTAGGTAAACTTTATCCAAATATTAAAACCGTTCATTTTATTCAGCGTTTTTTATTCACGGCCCAAAATTGGAAATTTAGGGTGTGACACTTGGGCATTTCCACTAGTACACACCCTCATGGAGCTCAAGAAGACACTCCACTCACTTGCTTGACTTGAGATTAATCTAGAATGAGATTGGATAGACATCATTTTATTAGAGAGTTTGCGTCTAGTGGCACTAGTTCTTTATTGTCTCTAGGGATTTACTCTTGGTGTTCATCGTGACGTAGGTGGTTTAGAGCAGTGGGAGATCATTGAGCACTACTTGGTGATTGTGCAGGGGGCTTGTGAGAGGCTTCGTGCTCATCCTCATGTAAATTGTGAAGAGGAACCTTTAGTGGAATCAATAGTCGAATTGGAGTGACTTGTTGATTCACCTGGTCATATATGAGTACCCACGTTGATGAAAAATTGTTATGAAACAGTATGTATATTTGATAGTTATAAATAAAATTTTGGTTTCAAATTTCTTGTAGAAAAGTTGACATCACAAGATGTATTTAAACTCATGTCAAAAATATTTTTAAAAATTAGGATAACAATTTATGGTTGTAAGTTTTGTCTTGCAAAATAGTATTACACATAAATGTTGTGACTAAACCTATTGGGCTTGGTTTTAGGTTTTGGTTGTCCACTGTGGGATATCCGAAATAAATTATTTGAAATAAAAACTCATCTCATATAATATGCTAATAATAACTTGTTTACTTATATTATTAAATTTATTCGAGTTGACTCATGAAAATATTTATTATTCGTTGTCTCTTGTTTATACATGCGAATATGTGTTGTATATATTCATGCGCTTTCGGGTATCTGTTCGGTTTTTGGGTATCCGTGGGTTTAATTTTGGGGACAAATTATCACCTAAATTGGTGTTTAGTGCGATTTGGGGTTTGGATTTCGGGTTGTGCCTAAAGACTCCACCCGATTTGAATCAGCCCCATTGCCATTCTTACTCGTCTTTTTACTTCATTAGAATGTTAAGTGTGGCGATAGGTTTCTTGTGGTGGATTCAAGTTGTCGATTTGGATGCTTATATTTTCTTATCCTATGATGACATTGTTAATGTTGAGATTTTTTAAAAAAATACAAATTAGTGAGATGGGATACAGAGAGTGAGTTTTGTTAAAATAATTTTAAAAGTCTGCTTAGAAAATACTCCCTCCGTCCCATTGACATAGCCGTTTTGCACTCTGTTATTTTTTTTCGATCATTTATCTTATTTAAATTGTTTATAAATATTATTTATTTTTATTTTTTAAAAATTATTTCGCCTTTGGAGATACTTTAATTGATTTTATGAGTGATTAGTGAGATCATATACAAAGAGCAATTTTTGCTAAAGTAATTTAAATATAAATAAAGCAAACAAATGGTGGGACGAATGGAGTACAGTTCAGTAAAAACTGTTAGCCAGTCACGTGCCCACGCACGCAACCAACGGCACATGAAGCTAGCGCTCTGCGTGCGCACCAGCGGAGCGGAAGAGGCCAGACGGAAATAAAAACGGGAGCCATTTCTGCTCCATCTTCCTCGCGTCCTCCACAAGTCCACCTCTCCCGTCCCCGACTCCACCAAAATCCCAAACCCTAGTGCCCCGGCTCAGATCCCTCCACCTTCAGCTCTTCAACGCGGCAGCAGGCACCATGCGGATCCGCAAGAACGCCTCCCGCCTCCTAGGCTCTGCCTACTCCGCCTCCGCTGCCCGTCCCGTTGGTGGGGCGCCTCGGTTCGACCTCTTTGTAGCCGCCCGGCACCGGCGGCGCACCTTTGCGACATGCTCCGCGCCCGAATCTGCGGCGGGCACGGCTTCTCGGGCCCTACGCTTCCTCTCGTGGAGCCCCGCGAGCTCAGCCGCTCGCCATGGGACCTCATCGCCGACCTCTCCCTCTCCGACCCACCCAGGTCGGCGCCTCCGCTCCCCACCCCCCTCCTCACCTCCCCCTCCTCTCGGTTGCGCCGGGCCGCTCCGTGCTCCATGCGCGACAAATTCGCAGAGTCGCGGCTGCGGCCCGGCATTCCTCTGTCGCTTCATCTATCTTGCTAGGGTTGTTCGCCGGCAAGTCAAATAACCGTCGAAGCGGGCTGTTTCGGTTTGGAGATACTCGGCCGGCTAGTGTCTCGGAGCGATTAGCTACTCTTCCCTCGTGTTAATTTCGGGGCCTAGGTTTGGAATCGCTCGGGCGGCGGTCGAGCCCTAGATCCGCGCCCCCATTTCGTCCGTCTGCGGTCTCTGTGCGTGCTTCGTTTCGATTAATTAACTTTGGATGTTTCGTCGAATTAGGAGGAGGACAAAGTCGTGGACAAGTACTTCGTCCATGTCACGACCCGCTCCAGTGGCTCTTCTCGGCCACCATGCCCGCCTCCTCCTCTTCCACAAAAGAAGAAGAAGCCGCAGGCCGCAAATTTGGTCGGTATCATCAGAAGCCGCCGTGACAATTGTGAAGAAACCTGCAATGAGTAAGGAGAAGGAGGGCGATGCCAATAAGAAGGGAAAGGTCAAGAAAGAGGAGGGGCCGAGGCAGAATGTGGGGAGCAAAGACGGGTCCGGCCGCTGTGCAAGAAGAACGACGGCAAAAAATGGCACTCGCAACCGGCCGCTGAGCCAACCCGACACCCTTTGTGAGTACCATTACGTGCACAAGCGTTCCTACATAGACCCCGATTTTGGGTTCCCAAAGAAAATTGGAGGCGATCTGCGGCCGGTGCGGTGCTTGCCGTGCCGGCGCCTGTGCCAACTGGCCCTCAAGTCCACCACACGCAACAAGCCCACCAGTCCACCACCCATCGGTCCATCACCTTCTCTCGTTTATTTTGCGCCATCTTCCTCGCCTCCACAAGTCCACCTCTCCCGACTCCGACTCCACCAATATCCGAAAACCCTAGCGCCCCGGCTCGAGATCCCTCCACCTTGAGCTCTTCGGCGCGGCGGGCGGCATGCGGATCCGCAAGGCGCCTCCGCCTCCCGGGCTCTGCCTACTCGCCTCCGCTGCCCACCACATTGGTGCGGCGCCTCCCGATCGACTTCTTTGTTGCCGCCGCCGCCGCCTTGCCGGGCTTGCGCCGTGCTCCACGCACGAATCCTGCGGCGGGACCAGCTTCTCGGGCCCCTGCTTCCTCTGCGGGCCCTGCGGGCTCGGCCCCGCTCGGCATGGGACCTCATCGCCGACCTCTCCCTCTCAGACACACGGTCGGCGCCTCCGCTCCCCACCCCCTCTCCTCCTCACTCTCTCCTCTACTTCGGTCGCTACGTGCTTCATGCGCCCTCAAACTCGCCGGTTTGGTGAGAGTCACAAATGCGGCGGCTTTCCTCTATCATTTGTGTTTGGTTCGTCTATCTTTGCTAGGGTTGTTGGCCGGGTGGTCCAAATAGCCGTCAAGCGGTATCACGGGCCGGAGATACTCGCCTTGGCTAGTGTCTAGGAGCCATTAGCTACTCTTCCCTCGTGCTAATTTCGGCGCCACGGCGCGCCTATGTTTGGAATCGCTGCGGCGGTGGCGGGGTCGAGCCCTAGATCCGCGCCCCCATTTCGTCCGTCTGCGGGTTGGGAATCCATCTGTGGCGTGCTTGTTTTTGATTAATTAACATCTTTGGCTGTTTCGTCGAATTAGGTGGAGGACCAACTCGTGGACAAGTACTTCGTCCATGTCACGACCCGCTCGGCGGCTCTTCTCGGCCACCATGCACCTCCTCTTCCGCCAAGAAGAAGAAGCTGCCGCAGCCTGCAGCTGGTCGGGATACCAAGAAGCTCTGCGCCGTGACACCGTGAAAGAAACCTGCAATGAGTAAGGAGAAGGAGGGTGATGCCAATAAGAAGGCAAAGGTCAAGAAAGAGGAGGGGCCGGCGTAATGTGGGAGCAGCACGGTCTGGGCTGTGCAAGAAGAACGACGGCAAAAAATGGCACCGCAAACCGCCGGTGAGCCAACCCGACACCCTCTGTGAGTACCATTCTGTGCACAAGCGTTCCTACCCCGATTTTGAGTTCCTAGCAAAATTGGAGGCAGCGCCGGTGCCGGCTGTGCCAAGAGCTGCCTCCAAGTCCACCACACGCAACAAGCCGAGGAAGAAGAAGCCTGGCAGTGACGTCAGTGCGACTGAGGGCTTCTACTACTATGCTGGGTTTGGCCCATTCCGGTCCAAGAGGCTGTGTAGAAGCGGTGGCGGCATGAAAGGACCTGTGCCAGCAAAGCAAGAAGAAGAGGATCACGCGAAAGAGGGCGATTCTTCACCAAGTTAGCAGGCTGAGGTTGATCATGATGATACCTATCAGACTGCTACTGCTGCCCGTGGTGATGCATCTTGCTGCGAAGATGAGGACACAGCAGGGATTGCCGGCGTCGATGAGGGCAGCAGCGATGATGACTTCGATGGACTTGGTATCTCTGGCCACGGCATGAATGGAAATGGTGATCCCAAAGCTAGTAGCAATGGCAAGAGGAAGGTACCCTGGAAGCGGTGGAGGAAGCCCGTGAAAGCGCGGTCGCTCAAGTCCTTGATGTAAGCACCTACATACGTGCTCTGGACCTCTGGTTTTGTTGAAGAAATGCTAGCAGGCAGGTATACCTTTTTTTGGCTTAATTAATCAGTCGATCTGTTCTAGTTTTGTTGTTGTACAAGTTGTTTGACTATTGCATTACCCCGTTTTGATTAATTAATTAATTAGTCTGGCGTGTTCAGGCGGTTCTGTACGTGTTTCTAGTTGCGTTTGGGATGAACTGATTGATGGAGCTTGCATATTTTTGCGTGTGGAATGTGAGCTTTCCTTTGGAGCCAAAAGCACAACGATTACATCGCGGTCGCCTATGGCCGGAATCAGTTTAGTATAGTTGTTGCGTGAACGTGTGGACGGACGATCGGTTCGCTTTAATCCACGTAGTACAAATAAACCACGCGCCGTTAGCCTCTGCATGGCTAATCGTGTGGTTCAGGCATTCACGACGGAGCGAGGGTCTCCTATCCGTCTCCGAGCCTAAATTAAGTCGGGCTGGTGCGCGGTTAACGATCGATTTCTCCGTATTCTACCTTATTCAAAAAAAATATAGGAATACACTTCTCTATATTTTCCTTATTCATAGAAACAGAGATTTTGATGTCAAACGTACGGAACCTTCATTCTCATCTGGGTCTACGGTACACTACAGCAGCCGCAACATCATCCGTACCGTACTTGCCGTCGCCAGGGCTCCTCTGTACGCCGGGGAATGAGGAACACGGTTGTGTTTAGATCCCCCAATTCTTCCCCCAATTCACTATGCAAAAAGAAGATTCCTTATCACATCAAAATGCCGGCACATGTTTCGAGTAATAAATGTAGATAAAAAAATAAACTAATTGCACAGTTTAGATTTACATTGCGAGACGATTCTTTTAAGCCTAGTTACGCTATGGTAGGATAATATTTATCACTAGCAAACGAAACACGTGTTACGATTAATGCGATGTGACATACATGTCCCATCCATCCAAAATTATGCTGGTGAGTTTGGTTGGACGACAGGTCATCTGCAGGCCCCTATTGACGCATGGGCCGGCTATCGCTGGTCAGGCGGGAGGTTTAGCCGGCCGAGGGCGGAAGCGAGCGAGCAAACCGAGTTCGAATGCCCTGGACAAGTTCTTGCCGGTGGCGGCCGGGCCAGGGCCACCCCGAAGCGCCGGCGGGTTGACCCGTGGCGTCGTGAGTGGAGCACCTGCCTGGTAGACCTTGCTGAATGCGGAGCACGTACTCGTACTGTGCTTCAGTCATTGCCTGAATGTCGATCTCGCTCTCCTGAAGAAGAACCGACGCTGTGCAGACAGCAGAATCCTGAATGTCGTTCCTGCTTCAGTCATTGCCTTTAGGCTGTGTTTGGATGTAGATATTGGGGCTCAGGTATTGGAATTGACACAAATGCAGTTGTTTGGATGGCCTAGACATTGGACTTCAATGCCAATGTGGAATTGGAGGCCCACTCGCACACTCGCCCCCTTAATACCGAGGTCTGATCCTTTCTTGCGGGGAATTGGAGTCGTCGCCCCTCTTTCTCCCTCGCCCCTCCTCCACGCTCCCGCTGCTCCGCCCGCCTCCTTCTGTCCACTCCAATGGCCACGTGCAAAGTGGGCAGCGCCACCTAGCCATGGTCGCCTTCGAGGTGAGCATACGCCGGATCTGGAGGGGGACTCGAGGTTAGGGCCAAGCACGGAGGAGGACGGCGAGCGCCGCCATGGCTGGGCTCGAGCTCCGCCATGGTCGGAGACGAGGACGACGAGCGCCGCCATGGCCGGGGTGGAGAGCGGCGAGCTTCGCCATAGCCGCGTGGAGGACCGGTTGCGCCTCTTCTCCTTCTTCGCCGTTGCGGTGCCCTTCTTCTTCGCATCCTCCACCACCGAGCAACACTACCCTTCGTTGCCTCCTCCGCCAGCGAGGCATGTCGGCCCTCCTTTTTATCAACGAAAACGCCGCTGCTCCCTTGTTTCAATTCCATGGATGCGTGCATCCAAACAGGAAATCGAATTGGATGCTTCAGAGGATTCCAAAAGTCAATACAGTAGCCATCCAAACAATAGAATTGAATTGTAGCCCAATGCAATATCTTGGCTGATTTGGTATTGGAACCAATTCAATGCCAAGCCCTCCAATATCCACATCCAAACACACCCTTATCCTTTTCAGATTAATCTAACAAGTACCAGATGCACACGAGCAAGAATCATCAGGCATGGTCGGCACTGAGGATCGACCGGAGTGTTGCCGGAATCAGAGCTGCACCTTTCGGACGGACGTTGGTGTCCATTCTTCAGGGAGCCGGCTTGCTGTCGATGGATGGCCATTGTCTGTGCCTGTGTTTGTCTGTGCCTGTGTGGGGCATATCGTATTGCTGTGCTGAGCTCGGGCGGTTTGGTGATTATTGGTCCAGACTCCAGAGGAGAAGTGGGGCCACCTGCTACGTTTTCTTCTTTTCGTTTTCGATAGATATATGCATCGTTCTTTGGCAGACTTACATCAGGAACTTTGAGAGTGAAATCAAATTACATTTTGGTCCTTCTCCATCCTACCATACGTAGCTGGAGCGAGGACGCGTCTGGTGGCTCCCGGTTTGGCCGGCCACTGCCGCCACGGGTGCGCATCTTTGGGTGGTGCGCCACGCCCAGCCGCCGCCCGCGCTCACGGAGTTGTCCTGCCCGCCCGCCACGGGCGCGCTGGAGCAAGCTTGCCGGCCGCCGCAAGCGGCGTGGGAGGTCGGCTTGGCCACCGCTGCAATGAGAACGAAAGCACCGGGAGCTTGTTGGACATCCCATTGGAGCTCGCTGCGAGCACGAAGCGCGGGCGAGCTCGCGCGGGCGGCACGGCGCCCACCGCAACGGCGGGCGCGCGGTGGTGATTGGGCCCCCGGCGTCCCACGTCGGCGGTGGCCGGAGCGGATTCGGACTCTATCTGAAGGATAGATAAGGTTATTTTGGTCTTTTTGCATCTCATCCACGGGCCAACCTAACAGAATAGCCTAACAGACCCGACAGAAGGCAATAGAGCCAACCAAAAAAAATTCTGGTCTATAGAGATAATTTTGAAAAAAGGGCCATGTACATACACTGTATTTTTCCAGGACCATGTAGATAATTGTCCCTAACTTCTATCACTTGTTTCTTGCACTACAGCAGGCAACAGAATCCTATCACTACTACACAAATTCTTTTACATGGTGTTTTGGAATGATTAACCGTGGCGGTTTTTTGAAAAACGTCACTATGAATACCTCGACTAACCATGGAGGGTTTTTTTATTAACCGTGGCGGTTATAAAAACTGCCAAGCAAAATCGTTTAACCGTGGCGGTTAATTGTTATAAAAAAGACCCCCATAGAAAATAGCCCTATTAACAATGGCATTTTTTTTATAGAAGGCCCACTATGGTTAAATGGCCAAGTCCTGGTTGGCCCAGACTAGGTCCACAGGCGTAGCAAACTATAAAATGAGCACTTAGGGTTTCCAACATCTCACCCTCCCCCTCAGTCGCTACGCTCCCTTCCCCTCCCCACTCCCTCCGCCGCAAAACTGCCCTCCGCACTCCATCCCCATGGACTCCCTCTCTCTCCCAACTCTCTCGATCCCTCTCCTTGACCAAGACATGGGCACGCACGGCAGTGCAAAGGTGGCCCTAGCGTGCGCGGTGAGGTAGCCACTCCGCAAGACGCTCAGGCCGCGCTCGGGGCAGGCACGGGGTGACACTCATGGCGTGCGAGACTGCACACGGGGCGGTTCTTCAAGGCGTTTGTGGTGGGCGGCCATGGCACCACGGCTGCTCTGGCTAGTCCCCTCCCAGATGTGTTGTCAGCGGCTCCGGCGGTGGCTCCTACCTCCCCCATGACCTCCTTCATCTTCAAATCCGGTCTAGAGGATCTTCTTCCTCCTCTAGTGTCTACAGTGTTGGATACATCACTGGCAGTCGGATTCGTTCCTATGGTGGCTGGATCCGCCGTTGGTGGTTGTATCTACCCCCGTTCTGGCCAGATCGAGCTCCCATGGTGGTGGACGAGGAACCATAGTGGCGACGCATCTAGACCGAGTGACAGAGGTGGCAGGGCCCAGATCCAGGCCCGGTTGGGGCTGGATTTGGGCTTTCTCTCTCTTCTTTTGTTTTTTGTTTTTCTCAGATTAACCGTGGCAAGTTTTTTTGGGGGGAGGGGGTCAGAAAACCACAAAGGTTAATCCATCGATTAATTATGGCCTTCTACCGCCATGGAAAATAAAAACTAACCGCCATGATTAATCTTTTGTGTAGTAGTGCATAGAGAGGGGTCAACATTGTTGTGGTTGTATGGTTGTTGATTCCACTTGTACCTGCATTTGAAGAAAGCATACTAGCTTTGAAGTGTCAGGTCATGGCCACCGTCATTGCTTGGACGCGGTGTGTGTCCCTAGCTATATGTCTTGATGTACCTGTTCATCATCCTACAACACATAGTAAAGCTTGCTTTGATATTTGCTTCTAGTGCATTGTGCACCTGTTGATCCGTCCAAGTTTTTTTGTTGAATCTTTTGTTGGTCATGGATTTCCAAATATACCATAAAGTTGTTATTGTGACATGCATCTAATGAGACAATATATGTTGGCCTAACATATTTGGCAGTATCGGTGAACTCCATCCTATTCATAGACTATTAATTCATAAGGTAAAGTTGAGGTGCAGATAGGAGGATTTCTAGAAAACCACACAACTATTGCAAGTAAAGTGGAATAAATGATGGGAATCATTTTCATTAATTTGACAAGTGCCACATTGTTTACTTATGTTGTTGGAGTATATTTAGTTGTTTCCCTTGTTGCTATTGCTCATCTTACTAATCTCCATCTGAAAGCCTTAATGCAAGGGGATAGGATCATCTTGTGCTTCCATAGTCTGTAATAAGTATCTACATGGCTTGTGGTGAGACACTTCTAGTGTCCTAGAGGGGCAGTTGGACCTGCAACTGTGAGTTTTAAAACTTAAAAGTTTCTATAGCTGAAATTTACCTTGGGGTGTAGGCCTCCATCTTACACCTTCCTCATTGGATGGGACTGACTGCAGATTATTGACGTGTTGGGAAAACTCATCAGTAAAAAAAGGCAATTATAAGAGGCATGTTCCAAGATTTAGTGTTGGCAACCCAAGGATTAGACACTATGTAAGGAAGTTAAGGTTGAGAGACATGAAGTTTGAGTTGGCCGTGAATGGATTCCCAAAGATTGCACCAAGGAGTGTTTAGTTTCCATAATATGTTGTTGTTGTTGTTGGTTTCCATAACAAGTCACAATAACATTAGGAAGTGGACAATGATGTGCTGGAATGTAAGGGGAATAAATTGTAGGGATAAGTGGAATGTTGTAAGGGACAAAGTAGTAGAGTCATGCTTTGATGTCTTATGTTTCCAAGAAATCAAAACAGAGCATATAGACAAGAATTTTATTAGAAATTTCTATCCACCAATCTCGACAGAGTTGAGTATCTTCCTTTAGTAGGGGCCTTAGGGGTATACTAACTACATGGAGAAGGTCTTTATTAAGTGGATAACTTGCTTTTGTAAATGAATATGTTGTAACAGTTGAACTGACATCTCTATACACAATGATAGTTGGCCTTGCGCCACATAAGGGAAAACAAACTTTATTGATTAATTCAAGCAAATACAGATGCCTAATTCTACTAACTATAAATAGCTTTTGGAGACTGTTGGCGGTCATTATCACACATTTTATACCGCCAACTTAGCTCTAATTAAGAGAGATAAAACCCAATTATGTGAACTAAATATTTACTACTCACCTAGTTCCACTTGTATTTCTAGAATGTCCGTTTTGCGAGGACAAACACGGAAACAGGTGATAACACACCAAAGAAGAGTGAAAACACAACTCGGAGAATACGCTTTAGCCAAGAGGAACGTGATAGGCCGTAACCGGACCAAAGTAGACCGAAGCACCTCAGAAAGAGCAACCTAGAGCAGGCCACCAGCCCACACGCGGAGGCACGGCACCACCGGGGCCAAACTTTGGCCGCGGCCGCGGCAGTGCGGCGCCCGCCGCGGCACAGTGCCCGATCCCGCCGCCCCTTGGTCTCTCGTCGGCCGGAGGAGTAGAGGCGGTGCATGAAGGTGTTTTCGCCGTTTTCGCCAAACGTTCCCGCCAAAACCACTTTTCATTTGTGTATAAAAGGAGGGTCAACCCCCCATAGGACATCAATCAACACACTTCATAGTCTCACATTCAGGGTGGTTTAGAGAGTGCCAAGACACTCAGAGGGAGTGAGAGAGAGTGCAAGGTAGAGAGGAAGAAATGAGTAGCGACCCCGCGGTCTTTCGGCTGTCGGAGTGCCGGATCTGTCGGCTCCCGCCTCCCTACCTTGTACCTCTACGGGTAACCTTTCGGCTTAGTGAAAGTTATTCGTGTCTTACTTTCAGTATCATTCTTAAGTTTCACGCTATCATTTATTTTATCGAGAATTATGGGATCGTTGTTTGCCCCAGTGGTAAATACTCTAGTAGAGGACCCCTGATGAAGACGGGATCTCCTGGCCAACGCTAGAGTAGTGACAAGTAACGTAGACGTGGTGTCTAAGTTATAAATCACCCTCGTTTGCTCTGCAATCCACGGTAGTGAGGTAGGGGATAGGTGGTGACAGCCCTATTCGCCCATCGTACTCCTCCACGTCCGGTTGCGTAGTAGAGCTAGAGGCCGGCATCGCTTGGCAGACCAAGTGCACTCCGGTGCCTGAAGTAATACTCGATTAATAGAAAGAGTAGCCTGACTTAGCCTAAGTGCTGAAAGAACACATCGCTCCTTAGATCACCTCCTATGCTTGACCCTTGATAGCTGGAAGAATAGACTTAACACCTGTTCCCTGTGGAAATTCGATACCTGGAATACCTCTAGGTGAAGTGCTACAACGGTACTTTCCGTGCGCTTGCGGACTTTGTTTGCTTTAAGCTAAGAAATACCAACGAGACCTAAATCGATGAGAAAGTAATAGAAAAGAAACAAAGGAGGGGACTTAACAGAAATGCTCATCTTTAATGATGTTATTAGTCCTCTTGGATTAAATAAAATTGTTTTTTTACGGGAGAAGATACACTTGGTCAAATATTGAGTCTTCTCCCTTGTATTAGAATCTAGATTCGGTTTTCACCTCCAGTTCATGGACACTAAGCTACCTAGACACATCTGTGAAAGCCTTGGCAATGACCCCTTCGATCATTGTTCATGCTTAATGACTATATCAACTGATGCTATCGCATAAACAAGATTGTTCAGATTTGAAAACTTTTGGCTCCAACATGAAGGGTTTAGGACATCTTGAATAAAAATTGGTTGCCTTCAGTCCCTCAAATAGACAATGCAGAAAACATAACTACCGAGTTCAAGAAACTTAGGAAAGTCCTTAGATATAAGTAAGCCAGAATGCCTAGTCATCATCTCCAACTCAATATCACTAATGTAGTTTTTAAACATCATAGAATAATTTAGAGACCTTAGCCTTGCTATATGGAACTTCAGAATTATTTTGATAGCAAAGTTGCTATTCTTTGCAAAAGGTATATTGGAGGAAAAGGAGAGCCTTCAAATGGGTGAAATTAGAAGATGCAAAAACAAAGTTCTTTCATGCAAATGCTATAAATTATTACCCAACTAGAACAAAGAGAGGGCTCCATTCTTACTACAACAAGGACAAATAAGCATTACTTTAGGAATGTTTTACAAAGAGGGTGGGACAAACAATTTTCAAAGGCTTTGTTATTGACCCATCTAAAATTCTACAAAAGAAGTAAACACCTGGGCTTTCTTGAGGAGCCTTTCCTAACTAGTGAGATAGACTCCCAAATGATAACTCTCCAATACTAGACGGTTTCAATAATGAGTTTTCAAAAGGTTGTTGGGCAACAATCAAGGAGAATTTCTATAAACTATGACTTGAAAACAACAACTTATGCATGAGGAGCATCGACTCTTCATTCATAACTCTCTAATCCCAAAGATAGATGGTGCTAGGGTTATATAAGACTATACACCAATTTCCCACTTAAACTCCTCTGTTAAGCTCTTAACTAAACTCAAGTAGCGATTAAATTACGAAATATTGATCACCAAACTAGTATACAAAAATCAATATGGCTTCATCAAGAAATTGACTATTCGGACTGCCTACCTTGGTCACTAGAATAGTTGCGTTATGTCGACATTCAAAGAAACAAATTATTATCTTAAAAGTTGGATTTTGAGAAGGCTTTTGATAAGATGGAATACCCAAAGAATGCTCACTATAACGGAGAACAAAGGCTTTGCACAAAAATGGTTTTAATGGATGCAACAAAATTTTTCATAGCAACCTCAGCAGTCCTCCTAAATGGAACGCTAGGGAAAACCTTCAATTTTTATAAGAGGTGTGAGGCGGGCGACACCATATCACCTCTTTTCTTTGTGTTAGCTACTAATTCATTGCAATCATTAGTGAACTGAGGCAAAGAGCTCGGCTGCTCAGATTACCAATTCCACTAGAAACAATATGTGATTTCCTATTAAGTCGGTATGTTGATGGCACTAATCATTCTTGAAGGTAGTCCAATACAAATTTTCTTCATGAAGTCTATCATTAACACCTTCATTGAATCCACTAGCTAAGAGTGAATTTCAAAAATTCCATAATGTTGCATATCAATATGATAGAAGAAAGGCTTGATTTGCTTGAATTTTACACCGCTAGTGGGTAGACTGAAAAAATAGTGAACACCAAACTATTACATAGAAATCAATATGCCTTCATCAAGAAAAGGACTATTCAAGACTGCCTACCTTAGTCACTAGAATATCTGCACTTGTGTCACTATTCAAAGAAAGAAATTATTATGTTAAAGTTAGAATTTGAGAAGGCTTTTTACAAGATGGAATACCAAACAATTCCCACTATAATGGAGAAGAAAGGCTTTGGACAAAAATGATTTCAATGGATGCAACACCATTTTTCTTTAGCGACCTCATTAGTCCTCCTAAATGGAACACTAGGGAAAACCTTCAATTGTCTAAGAGGAGTGTGGTAGGGCGACACCCAATACCTCTTCTCTTTGTGTTAGTTTTTGATTCATTGCAATCATTGGTGAACCGAGGCAAAGAGCTGTGGCTGCTCATGATTATCATTCTTGAAGGTGATTCAAGACAAATTTTCTTCATGAAGTATGTCATTAACACCTTCACTTAATCCACTAGGCTAAGAGTGAATTTCAGAAAGTCTGTGATGTTGCATATCAATATGATAGAAGAAAGGCTTGATTTGCTAGCTAGGACTCTTGGCTGCTCTAAAGGCGCACTGCCATTTACGTATATAGGATTGCCTCTTGTCTTGAGTTAAGCAAACCAAGGATGAGGATTATATTTCATGCCACTCAGAAACAAATGTGAAAAGAAGACTTACAAGCAGAACAAGTTGCTTGTCTCAAACTTGTAGACGAGTTGAAAAATGCAATCTTCACTTCTCTGCCAACATTCTTCAAATGCACTTTAAAACTACCCAAAAATGTAATGAAGAAGATTGATAGCTCCAGAAAGCATTTCATATGGAGAGGAAATGACATAAAACTAGCAAAAGCATCATGGAAAATGGTATGCATCCCAAAATAAGAAGAGGTGGCCATAGGTGTCATTGACATCCAAACACAGAACGAAGCCCACCTACTCAAAAACTTACACAAATATTTCAACAAAATTGACATCCCTTGGGTGCAAATGATATGGGAAATGCATTTCAGGAATGGGAAACTACCGAACCATGTAAAAACATGATCTTATTGTTGGAAAGACAACCACAAAAACGTTTCTCAGTTCAAAGAGCTAACAATTATAGAATCTAAGAATCGCAAAAAGATGACTTTTCTAGCAAGACAATTGGAATGGCCAACGACTGATCATGGCACCAGAGCTCCACTCCTTTGCCAGAAATAAAGCTATTGCATTACATACAACAACAACAGTAGAAAGTGAAGTGGACTTCTCACAACTATTTCATCTCCCACTTTTAGGGCCTCTAGCATTCATCCATATTCAAAGCCTGATAAAGCTCTTGATAGAGATTCAGTTAACAGAAAACAAATACACTTGGCGATATAGATGGGGAGACCATTGTAGCTCCTCAAATGCTTACAAAGCTATTGTAGGACATCAACAAACTCACAAATGCACATGCTGACCTAAGCATAAAGTGTGCTTCTGACTCTTACTCAAGGACAAGCTAACTAAGCCAAAAAAAAAGGGCAGGCTAAGTACCAGAAATATCCTGAAAAGAAAGAATATGCACTTAGATCCCTATAGTTATGTGCTATGTCCTATGTCCATGGGCATAGAAGAGACATGTCACCACCTCTTCGTGCAATGTCCATTTACAAAGCATTATTGGGAACTGATTCACATTGACATGAAGCTTTTCGAGAGCTTTTAGATTATCTCAAAAGACAGGCTACATTCACTAATCTCCATCACAACCGTAGTGCTCATTTCCTGGACAATCTGGTTAGTCAGGATCAACCTGATCTTTAAGGGCATTCAACCAACTTTAAGCTGCTTTTAGATTTTTTTTTTTTTTTTTTTAGAAATGCTCTCGCTTTTACATAGAGTTAAGCCAAGTCTTGCTAATCAGTTTGATCAAAAAGGTTACAAGGTTTGTTGTATTCGTAGTTCAGATAACATTTTTATTTCCTTCCTTGTTTCTTGATTTTGCCCCTGTAACTTAAACTTCTTTTTAATATATATATATATTTTTTCTTGTAGGGGCTCAGCCCCCTTTCCCCAGTGTTTCCTAAAAAATTGGCTCGAGAGGAGCATGGCAAAACCAATGACCAATCATCAATGCCCCCTATATATTTAGCTGTCTACTTTAGCATCGGGTCCTGGATTCTTCCTAAAAAAGCCATCGCTGCATTTGCCTTGATCCGACGAACACGAGTACTGCTACTATACGATACGACTATACGAGCATACCAAGGCAGCAAGATCGAGAAAGATGCAGGCAACGCAGAATGCAGAAGTGTCAACCACTCCAAGAGTATAGTAAAGGTAAATCATGGTAAGTCAATCAGCCCGGCAGAAGCCGGCGCCGCGCGCGCTACGCCTGACGGTGTTCCTCCATGGGGATGGTGGTGGTGGTGGGCTCCAGGACGCCGCTGCCGTGACTCTTGGTCCTGGGCTTGCGCTTGCGTGTGGACCACGCGATGTGGCGGTCGCAGAACAGGTACCCCGGCGCGGCCGCCTTCTTGCAGCGCCACCGCTTCCCGTCGTTCCGGCTGCACCTGACGGCGGCGTCCTGCTCCTGCTCCTGCGGCTCCGGCTTGGGCACGTCGTCGCTTCTGCGCGGGGCAGGGGGCAGAAAGAAACAAGCAAAGAAAGTGGCTTCTCAGCTACCCCACCATCCGAGATCTCCTAAGGACACCTGAACAACAGAGGATCTTGACACTCACCTGTTCCTGTTCCCGGCGGCGGCAGGGGCGGGGGCGGGGGCGGGGCGGACCTGGTCGTCGTTGTCTTCCCCGGCGGCGGGGATCGCCGGGTTCTTCTTCTCCTCGTCCTCCTCGTCCTCCTCCCGTGGTGGTTTCTCCTACAGCAAGAACGGTAGGCAGGCAAGTGGTGAACAGAGCAGAACTGGAGGAGGAAAGAAAGATCACCCACCCGCCTGCGGCGGCTGCAGCAGCACGACGATTCAGCCCGTGCGGCCACAGGCGACGACAGGCCGGCGGCAAATAATTAATCTCACCGTGGGTTGCTGCAGCGGCAGGGGAGGCGGCGAGGGCGACGGCGGCGGTGATGCTGTCCAGGCACTGGCAGGGGTGCGCTTCCGGATCCTCATGGCCCCGCCTCGCACTCCCTTGCTGCCCTGCCCCGGAGATCGCGTTGGGTTGCCTTCCCTTGCTTGCTCCGCTGCCTCTCTGCTCTCAAGTGCCCCCACGCGTCTCACTGCTCTTGGCGGCTTGATCTGCAGTAGTACTAGTAGTCGTGGTGGTAGCAGGGCCGTCCAGTCCACCACAACTTTCCTTTCCCTGGTTGCATGCTAACTGAACACCCTCAGACAGACGGCCACGGTAAAATTTCCATTTTCCGCCCCGACCGGCCACTGTATTGGGCTGAGTTGGGCTCGGCGCCCATTTACGCCAGGCAGGCAGCACGGTCCGCCGGGCCCCATCGCGGTCGCCACTTTTTCGTTCTGGCGGTTACGGGGATCCCGCCGTGCCGTGGCGTGCGCTGCGCGTGGGGACGACCGGACCGGGACGGGGAATGTTCCGTTTGCGCTGCGGCTGCGGAGAAGATCTGGGAGGCAAGAAAGCTAGGGGCGGCGAGCGCCGAGGCCGAGCGGATTATTTGGTGGTAGAGTTGGTGGGCGTGGACGGTGGTGGTGCAGTGGAGTGGAGTGGTTCCCGACATGGACTCGCTCATCAGTTGCTGCGGCTGGGCGTGTGCGTGTGCGTCTTCGTTCCAGACGCAGACGGAGTAGCCCAACGAGGACGCGTTGCCGAGTGCCGAGTCACGCGCCCGGCGTCGGCGGCTGCCCTTTTTTTTTTTCCGGCTGCTGATTTCAGACGGTCCGCCTCGCCTGCTCATCGGTCTCCTCACGCTGTGGGTTTGGCCAGGGAAACGCCGCGTGGAAAGTAAAGCGCGCGTCTGGGTCTGCCCCTGTGGAGACATCGGTCTCCATACGCTCGACTCAAGTCAAGGGACACAGCAGTACTACCATCTTTGGATCTAGAAATGCACTTTCCACTCATTTCCTGCCGGTACGAATGAAAACGCTCGCAACGGGCACCGTCACAATCATCCCACCGTGCGTGTGCGTGTACAAACAAGCGCGTCGGACCGGACGGACGCGCAACGAGCGGATTGGTCAGACCCCGGCGTCCACGCGCACGGCGCCGACCAGTGCGGCTCCCTCGAGGACACGCTGGACGGCCTCGCTGCCGCAGGCCGCGCGCAGCCGCCGCAGGGCCCGCCTGTACAGCGCCGTCACCCACCGCAGCCGCAGCCGCCTGCGGAGCGCCAGGAACCTGCGCCGCGGCCTCACGCTGCCTCCGAGCCTGGCCACCGCCATCTTCCTGCTGCTGCTCTTGCCGCTCCCCTGCAGCAACACAACAGTCCGCGGCACACGGCGCGCGACGTTGCCGGCCATTTCCTGCAGGTCCCTCGTGATCCTCCTCATCTCCTCGATGGATCTGCAGCTCACGGCTCGCAAGCGACGAGGTATTTAAGGGCGATTTCCTGACCTTGTTTTCTTCTGTTCGCTTAGTTTACGAGATAATGCTGACTAACAAAATATGGATCAACGTACGTCGGGGTGGTTGTGACTGGTGAGGTCAGCTGTCCTCTCTACGGCGCATTGGCATCGCTGCATGAATCATACAAGCACGCTGATGTAACTTGGATGACGAGTTCCATCTCATCAAAAGTTGTTAATCATCCACCTCCCCCGCTGCCTACTCGATCCCCTTCCAGCAAAATTCAAGTCATTTTATTTTTGCCCGAAGTCGCGTGCGCACAACAAACAACTCCAACATCAGACATCACTCTCGCTAAACCTTGTGTAAGTTTTTTTTTTTCTCCGAATTGCAAGACAGATGCAAACATTCACGTACATGAATGCACGTAGCGCATGGCAAACACGTCATGATAAGCCTCAGGGATATGTGTATTATCTTTATCTACTATATAGACTATATACTAGCAAATATATATGTGCGTTGCAATTTGAGAAAAAAAATTTATTATTCATCATTTCGTTATTTTTCTTATCCATCAGCTAGCCCAAGCTATCTCTTCTCTTTCTTATCTATGTGCTCGCCTCCCCCCTCGTGAGCTCTTTGCTTCTCTCTTCACTAATCTGCCTTTTCCATCTTCGTTCTCATTCTCAGGGGCGAGGAAGAGGAAATCCGGCTGGAGCCCGGATGAAAGATTGTTTAGGATTCGAGTTTGAAATTCTGTTACATCAATGAATGATCCTCTCTCTCTCTCGTTCCCCTCTCTTAATACATGGGCGCTGCCCGCACGGCGCACGCAGGCGCGATTACTTGGACCAAATGTCGTTCGGGTACCGGACGTTAGCCTTCCTGGGCCTTGGTGCTTTTGGCCCATCTCCGGAGACGATCGGGTCCTCGTCCTTCAGGTCGTCGACGGAGTCAGCTTCCGCTTCATGGACGACGGGCGCACGGGTGCTGACATTCCCTCCCCCGTTTGCGGATGCTTGACCCCAAGCGACGCCTTTGAAATTCTGGCGCAAAAGCTTCATAATCTTCCCATGTTGCCAAATGACCGGGAAGGTTATTCCACTTGATCAGCACCTGATGCACTTGATTGACGCCGCGGCGGACAGAACGGGACTCCAGAACCTGCTCAGGAATGAGGCGGAGAGCAAAATCAGTTGGCAGAGTCGGTGTCACCTGATGATTGGACCCGATGGCACGCTTCACCGAAGACGTGAAACACCAGATGGATCGCCGCATGAGGAGGTAAGTCCAGCTTATAGGCCACAGTGCCCACACTCTCCAGTATAGTGAAGGGGTCAAAGAACTTGAAAGCCAATTTCTGATGAGATCGTGGAGCCAGAGAAGTTTGAACGTAGGGCTGTAGCTTTAAGTAAACAGAATCTCCAACCTCAAACACACGTTCAGAGCGGTGCTGATCTGCCTGTTTCTTCATCCGAGCCTTGGCACGGTGGAGATGATGCTGAATCAATTCGTCCATCCAGGCACGAGTGGAAGCCCAATTAGCAGAGACAGTATCCAGTTCATCAGGCACCGGAGGCACAGCAAGCAGTCTGGGAGAATAGCCATAGAGAGCCTCAAATGGCGAGCGGCCAATGGCAGAGTGGGGGGAAGAGTTGTACCAGAATTGGGCTGTTGGAAGCCAGACCTTCCACTGACGTGGGCATGCATGGACAAAGCAGCGGAGGTAAGTCTCCAGACACTGATTCACCCGTTCCGTCTGGCCATCGGACTCAGGATGGTAGGAGGTGCTGCGACAGAGCTGAACGCCGGCCATGTCAAAGATCTCATTCCAGACGTTACTAGTGAAGATCCTGTCACGATCTGACACAATGGAAAGAGGGAGACCATGGTGCCTGTAAACTGAATCCATGAAAATCTGAGCCACGAAGGGGCAGTGAGCGGATGCCGAAGTGGAATAAAGTGGGCATACTTCGTGAACAGGTCAACAACCACGAGAATACAGTCATAGCCTTAAGACAATGGTAAACCATCGATAAAATCCATTGATATCACCTGCCAAGCCGAGTCAAGGACTGCAATGGGCTGAGAAGACCCGGCTTCTTGGCACGGTCAGGTTTAGATTGTTGGCAGATCGAGCACAACTGAACAAACATTCTCGGCACCGCCTTCATGCCGGTCCGGGCAAAATATTGCTTCAGCCGCCATAGTCATAGGAATGCCGAATGCCCCCCCCATGCCGAGCTATGGAACTCTGTCATCAACTTCTGTTGTAGCACCTTGTCATTCCCAATCCAGATACGGCGACGATAACGAAGCACACCTGAATGTAGTGTGAAGTTTGGAACAGAATCAGCCTACAGAGCCAATTTACCAATAATATCACGAGCATGGCTGTCATTATCATAGGAAGCGACCACAGAAGACAACCAAGAAGGAACCACTGAAGAAATAGCTGAGCACATAGCAGTTGGTGCGGGATGGCGAGACAATGCGTCCGCAGCACGGTTTTCTGAACCCTTCCTGTAGATGATTCTGTATTGAAGCCCCAGAAGCTTAGAGAACACCTTATGCTGCCAAGAGGTGTGTAAGCGCTGGTCAGTGAGTTGAGTGAGACTCTTTTGATCTGTCAAGATAATAAACTCACGAAACTGGAGATAAGAGCGCCAGGTTTGGACTGCCATTAAAATGGCCATGTATTCTTTTTCGTAAGTCGACAATCCTCTTGTCTTAGGGCCCAAGGCTTTACTGAAGTAAGCCAAGGGGTGTCCATCCCGCATCAAGACCGCTCCAAGGCCTAAGTCCAAAGCATCTGTTTCGATGGAGAAAGCTCTGTTGAAATTGGGCAAAGCTAGCACTGGGGACTGACAGAGTGCTTGTTTCAATTGCTCAAAGGTTGTAGTGTGTTCAGGGGTCCAAATGAATAAGTTATGCTTCTTTAACAGAGCAATCAGAGGTCTTGCAATAATCCCAAAGTGCCAGACAAATTTACGATAATAACCAGCAAGTCCCAAGAATCCACGCAGTTCCTTAACTGACAGAGGAACAGGACAAGTAGAGATTGCTGAAATTTTAGATGGGTCAGTACTAACACCTGACTGACTGATCACATGACCTAAGTATAATAGCTGAGTCTGCACAAAACTGCACTTAGAAAGTTTCAGCTTCCAGTTGTCTTTGGCCAACAAAGAGAACACCACCTTCAAATGCTCCAGATGAGATGCCAAGTCGGGATCAGATATAAGAATATCATCAAAAAACACCAACACAAACTGCCGTAAACAGGAAAACAGAGTTGTGTTCATTGCATCCTGAAAGGACCCTGGAGCACCAGTCAAACCAAATGCCATAACTCTGAACTCAAACTGCCCAAAATGTGTTTGGAAAGCAGTCTTGTACTCTTCCCCTTGCTTCATCCTGATCTGGTGGAAACCAGCCTGCAAGTCCAGACTAGTAAAGTATTTAGCCCCTGTAACTCATCCAATAACTCATCGATAATGGGAACAGAATATTTGCCTTTCTGTGTAATAGCATTGAGATGGCGGTAATCAACACAGAATCGCCACGTACCATCCTTTTTCTTAACCAACAGTACGGGTGAAGCAAAGGCACTAGTGCTCTTTTGAATAATACCTTGTTCAAGCATAGCAGATACTTGTTTTTCAATCTCTGTCTTTAACACCGGTGCATAACGATAGGGTCTGATGAACACTGGTTGAGCACCACGAATAAGAGGGATTGAGTGATCACAATCTCTGGATGATGGTAGTTCAGTAGGTGGTTGGAACAATTCAATAAATTCAGACAATAACTGCTGGAATTCCACAGGTAACTGAGCAATAGTATTGGGGTTCTCAGGAGCATTGGACTGCAGCAGTGACAATTGCAAAACAGTACCAACTGGTATTGCAAAATCATTTCCCATCAACATGACAGACCTGCCCTCATAAGGTATAGACAACCATCTATCCTGCCAATGAACTTGCATGAGACTAAAACTGGAAAGCCAATCCAACCCAAGAATCATATCATAAGAGGCCAGAGGTAAGAGCTTGAGATCAGAAGTAAACTGACAAGACTGAATAGACCAACTGGCATCTGGTATATAACTATCACAAACAAGCACAGTACCATTGGCAATTTGTACTGAAATAGGTGGTTGCAGACTCTGGACAGCAGTAAGTGATTCAGCCAAACGAGTACTGAGGAAGGTATGAGTGCTACCTGAGTCCACCAAAATGGATATGAGGCGATCCTGAAAAGTACCAGTCATGGAGAAGCTCTTCACATTGGTGCTTCCCGAATCTGCTGCCACCGACAGATGAGCTTGAATCTCAGCATGTTCAGTTACTTGTGGCTGCTCCAATGTATCATCCTCTGGCTCAGGGAACAGATCACACAGCTCTTGCACAAGATGCAGTTGTACCATCTCAGGGCAGCGATGTTCACGGCTCCACTTGCCCGCACAACGCACGCACAGGCCCTGGGCACGGCGTTGCGCACGTAAGTCGCGGTACTTGTCACTTGCTGACAATGTACCAGCACCCGGCCAGCCACGCTTGTCATCCACAGGAGCTTGCTTCACAGAAGGTGGTGGCAATGGCACCGCACCACTAATAGCAGGACGATCAAAGCGCCTGGGGCCGCGACGCGAATCTCCGAGGGCGCCCTCCCGCAATTCGGCAAGCAAGCGGCGAGTCCAAAGTAGATGGGCGTTGAATAGTAACGGCGGAAGACGAATGTCAGGCTTCAACCCATCAATGTATCGCTGGATGAAATACAGAGGATCATGATGGGGAGAGTAGGCAAGGAGATCATCCATGAGACCTATGAATTGGTGGTTGTATTCGGCTACTGTTGCAGATTGATACACATGCAGGAGTTTCCTAATGAGGATCTCGTGCTCGTTGCGCCCGAAGCGTTGGAGCACTAGCTGTTTGAACACAGGCCATGCACAGGATTGCAACTGGGATTCTACTGACTGTTTCCAACGATTGGCATCCTTTTTAAGTGCATAGTGGCTACCCGAACCCAACTCTGAGGCTCAACACGATAGAGATCATAATAATCTTCGCAATCCTTCAGCCAAGCCTTAGGATGCTCCCCTTCAAACACTGGGAAATTGAGCTTAGGAAGTTTGGATGACTGTCCCCCATCAAATCCCCCTTGAGAGCTAGTTTCCCAGTTGCGAGTGGATGCTGGTGGTGGACGCTGGGTGAAGGTGAGGGGTGGTGGTCTATGTAGATTGGCAAGGGGAGGTTGATGCGCCCATGGGATTGAAGGATTCGATGGAAACATACCGTGTGGTTCGGGAACTACGGTTGTAACCAAACCGTAGCTCCCATGCTCGACGCGGTGCCCGCTGGGCTTGTTGGCTGGTTCTCCCGCAGATGGGCGCGGGCCAGCCCCGAGATCGCCGGTGGCCGCCGACTTGGCGCTTGGCGTGGCGCCGGCTTGATCTCGGTGAGTTTGGCGCCGGAGTCACCGGGGTTGAAGCGGACTTTTGGGGCGCAGGGGAGCGGCGTCGAACGATGGGGCCGACACGAACACGCCTGTGGACGCCGACGGACCATCCACCAACGAGCGCTCCATGTACTTGGTCACCTTGCCCACCTCCAGCTTGAGCGTCTTCATCTGCTTGATATCCTGGTGTAAGTCGTCGATGTACCCGTCCACTTTTGGACGCCAAGTGTCGAACACCTGGTGAGCGGCCTCCAACGCGTCCGAGGGCGGGTGGCGCCGGGCGCGCCGTGTCGCCGATTTGCTTCGATAGGTCGTCGGCGCTTGTCTCGGCGTCCGCTTCTTCTCTGACCGCTAAACGCTTATCAAGCTCAGCGAGCGCCGCGTTGGTCGGGACCCATCGCACCACGAGCGACACGAAGCGGGTGCGGTGGTGATGGGGAGTATCAGGATCCAGATCTGGCGACGGCTCGCCAAAAATCACGACTCCTGGATAGGAATTATAGGAACTTCGACTTGGTGCGAACAAAGACGAAATCAAAGCTCGACCGACCAAATCCATCGGAATCGAGTGATCGACGGAATAGTGAAAACGGGCGGGCGGATCGGAGCCGACGGATCGGTGTCTCTCGATACCACTTGTTAGCAGCAGGCTAGGGAAATTGAGGGATTGGAGCTGGGGAAGGAGAAGAACAGGGACGAGGAAGAGGAAATCCGGCTGGAGCCCGGATGAAAGATTGTTTAGGATTCGAGTTTGAAATTCTGTTACATCAATGAATGATCCTCTCTCTCTCGTTCCCCTCTCTTAATACATGGGCGCTGCCCGCACGGCGCACGCAGGCGCGATTACTTGGACCAAATGTCGTTCGGGTACCGGACGTTAGCCTTCCTGGGCCTTGGTGCTTTTGGCCCATCTCCGGAGACGATCGGTTCCTCGTCCTTCAGGTCGTCGACGGAGTCAGCTTCCACTTCATGGACGACGGGCGCACGGGTGCTGACACACACCCATCGTTAGCATGGGGCACTTTGTAGCCAGCAGTGTGGTTAGCGCACACTGAGGTAAGGTGTGGCTGGAAAATGAAAAGGTGAAGTCATGGGCGAAAAAAAACAGCACACAAGGAAGTCGGGGCACCGGCCAGAGAGAATCCATGACGAAGACATCAATGTCGGTCGGGATTCAATTGAATTTCACTTAGCTCATTTGCTATATTCCTATTCGGTTTACGACCATTGGTTTGGAATTTGATTGGATTTTATCTTATTCACTTCGGAAGTTTGAGTCTCATGTGTGATAGAATTGGGTTGTGTCTTACATGATTTTTCAAACGTATTATGATGAAATTTTGGGTGATGGGGCATCTACTTTTTTTTTTGCCATCCTTACGGAGACACTTACTTTGTGCCACCGACATGTGGACCCAACTGAGCGAATTGTATGTGGGCCATGGTGGTAAATCGATGACACGCACACCATAAGAAAGGCAAAAAAAATTAGATACTCCCTTGATCAGAGCTCCTTTGATAAAGTTTTTCTCTTATTTTATAAGCCTTTTGCCACTGTTTGGGGAAACTTGGGAAAGTTGCCAGGCTGCCAGAAACACATTGCAACAAACTCGGTATTTTATTTGCAGCAGACTTAGTAACAAACTCGGTTAGTCCATTAATGATGGTCTGCCTCCAAAAGTCAGGCCTTTTCAGAGGCGGACCTCTTCCATTAATAGTCTGTAGGCCCATAGAAATCACAATCATGGTCTCATATATAGGACTCTAGGGCTTCTATGATTCTATCTCTTCCTCCCAACGCAGTGCGCATCTCTCCTCCCTGCAGTCTCTCTCCCTTTCTCATCGAGCAGTGCCCTCCTCCTGTCCCCGCCCTCTGAGCGGTGGCGTTGGCGCTCCTCCCCCACCCTAGCTGTGGCGATGACGCACCTTTCCAACCCAAGCAGCAACAGTCGCGCTTAATGCAGGGCCTTCTGTTCCAAGCTTCCAGCGCGTCAAATCTGACCTCGGCGGCTCGTGTGCGTCCATATGCCTTTTTATTTTTATTGTTTTTCTCAACATATTTTAGCCCACGATGTCTATACATGCGGACTATTTATTTTTTAGAACTTTCTTTAAAAACAAATAGAATAGTCCCTCCATTTTAAATTATAAGACATTTACATTTTTTGACCTAAAGTATGACCTCTCATCTCAGTTAAAAAAATAATGCAAACATTGTCAAAATTTAATTCATTCTTGAGACCTTTTATTAATAAAGCACGCCACAATAGAATATGTGACCATTTTGCAAAAAAAAAAAATGAATAAGACGAGTAAATAAACTTGGAATAAACAAGTCAATGTGAGACTCTTGACCAACCAACAAGGAACCTAACGCTCAAACTGGCCCACCGCACGGATGTGGTCCTCTCGACCAACCAGCCCAGCCCACGAGTGGGCCCCGTCAGGCCGTATTGTCACCGGATGCACATTCATGTTCATTTTCAGGTAGTTTTTTTTTTTTTTTTTTTTTTTTTTTTTTTTTTTTTTTTTTGCGAAACCATTTCCAGGTAGTTCTGCAGTGTGCTAATTAACTAGAGCTCTATGGTGTTTATGTATCCATCAAATTGTGGCTTGTGGTAGCAAGTTTTTTTTTTTTTGTGAGCTACTGGATCGCTTTTTGTCTAGCTTGTGTAAATTGTAGAAATCCATTTTCATTGATACTGTTGTTATTGTCAGATAAGTTAGGCATTAGATTGCTAGTATTAGTAGCGTGTAATTTATGTCGACGTTCCTTCAATTTGGGTTCCTTGTCGACGCTGGCTTGTGGCTGCTTTCTCCGTGAAACAATGAATGACAACAACCTCAAATATGTCAGTGACTAAACTGCTCTGCAAGAAGAGAACAGTAAAACTTCTCATAATGGACTCCAGGCCAAATATCATTTGCCTTGAAGAGTCAAAACTGAATTTGATTGACGCATATCTGGCTATGGAATTTCTTTGTCAGAAATACAAGAGATACACCTATCTTCCTGCAAGTGACACTAGAGGGGGGTATTCTAGTGGCATGGGATCCAGATTTTTTTTTACACAACAAACCACTCTTTAGGAACATATTCTCTGTCTCTGATTGTTAAACTCAGATTGAGTGGAACTGCTTTCAACCTCAAAACTGTATATGGTCTAACAAAAGATGCTCAAAGCCTCTCTCCCTTGAAGAACTGATAAGATGCAGACAGTTGGTTTCAACCTAATCTACAAGGCAAAAGACAAAAATAACTTGAACCTGAATAGAAGATTGATGGAGAGATTAAGAAAGACCCTGGATGAGTGCGAATTACGAGAAATTCGACATCAAACCTAAAATTCACATGGAGCCATGGAAGGACGATCCCACCATTGGTCCATTTGGGCAGATTCTTTTGTAACACATTTTGGGACTCTACATTCACATAACCTCAGCCTACAAGCAGCATCTAGCTCCCTTTCTGATAATTGCCCTCTTGACCTGTGAATCAGGGAACACCACGAAAGGCATCTTTCAAATTTGAAATATTCTGGACAAGGATCCCTGGTCTTATTCAAATTATCCAAAGCATGGGACAAACTGACAAGAAGCAACTCTCCCTCATTATCCTCCATAATAAATTAATTGCCACTGCACAGGAGCTAAAGAAATGGACCAAATCAATTGTCAGCGATGTTGGTATGCATCTCCAACTGGCAAATGAAGCCATCTTTCACCTTCACATAGCCCAAGAAGATTGCCAGCTCTCCCCAAATGAGGTCCAACTGCTCAAAGATTTAAAAGTCAGTTCTAGGACTTGATGTGGTAGAAATATCTAGACGAAGGCAATGTTCAAGAATCACTAACCTCCGGAAAGAAATGCATGCACAAAATACTTCCACCAGAAAGCAAGTGGAACACGACCAAGAAACCTAATACCCTATCTTATGAATGTTGATGGTGCCTTGATGCAAGCACATGATGAACCAGGCTCAATTGCTTGGACCATGAGCTTTTTCTACACTTCTCATCTCTACTGGGCACTAAGGAGCATCGGCCATGCTCAATTGCTTGGAACGGGCTGCACCTTCCTCACCTACAAAATGATGAGCTTGACACCCATTTCACTGAGGAAGCAATCCAAAATGCAGTCAAGAATCTGCCGGCATAAAAAGGCACGAAGCCCGGACGGTTTTACAGGCACCTTCTATAAATGTTGTTGGCAGATAATTAAAGCGGACATTCTCCAAGACTTTCAGAGTTTCCATGCCCTCAATGCAGGACCCTTAGAGAAACTAAATACAACAAATTTCATCCTCATCCCCAAGCAGGATATTGCCGAGCGAACAAACAATTTCAGACCAATAAGCTCGATACACTCCTTTGCCAAGCTTCTTGCCAACACTCTGGCTATCTGCCTAGAAACCAGCATGAAGCACCTGATCTCCAACTCCCAAAGTGCCTTCATAAAAAGGAGATCAATCCAAGACAATTTTATGTATGTGAAGAATTTAGCCAGACCGTACAACAGAACCAAAACACCAGCTTTTGACACTCTCTCTTGGGAATACCCTCTGGAGGTACTGACACAACATGGTTTTAGTACGCGTTGGCGGAACAGGATTTCACTGATTCTCAAATCATCATCGTCCTCATTTGTACTAAATGGGATACAAGGACAAAAAATTATGCAGGACACTCTTGCTGGGTTGTGGTTTCAATAGTAATGACCTTGTCCAATGCCGGAAACCAATCCGGATCTTTCAAAAAAAAAAAAACAATCATGTAACAAGAGACAAGTATGTGTTACCGCGTGACACGCACAGTTAGCCATCTACGATTGTATTCAAATCAAGACACAAGTATGTGTTATATCAGAGAGCCCAACAAACCAACAACTTTAGTGACCCAGCATTATAGAGATGGAGATGAAATCTTTCCAAGATGCACTGTAGTCCAATACCTGTAAGGAGAGTAATTTAAATGAGAGCAATCCTATGTCCATCCCATGGTATAATGCTCACAATTCATCCATTTTCTTGGAACATGCACAGTAAGATGCCTTGTCACTGAAACTAGTAAAAAGGAGAAGGTACATGTTAGAGCAAAATACCTTTCTCGTAAGGAAAAACAGCGTGGCCACATTGCACACTTTCCAGTGCCTTTTGCAATCTGTCCATTTTGTCATACGCATAAACACTGCAATATAGATCTTGTTTCTCTAAGAAGGTTGACTGCCTGATCGGACCATGTAATAGCCTCAATCATTCTTCCCTCCCTTACAATGCGAATGTATAAATTCAGAAAACAAAATTTCAAGCATATATATTTCCCATTAACTTGATCCATGGGTCAGCATCATCAACAAGCCTCTGTGAATGTAAATACTGTATCAACTTTGTCACATGTTGAAGACTTGCTGATGTGGATAGAGAAGCCAAGAGCTCATTCATTATGTTGTCAAAATTAGAGCTGCAGTTGCTCCTAATCCACTTTATGTGTTCAACGGCCATCTCCACTTCCCCAACATCAGTTAGATGCTTCAGCAGGATGATGTGTGAATTCAAGCTCTCAACATTAGATGGAACATTACACAAAACACTCAATGCTGCTTTGAAATTACCTGCAAACAACATGTAATAGCTATTATTTAGATGACTTATAAGGTACTTAATTAGCAGCAGTCAAAACTTCATTTGGTAAGCATACCTTGTTTGCAGAGTGCAAGTATAAAACTACTCAGCACGGAACAAGCCACTCCAGCATCCTGCATCCAAGATTTCTTAAAGATCTCTAGGGCTTGTTCATATTTATTTTCCTGGCACAACATACTGATGAAGGACGTGTATGCTGCACCATCTGGAGCCACTCCTTTCTGGAACATATGATCAAAGAGTTGTTGGACCTCTTCACTTTCACCTATTTCGGTAAACTTTGTTATGAGTATATTGTATGTCTGCAGATTTGGGCTACACCCACTGGTAAACATCTCATCCCACAACTTCTTTGCTGGCCTAAGAAGGTCATTTCTACACAGCGCTTCCATAAGGGAGTTATATGATGAAATGTCAGGCTCTAGCCTCTTTTTCTTCACCTCCTTGAGCACATCATATGCCTCCCTAACCTTCCCAGCCTTCCCTAAAAATGACACCACCAAATGATAATCCCTTGCATTTCTACAATACCCTTTGTCCAAAAGCACCCTAAAAATCTCCCACATTTCGTCACCCTTCCCACTTTTGCAAAGACTCTCACAAAGGTGCACAAGCATCTCAGTACTTGGAAACCTCCCCTTCCCCATCATGAACTTGCAGAACATGGCGGCACCATCGGCATCAATCTCAGACACTGAACCGACCAAACCATTCAGCACATCATCGTCAATTGGGAAATCACCCAACACAACCGCCTCGGCCATCTCCTTCGCCTCTGTAACCAGCCTGTTGGACACCAACGCAAGCACACACTCCCTGTACTCATCCTTTCTCGGTGCAACCCCGAACTTCCTCTTTTGCTTCAAGATTCTTCCTTCCTCTTCCACCCTCCCTCGCTAACCTAAACCCCTCGGCCACAATCCTATATGCCACGAAATCTATGGTTTCCACCCACGTAGCCTCATCTCCTCCAAGGCACGCCAAGCATCCTCAATTCGTCCCTCCCTACACACATACCGTCGACAACCATTGCCACCACAACCGACCTGTGAATCCGTCTCCCTTGACAGCCCACCACATCCACCGGGCGGAGGACATCGCCAAATCCGTCATCTTTCCCGCCCACGGCCTTAACGAGCACCCCGAACCCGGCGGTGTCCGGCTCGGCGGCTCCCGCCAAAGCATTCTATCGAGCACCTTGCGCGGCGTGGACGAGGGACCCAGAGGACGACGCCCCACAAGAAAGCGTGGAGTTGCATAGCGGTGCGGCGAGAGGGGCGGTGGGGTCGGAGTCCGGGAGGAGGGGGGTCGTGTGCGAGGGGCGTCGGGTGAGACGGCCGTGGCGGAGGAGCGCCGAGGCGGCGAGCGCGCGGGGTGACCGGGAGGAGCGGGAGCCGCAAGGCGCGAGCGGCGGGAGAGCGCGGCTAGGAGGGAAGGGAGGTGCCGCGCGACAGAATGCGAGGTGCGTGTGAAAGGCATGCGACCGGCGGCGGGCGTGGTGGCGGCGAGAGAGGGAGAGGGCGGGGGAGACGGGGACCGCGAGAGAGACGAGGAGGGCGCCGCGGGCGCGAGGCGAGGGAGGAAGGTGGAGGGGTACGGCGGCGCCATCGTGGCTAGAGGCGAGGGAGGAAGGTGGAGGGGTACGGCGGCGCCATCGTGGCTAGTGGATGTCAGTGGTCTGAATCCTATGGAAATAGTATTAGTGGTAATATCAGAATAAATATAATCAGCAAGTAATTAGAATTTGAGTATTGGCTGAGGAATTGGATATTTCTGAAGTCTAGAGCCATTGTAATGGAGAGAACTCACCATTGAACATAGTAGGGAGATCATTGACCGAAACAATTGTGTCAAAAGAGTTGGGATCTACAAAATAATAATAACTTCAGTTAGAGGGGGACAAAAAAATCCATGTTTCATATAACCAATTTTGGAATGTTAACATGCACAGGTACATGTGGAGTAGTGTAACGGTTTGAACAGAAATTGAGATTGTACCTGTATTCAGTGGCTATCTGCTGAGATGTGAATGGCCATTTTGTCGTATGTTTAACCTTTCAAATACATTATTCCATCCGGAAGTGACAACCTGAAAAGGATCTGCAATGAACATTTTTTTTGAGGTGGTTGTACAGTAAACGTAAAGCGATCAAGGAAAGCATGATTCAATAATGAAAGGAATCTGCACGGTGTAACTATTTCATGGCTCAGTGCTTCACTGACTCTTGACTCCTTCAGAGATTAGGTAACTCCTTTTGTCAGCTCATGCAATCTGATATTAACCAAACAATCAATATTTAGTAGGTAGGGGAATTGAATTCCTGGAATCTGGGTGTAATTGAGTTGGAAGGTTAGACACTGGGTCATGTAATTTTCTTTAAGAAGTATGGAAATGTAAACATAATCATGTCATACAAATGTATCAAGAAGTTAGTGTCAAGCATATTGGAAGCGGAGCCAGGGCAAAATACAAATGTGAAGTTCAGTTCAACAACGGGGAAAAAAAATGTTTTTTTTTTTCCAACGATGGAATGCTTTACAGATTACCTTTTTGAAATTTAAAAATGACATTGCAGCAATGGTAAAACCAATGGATACGACAGGGTACGGAGTAACTTAAAGGGGAAAGTAATATTGTACTCTGAATCTCCCAAATCAGAGGAAGCCGATGAACACAACACCAACGCTCAGCAATCGATTTATGTGGTCAAGCAAACGCAACACCATTCGTATACTTCCTCGAACTTTGTCGAAATCTAGACAAACACATAGAAAGAGAGGGGGGATCTATACCTTATTTCTTGTGTGGATGACGGGGGATGCAGACGGCACCACAATGACCCTGGGCAGAGCACGGAGGGAGGGGTCCTCAGCCGCCTTGACTTTGTGTAGGTTGCCGGTGGTGGAGATGAGGATGATGGCGGGTTGTTATCGTGGTCGACGGCCTTTGTGGTGGCCAATGACCCAAGCGCCGTCGCCGCCAGCGCCTCCGTCCTGCTGCTACGGGGAAGCAGGCAAGGCTGTCTGCCGTCGCTGGGGAGAGGAATCTGACTGAAATGGCAGCGTCGGAGGTGGCGGCCGAGGCGTTGCGCGGCGGGTCACTGGGGATCGGGAGGAACGCTGTGGTAGTCTGGGAGGTACGGACCAGATGAGGTGTGCGGCGGCGCTGGAAAGAAGGTTCGCGAGGGAGGGATGTATAGGATAGACGTCAACGGCTGTGATTGTCACGGTGCAACATCGGACGGTGGGAAAGCATTACTGTGCAAACTACAGTGATTTGTGAGAGGAGGCGGAGGTTTGGCCATCTACGACTTTATTAGTAGATAACTGGCAGGTGCCCCCGTGCTTCGCACGGGGTAGCTAGTCTTCATGCTGGAAAAAATAACATTACTTAAAGATAGGTTTGATTTCAGTCTTTGAGGCTTTCGTAGGATAGTATCAGCATATTATAGTGTTAGATAATGTTGAGGTAGTTGAGAGGCTGTGTAATTGGTAGTGAGGACAACATATACTATGGAGGGGACCTGAAATAGTAAGGCCCGATTTAGATAGTACTAATACATTGGGGATTTATTATGGGGATTATAACTTAGGAAATAATTATTAAACTTAGATTAATTAGCTTTGGTAGAGTCTAGAGTGTACTTAGTTTATTTAAGATTTTTTTTTGATTTTTTGGTGCATGGAAAATAGAATTCCACTCGTCCGTGTACGTTTATCGGGTGCCCTTAGCATTTTCATGCTGATGGGCTAACGGATGTACTGTTTACTAACGGGTACTGTTCATTAAACCCGATCCGATATTGTGTGTACCGATACTGTTATCCTTAATGGGTTTTTACTATTCAATAATGGGGTACTGTTCATGTCATTAATGGATTTTACTATTCATCAGACCCGATCCATTACTGTTCACATAACCCGTTACTGCACTTACCGGGTCGCACTGTAGGCTGAACAGTGATTTGTGTCTATGATACTAACAGGCTTACTGTAGCAACTATCGCCAGGTTTAAAGGGATATGTAGGATATATAGTGGTTAAATCTTATCTTACTACTAAAAAAAGAAAAGCAATCGTCCACCCCGCTAATGAGTCTGCCCGGCTCTTAATCACCCCGCTAAAAATAGTTAACCGCAGCCACGCCGCATGCCGCCGGGGCACTTCGTGTCTTCGCCTCCAAATCACCCCGCTAAAAATAGTTAACCGCAGCCACACCGCATGCCGCCCGGGCGCTTTGTTATCTTGTGCGGAATGTGGTCGCTTTGGACATCAAGGAACAAGCAGCGACATGGGGAGAAAGTCTGGCCAGTGCAGATGATGGTGAATTGGGCTACAGACCTGGCCTTTGATCTTTTGGCAAATTGCTCACACTCAAAAAGGACAGCGGTGCTGCACCGCGTGAGCGTCAGCAGTGGCGGGAACCAGATGAAGGCTGGATTAAATGCAATGTGGATGCATCCTTCTATGATAGAAATCGTACAGGTGCATCTGGAGTTGTGCTACGGGATCATGATGGTAGATCTTGGGGAGGAACGACCACGTGGTATGATAATGCCATGAACGCTCTATCCATGGAAGCGAAGGCGTGATCAGGGTTTTTTACCGGCGGTTTCCCCGCGGTAAACCGCGGTTACGGATTTACCGGTCGGCCCGGTACCGGTCCGGCGGTAAAAATTTGAAATTCAAATTCTAAAAGTTAAAAAAATCGTGGAAAAAATACTTTGTAAAATAGTTTGCGATTTATAGAAGCCAACGGTGCAATACTTTTCAAATTTGAGTTCGTTTGGTATAAAAAAATTTCAAATCTAAGTTTGAAAAAAAAAAAAAAAAAAAAAATACACAGCCGCCCATTAAGGCCCATTAAATCATGAAGGTCGAAAAACATACTAAACACACTCAAATTTGAGTAATTTTGACATCATTGGATTCTACAAATCATGAAGTATTTTTAGGAATTTTTTTAGCATTTTATAAAAAAATTAAATTTTGAATTTTGAAAAAACCGTTCAAACCTCTCAAACCGCTCATTAAACCGCTTATACCGGCCGGTAAACCGCTCAAACCGACCGGTAAAAAGATTTTTACCGAACGCCTGGAAATTTTGAATTCATTTGAATTCAAAACCCAAACCGTCCGGTAACCGGCCGGTTTACCGTAACCGGACGGTAAACCCGAAACCGGGGCGGGCGGTTTTACCCTCCCCGGTCGGTAAAAAAAACCTTGGGCGTGATGGCTTGATGTATGCGCAGAAGAGAGGAGTTCACAAGCTTTGTTTAGAAACAGACTGTCAAACCTTAGTACAACTGTGGGACAACCGATCAGCACAACGTTCAGAGATAGACCCTTTTCTTTACCAGATGGCGGATCTTAGCCGGAGTTTTATTGATTTTAGTTTTTGTTTTGCTAGCAGAACTTGTAATAAACTAGCTCATGAGTGTGCGAGGCTGGTGTCTCATGATAATCTGGTGGTTGAGGGGCTTATAACTCCACCGGGTTTGCGAGATATCGCGGATGCTGAACGTATTCTCGTTCAGAGTTAATATAAAGCTCGGTTCTATGCTCAAAAAATCACCCCGCTAAAAATAGTTAACTGCAGCCACGCCGTATGCCGCCCGACCGCTTCGTGGCGTGCCTTCGCCACGACTTCGACTCCAGCCGGTTGCTTCCTCAGAACCCAGCGTCGAGCTTCCCCGCCCGTCGTGCTTTCTCGCTGCACCTGCTCCCATTGCGCCCGACCAGGAGAGGCTGCATCACGTCAAGCGGCGCGCAGCAATAGCTGGCGCTGGCGGCGGTCTGCGCCCATCGCGCCTGCGGCCGCCCGCGATGCGCACCGGCGTAGTCCTTCGTCCCCTACGTCAAGGGCGCCGAGCCCCATCCACGATATCAACTACAACGTCTTGCAAGGTTCTTTTCGCTTAGGTGGCTGAAAACACAAATGACGCCTATCTCTATCCACTCCGCTCCGTCCCTCCCTCACCACATCCGAGATGTTCATAACGTTTGTGAACTTTACAGAGTGCAATGCGATCATGATTGGTTCAAAGGATTGCCAACACGCAGTACTTTTGTCCAAAATGCTTATATGTCCGTGCAAGGTGCTGTTGCAAGGAGTCGACGCCGCATCTTGGACTTGAAATTAAAATTAAGAGTTATATTTCAATTATCTTTCTTGAAGACACATGCTCACACATATAAATTATCGTAGTATTTTGTTTCCCGTTGCAACGCACGGGGCATTTACCTAGTTTAAGATAAAAAAATTCAAATAAATTATAAATAAATTACAATTTAGGATGAAGAAAGTATTATAAAAAGCATAATAGATTAACGGCGGACTATATTTTCATAATAAATTTAAGTTAAGTTAATACTAATCACTATAAATTTAGTCAAACTTTAGCACGATTTTTTTTATTATACTTTTTTGGTAATGGAGGGAATATCTTTTTCTTGAATATGTAATTCTCGAATATATGTTGGGCCGCCAAAGTTTACGGTTCAGTTTAGGAAAAATACCATTGCCCACTTGCAAAACCCTGATGGCTCCTACTCCACTACCCATGATCAGCTCTCTCACACAGTTAATGCTTACTTCAAAGACATTTTCAGATATGAGCATAGGACTGCAAATAGAGTTCATAATTGGCATCTTGAATTTGATCAAACCCGATTCACGAGGATGATCATTTCACTAACAAATATTCCATATGAACAGGAAATCCATGCCATCATAAAAAACATGAGAAGTAATGCTTGCACTGTCCCGATGGTTTAAATGCGTGGTTTTTACAAAGCGGCCTGGGGCCGGACAGGTAAAGATGTTTGTGATTTAGTTTCTGAATTTTATCACACCGCCATTATGCCTCCTGAGATCAATAAGACTCACATTGCTCTTATTCCCAAAGTTAACAATCCTTTAACTCCTAAAGATTACAGACCTATCAGCCTTTGCAATGTTATCTATAAGATTATTGCTAAATCTCTTGCCGATAGGATTAAAAATCATTTGCCTCACATTATTCATCCTTCTCAAGCTGCTTTCATTCAAGGTAGGCACATTGCTTCTAACATTATTATTGCTCGGGAGATTATTCATAGTTTTAATCTTAAAAAGTTGGAAGGAAAAGCCTTTCTTTTTTTGAAGATAGATCTTGCTAAGGCTTTTGATAGAATTGAGTGGAATTTCATAGTTGAAGCTCTTAAACGGCAGGGTTTTAAAGATCACTTTGTACATTTATGCATGCATCTCCACCACTAATATGTATGTTATTATTAATGGCACCCCAGCTCCTTCTTTTCCATCCTAACAGAGGTGTCGGACAAGGATGTCCCCTCTCTCCATATCTTTTCATTATTGCAGTCAATGAGCTCTCGATTAGGCTTCAACAACAGGCAAATGGCCATGACATCAAGGGTGTAACTCTAGGCCCGAATTGCCCTCCAATTCATTCTTTGCTTTTGCATATGATCTAATTATATGTGGTCAAACAACTAAACAGGAAGCAGGTAAGATACAAAGAGCCCTTAATGACTTTTGTGTTGCCTCAGGTCAGACTCCTAACCTTTCTAAATCTTCGATTTGGTTAAGTAGAAATGTCAATAATCAAAAGCAAGATTGCTGTTAAAAATATTTTTCCGGTCAATGATTTGCAACCGAACACTATATATCTTGGCCACCCTCTCATTTTCAATCACAATGATAGAAACAAAGCTTATGATTTTATTCTCAATAAATTTAGAGCCAAATTAACTACTTTGAAGGCAAACAAGCTTAATCATGCCGGTCATCTTACTTACATCAACTCAGTTCTATCTTCCATTCCTATATATTACATGTCAACTATTATTTTCAGCAAAAATTCATCTCCAAAATAACTGCCATTATTCGAAAATTCTGGTGGGCTGGAGTAAAAAGAAGAAAACAATTCAGTGTCTTTTCAGTTCAGATCTTGGAAGGATATTTGCAAGCCCAAAAAGAAGGAGGGCTAGGTGTGAGAGATCTGTTAACTGTCAATAGAAGCCTCATCCTTCATGCGGCATGGAACATTGCCACAGGTAAAAATCCTTTTCTCACGGCTATTCTTAAATCTAAATATTTCCCTCAAACAAGGATATTGACCGCACAGTTTCTTGCAATAAATTCGATTGCATTAATGAAGATAAATCGTGTCCTCAAGACACTCATCTCGCATCTCCTCAACATCAGTTAATGATGGACTTGCAGCAGAACATATTTTACCCTGCTGATACCAGTAAGCGAAGAAATGCACAAGCTGATGTCCACTCATCAGCCTCGCTGTTGGGGGTGCCCAACAATTCAGGTTTTGCAGGTACACGGTGTTTCCACCTGGAGCTTGCATCTATACTGATGCACCAGACAATACTTTTACAGGTCTAAAGAAAGCAGGCCTAGGAATTTTCATCCTTGAGCCAAGGCGAAAACTCAAGATCTTCATTAAAGCACAGATTGACAACAGCACTTCAGTTATTATGGCTGAAGCAGCTGCACTAATGATTGGTGCTTGGTTCGTCTCTCTTCTTCATGTGGAAGAAGCCGTTTTTCCTCACAGATAACAAGCTTCTTGTTGACTATTGCAATGGCCAGGACCTAGACAATCCCCACATTGGCAGATCAAGCCATACACTCAAAGATTTCTCAACTTTGTGTCCAACAAAAGAGTTCAAGTGCTTAAGATACAAAGAGATCAAAACGTCACTACCCACTCTCTAGCATCTCAAGCTTTCATGCAAATTCAGAACTCTTGTAATATTATGATGTCTGTTAGCTGCAGCAATGTATCTCACCAAAGCGTTTGCCTTCTATCTGTGGCAATGCATAATGTAGACTGGGGATGTATCTCTATTGTTGCAGCCACATGCTGCTAATAAAGTGTGTTTGCCCTTTGTCAAAAAAAAAAAAAAAAAAAACATGTTAGTTCTACTAAAAAAAGGTGTTAACATGTTAGTGTTGATATTTTACATTTATGTTGCATCTTTTTTAAACGAGTATATATATGAATTAAGTTGGATTGTCCAAATATATTTAGCGCCGGCAGTCACAGAAATGAAGGGCGCAGCAAGGAATGTGCCACACACCCATTTTGAGCCTCCCGTGATTAGGGAAAATTAATGATATTTCTCTTTTCTAAATTAATAACTTATTTAAAAATCTAAGCTCCTCTAGTTTTGCATAGACTCATTCAATCACTATAAGGTTTGTCTCACTTTCTTTACTCAAGGCTTTGAGGCCGGACAGGTTCCAGAGAGAAGCAAATCTGTCTGCTTATTCACCAACCTGTCCATCACTTGTGAAGCCTGGTACCCTCATTGCTGCTCCTAGTCAATCCCGTTGTCACTTGCCTGGCTATTACTAAGCAACGTTTCCCTGGTTGGGTGGTGCCATATTGGCCAGGGTCGTTTAGGGCGAGTATGAGGAGACGAGAGCAAGTCCATTGTGCACAAGAAGTGCTTTTTGAGGCAAGTGCCTTGAACTAGCACGGTTGGTGCACCATTTGCTGCTGTTCATGTCACAGGTATGCTCATACCTGAATGTTGCATGTGCTGATGGTGCTTGTGTTTACACCGTACTCCAGCCACAGGTCATATGTGACTGTTGCAAAATGTTGATGTATCAACCTCGGTTAGGTTGTCCTGCCCCTTAGGTTTATTTTTTGAGTGCAATAGAGTGTAACATCGACATGTATTTGTTAGGAGCGATAGCCAATTGCCCATCTGTACCTGTAGTATTAGAGAACTTGCTGAGATTTCCTTTTCAATTTAATTATGATCCATTATCTGTTCAGCTACTACTAGTGAGAGAATTCTTTCGCATACTGTTCAAAAAAATTCTTCGGATCACGCCCACAAACTAAGCATGTCACGGTTTCGACTTTGTGACAGCTGTGGTGTTCAATGTATTCGCCACACTCTTCTGTGGTTGTCTCTTTACCTCTATGAGTTGTGGTTATATGTGATTAGCAACTAAGGGCATATTTGGTTCCAAATAAGTCACCTATTTATAAGTTATAAAAAGTAAAATAAGTGACTTATTTTAGCAAACACCACCAACATATAAGTCACCACCGCTTATAAGCAATAAGTTAGTTCACTCCTTCTTAAAACTTATTAACCACCCTTTTTGCATGGGTCCACACATTTACTCGAGCTTATTCCCTACGTCCAGCTTATTCCCTACGTCCAAAAAAATAACGCCGCTTTTTAGTTTAGACATCGTGTTTGATCGCTTTGTCTTATTCAAAAATTTTATGTCAATTATAAAATCAATAAATCAGTATTAAAGTATCTCTCGATGATAAATAAGTAATAAAAAATAAATATATTTATAAAGGTTTTTGAATAAGACGGATGATCAAATATGATGGATGAAAAACCTAAAACGACATTATTTTTTTGACGGAGGGAGTATAAGTTATCTACAACCAAACAAGCATGAGTTATAAGTAACGGTTTTCATCATCTGATTTATAGAAACCTTTCCGTCATCTGATTTATGGAAACCTTAACAGGGTCTAAGCATGCCTTTAATTAATTAAGTTAACACACAACAATGGCCAAATCGATCGGTAAGTGGACACTTGCAATTCTTTATATGGACATAGTGGATGTAATGACGACGTATTATAGACTTTGACCTATCCCTTTAGTCGCAACACCACTACATAGTATAAGAATTTGTTTTTGGAAGATTATGGTACCAAAACCGGGGGCAAAGCTAGCTTGGAACTACGGCGCACAGGTTTTTGTACCTTTATCTTTTCTCGAGGAGGTTTTGTACTTTTGTGCTTGAGGGCATCGACAAGGTTGAAATATTTCGGAAATTTTGTCTCATGTGCAACTAAACCAGCACTTAGGCAAGGTCCATTTGACCATTTGCCACCAGACAACGAACGATCTCGCATGTCTCACCAACCCCCAAAACCACCGTTCCCCAGTAGTCCGTACCTATACTACTATCGCTTTCCCGCCCACGTCGTCCTCAACCCTAGCAACTTCCTCCGCGCCCTCGCCCTCCTCACCTTGCTCCCAGGGGACGCCACCCGCCACCCGGTCGCCACCGTCCTCTGGTGGAGGAGGGGGAGCAGGTCCCCGCCGTCCCACTCGCCACCTAAGTCCCACTCGCCAGGGAGCCGCGCGGCGGTAGCGGGGTCAATGTTGCTCGTGTTGGGCGTTTCCGTCGGCGGGGTCGTGTTGTTGTTGCTCGGTGCTCGCTTTCATCTGTCGGGCAGGAGGCGGAGGCGTCTTACCGGCGAATCTGCGGGGCACCACGGAAGGCGTTTATGTGAGCCAAGAGAGAGGAGATGTACTTTTTACGTATCCTTTGGAGTAGTACCTAAAATGGGGCAGGTGTTTTGGGTTCCCGTTGGAGGATGTTTTGGGTAGCCAAAAGCACTATTCTTGCCGCATTTTTTTTTGGGTTTGTGTTTTTGTTGGAGACGGTCTTACTACTGGTCATTTGGTTGTTCTCAGCTTAGATAAAACTAGTGGGAGGTCAGAAAGTGAAGTGATGTACTGTAACCGTACGCATCGACCATGGAAGGCTCGAACATGCATTGGTCTAAGAAAAAAAGCAGGAGTATTTAAGTAATTAGATCAATTAGTATTATAGAAGCGTGTGTAACAACAAATTTATTGATTTGACTATATAATTCCATTCCATACAATAACTTTCGAACACCCAAGCTGTCAAACTCTGATGGTACGGTTTCTAGGACAGAACAAACAACGTAGTATAAGCTACTCCCTCCGTCCCCTTATTGACCGTCGCCGGTTTTTTCACGCCACAACTTTGACTCGATTTGTATAAAAATACGCAACATTTATATCTTCAAATAAATTTATTAAAAACTAGACGAAAAGATCTTTCTGTTGATATTAATTACTTAACATAAATATTTATATATTTTAATATAAAATCGCTTGGTGATATTTTTCTGGGAAGCGAATCCACAAACATTTAGGGACGGAGGGAGTACTCGGTATGGCAGTACCGTGAAAAAGAATCTTGCCAAAAGAGAAACCAATCGTTTATTCATTAGTAGTTGAGGACAGAGGCATCAATGATAGTAGCTTCATATGACATCCCCATCCGATAATAATGTATTAATCAAAACTCGAGATAAGGTAAGAAGAACGCCTAATCACATCTGACATCACCATTCACCAACCAACCAGCCTTGGTGGAGGGGTCATGAAACCACACCAGGGCCGGATAAGGCCATGGCGGGCCCACACCGGCCCTCCCCTCAAAGCTGAAAGTGAAACCAGGGCGGGCGGGCGGCGGCGAGCGCTCACGGAACGGAAAGCAGAGCCAGCCCACTGGTTCCGTTGACGATGGCTGTGCCTGTCATAAATATCCCGGCAGCGAACTTGCCATGTGGGCCTGGACCCTGGCGGGCCCCGCGCGTCGGTGACGTGGGTGAGTCCATCTTCGCGTGACGACCACGACCCCCGCGGCCGATATTTATTTCGGGATATTTCATGTTGGGCCCGCAAGAGGACCCGCCTCGCCACGTCGCCATGCCTCCATGACAGGTGGGGACCGCGTGGTTATTTTGGCCTCACATGTCAGCGACAGAGCGAGGAGCCCTTGCGTGTGTCGAGACGCGTGGGCGGGCCCACCCAGGACACTGTTCCTCGTCGTCGCTCTCGTGCCCCCGGCGGCCCCCCAACAACAAAAGGGGGTCTCTCGGTGGACTCGGACTCGGCGAGAACAATCCAGCGAGCTAGAAAAAGGATACGATACGAACCCAATCCAGGCCGGCAGGCCGCGAGCTCAGGAGAGGAAAGCCGTTCCAGTTCAATCTCCAGTCCAATCCAATCCACCCCGGTCCAAAATCCAATCGACGGGCGGCAAGGAAGGGCGCGACGCGGCGAGGTTTAGGCAGGGTTTGCTTGTCGTGCCGTTCGTGCGGTTCAGCTCTCAACGCGGTGGGAAGCGAAGCAGAAGGAGGAGGGGTCGCCGGTGGCTGTGGGACGCGCCGATGCGCAAGTTTCAGGACTCCGTCAAGGCCCTCCAGGCCGACATCGATCACGCCAATGAGCTGTGAGTCCAAGGAGGGAGCAGACTTCCCTTCCTGTTCGTCCCCCGCCCTTTGCTTGCTTGCTTGCTCGAGTTAAAGGCGGAATCTTTTTACGCTTTTCGACGTTTTGGTCACTGAATGGCTTGCTTGCGGTTTTTTGATTAACTGCGAACGAGCAGGGCGTCGGAATTCCTGAGGGACTACGACGGCTCGGTCATCCAGATGCGGATGGCGTACAGCGCCGTCGCGCATTTCCTCGTGCAGTGGACCGACTGCAAGCTCGCCGGCGCGCTCGGCCTCCTCAAGATTATGCTGTACAAGGTATCATCCGTCGCCGGCTCAAGCGTGCTCGATTCGATTTTTCACGCCGCGAGCTGGCTGCTGAGTTGCCGTTTTCTCTCGGGACCGACAGGTGTACGCGGACGGCTCGTCGTCGGCGCTTCCTGACTGGGAGAGGGAGGCCAGCATCAGGGAGTTCTACGGTAATTAACCCACCACTTAATCTTCGTCCCATCAAGCAAGCAAGCCGTGAAGAATTGAGTGTGGATTCTGACGGCGTAGCGCAATTGCAGGCGTCATTTTCCCGTCGCTGCTGCAGCTGCCGAGCGGCATCACCGAGCTGGACGACAGGAAACAGAGGATACTCTGCCTGAAGAAATTCAGGAGCAGGGATGAGCAGCTCTCGGAGGTGGACACGGAGAGGGAGCTCGAGTGCGGGATCTGCCTCGAGGTTAGCCGCAAGATCGTGCTGCCCGACTGTGCTCACACGCTCTGCATGCGCTGCTATGAGGATTGGTATACCTATTGTCTCCCAGCTTAAAATCATTTTCCCAATTCATAAACATGCATGAAGCTTGATTTTTTTATTAGAACCTTTGCACAAATTTATGGTTGCCAAAGTAGTAGTTGTCATGGCTTCTGAAGCAGAATTACAGTCAAGTAATTCTCATAGGTCATGAAGCATAACTACAGTCAAGTGAATGTTGTTTGAAACTCTGGATTGCGAAACATGGCAAATTTGTTTTTACTTTTAGTGAAATTATACTTCTTTATGAACTGCTGTTTTTTTTTTATAAAAATAGTCTCTTGCTTTTTATGAATGAAGCAATTTCGTTATATGTCACCGCTTTTGGAACCTTCTGTCAGATGTTCTGTCGCTAGATCTCTATTCATTTGACAGAATCCCAATCTCTTGATACAAAGCTGTTTGTCCAAGCAAGTTGCAATGACAATGCCATTATTATGCTTGGAAAGAGTAGGAAGCTGCTATCGAATCAGTAGTCTGTTTCCAAGTTGGTAACTTGGTACCAGAAGGAGCATTTATAGCTCAAACATCACTTTCATTTTGGTTGCATGACGACTCTAGTCAGAACCGCAAACCCCTACTGTATTTATGTTCACCTTGAGGTTTAAGATTCAAGTTATAGTTGTTTTTTTCAAAAGAAAGTATTCAAGGTATAGTTGGTTAGTAGCAATCTAGCAGATGAAGTGGCCTCATAAAATGAGATATGCTCTGTTAATGATTCTTCCAATCAGCTTGTCTCTTTGTTCAGTCAGGATAAGCTTCATCCTCCTGTGCTGATGTTTATCTTCCGCCGGATATTTTGTGCTTTGCTAGAGATAATCTTCCACTCTCTTAAGCCAATATTTAACTTCCACTGGATATTTTGTCCTCTGCAAGACTGCATCCTCATCAAGCATAATAAATCTGTCCTTTTCTGTTCCCTGTTCCTAATCTATCATATTCATATCATTCATTAAAACAAATTTGTGTGGAAGCTATTATAAGTGACCATCCTAATGGTGGGCTGTAACAAAAGTTCATTCGCTCTGTGTACTACAGGAACGAGAAATCAAAGTCCTGCCCCTTCTGTCGTGCCTGCCTGGAGGAGGTGTGAAGCCGGGCAGCTTGTGGATATACACTGACAAGAGCGATGTTGTGGATATGGATACCTTGACTAGGGAGAACATTAGGCGGCTGTTCATGTACATAAATAAGTTGCCACTTGTAGTCCTACATGTTGTTGACCTTGACATTTACGAGTACCGCATCAAGTAAACTACAACTGGTCCTTGTTGATGCCTGTTTGTTTTTGTTTTTGTTTTACCGCTCCTGTCTGGTGAAAGAAATGCCAAGCAGGCGCTTGCAGTTATTAACGTCTGGCGTGGATAAATTATTACTGAATCGAAAGGCATAAAGCACAGTAGTAAACAAATTACAACATATACCAACTGTAACTTAATTTTATCAAATAGGTCCCGTAGCTCAGTTGGTTAGAGCGTTGGTCTTATGAGCCGAAGGTCGCGGGTTCGAGCCCCGCCGGGACCATTTTTATATTTCTTTATTCTGTTTTTTTCCTTTTACCATTTCTGTTTTTTTTTACTGTTGCATAATACATTTTGAATTTTTATTTCTGTATCTCAGAAAGATGTGCAACATTATAATTTTTTTTACTTTATACTGTTGCAAGTTTGCATATTGTGTAATGCATTTTTAAAATTTTTTTACCGCTGCTAGTTTGCATATTGTGTAATCATTTTTATGTTTAGCTTCTTACCATAAGTTCCTTGTAGGTTTGTATGTGGCAAAACAATTGTAATTTTTTTATTGTCATATTTTTTTCTATTTTCTACCATTGCGAGTTTACATGTTGCGTATTGCATTTTTGTTTTTTATTTGATTTTTACCACCGTCATAACTCCGTTCCATGTTTGTATGTTGCATAATATATTTTTATTTTTGTACAGTTAGAAAGGGGTGCAAGGTTATAAACTGTTTATGCTTTTTACCATTTGTGAGTTTGCGTGTTGTGTAATGCATTTTTACTTTTGTGCCTTTTTACCACTGTCATATCTTGCTTTTCGTCGTCATAGGTCCAGGTTCGTGTGTACCACATGTTAAAAAGGTGCACAAATACACTCTAGCACATCAAATCATTATTTCCCTCAAGAAAGACAAAGCGAGTTGTTTCTTTGTGGACTCCAATATATTTTATGTTAGCATACTTTCTTTGCAAGTACTCAAAGGATCATACCAAACAATCTTGGATACTTCTGGATTTTATATATCCATTTGTGTATGACCTCCATAGTTCTTGCAATCTATTTGCCAAAGAAGTTTTGTGAGGATCTTAACTGATTAATAAAGTCAGATGGATCAATACTTGAGGCAAGTTTTTGTAAAAGGCCTCAATGATCACCTTATAAAAAATTGCATATAACATTGCTACACTTTCTCATTAAGTCTATATTAAATCCATCTAGTCCTAAAGATATGTCAGAGGGCAAGTCTTTGATAGTTTGAGGGTTCTTCTACCCAACTAAGATCGTTTGAGAAAATCAAAAGAGTGAAAATGGATTCATTTATGTTGTGAGCAGACAAGTCTCTCTTTAGCAGGCCTTCCAATGCAACTTTGTTTTTGTGATCAAAGAAAAGTTAACCACTTTGTCTCTGCAAGGAGGTTTTAGTGTTTTGTAATGTTTTATATATCGCAGTGTTGGCACAAAAAAACTTGGTGTTCCCCTCTTATTAATAGTGTCTCTTTTTATATTTGTTGGTTAAGGAGCAAAAAGATGCTTGTTTAGGAAATCTAGTGTCGATTCGCCTAGATTGGGCCGAAATCGACACCCGATTGTTGATCGTCGGGGCGGGGAAGACGGCGATGGAGGTGGGCGGCAGCGTGGCGCGCCACCGGGCGGCGGCGCGGCATGGGGAAGGGGCGGCGCGCGAAAGGCGCGGCGGGCGCGGCGGCGGGGCAGGCTTAGCGCCAGGAGGATTAGGGGTTTGGGGAGTCAAGATAGAAGCCGTTGAGGGAGCTACCCTTTTAATTTTTCTCGCTTAAGATTCAACTGACTACATGCCCCTTGTATTTATAGTCCGAGGGAGACTTGCATGCTAAGAAATATCTATGAGGTTTCCTTATAGATTGGAATACCTCTTGACAAAGCAATTTATTTCTTTCCCCTAAATATTTATTTTCTAAATAATTATTACTTAACGACGGGCGGGGTGACGAGGCGGCGGCGGCGGCGGCGGCGTGCAGCGCAGCGACGCCGTGCCCCCTCCTTGGGCCGGTTGGGCCCCTCGCCTATGGGACATGACATCACTCCCCCCCTTTTCTCGACAGCGTCCTCGCGGCTGTGGTTCTCCGCACGACCGTTGTCGATTGACGGGTCGATTGAAGCGCCCCGCTTTTGAAGATTTTTGCATCCACTTGTGTAGAGGGAAGGAGTTGGATGAAGACGAGGATGTTGACCGATGCTTTGTTTCAATGGATGGAATTCCATTGCTCTCCTGACCCATGGCAACATTGTAGATCTTTGGCGAGGTGGAGACCGTGGTCGCCGAAGAAGAAGACCGACTTTGATGGCACGACTACGCCATAGCTCTTCCATTAGCAAGATGTGCGCCCCATCCATGGCACATGACATTTTCCCACCGTTCGACGAGACGGCGCGTCCACGCGTCGCCCAATCCACCCGCTAGGGGCGAAGGCGATGCTGAACCGGGAAGGCGGCGCCCAAGCCGATGCTCTTGCCCGGAGGTTGATGGTTCCGTGATGCCGGATAGCTTGTTGTCTGGCCGGTGGAGCGAGTTGAGGTAGGATGAGAGCCTCCGGATTGTGACGAGTTTGACGAGGTAGGGGGTTGATGTGGGTGGCATGTACCTCTTGTCGCCATAGGTGAAGCTCACAAGTCGAGGCTTGCCAAGATGGAAGCGTTGAACTCTCGGGCGAGGTGGATCAACGTGCTCCCTGTGTGGGCGCCCCCGTGCATTCCACCCCACGGCTTGTTGGCGTAGTCGCATTTGGGACGTAGATGCCGTTGAGGAACATGGGAGCCAACCGGTTTGGCTCGAGTCGCCCCGGCTGTCATAGCCGAGTGGTCGATGGCGCGATGGTCGTTGCTTGGCGCCGTGGTGTCCGGTAAGCCCATGTTCTTGATGGAGGTGTCGGGGCCATAGGTGTAGTCGATCAAGTCGTCGTTTCGCTGAAGTAGCGGGTAGTTGTTGGTGTCGCCATTGATGGGCAGCTTGAGGCCGCCCCGCGAAGACACCGTGTGGAGGTGTCCCGGTACTCCCGTGTCGTGCGGGTTGGCATGTAGACGAACCCGAGAAGGAGGAGTGCCGCTCTTGTCGGCGTATAGCGGTGTACGATGTTCTCCGACGTGGTAATCGATGGTGGCGCCTTTGCTGGATCTCGAGGTTGCCCGATGGTGTTCTCCACCATTGTTGATGCCGGGAAGGATGTTCGGCAGTGTAGCAGATTGTTGTTGTCGTATGTTGGCCGGTGAACGCCGGTGTCGCCGGTGGCGCCCGGGAACGCCGGTGTTCTCATCTGTGGGCGGCGTCCGTTGGGTTGACGCCGTGGCTGCCGGCGTCGAGGTTGGCCGCGAGGGGTCGTCGTGGTTCATGCCCTTGTAGTTGTTGTCGATGATAGGCATGGCGGACGTAGTTGACGTCGGGGGCTCGTCATCGGCGTTGGCGTCCTTGAGGACGTCGTCGCCGTTCATGGCGCCCATGGTAGTGTCGCCGCTCGCCGATGGTGGCGCCCTTGGGAGGGGCATCGTTGCCGTTGGAGTCCTTGGTGGCGGTGTCGTCAAGGATGTCGATCCCGCCGACGTCGATGTCAACGCTAGCGACGTCGATGTTGACGTCGGTGACGCCGTCTTGTCGTCCCATGTTGGCACTCGGATGTTCCCAATGTCAAAGAGGGTGTTGGTAGTGACCGCGAAACTTATTCGTGCCATTGTAGTAGCCGCGAGACGTTGGCCTAGTTGGGTAGGCTTTTCGTCGAGCGGTGGTGGACGTCTGTGGTAGCCTCCTGATCCGATCGATGCGGGTCGCAGCCCGGTGGGGCATCCTTGGGGTAGGCGTGCTCGTTGCTTGCAGCGTCGATGATCTTGGAGGGGTGGCGTGGGCGGGCGCCGTAGGGAGCGTCGTCACCGTCGGCGGCGCCATGGCGGGGGACATCGTCGGTGGTGGCTGAGGTGACGTCGTGGCGCGTCACGTCGGACAGCAGCGCCGCGTCTTCTGCGGTGTTGTTCTTTGCCGTGGCCACCGGGTCGTCGTGGATGTCGATGGGAGCATTGTTGATGTCGGGAGCGACCATGGCAGCGCGGCGTTGTTGGCGGCGCCCGCGTGGCCGTGTCGTCGTTGTGCGTCATTGGGCAGCCGTTCATCCAACTTCTCGTGGAGGGCGGTGAAGGTGGCCTGGATTTCCCTCGCGTGAGCACGAAACTTCGCAAATCTCCATCCGGAGCTCGGCGATCTTGTGCATGTCCATCGGATCTTGGCGTTGGTGGTGGTCGGGCCGTCGGTGGTGGGAATCGCCCCGGTCTTCGGATACCAATTGCCGATTCCGCTAGATTGGGCCAAATTGACACATGATTGTTGATCGTCGGGCGGGAAGACGGCGATGGAGGTGGGCGGCGGCGTGGCCCGCCGGCGGCGGCGGCGTCGGGGTCGGGGAAGGGGCGGCGCGCAGGCGGCGGCGTGGGGGCGGCGGCGGCAAGTGCTTAGCGTAGGGATTAGGGTTTGGAGAGCTGAAGATAGAAGCCGTTGAGGGAGCTACCCTTTTAATTTTTCTCGCTTAAGATTCAACCGACTATATGCCCCTTATATTTATAGTCCGAGGGAGACTTGCATGCTAAGAAATATCTATGAGGTTTCCTTATAGATTGGAATACCTCTTGACAAAGCAATTTATTTCTTTCCCTAAATATTTATTTCCTAAATAATTATTACTTAACGACGAAGCAAAGGGTGACGAGGCAGCGGGGCGGCGGCGGCGGCCAGCGCGCGCCCCTCCTTTGGCCGGTTGGGCCCCGCCCATGGGACATGACATCTAGCTATGAGATTCCATTCATGTAAAGATTACACGCCTCTCAATTTCAAGTACCTTTAGAAATTGAATAACGTGCTTCACTTAATCTAGCAATTAATCTAAGTTTCGATAGGTCAAGGAAAATCGTGACTTCTATGCCTTAAGAACACTTCTTAGATTTTTGAACGTCGAAGTAATAACTTTGGTAGCATCGGTTTGGTCGGTGGTGGTTAGACTTCAATACTTCATTCATGTTGTACAAGCCGTTGTAAAAAAAAAAAAAAATTGATGTTTCATCCAAAAGTTGTTAAGGGCAGTCTTAATGATGAGTTTCATTTCGTTGTTTCCAAGACTGTCATGTCATATAAAATGAAATGAAACTTGGATGAATCCCCTACTCTCAATGAAGAGTTTCATCTTGTGGTTTCATAGACATTTAATTTCATGACTCAGAAATAGTTGGTATTAGTGTGTCGGGGACCTAAATATCGGGCCCCGAGACATTCTTCACACACCGAGAATTTGCCGGCCCATTAGGGCCCAAAGAAAAACCCACCTACCACCATCCCGCTTCAAAGGGCGGCCCAGCGGGCGACGGACCAGGCCAAGGAGCCACGGGCGCATACATGAAGACGGAGCCGGCCCACGAGCGGCCTGAGAGTCACCACGACGAAGGAGCTCGCTACGCTCAAGAAGGATAAGGTCGGGGACCTTTACAAGACGGAGAACGAGCGTTCCACGTCATCACCACGTAGCCAGGCCTCGGACTCTACCCAAATCTCGTCTCTCGCCCGGGGTGACCTAGCTCACCACCCTCGGGCGCATGGACCCGCCTCGCCCGGGGTGGCCTAGCTCACCACCCTCGGACTGAAAATCTCCGCCTCGCCCGGGAGACCCGGCTCTCAATCCTCGGGCGGGTGGCCCAACCCACTCACCCGTGGTCGCGGCCGGGCATGGGAGGTTCCGTGCGGAGGAAGGGAAACAAATTGCATTTAATGCAGTCTGCGCAGCAGACGAGGCGCTAGGGCCATCGATTACGCCTACCAAATCGGCCGCCAAATCGCTCCCCCAATCCGACCGATGGGACATAAAGTTTAACCGTGACGTATTACGCCCAAAGACGGGAAAAAAGGACAACACCGTTCATTCCCGAAAACACCGCCAAGACGCTACGACGGGGCGGACCCACCGGGCTCATGACACGTCACGACCGGCGTTCACAGGACCGCCCCTCGCCATGCGGATTGTGAGGAACGCCTCAAATCCGGGGCCGCACAGGGAACGGCACGCCCGCCATCGGTCGGGGCGCGTGTCTTCATCAAACAACGCCCAAGCCAACCAACCCTCGGCGCGCAAGCATGCAACAAGTGTAGCCTCGGGGAATTAGCCACAGGGCATCCACATATGTAAACATTACCTCCCTCTTCCTACTATAAAAGGGGGTAATGCCCCATTAGCGGGGATCGGGACTAAAAAGAAAAACGGAAATCGGAAGGGACAACCACCACCACCACCACTACCACGATCGTGGGGCTTGAGACCGACTTCTCTCCCTCACGCCGCTTGTAACCCCTACTACGAGCTCTCCTTTGAGCGAGGTAACACGAGCAGACACCACCCGCCGGACGTAGGGCCCCGTCGGCCCGAACCGGGATAAACCTACCGTGTCCATGTCCATCTTGCGCGACGCCATTTGGGGGAGGAGGCACACGGCCTAGAAATTCTTTATTGCCTGAAATTCGAGGGGTCCTCGAAACAGACCGGGCAGTCGACCGCTGAGGGGCTTCGGTTGCTTGCCGGGGGACGACGCCGTTGAATGCCGGCCCTCCCGGGCGGATCTTGGACTTATCCACCCCGAGGAGGTCGAAGTGTTTCCTCGTAGATGAGGTTGAGGCTGCTTCCTCCGTCTATGAGGACCTTGGTGAGCGGGTATTGGCAATGATTGGATCCACCACCAACGGATAAGCCCCGGGTTTGGGATGTACCGAGGGTGATCCGACCGGGTCGAAGGTGATGGCTTGATCCGACCACTTGCGCAGCTTCGGGATCGCCGGCTCGGTCGCGTACACCTCCCGTCGCTCCTTCTTGCGTTGCCGCATCCGACATGTTCTTTGGTGCCGCCGAAGATCATGAAACAGATTATTCACCTTCGAAACCCTTGTCTCCCTCGGCAAGATGCCCTCGGGCGCTCCTTCCTCCTCCTCCTCGGGAATGGCCCCGAGTTTGGCGAAGTGTTTGCGCACCGTTTTGCACTCCTCGAGGGTGTGCTTACCGTGGAAATCGTGGTTCCGGCACGGCTTCTTGAGCATGCTGTCGAAGGTAACTTGTGGCGGGGCTCGGGACCCTTTGCGGTCGACTGCAGCCACCATGTCTTCATCGTCTGCGTTGAGGGCTTGGCCCTTGCCCTTGCGGCTCTTGTCCTTTTTCTTCTTCTTCTTGCCCTCCCGAGGCTGGGATCCCTCGGGCTCCTCCTCCTTACGCTTTCCTTTGCCCGAGCCACGATTGAACAGGCCCCGACAGGCTCTTCTCCGCCGGGGCGAACTTGGTGGCGATGGTTTCGGAGGTCCCATGAGTTACCCGGGCGCAAGGACTCGTCGGATTTCTGGCGGCAGTTTCGAGGTCCCATGAGTTACCCGGGCGCGTATGTGCCCCTGAAATTCCCTCGGAAGGTCCTCTCAAGTCCGCCCGGCTTTGATATGAGGTCCGGTGGAAGGTGTTCCACCCAGGCCCTAGCCGAGTCGGAGAGGTACAAAGGGCAAATTTCCGATTATCACTTTGTCATCGTGTGCCCCCGCGAACCGGCATGCCGGTAGATGGTCGGCCAACCACACCTCGACGAGTCTCCCCGAGTATTTCTCGATGTGGCTGGGAGGCCTGAAGCGCCAGGAGTGGTGCCCTCCCGATATCCCTTGTGAAGGCCCGCGGCCCGGGTGGATCTGGGAGTACCCTCGGTCTTCCCCGACGCACATGCATGTCTCGGTCCCACCGGCCGCCCCGAGGTGAGCCGCCTCGCGGCGAGCCCGCCGCCGCCGATTTCTTCCCTTAGGTCGGGGCGCCTCGGTTATGGTCTCGGCGGGGGTCTTCTATGCGCTCCTGCATCGGGCGGTTCTTCTGCGGTTGTCGACCAGGCGTTCCCGGACCGGGCCTTGCAGGCTCTCGGCTCGCCTCGTCGGACGGAGCCCCCGACGACTTTGCCCTGACTCCTCCCGTCGCCGTGATGTCGCGCGCCCGATCCCGGAAGCGGAGCTCTCCGCCGCTGTTGTACGGCTGCCCCGTCGAGGAGATGTCGTAGGCCCTCTGGGATGCGCCTCCCCGGCGGTAGAGGGTTCGGGCATTTCGCGTGCTAGCATGGCGGCCGCCGCCACGTTGAGGCCGGCTCGTTGAACGGGGCTGCTATGTCGGGAAGTGGAGGTACCCCTTAGGTCCGCCGCGTCGCGCCACCGCTTGCGATCATGAGGCGCCCTCGGGGGCGCCCGCGGCCAGGCTTGTTCCGCTGGATGTTCCTCCATTTGTCGGTCGCCGGACTCGCGATCCCGCCTCTGCGATCCCGCAGCTACGCGCATGTCCCCGGGCAGCGCCGGCGCCGCCACAGCCGGCGAGGGCGAAGCCGCCGGTGCGCGGCCGCGGCCCGGCGTGGCGGCGACGTCGCCTCATCTTCGTCGGAGACGTCGGTGAGGGCCATCTTGCTCTATGTTGTAGCATTCCGTGTAGGGTCATAATAGTCGTCCCGTCGTCGGTTGCGGGGCACCGGAACGCGAGGAAGTCCCCATTCTCCGGACGGTAGTGTGATTCCGCCCGCTTCGGGACTGCCCCAATCGTGTCGGGCGAGGAGGTAGGGATTCGGGTCTGCGGCATCCTTTGGCGGATGCGCTCTTCCACGAAATCGCCTGTGGATAGCGTTCCCGTGGGACGGCGGGTCGGCCCGCTCTCCCTCGCGCGCGGTTTCAACCGTTTTCGCCGGGCGAGGGACTACGGGGATTCCTTCGATATTCACCGGCGTGGGCGCGTTCTCCCGACGATTAGGGTTTTGGGCATCCTACCGCGGTGAGCGCCGAGGAAGGATATTCCCGGTGCCTGGGGTTCCCGGGGACCCTCCCCGTGAGTCGGCACCGGTGGTACGTCGTCGGATTCGAATCCGTTGTGTGAACGCTGGTGCACCGGTGGATTCGCCTTGCCCGCCTTGGGCGTCGTGATGGCGACACGCCGCATTGGCGATACCGCCCATCTTTCAGCCCGTCATGTCGTGCAAAAGGATCATCTCATAGTTATGACCGAAGGTCACGAACTCCGGCGTCCCGAAGAACAATGCAGGTGTCCCGCTGGGAGCTCGTGTTCCGGCGGCGGGTGGAAACGAAGGTGGAAATGCCATGAGGGTTGATAGAGATGTGGATTGCACGTAGCGAACCCCCTCCGGCGCCAAGCACTGCCGGGCGTTTTCCGAGAGCCCGGGGTGCCTCGGTGCCGCAATAAAGAATTTCTAGGCCGTGTGCCTCCCCCCAAATGGCGTTGCGCAAGAAGGACACGGACACGGTGGGTTTATCCTGGTTCAGCCGACGGGGCCCTACGCCCAGCGGGTGGTGTCCTGCTTTCGTGTTACCTCGAGCTCAAAGGAGAGCTCGTAGTAGGGGTTACAAGCGGCGTGAGGGAGAGAAGCCGGTCTCAAGCCCCACGATCGTGGTAGTGGTGGTGGTGGTGGTTGTCCCTTCGATTTCCGTTTTCTTTTTAGTCCCGATCCCCGCTAATGGAGCATTACTCCCCTTTTATAGTAGGAAGAGGGAGGTAATGTTTACATATGTGGATGCCTGGTGGCTAATTCCCGAGGCTACACTTGTTGCATGCGCGCGTCCGAGGGTTGGTTGGTTTGGGCGTTGTTTGATGAAGACACGCGTCCCCGATCGATGGCGGCGCGTGCCGTTTCCTGTGCGGCCCCCGAGAATTGTGAGGCGTCCCTCACAATCCGCATGGCGAGGGGCGGTCCTGTGAACGCCGGTCGTGGGCGTGTCATGAGCCCGGGGTCCGCCCGCCGTGGCGTTTTTGGCGGTGTTTCGAAATGAACAAAGGTTGTCCTGTTTTTCCCGTCTTTGCGGCGTAATACGTCACCGTTCTCAGCTTTATGTCCCATCGGTCGGATTGGGGAGCGATTTGGCAGGCCGATTTGACTGGGCGTAATCGATGGCCCGGCTCCTCGTTCGCCAGCGCGCACTGCATTAAATGCAAGCTGCTTCCCTTCCTCCAGACGGAACCTCCCATGCCCGGGGTCGACGACTCGGGTGAGTGGGTTAGCCACCTCGCCCGAGGATTGAGAGCCGGGTCTCCTCGGGCGAGGCGGAGATTTTTCGTCCGAGGGTGGTGAGCTAGGCCACCCTCTGGGCGAGGCGAGTCCATGCGCCCGGGGGTGGTGAGCTAGGTCACCCTCGGGCGAGACGGAGATTTGGGTAGAGTCCGAGCCCTCGGGTCGGCCGGTGATGACGTGGAGCGTTCGGTTCTCCGTCCTTGTAAAGGTCCCCGACCTTGTCCTTCTTGAGCGTAGCGAGCTCCTTCGCCGTGGTGACTCCTGTGGGCCGCTCGTGGGCCGGCTCCGTCTTCATGTATGCGCCGTGGCTCCTTGGCCTGGTCCGTCGCCTGTTGGGCCGTCCTTTGAAGCGGGATGGTGGTAGGCTGGGTTTTACTGGGCCCTAATGGGCTGGCAAATTCTTGGTGTGTGGAGAATGTCTCGGGGGCCCGATATTTAGGTCCCCAACATCGTGTCAAGAGAGTTTCACCAAGATGAAACTTTCTCCTTCTCTCTCTCGCCGGAGTTTCATGCAAAAAGTAGACTTTTTTGCCGATGTGGCGCCCTATTTAATGTGCATGAAACGTCTATGAAACCCCCATTGAGACCGGCCTAACGTTCAGTCTCCTCTGCTGTTTTAACGCCCATGAAGCTAACCACGACTCTTGGGGCAATAATTAATGTTGGTTTCTTCTCTAGGATCACGACAACTGTCGAGTATGATTGATTTTTTTTTCTTTCTGCAAAGATATAGAAAAGTTGTTGGAGAATGAAAAGATATAGAAACAACTTTTACGCGAATGGCTCTCCAAAAGATAATTTAAATAGTGAGTTTTAGAAAAACTCTTGGAGATGCTCTAATTAAGAATTATTAGATTAAATTATCGAATATGTTTTCTTATATATAGTACTATCAATCTTGTAAAAGTAGTGAGACCAAACCATGAATTACATCTTTTACGAAGCTAGTAGTAGAGTACTCCCTCCTTTTAAATTATATGGCGTTCTGACTATTCTGGATGCATTATATATTACTGCATCTTAGGAGGACATACATATAAAGACATAACATATATCTAAGTATGTAATAAAATTTATGTATCTAGAAATACCAAAATATTTTATAATTTGGAATAGAGAGCGAGAGTAGCATTCTAAAATTGCACAACCCTAGATACATAATCGATGAAAAGGCATGGCCGCGTTACGGGTAAAAACCTTTTGCCGCCGCCCCCAAATCCTAAGGGCGCCGCCGCCGGCTCCCGCCTTCCCACCACCGCTGGTCCCCCTCCCTTCTCCTCCAAAGATCACGCCGGGGTTGAAGTGAGTGGAGATCCATTGTTTTTAATAAGTTTTTCCTAGTAGATCGAGTCTTCGGGGTTCAAGGTTTTCCGGAGATCCAATCGAATAGATTGGCCACGGCGTAAGGCGTCGTCAAGATCATCGATGGAGCAATGGAGCACGCCGTTCCTCGGTGGTGATGGCAAGACGAAGACATCGGTATTGATGGAGAATAAGGTACTCCGCCCTTTCTTTGTCTCTGCTGTGGTTCTATGCAGTCATGGTGATGGGCTAGTGAGATTTAATTTTCCAACGATATCTATATGGATGTCGGTTGGACTTGCGTTCTCATGACGAATCTGGTGGAGGCAACGGCGATGAGTTCGACGACGTAATCGGCGGCACCAATTTCATTATGTTTGCATGTGGAGTTTTAGTAGTTTATTGCTCAGGATGTAACTTGCTTTATTATCAATGGAATTTTTCCTTATCGGGAAAAAAAAAAACATAATCGATGACACATATTCTCGTCTGCCCGATGCTGCGCTGCCGCGCGCGCCGCACGAAGAGTGTGCGTCTACACCAGCAACGAACGTTTGCATGGCTATACGTCCCTGTACACGTCGATCACTCGTACAACTGATCGGTAAGCCGTCGCCGCCCGATGAAGTCGCCGTCGTACGTCTTCGCCGCGACGCGAACGACGCTCAGCCGATGATGGAGAGTCACGGGCGCCTTTCCGCTGGTCTCCTGCAAGTGGTGCCGGCCGCGCGCCACTAGCAAATTAATGGCTCGATCGAGGGCGGCCTATCCAATCCCAAACCTTGGAACCGTTGGAATCTGCATCTGCAGCCTACGATGGTATGGCCAAAATTGGGCCAATACCGATGCCGCCGCCGCCGGCGACCGTGTGGAGCCTATTCGCATCCATCATGAGAACACACCCACTCACAGCACAGCAGTTGAGGAAAAGTCGTCCGATCTGTTCGTATCGCCAATGTACGTGATGGCTACCTGTGTACTCACTCCATCAAATCAAAGAATTTCTTGCAACTGACTGGAGTTGGCTTAAGGTGACTTTGAGATGAGGATATGATTAATGGTTGTGTAATTTGCAACTAGAGCGTGGGGATATGTTTATATCTTCTAATAGGTACTGCCATTGGATTTCAATGTTTTATCCTTTTGCAACTTTGCCATTTTTGTAGGATGAAGGAAGCATCTCCAAGAGTTGTTTGCCAACTCTGAAAACTATATGCCACTTTAAAAAACAGCTCCTCCTCTCTAATAGTTTGCTATTTTTGAGGACTGGGCGCAGTGATGAAGGCTTAAAAATTTTTAGGCGGGGGCTGAAACAAAGGAGACGTTGATTTGCATGAAGATTTAATAATGATTTTTTGTTTTTGCTACAGTAATTAGCCTTGATTACTGGATTTTTAGGATGGGCTAGAGCCCCACCAGCCTCACCGCTGGCTCCGTGGGTCGACCGGGTGATAGCCCAGGTGGTTGGCATCCCAGGTGTGGAAGCAACCCCTCTTGGATTCGATCCCCATCGGAGGCGGACTTACACTCACCATTTTCTTCTTAATAAAAACCGTCCAGTTTCTCTTGGGTTGGATCAAATTTTTAATAGTTTGCTATTTTAAACTTGGCAAAATGAAAAGAAGAAGGTCCACAAGGCTTTCCCTGGTCGGTCTCGACTCTCGTGAAGCAATAAAAGCATGCACATGCGGCCAAGCAAATAGGATTCGCGATGCCAAGTCCTTGCGCGCGCGTGTATATATGCGCGTGGAGGGGGTAGATTTACAAGTTGCTAAAATTGCTAAGTTGGGTGCTAAACTATTGGATGATATTTTTTTCTTGATTTGTCTTGGAGATTGCTCTTGAATTGATTGGTTGAATACGTAGCTCATAAAGAGACCTGCAAAAGAACTATTCTTTTTCTGAAAACAAATGGAGACGATCGACCTATCAGCTTCAATTCCTTGGTAATAAGATGAAAACAAAAGAACTATTCTCGGTTTTTGCTTCCATCTCCTTGCAGCGCCAAAGGAGTACTTTTGTTTCAGTTTCACATCCGACAGCGATCCATCTACTGGCAATCGACGAAAACTTTCAGCGGAAATCCCTGGTCGCTGTTTGCCTCGTTTGCTATAGACTAGTGGAGTCAGACGACCATGCATGTGTGGCTGGACTCCCGCTGAATCTTCGTCATCAGAGATCGGATGGAATGGCATTGCAGCGGCCGGCTCACACACACTGCGATTTCAGCAGAGTCAGGGTCATGTCTCTCAGCAAAGAACGTTTTCAACGTCCAGATCATGCCTCAAGACTCTTCTAGCACTCTGGACATCCATGCACCTCGCTCGCAACTTTAGTTTGGCGAGTAAAGATGCATACACGCGCGCACCAGAACGTCAACTAGTCGCCCCGACTTTTTAGCGAGGCGACGAGCAAGCCACTCGATCTAACTCACTGTAATTCTACAGAGGACAAACAAATAGACGTTTATGATTTTGCACCGCCCTTTTCCAATATTCGCCAGAAAAAAAGTTACCTTTGGTTTGGGTGTAGGCGTGTAGCTAGCTATAGGACATCGGAAGGTCGCTCTTACCGAGAATAAGATCAGTCACAGCGGCTGCATGTTCTCCTCCTCGAAGTTCCACCATCTTTTAAGCTAGATAAGCATAAAGTGTTGTTCTGGCCGCTCATGAACGATCAATTGTTCAAACACAAAGAGGCATTCTTCAGATGAAGAATACCGATTTGACAATGCACCATAGTATATCCCTTGCAGTCAATCAACAATTAAGCCACTCATATGAGTATCTTTTCATACATTGCACTTCTTCCACAGCTCGTTGGGCTTCAGTTGATATATAGGTCATGCCAGCTAATCAGCTTCAAAGCCTTTGAAGTGTGTTTTTTAGTGGAAAACATCATTCTTTGGCATGGAATATCTGGACTAGAAGAAATGACTTCATCTTTAATAATCTTTAATAAAAATATATTAACAATTTGCTATGCTTGTCGCCTTCCATGCACAGGGCAAAGAAGAATATGTCACGTGCCAAATTCATTGGCCCGTGGGTGGCGCCCGGCGGTCAAAGATGCCCTAGCGCAGGTTGTTGTTGCGGGAAGAAGGGCAGGGCTGGGGCGTGGCATGGCGACGCTGGGCGGCGGCGGCGGCGGCGCTTGGCGCTGGCGCGTGAGAGCTGGGGAGATGGAGCTGAGGGTTAAACCCTATTTTATTTTATTTCTTTCTTAATCTGAAAAAGGATACATCTCCCTTTATATTTATAGGGAGGACTCAACTTGACTCGCAAGCAATCCGAATCTTCCTAATTTGACCAAACTTAACCCCTCAGTAATAGCTTCTAATTTGATTTGATAGTGTATCATGTTTCTTAGGAAGCTCCTAATAAAGGCTAATCTAAGATTTGGTGTCTTAATTATTGAACTAGCTAGTGATCATGTTGCTTAGGAAGCTCTAAGAACTAACACAAAAAAGTAGCCCAAAATCATGTTTGACGGTCATCCACTCATCTACTACACTTACGTAGAGAACCCCATTAGGGAGTTCTCTCGACATGCAAGCATGCCACCTCAACAGCCCCACTAAGACCATGACATCCAAAGGATAGGCCCCAATGTTTGAACTAACTAAAAAATGTTATAACTCACAAACTAAAACCAAATTAAATTCCGGTTACACCATTGAATTTCTTTTTAATAAATCCTTCAAAACAAGATCTCATATGGATATATTCCGATAAAATTATAGGTGGGCCCTACTGATGGTAGTTGGTATAGAGTTAAGTAAAAAATAAAAAAAAGAATGATTAAAAGGGCTAAAAAGAAAAGAAAAAAAAGAATAGGAGGGTGATAGTAATATTCTAACTCATACATTTCTCCTTCATACCTACGACACGCGTAGGGATATGACGCGTGAAGGACGAAGTTCAAGAGCTTAAATCATCTACCAAAGATTTCCTCAAATAAATTATTATATATGTTTTGTTACATTACCATAAGTTGTCACCCGTCCAACATATCTAAATATTTCTATTCGATATTGGTTCAAATTTTGGAGTTTAAACATAAGATTAAATAATCTTTATGCCAATGAGTATATACTCTATTTCATACATTTAAGTTCTTCATTACTAACTCTGTTTCTAACCTTCACAAACTAATTCTACTCAATAGCTAATTATGATCAGATTTCTTAGTTATTACAATTTTTTTTTTGAGATTACACAGTACAATAATTCAATCCTTTAACAATATCCTTTCCTACCATGCGTGCAACGCTGAATTCCGCTAGTTTTCAAACGAGTGAACACTTCTCGTACTTGAGAAGATGTTTAGTAATAATCACATGGTGGGCCCTACAAAGACAAGTCGACGGAGCATCCAACATCTTTTTCGCAATATCTTTGTATTTTCTATTGTCAATCTAAATTAGAGATGTTTCATCCGCAATTGGTTTTCTCACTTTTTTCTTGTTTCAATTTATCTTTGTTTCTTTTTTTTTCTTGTTTTCTTTTTTTTTTGTTATTTTCTTTACATTTTCATATTAATCTAACCATTTTCTTATCTTTAGACCGAGAGGTTGTCATGATCACTTGTCTCTAAAAAGTTATGAACATAATGCAAAAGTTTTGGAAATATTTTTTTTTTCTAAAAAGGGAAGTCAAAAAGTTATGATGAGGAGTTTTGTGATAAATTGTTCCATAAAAGTTATGCATGACCACAAGAAGTTGTAGTGATAAATTGTCATGTAAAAAGTTATGAGTATAATTTTATAACTTTCCAAAAATAAAAAGTTCTGAAGATATTTTTTCTCAAGAAAGAAAATTTGAAAAGTCATGATCGATGAGAGTTGTGGTGATAAATAGTCGTGTAAAAGTATGCACATAAGTTATCTGTATAACTTTGTAACTTTCTAATTTTTGCGACTTAAGAAAGAGAGTTACGGAAACAATTGTTTCTAAAAAAGAAATCAAAGCCACGTGGGAGCCCTGGGATTTACGGTTCGATTATGAATCTAGTTGTGGTTCGCTCTGATAATTAGTATAGCCGTGCACCATTCGAAAAATAAAAAAAGGCTAGATTTTTTTTTTCCGAGAAAGGAAAGTTGGTGATATTTGTTAGATAGTTTGATGACATGAATCGGGTAAGTTTTCGTGAATTTATTTGGACTAGAAAAGTAGGGAGGTCCCTCTCGCTTGAGATGAGATTTAGGGGCTTGTTTGGAGTACGAATTAATTTTTTGTCTCGGCCTCAGAAAATAGAGTAGGGCCTTGCTAAAGTTACTTTTTCATTTTGTGACAGGTTTGGTTTTCATTTATGTTGAAAAGACTAGAATGTCATACAAACATAAATCACACACTCACCCGTGTCAGTGTTTCATGCCACATTTCCGACCGGTGTGTGTTTCTATCTTGTTTCGTTAACAGCATGAGCTACTTAATTTATCATACAACCTTTTTTTTACTCTTATAATGCTAATTAAGTAGGAGTATATAGGCGGAATATATCACTGATTCATGCAATGCCGTGGCGCGAATCTCAGTGACCAGGTTGAAGTTGAACTTTCAAAGAACCAATTATTCTCTCTCTCGATCTCTCTCTCTTTTTGTTGCCTTTCTGCAGAGTGAGGCTGTGCGTAGCTGTGATTTTAGCAAGCTATGAATATTTTGTACCTTTGAGCGTAGCCGACTCTTGATCTTTTTTTTTCGTGCTAGGGGACTTATCAGCATTCTGTTTTCTGCCGGCTGTCTGAACTCAGAGCGCTTCCACACACGTATATACGCTGAAGCTATCGTACATGCTACTCGTATACGCCGCAAGTTTTGTGGCATGTATTATCTCCTCATCCCTATGACACAAGGGTCCTACTGTATTTTTATGGTGTAGTGTTAAGTTTAGGTTCTAGTGTTTAGGGTTTAGAGTTTAAGACTCAGTGTTTATGATGTTTAGGTTGTACACGGTTTAGAGTTTAGGGTTTATAGTTTAGTGTTTAAGAATTAGGGTTAAGGTTTATAATTAGAGTTTAGGTATATGTGTTGCCAAACATAGTTGTGGGAAATAGCTGTTGGTGTACGCCGTAGCTATCGTAAACATATATGCGTATGCCACTTTAGATGTTTTTTTTTTTTTTGACAAAGAAGAAGTATATATTAGATTATAGTTGAGTACTTCGACCTGTTACATGCACTTTGGAATACATTAAGTATATCCGCATCCTTGTCTAAATTGTACTCACACTTTGAATGACACCAAATCTCAACTCCAAACCTATATGACAGTTCATATAGATGACCTCACAGGCAAACTCTCGACAAACAGCTCAGCGAACGGCCTGAGAACGGATTAGGTGGAATTGAGGAACTTCTTCTTTCTGATGTCTTCCTTCTTCTTTCTGCCACCGAAGAATAAAGAAGACTGATCTAAAAACTATTATCCCTAGTCCTCCATTGTGGCCAGATCTAACCATGACAAAATTAAGGAGAGACCGGAGAAAATTATTCCATGGCAATGACATCATCTCCGCCTCAATGTCACTGCCCGGAAACACAAATCTCCAAGTTGTCATGCCGAGTAAGTTGTTGACGTTGATGTCGTCCTCATCTTCATCGGAGGCGCCATGGAGAACACAAGCCCAACCTGTCTCTTCGGCGTCGCCGGGGAGGAGCAGGAGGAGATAGATCCCCAACACTAAGAAACTTGGCATGGAGAAATCCTAAACCTAGACTCAATCTAAGAGAAAAACTTATTAAAAACGATGGATCCCACCGAAGGAGGGAGCGAGGGGGACCAACGGTGGTGGAAACGAGAGGAGGCAGCGGCGGCTCCCCTCCCCTAGGCTTTTTCTTATGGAGGATCCCCAAGTGTGTGGCCTGACCGGGCGACCAGTCTTCACTACTGAAAATGACTCATCACACTTTTCTATACCCTCTATAAATAGCCCGCAACACATGCATATAGAGCCACAGAGCACTGGATCGCTAGTTAGCTCACCGGCGTGCAGCTCGATCGGTAGATCACTGCTGCCACACGCCAGCCTAGCTCTCACTGAGGGCAGCCGCCGGCCGGGATCCATGGCGGACGGCACCAAGTACCGCGGCGTCCGGAGGCGTCAGTGGGGCAAGTTTGCCGCCGAGATCCGCGACCCAGAGCGCGGTGGGGCTAGGGTCTGGCTCGGCTCGTTCGACACGGCCGAGGAGGCCGCGCGGGCGTACGACCGGGCGGCGTTCGCCCAGCGTGGCGCCACCGCCGTGCTGAACTTCCCCGGAGAGATCGCTGGGGCTACCAACAGGGCCGCCGGGGCGTCGTCGTCTGCTGCCCCCGCCGCCGCCTCGTCGAGGGGCGCGGGAGGGGCCGCGTTGGGGACGGTGAGAAGATCCAGCTGGAGTACCTGGACGACAAGGTCCTTGAGGACCTCCTCGACGACGCCAAGTACAAATGAGAGGCGTGCGTACGTCTACGTGCACGTACGTCTCTGATCAAGCAGGCGAGCATATGACGAGGAATGCGCAAATAAACCACACATATATCACTCTAGTATACATACACACACCAATATAACTAAATATAAGTCATGGCCATACTAATAAATAAATAAATAAATAAATAAATAAATAATTGTCTGCTAATTAGCTTGGTGCTCAATAACGAAGGCTGCGCATTGCATTGGACACGAGTAGTACTAAACGTGTATGCCATGCATGCGTGCATAAATAAATAATGCTGGGGTTTACAGGGTTTTAGCCAGACGATGGCCATGCACAATATTGTTGTATGTCTACATGGAATATAATAAATAAATAATGGTGAATGCACGTGAGCTACATTTGTTGGTCCGCGAATGTAATGCATGGAGTGTGTGTTATCAATGTGCGCGACAACGTATGACAAAACCAGCATTTCTGTTATTCTTTGGTCTTCTGATAAATCATCTCTTATAAAGCTATTCACCGTTAGAAGTCTATCTTAATATGTAAACCATTTACATCATCCTCAACTAACTATTTACGTTCTTATTAAAAAAATTGAGCATATGCTATGGAAACCACCTTGGTATGTAAACCATGAGAACTCCAATCAATACCACAAGATCTGGATCTAACGTCAATGGAGATAGGTAGGCTTTTTTCACTTAAACCCTCTCACTTAGATACGCTAAAAAGAAACCTAACTATTTACGCCATTTCTTACTAATAGTCATGTCATCCCACCAATTTTGAACATACTAATTGCCAGCTATCTACATATATATCATCAACTCAATTTATTTCAAATTCTTCACAATAGCTGACCCAATAGTTGGTCATGTTCCAAAGTGCATGAACCTTAATAATATTCCTTCTTTATTCAAACTGGCATTGATTCATATGCAACACGGGATCGCCAAATTTATATGTTTATTTTATTGGTTGGCATGCATGCATTTGGATTATCTTTCGTCAAACTTTTAGTGCACTAACAATACTTTTGACAAAGCTTCCATCCCCTTCTCGGAAAAGTAACTGCACATCTCTCCCTTTGTAGGGATAGGGGAGCCGCCCCCGTGAGATTTCTCATGCCTTAGGGGAGCCGCCCCGTGAGATTTCTCATGCCTTAGGGGAGCCGCCGCCGTGAGATTTCTCATGCCTTAGGGGAGCCGCCGCCGCCTCTCCTCTCCTTCCACCACCGTTGGTCCCCCTCCACTCTCCTCTCGGCTGGCCGGAGGTCGGAGGGAGTGGGGATCCATCGATGTAATAAATTTTTCTCTAGACTGATTCTAGGCTTATGATTTCTCCATGCCAAGTTTCTTGGTGTTGGGGATTTATCTCCTCCTGCTCCTCCCCACCGACGGCGAAGAGACAAAGTTGGATTTGTGTTCTCCATGACGGCTCTGATGAAGATGAGGGCGACATCAACGTCAACAACTTCCTCGGCATGATGATATGGAGATTTGTGTTTCCGGGCAGCGACATCGAGGCGGAGATGATGTCATTGGCATGGAATAACTTTCTCCGGTCTCTTTTTCGTTTTGTCGTGGCTAGATTTGGCCACGATGGAGGACTAGTGAGAATTAATTTCAAATTAGCCTTCTTTATTCTTCGGTGGCAGAAAGAAGAAGAAGGACGACATCAGAAAGAAGAAGTTTCTCAATTCCACCTACAGGAGTGTTGGTCGTCCGTTAGGCATCCGTTCTCGGGCTGTCCGCCAAGCGTGTTCTCAGGCTGTTTGTCGAGAGTTTGCCTGTGTGTGGTCATCTATATGAACCGTCATATAGGTTTGGAGTTGAGATTTGTCGTTATTCAAAGTGTGAGTATAATTTAGACAAGGTTCTGGATATACTTAGTGTATTCCAAAGTGCTTGTAATGGATTGATGTACTCATCTATAACTTAATATATACTTCTTCTTTGTCCGCAAAGAAAAAATGCTTTTGACAAAATATTGGTGCAAATCGCCTTTTCCGTGGAATCATGAAAGGTTCTAGAAAATCATACTTATGGTGTCCTATAAAAGTTGAAACGGTGCAAATCCCTAGTGCATCTATACATTGTATATTGTCACCAAAGTATATATATATATATATACACTGAACTGAAGTTAGAATATTATTGTCTTTTCAAAGAAAAGGAGGAATTATATTATTCTTCGACATTAAATCCCCAAAACACATATTTTTTTAAAAAAATTCTGTCTTAGATGTAGCACGTCATTATCTTTTCATCGAATGGTCACTACGGTTCGTGGGTATGACATCACTTGAATCTGATCCAGGACTCAGTGTGCCAGTGTTGATCCAGCACGTCATTATCTTTTCCCATTTTTTTTTACTTTAAACATTAAGAGCACATCCGTCGTCGCTCGAAGATCCTCTGAATCTGATCCAGGACTCAGCGTGCCAGTGTTGTGGCCTGTTATTTGAATTGGTCCCAATTCCCAAACTAAGAGACAAAGGTCAACACTCAACCCAGCGTCAACCTCGGAGCTGACCCACATGAACTGGATGGCTCAACATAGGTTGACTATCTTCCCTTGCTCATGCATGGGCCACATGGGTTGACTTGGTAGTGCAAGTAAAGTACTTGGCTGTCTTCAGTCGGCACCACCAGATCAGAGGAGCAACACATCGAGCAGAGCTCAGGGCAGAGTACGAAGCAAGTAGTAGCTAGATTGAAGGCTGTGGAGCCTCATATCGCTCTCACGTCGCTAACCGGAGGCAGTGGCCATCGTGTGCATACTCGTCAAACGACCTGCCGGGCGCGCCGCCGCCGACTGGTCAACAGTGTCACGAGCTACAGCTCTCTATCTCTGGATGTCTTTAACTGTTCACACTGGAAAAAAGGGAACAATGAATGGTCCTACGAATATAGTCTCTTTTATTCTGTGTTTAGCTAGTTCACCTAAAATTGGCATTGTAGCTGAAATTTGGCTTTGTAACATTTTTTTTTTTTTTTTTTTGTAATTGTTGTCCTATTATAAGCTAACTTAGCTTAAAAAAATTCGTCTCACAAGGTACATCAAAACTATGTAATTATTTATTTCGTTTATAATCATTTGATGCTCTATGCATGAGGCAAAAGATCTGATGTGACGGGGAATTGCAAAGTTTATGGATCTACACCGCCTTAGAAGTGCACATTGGGGTGGTTGTGGGCCCTTTCTCTTGTGCTTTTAGGCCGTACAAAGATGGGGGACACGAGAGAATCTATAATATGTCTTCAGCATGTCTCATTCGACTGTGCAATAGGTAAATTGGTGATGGAGTATAAACAAATATGAAGGTTACCTCTGTTGTTTAGTAAGTGGGCAGTTGGAAAAGGTGTGCCAAAAGTCACTTTGGGCCATTGCTATTCTTAGGCTTCATGGGAGTTTTATTTGATCTTATGAAATAACATGCTACATCGGTAAAATAGTGATATGGCATGGAATTGATGGAAAGATTTGGGTTTCAACAGAATGAAAGATATAGTACTACCTCTGTCCCCCAAAAATGCAGAGTGCCAGTTAAAGTGTTTCACATTAGACCAAGTTTTTAGTAAATAGTATTTACATTTATGACTCCAAATCAATTTTGTAATTGATCTTATGATAGTTGTTTGATATTATAAATATTTTAAAAAAAAAAATCTATAATAGGTCAAATTTGATATATTAGAACATCACACTGTTCTAGAATTGCATTCTTTTTGGGAGGGATGGAGTACATTGTACATTTGTACCAATGGAGGGCTATGAAATTCGAACAAAACCCCATTAGATCAACATGTTAAAGTTTTAAATAAGGCTTATGTCATGATACTACTAGAGTTAATGTGGGTTGGGCTGATCAAGGGAATTGATCAAGGGACATGGGCTGGACCTGGACCAAGAGAAGACAAGGACCAAACAACAAGTCAACATAAAAAGGACAACATCCATCACTGCAAGGGTGTCGAAGGACCAATGAATGAACTCGAAGGCGAGCTCTGTCTGAGTCTAGATGCGGCTAGATTCCCCTTTTCCTCTCTCTTCTTCCTCCTCCCATCTACTAGTTTATGTACCCAGAACATTCTAGGATCTTCTAGAGAGTCGACTTGTATTACTCGATTTGTGTGTTGGATTTGGTTGATGTGGGTGACAACTTATGATCTCAAGGTCATATATAAAACAATAAAAATTCTTTTTGACTGCTAGCCTGTGAATATTGAATTAAATTGTGCATCGAGAGATGTTGCTTCATTCATCTATCCTGCCCATATCGCAGGTTGCAAAGCTGATATTTTTCTACTCCATCCAGTCCAAATTGTAAAGCTTTTTCTGTGCATCGAAAAGTGCACTATGTCTAGTAAACCTTATAAATCCAGAAAAGTCATAACAAATTACAATTTAGAATGGATAGAGAATATATATACACTAGTATTAAGAATCTCCTAAAGTTTGGCATATCCCTTCCCCAGTCCATCTTTATTTTTTTAGAAAAATAAGAAAAATTATCTATAACAGTTTCTAATTCAAAAGTTTGGGCTGTTGTGAGGTTTCAGGTTTCTCTCATGCTGTTTCGTTTTATTCTCTGAACTTGTTTAGGTTCGTTTGTCCTCCTACGTGGGGATCTAGTTTCATGCTGGTTACCGCTTTGGAATTGTGGGTTATATCCCATTTGTTATAACTGTGAGCTGTAATCATTCAAACTTGGATGTGAAGGCTGGAATGAAGTTCCTTTTTCTAAAAAAAAAAACAGTTTCTAATTCAAAATTCTAAAATTAGTGGTGGTCTTCCTCTTCAGAATAGAAATTACCTATTTCTACATGGAGAAAGTCTTGTGCAATGAAAAATCATATATGTGGCCTTCTCATGTTTTCCTAATTGGCAAAAGACCTTCCACAACGCCGCGCAAATATACGCATGGAGTCAAAGCGCGCATCAGGACTTTCTCCATGCCGCCTTCTTCTTCCCGCGCGACGTCTCCTACCTGCTTGTCTTTCCCACGTGCCATGGATGAACTCGTCGTATGCGGTCTCCTTTTGTTGTACTAGTCATTGCTAGGGTTTCCGGCCTTGCATATAGCCACTGTCACTGTCTATGGCAATAATATGTGCCTAGCACATTCATGCCACAAGATATATTCATAGATTAGGCCGCAACTGAATGAGCACCAGCTCACGCCTTCTTTGGTTTGTTGAAGATGGAAGAGGAGCATGTGAATGTGGCTGCACTGATAGAGCTATTAGGAGAAAATTGTCAAGTGTTTGATGTATGCTGGAGGCTGAAAGATGCACAGAATCGGGTTGCCAAGAATCTCAATCTATTTCATCCTCGTAACCGGGGCAAGCAGCAGGTTGCTGGTGATTATAATGTCAAGGTGCGGAGGCTTGTGATCACTCCCACCAGTGCATATTGTATTCCGCCGCAAGTGGAGTGCTCGAACTGAATCATTCGGCACTATCCTCATGTGGCGGACCGGTTCTTGAGGGTAACTTCTATGGATGAAGGTATGCAGCTGCTGAACACCAATGCACTAAACTTCCATGTCGCACCGATTGTCTAGAGCTTCATGTCAAGATCGTTCCAGCATAGGACAACAATTCATAGACGTGTGCACACACTTATGACAAAGGGTTTCCACTTATGTAGTGGGAAGTACTCTTTCCTTGCATTCTCATCAAACCAGATGAAGGACAGGTCAGCTTGGTTCTTCGTGGAGGACGGAACAACAACTGTTGCAACCATTAGGGGGTGGATGGGACAGTTTCCTAGTAGGAATATCGTGAAGCACGCCGCTCGGATGGGCCTATGCTTCCCATCTTTATATGGAACGGTTGTGATGCGGTCGAATGAGGTTAATGAGTTTCTTGAAGATGTCGGCGCAATGGATACAATTTCTCTGATGGGATTGGCAAGATCACACCGGATCTAGTAATGGATTTGCAGCGAGGTTGCCACTGACACATAGGTACGATTAGATATGCAGGATTCAAGGGTGTTATAGCTGTCTGGCCAGGACTAAATGATGGAATATGACTTTCCCTTAGGCCAAGCATGAGGAAATTTGAGTCTACCCACTCGGTGATAGAAGTAGTATCCTGGACAAAATTCCAACCTACATTCTTGAACCGTCCGATTATAATATTACTAATCTCCTTGGGTGTCCCAGAAGCTATATTTTGGAAAATGCAGGAGGAGATGCTTAAAAATCTCGACAAAATTTTATCAGACAGAGATATTTGCTTACCTGGTTGTAACAAATAGTTTCCCTGAGCATGGAACCATCGCAAAGGGTGATGCTATGTGCTTAATTTAGTCATGGAACCGAGCCGCGCCTGAAGGCAATTCTTATGGCTCTAAAGTCCTCACAGGAAGGGTCTTTTGAAGAAAACAAATATTTTTGTGTCCAAGGGAAGGTGGCTGATGGGCTGCCTAGATGAACTTGGAATCCTTAAGGAGGGGCGATGCTTTATCCGGGGTTCATCACTATCAATCAACAATCATTTTTACGAAGAATGTCTCAATGCTTTCCACAACAAATAAGAATGCAAAGGATTCCATCTCGGTACATTTGTGGTTGCAAAGAACCCATGCCTTCATCCGGGGGATGTCTCGTGTTCTTGAAGATGTTGATGTGCCTGAACTACATCACCTTCTTGATTGCTTGGTCTTCCCAAAGAAAGGTGAGAGGCCACACACTAACAAAGCTTCCGGAGTGATCTTGATGGGGACGCCTACTTTGTGACATGGGATAAAAATCTTGTACCTCTAGGGAAAAGGAGTTGGAAGCCTATGGACTACTCTCCTACTGAAGCAAAATAGCTACAACGAAGAGTGAGTTCAAACTATTCTCTGGTCGGTGCATGATTTTTTTCGTGAAATGTTTGACTTGCGGCAAAGTTTGATTTTCTAGAGAAAAATGTGTGCTTAGCACATAATATGGCCCCATTCATGTTTTTTGTTCAATAGCTCAGGTTATGTGTATTTTTAAAAGTTTTCCTCCTACCCACACTTAATAGGACGACATTACACAAAGAGATCTAATTGCTCGCAAAATTATCTTTCAAAATGTCATTGTCGACCTATCTTTTTTTTGTTGATATGAGGCATATTAGTTATTCAATTTTTTTTTGTTATTCAAATTGTTGGTGTTCAAATTCCCAGCAATTCATGTTGATAGAAAATTCTTAGATTCACATAATCAATCACATTTGACTAGACTTGAGACTACCGATATCAATTTCTGGTTACATATTTTTTTCACTTATCACTATGATCACATAAAACCCGGGATTTCATTGTCTACTGATCTATAGTATCACTTGTTTCCATGTACCTGTTAGTTTAGCATGGTGATAGAAAATTCTTAGAATCACATAATCCATTCTATTTGTAGTATCACTTATTTCCATGTATAATGCCATGAAATGATGTAACCAGCAACCTGATTCAGCTTATAATGAACTGTCAATTGTCAGATCAATTGGTATAAATTCCACCCACATCCATTTACAATTAACTGACTACCAATAAAAGTTGTTGTTTAAAAACTGAAGTATCTTTAATTTAGACACATATATGTATTCCATGTTCATTTGATAATTAAATCCTTCACAGGAGCATGAATAGACAAAACTAAAATAGTATGGTACCACGCAAGACTATCGATATGTAAGGTACGGGCTAAACTTAAGGGTAAGGGAAGTTCTGAATAGTAGCACACAACAAAACTGATGTGTTGAGCTGGTCTTCAGTTTAGTTTGCTTTGGTTACTGGGGGTAAAGTACTATCATTGATTTTCATTATAATTTTGGTTTAGAAAATGGTTGGTAGAGCAGCTCAGCTAAATCCTTTTTTTTTTATAAAAAATCAAAGCTTACTATTTTGGACTGTTAGTTTAGTGATGTACTAGCTGACATAGCAGATATAAATAATTTCAGCCCATTATCGAGCATCTCTTTCAATTCGATTAAAGTTGACTTAGCGAAGTATTATCCAATTGATCAGACACATATTAACTAATATACAGTAAAAGCTATGACTTGCACCTTTATACAAATTGCCCAGATAGAGAGAATGCTTACCAGTTTATCCTTGATAGATTATATCCTAAAAATTGCTTCTTCCCTGTTTTGTGCACAAATATTTATTTATGTAATGCATTCCATTGAAATGATGTTGCTCTTGTCACAGGATCTCATTGATTTCTTCTTGAAGAATGTGGCAAGTGAGAACATTGGTCGGATAAGCAATGCTCATGTTGTTCATGCTAATATTAGCGAGCAGGGAGCAATGGATGAGAAGTGCATTCAGCTAGCTGAACTTGCAGCCACTGTTGTGGACTTTCCCAAGACCGGCAAAATAGTTACAATGCCACCGTCCCTTCAGCCAACAAAATATCTTGATTTCATGGAAAAGGAGGATGTCATCTCCTATAAATAAGAAAAGATCATTGGAATGCTTTACCATGGACCCCGCCACCCACCCGACCGTTCCCTCCCTCTCGCCAAGACGACGGCGCCGCGCCCAAAGCCGCCTCCGTCGAGTTCCACCACAGCAGCCTCCCGTCCCTTCCAAGCACAGATCCGAGCTCGCCTCCTCTTGATCTATCCATTCATGGGGGTGGTGGAGTTGCTCCAGCGTCCCCCCTCTCCGCTCCTGCCTCACCGGACGCACCTCTTCTCTGAGGCGTCGCCGGCCGTCGCAGCCCCCTCCGGCTCGCTGCTCGTCGAGCCACCTTCCGGTCGTGGCGCCGGGGGCCCCGACTCGGGAGGCCAGGTCGCCGACGGGCTCTCCCCGCCCGGCCCGGCTTCCCCGTCGCGCCAGCGCGGCCGAAGGCGACGGCCGGACCCGCCAAACCGTTGGGGCCACCACGGCTGGGGGCCTCTGCCTCTACCTGGACCGTGCCACCCAGCTCGCCCGTCTTTGGCGGGGGCTCGACTCCGACAACATACGCCCGTCTGCCCCGGGCTTGTCGCCTTCCGGTGAGCCTCGCCCGTGGACTCGTGCTTGTGGCGGGCGTCCGGGAAGCTGCCCCACGCGTTGCCGCTGCAACCCCATCCGCCGCGGTGCCACCCGGATGGCTGCCGAGGATTCGCCGAACCCAACTCCGTCTGCGGGTCTCGGTGGCTCCGCCCGCGGCAACGCCGCAGCGTCGGCGCTGGCTGGGCCTTCGCGTCACTGACGGCTCGCTTCGGCGTTGAAGACGTTCCTGAGGACGATGGGGCCGCGACATGGCCTCGACCCCGACGTCGTCCCCATCCGCCCCGCCGGTCGGTCGTCTTCCCTATCCCCATGCCGCCATTCCAACCCGGTGCCGCCTCGGGGCGCGCAAAGCATCGGCGGTGGGCGAGATGATGAGGGCGACGCGTCCGACGACGATTTGCCCTCCTCGCCCATATGCAGTGTCGTGTGGCTGCCCGTCGAGCCCCCTCGTCTGCCGTTTTGGTGGCGGCGCCTTGTGAGGGGTCCAAAGAACACCTCACGCCGGCGCCTCCTCCCTTGTGGGGGCGACATCGTCGCCCTCGTCGTCATCGCCGTCGTCGTCGACGTCACACTGCCAGGTCCAGGGATGACGACGCTCGGCTCGGCTCCCTCCCCCTCGCCGGCGTGCGCGTGCCTCCTGCGACTCGCCCTCTTCGAGTCGGCGGGTGCCCGTGCATCAACGGCTCGGCCAGTGCCTTCCTCGTCGCCCTTCTACCTCTCGGCACCACGTCCCCCGGGTGACTGCGCCTGTCGACGCCGATGGCTTCACGCTTGTTCAAAGCCGTCGTCGGGGCGCCGCCGTGCACCACCTCCCCGTCGTCGCCAGCGGCCTGTGCCGCCCTCACTCGTCGGCCTCTGCTTCAACTGCTTGGCGGGCGACCACATCGCCGCCCAGTGCACGTCCTCGTCCCGCTGCCTCATCTGCCTTAGCACGAGGCACCGGGCTCGGGATTACAAGCGCCGTCGTCCACCTCGGGCGCACTCCGCGAAGCCGTGCGCCCGACTTCGATGGCGGCGGCCAGGGGGCTCTTAGCGAAGTCGAGACCGCGGCGTGGGCCCGGTCGCGTGGGGGAGATTCTCTCGCCCGGCTCCCTCGGCCGGCGTTGCTGGGCGCTTGCGGGGGTGCCCGTCGCTGGCGATGCACACGCCGGTGGGGCGCCAGCTGCGGCCACCGTCGTCGTTACCGGCGGCGTGGGCGCCAAACCTCGAGGGTGGCCAACTGCCGCCAACAAGGTGGCCGTTGACCCTTTGCCAAAGGTCACCACCACAGTGAGCTTCACCGACTGCATCGACCCGTTGGCGACCGAGTCACGTCAAGCTGTGGAGCCTCTCGTTTGGGAGGACCCAATGCTTGTTGAAACCGTGGCTTGGACCTCTTCGCCGCGGCTCTTGCGGGACAACCGCTCTCCAACACCTGCCCCCTTGGTGCAGGGGCGACCGGTGGGTGGATCTAGTGGCGGCGGAGTTTACGACCTCCCCCCGTTCGCGCCCCTCGATACAGGAGGTACCTGCTGCTCCCTCGGAGCCGCCTCCGGTGTCGTCTGCGGACGAGGTTGTCACCACTGCCTCACAGGGCCAGACGTCCCGACAGCAGGAGATCCAGGACTCTGTTGCTGACACCTTGGTCGACGCTGTGGCGCCACCTGCGTCCTCTGGGGACGAGGTTGAGCCAGACCCGCTGATCGCACGGCAAGCGGAGATTGAGAGTGGAGTGTGCCTGCCGCTGGCTTCGCCCATCATCAAATCCGGGCCCAGGCTGCGACGCTCCCGCACTCCAGCCAGCAGCCATGCTGTGCGCCGCAGTGGCCGCATTGCGGCTCGCCCGAGGGCAGCCAACGCGACCCTCCAGGCTCAGGCGATGCTTCTTCGTAAGCTGGGGGAACCGGTCGACCAAGGTGAGGCACCTGCTGCCATTAAAGAGAAGGTGAGGGAGACATTTAGACGTGGCATGTCCCAGTCCAAGCGCCGCCGTTTCGAGCTTCTATTGGATGGTGCATTCGACCTATCCTCCATGGAGCTCAACGTGGAGGGCCTTGAGGGTGTTGGCGCGTGATTTGTGCCATCTCCGGCGTCTCTGTCCCGTCGCACTTCTTTAACAATGTAACACCATATGCTGTATCCAGTAGCTCATAGCGTTTCTATCGGTAACTACATGGTTACCGTGTAACTTGTTTGAACCTTTTCCTTCTTAATGAAATACGCGCAACGGCGCGGTCGCGAAAAAAAAAAGAATGCTTTACCGAATGGTTAGATATTGTATTCTTGAAATGCCCTTGGAAGGTTCAATCAAAGATGGCATGCCAGCTTACGATATCGACCTAGAAGTTCCTGGTACATCTTATTTCTACATAGATGATTGGGAATGGAAATGTGCATACGAATGGTACATCTTATTTCTACATAGATGCTTGGGAATGGAAATGTGCATACGAATCGCGACTGAATGCACTGCTCAATCAATACAGCGGGTGCACCGAAGCAGAGCTTGTAATAGGGGTGATCCGGTCGTTTGCCAATGGAAGTCAAAGGAAGAAGCATGAGTCACATGAGAGGTTCAACCATGCATATCCTGAACTCTAGCAGGAGTTCCGACGTGTCTTTGAAAATATTACAGAAGATCAAGATAGGATGTCTGATGAAAAGAAAAATGTGGTGTATGAGATGAAGGCCTGCGCATGGTTCCAGGTAATGTATCACCCATAATGGATCAGAAGGAAAAAAAGAGTCCCATGGTGAGGAAAGGCTAGCAAGACTCAGTTTCCCCTAGATCGCCATGGATTATTTGTCGTGTATAAAGATGAGGTGCCGTGGACAAGCAAAGTATTTTACCTGAAGCGCGCTTCATTGTTGAGGCAAGACCACTCTGCCATAATAGAATTCTCTACTATTATTCTGAATTAGCTTCAATTATAAGCCCTATTCTCTCATTCATGTACCTTCGCTTTTAGGATTATAGATAGTAGCTCACCATAATAGAATTCTCTACTACTATTCTAAATTAGCTTCAATTATAAGCCCTATTCTCTCATTCATTTTCCTGCGTTATATTCATCCAGTACCAACTGCTTTGTGGTTGAATCATTGTGCTTAGTGAATCTAATGCTACCAGTTAAAATGATACCAGCTATCTACTTAATGTCCACGTATGCAAATAATGTTCTCATAATCCTGTTATCGAAAACTTTAGAAACTTGTGCAGTAGACATGCTCAAAGTCATGAGAAAATAGGATCTCAAAGCAAAACAATTGCGGTTGCGTAGGTTAAGCACAAGATATACTCAGAAAAAAAATACAAACGCAAAACATTAGCACTGGAACTGACTGAACACTAGAACAAAAAGACTTCAAAACAGCATGGAGCTTTTAGTTTGCCGCACTAAGTTTTAGAAGCAAGTCAATAAACTGAAAACAGATAATCAAGCATCCTAGATATTCTATTAATAAACAACTCCAAAAAAACCAAGTGATACAACCTACCAAGAAAAAAAGGACAATACAGGACATACATATATACTCCTGTCAGCCGGCTTATTAGCGGTTTGTTCTCTCTCACGTAACACTATTGAAACAATCAAAATCAGGACATTTCATATATGAGAGAAAAAGGCATCCATAAATTTACCGTCAATATGAATGACCCCCTTCCCTCCCTCTGTGTTTTTTCTACACTGATATTACATGAGAAATCAGTGTTCTTATTAGAAGCACAAGACTTACGGACAAACCAGAGTGCGAATTTATACCAGATATATTTTTACCATATTCTTTTGGCTAGCATCAAGAGAACATAACATAAATCCACTCTGAATTCTGGCCAATTATATTCCATTCATCTGCAATTAAAGATTTATTACTCATGGACAGTTTCGCTCTTTAGTAGTTCATATTCTGTCTAACCGTTTTCTTTTGATACTCTGTAATTTCGTTGCATTCATAATGAATTCGGCCTTGGCCATTATGGGAAAAAAGGAACAAAAAATCTTTACGACCAGATTATCACAGCATGAACACAGGTCGCACAAGTTTTTCTAGGAACAACGGCAGGTGCTCTGGCTTCTTCTCATTATAGTACAGGAAAAACAGAACAATAAGTACATGAGTTTCCTACAAAAGACGAGTACAGAAAGGGGAAAAAAAAATGAAGTTTCCCTTCCAGCATCCTAATCTAAGTGCAAACTGCTGCTTCATCCTGGCTCCTCCAAGGTTCAAAATGTACTGCTGCAATGAAGGTCCCATCAACCGATTTCGACGGTGTAGCTGAGAACCTCCATCGATGCTTGTCCGGGACGGCCAACATTAGCTACACTTCCTCTTCCAGGTCCACGATTCCTATGAACTCGGCAAGACCAGTAACACTAAGAGCACCCCGGATGTCGTGAGGCCATTGACGCTCATGCAGCACTTCACTAACTGTACCCATGGCTGCCAGTGTTTGGGCTAGCATATCAGGCCGGCCTTGGGTGTCCGAGCCTTGCTCACTCTCATGGCTGGATCCAAGTGTGTGGTCGATTGTTGCCGGCCTGGGCAGGGTTTTCTGCCAATGGAAGAAGCATGGCCTTGATACGCTCATCGCTAGCTGGCTGCTCGCCTGCTCCTCAAGCCGATGTGCATGGTACTGTAGGCGTGCGTGGTACTACGGTGATGGCCTGATGCTACTGCTATTGCTGCTGATGCAGCTTGTCGCCTGCTGCTTGATTGAACTGAATGTGGCTGGCTGCCGGCGTTTCATCAACACACAGCGTGAAGGTGGGCGGCGGCGACGTAGATGAAACCCATCGCGACGTGTCAGGGTCCAGGGACAACACGAGGACCACTGTAGCGCGTCCGGCAAAGGTGGAGACCCAACCTACCGACGTGTGAACGGCCTCTGGGAATGAAGGTGGTTGCTTAGCTGCCATCTAGCGTAAGCATTACGGCACGGCGCTCTGCTGTAGCTCAAGTTGATCGGGGTATAAAACGCCCGAAGCTCCTTCGCCTCTGTAACGAACATGAACAAAACTCTTCCCTCACTAGCGAAACCCCGCGCAGTTGCGCGGGCTAGGAAGATCGAAATAACAGGAACAAAGAAAATACAGTAGTAATATATGAAAACAGGAAAATGGATATTAGTGGAGATCATTTTGAATGCAGCAAGGATCGTCATCTTTTTGTTTCTGATCAGGCGCAAACCTTGATGTAATGCAGCGAGATCTGAAATGTCCAACGGATTACACATAGCCTGGTCACATTTTACAACCATTCGGATGTCAGCACATAGGAATGACGGGTAGATAATAAAAAAAAAATAACAATAGAGTAAGCATATATATATAGTCGTGGCTCGACTAATAAGGAGAAAAAGTTAGTATAGGTTCACCCTTGAAACAGAGGACAAAAGAAATTCATAGATAAGGAAGTTGAAGTCCTTGCTGCCATGTTACTCCCACTTTGGATGAACCTGTAAGAAGTATCTTGATTATCAATTAATCAATGCAAGGTCTATAAGTTTTCGTACTCAAAGTCAGAAATACTCTTTAAGAAACTATTGTTGTAAATGAGACTATATGGAATAGAAAGAGGGTTTTAATTCTATCTAATAATGCATCAATTGCAAGCCATCTAGTGCATGGACATTGTTATTTAATCTTCAGACTGTAATTTTTAGAAATTTTATTCGAAGCAAACACCCAGCTATAAAATCAAAACCATCAAATCCCGATGCACTGGTTTGCCTGAAAGCAAATCAATCACAACGTAAGGATGTAGAGGTTAGAGGCTCAGAGCCAATGCACGAAGGCAACAATCAACAGATGGCTATGAATTCTACAACAAAGATTTATGAAAATAAATGAGAAAGAAAGCACTAAGCAAGCAGGATAACTCACCACTGATGTATGAGGACATTGGGAAAAAAAACGTTTTTTTGTAGCACCAAATGGCAGCTTGATACATGTAAAGAGCGTCATGCAAACTGAAACAATAATGACTGAATCTTAATTGCTTCTGACTAAGTAAGGGAAGCTATTTTCAATGAGAACATATAACCTTGGACTGGAGGTGCTGTTTTTCACAATTGCAAAGGGAAAAAAAAAAAAGGGGGGGGGGGCGTACAGATCCAAATCTAATCACAGGAAACCTGGATGGCTTCATGGATCTCCTTCCAGAGGTAGATCGTGAACGGCAAGGAGGTGGGCTGGTAGCAAGTGGAGGGCTATCGGTGGTAGGCCCTGCACGTCGAGGAGGCGGGCCGGCGGCGGAGGGAGACGTCCCGAGGATGCTGACACCATGTGCGTGGGGCTGTGGGGCCAGTGTTGGCCGGCATCCGCGGCGTGAGCCGCCACGAGAAGCCGCAGGACCTAGAGGGCGGCGTCCTCGTCGCCGGGCAAGGACGCCGGGGCAGCCGGTGCGGGGTGGGGAGTTGAAAGAGAGGCGCGCGAAGGAGAGGGTGCGGTCTGCATCACGCGCCGCGGTGGCCGGGGACGCAACGGTGGAGGCAGAAGGGCAGGGCGGCGTGGTGGTGTGCGTATGCCGGCAGCGTTTTTTTTCTTTCCTCTGCGGAGTGGCCGCGTGGGGAGAGATACGATGAGTGGGGATGTCCTCGAAGCTTCCAGCTTCCTGGGTACGGTGCTTTACTGGGCACTGATGGTAGATCCTAGGGCCATAAAAACTTGACGACGTGGCTCATCGTGAGGAGGATAAATGGTGTATGAAAATAAGGTTAATGGATAGATTCCCTGAAATAACCACGCCTGTTCCTCAACCTCGTTCTTGCTCCTCCGAATCTGAATTCTGATTTTCTAGTGTCTTCGGCCCGTGACAAAAAGACGGGAAAAAAAACGCGTAGAAAAAATGGGTGAGGCCACAACTTTGATTTGTTGGGAAGTTAGATATGGGATACTATTGGAGATTGTTTTTTTTTTCCCCCCAATACTTATTTAGGAGTTGGCAAATAATTTCATGATATGCGGGGAATACCAAACTCATGGGGACGAATTATAAAACCTCCATAATCGTTGAATTGTCAATCAGTTGATTAATATCGCACATTGTTTGGTTCCTATAAGACTAGAGACTAGGGACTAAATTTTTAGTAGCTAAATTACCAAATAAGAGGAATTGAGACTAATTTTTTAGTCTCGCTTAATCTCTAGTTCAATAGACTCTTGAGAGAGGGCTACGGCGTAATTTTGAGTCCCTATTAGTTTTTAGGAAAAAAGTTCAAAATTACTACCCGTGTTTTCACTCATGTCCGGATAACCCCTAAGGTATTGTTTAGTTTAGTTTACTCCGGTGGTTTTGTAAACCGGTGCACTTAACACCTTTTGGCACTATTCCAATCCGGTTTTGGTGACGTGGAGGTGGTTTTGCAATTAGTCATGCCACATAAGCCTGGCGACATGGGCGTAAAAATTATTTTCCCGGGCGTAACTTCCCTCATTTTATATAGTATCTCATGAAGTCATGGTTCGCCAAGCTTGAGTGAATTAATCATCGTGTTAATGGCGGTACTAACAGCACGGCCCCTGCAAATCATTGTGGATCGGATTAATTTTGAACCAATGGTGCCATGCATGCATAAAAATGCCCGCATAGAATTTCTCGATTTCAGTTCCATGCATACGTCACGCCCTTTTCTAAAAAAAAATATCGATCGAGCAGCAGCGGCTAGCAATTATTACGGCCGGGCATCTCTTGACTAGTACGGTGCGAGAGCAGCAGCTAGAATGATCGATCAGTCTCTCACACTGCTCACTAACGCAAACATGCCAGCATAAGGAAATTATTATTATTATTATTATTAAAATCTCAGTCGATGGACCGAAAGCGAGCACACATATATCGAAGGCGGATATGATTTTGTTCAATGATATGCATGCTGCCGTCCCCTCGCATGAATGCAAATATGTGCGTGTCTTTTTCGGCCATGTCGGCGCTTATGTGGCACGACATTAATTACAAAAAACAACCGGCCACGCCACTAAAACCGGATTACATTAGTGTCAAAAGGTGTTAAATGCACCGGTTTATAAAACCACCGGAGTAAAATAAACTAAAAAATACCTTAGGAGATTATCTGGACTTAAGTGAAAGCACAGGTAGTAATTTGGACTTTTTCCTAGTTTTTAATCCCTATTCCCTCCAACTAAACAGGCAGCCATGCATCGCACTACAGGAATCCGCTTCTTTGCCGAGTGCAAACAAGTTTGCCGAGAGGCAAAAGTCGGGCACTCAGCAAAGTGTATCTTTTGCCGAAAAGCCAAACCGAAAGCACTCGGCAAAGACATCTTTGCCGAGTGTCGGGCCGTCGGCGGTGTTCACCACTCGAAAAGAATATCTTTGCCGAAAGTGCTTAGCCGCCGGCAAAAGAATACACTCGGCAAAAGGATAACAGACCAAACGGCCACGTTTTCCGTCACCTTTGCCGAGTGTGCAACGCTAGACACTCGCAAACTAGGTGTCCTTTGCCGAAAGTGCCGCATGTATAAGCACTTTCGGCAAATGGGGTCTTTGCCGAGTGCCTAACCCGCACTCGGCAAACTATGCATTTTTTTTTTTTTTTTGCCCTATTTTTTTGTGTGGCCTTGGTACGGTAATTACATGTCATGTTCAAATTTTGGGACAATTTCAAGTTGTTTTGCTATATTTCATGAATTATTTCTATTTTCTTACATTTTCCGGATCACTCCAAATTTGAACTGCAGGTACATGAAATAATGGAATGCGCTCATTCAAAAAATGTTATTCATGATGTTTGGCGATGTTTAGGCTCAATCCAGGGGACTCGCGCGAAATTACGAACATTTATGTGTCGGAACATGACGAGTTACATGCGGGAAAAGTGTTTTTAAATTCTATAAAAATCCAAAACGAAGTTTAAAAATCACGAAACTTGGCGAGGTGTCTTGTCATCTCATGAGGAGCCTGTGGTAAAAATTTGAAAAAGTTTCGAGCAAGTTGTGACGCCGATGGCTAAAACTTCAGACATCTCCACACTCGATCACATGTGGAGAGTGTGGGGATCACATGTTCGAACCCGACTCCTCCAGGTGGCCCTTCTCCACCCCATCCACCCCATCCGGTTGGCCCGACTCCACAAACACGTGGCCGATGGCGTTCCTCCTCCGGCACGCAGCCAGCCCACACTACGGGCTTCCACACGCCCCTCCTACACACCACGGGTGGACGCATACCAATCGGCGCCGCAAAGATGGGTGGTATCCGGGGCAAGGTGAGGGCCCCTCACACTCTTCGCACCAGGGAGGCCACGGGTCGGGGTAGTGAAGTTGAGTTGGTGGTGATTAGGTTCGACCTGTGGGACCATGATGGATTTCTTTTGGATGTTGGACATGTTGCAATCGTGATGGATCTAGTTTCGATGTTGGACATGTTACATTTCGTTTGGATGTTGGACATGTTGGATTTCGTTTGGATGTTCGACTATATGTGTGAATTTGTGATATATGTGGATTATATATGTGAATTTGTGATATATGTGGATTATATATGTGAATTGGTGATATATGTGGTTTATGTGTATATATGAATGCTTATGGTATATGTATATGTTGATTTGCGGCAACAATAAACGTAAAAAAAAAAAAATGAAACTCCCAGCTTTGCCGAGTGTCGGGCTGGGCACCCCGCAGCACCGGAATGGCAGATTTGCCGAAAGTGCGAGGTGGCACTCGGCAAATCTGCCATAACTTTGCCGAAGTGTTTTCTAATCCTCGCACTCGCAAATTTTTATTTTTTTTAAATTAATAATTTACCGAGTACTGACATGGCACTCGGCAAAGGGTTTTAATTCAAATCTTTGCCGAAAGTGCCGACGTTTGGCACTCGGCAAAGGGGCGTCCATTTCTAACGGGCAGCGTTTCCATTGCCGAAGCGCCGACATGGCACTCGGCGACGCGCTTTGCCAAGTGCCGACCTTTGGCACTCGGCAAAGAATGGTTTGCCGAGTCATTCTTTTGCCGAAAGTGCGTTTCGCCGAGTTTGGCACTCGGCAAAGGCCGCCGAGTGCATAGAAGCCTTTGCCTAGTGCGCCTCGCACTCGGCAAAGCAGCCCGATTCCTGTAGTGTCGGTCAGAGTACCGCCGGGCAAGGTCGGGCGGCTGCCGCTGCTGGCTTGAGGCGCGGGCCGCCTTTCCAGGACTCTGATAAGCAAAAGCAAGAGGCCTCGCCGCCGCGGGAGGGGGGAGCTGCTGCCGCCGCCGCCGCCGCGCGCGTGGTGCCTATGCGCCATCAGGGTGGCCGATCGTACCTAAGTAGACGCCCCGTGAAACCTACGTAAGTAGGGCAGCCGGTCGTCCTGCCTCGTCGTATGGGCGTGGATCCGCCTCTGGAAAGAACTAGCATGTTCGCACGTCTACTTACACGTAGGTATTTTGCACTGTGTGCAGCATATACAAGAAAGGAACTAAAATACTGATCCTTATATATACTATACGCGGCTTCTATAAATAGTTGTGCGTCCTGCAAGCTAGCCTCATGCAGAGAGAGTTGGCTCTAACTAGCTATACACACTTGCACTCGATCACTGCCACGGCATTACGTACGCTCGACGCTATCTCGTCGTCAACAAGGCCGGGATGGCGGACGGCGGCAAGGACACGGACAGCGGCAAGGACACCGGTGGTGGCACCAAGTACCGCGGCGTCCGTAGGCGGCCGTGGGGCAAGTTCTTTGCCGAGATCCGTGACCCGGAGCGTGGAGGCGCCCGGGTTTGGCTCGGCACATTCGACACCGCCGAGGAGGCCGCGCGCGCGTATGACCGCGAGACGTATGCGCGGCGCGGCGCCACCGCGGTGCTCAACTTCCCCGGCAGCGTCGGCGAGGCCGGTAGTAGCAGGGTCGCCGCCGCCGGTAATTCTTCGTCTGATCCGCCCCCGTCTCGTCCAGCAGGGGGTGGGCCGTGGTGAAAATGAAAAGATCGTGTTCGAGTGCCTCGAGGATAAGGTCCTCGACGATCTTCTCGATAAAGATAAGTATGGCGGTAAATGAGAGGTTTGAGTACGTGTACGTATGCCAAATTTGTAATATGCCTCCATCGCTCCATGAATACAGCCATATATACAGGAAGGGCGGTACGAGGAGATGACGTAAACAAACACGCGTTTATACATGTAATGCATGCATCACACGAGCCATGGATACATCTATCCATGAATTTGCGTTTACATATCAACACGGTCAGGCCGCACTTGGTGATGTGATGAACATGTATATCTTACTATATATTACTAATTGGAGGAGGCTCCAACGGAGGCTCCATGTTAATTATCACCAGATGCACTAAAAAAAAAGATAAATGCTAGAAATTCTCACATTAATCAGAAACATCCGGCCGTCAAATCGAAAATCTATAGCCCCCATGACCATTGGATTCACTTTAATCTTCCAAGAAATTACCCACCTGTGTCATTATAGAATTAAATAAAAATTTTAAATAAAAAATATCTCTTTTTCTAACCAACCGAGTAAAAAAAAGAGTAAATTGCATTCACAATACAACAACTATGGCGGTGGGTGCGAATTAGTCCAACAACTTGTAAATTGCTTAATTTAGTTGAACAAATTGACAAACTGGTGCGAGTACGACCCAAATACGGTGATGGTAACATGTTGAAAGACTGGACGTCGGTCTATCAAGGGCCACCGTACGTATTCGGCTGATCGGCTCGGCTTCAAATCTATTCAGCTTGGCTTGCATGCATATCATCACGGATTGACTTTATGCACACGATCTCCCTTTCCATGCTAGTACGCAACAAACTTGCACGAGCGGTTGTTACCAAACTAGCAGCCACAAGAATCTAAACCTAGATTAAACTTCGCTGGCCGGCGGCGACCGGTGACCGTCACCACTTGATCTGTTGTGCCTGACCATGGAACCTGGTCGTCGAGGACCAGGCGCAGCTCCTCCTTACTACGGTTAGTATCCAATATCCTTGCCTGAACCTTCGTATTTTTAATGTGTTCCTATTTTCACCAAACGATGATTCGTGTATATACATTCCCTGACTATATATGCATGGTCGAATCCATAGGTGTTCATGATGATCACTTCAGTGTGGAGATTCATCACGATGGATTTTTTGTGGACTTGGCAAGAAAAGGATATATATGGACAACAAGATAGATTGGTTTGATTTTTGCAATAGCGATACATGGTCTCTGTTGTATGTTCAAGAATTTTTGGAGATTCTAGAATGCAAGAATGCTACATCTGCAGGAATTTATTGGTGCGAGAATGGAAAGGCAGTGTCAGATGGGCTGAGAACGCTGAGGGATGACACAATTGAGCCGGATAACACAAAGGAGCTGAGTTCCACTTCAAAGGAGCCATCCGAGACCAGGCTGGAGCTGAGTTCCACTTCAAATGAGCCATCCGATTGACCCAAGTCAAGCTGATCGTCTAGAGGCCAAAATACGTAAACCTGACCGTACATGCTCATGTTAGCCTAGTTCTTCTACCAAAAAAACATAATTTACAAGTTGTTGGACTAATTTGCACCCACCGCCATAGTTGTTGTATCTCCGGTGTAATTTACTCTAAAAAAAAATCTCCCCTTTTAGGAGAAACGTTTCGAGAAAAAAAACATATACAGTAGTATACGTCCATATGGTTATTATTAATTAATATAATAAAAAAATCATCCAACCGAGTTCCATCTCACCGAAAATCTATAGCCCCCATGACCATTGGATTTACTTTAATCATCCAAGAAATTACCCACCTGTGCCATTATAGAATTAAATAAAAATTTAAATAAAAAATATCTCTCTTTCTATAACGAACCGAGTAAAAAAAAATCTCTCCTTTTTTTAGGAGAAACGTCTCGAGAAACAACATATACAGTTGTATACGTCCATATGGTTATTATTTAATTAATATAATAATAAAAAAAAGATCATCCAACCGAGTTCCATCTCATGAACTCTCACCGGTGTGATAGAATGGGCCTGTGTGGGCCGCTGAATCAGAAGTAGTGCAAAATTCCCACGTTAACAACAAAAAATAGCTATATTATCTAACATATCTTATTTTATTATTTGTTTTCGTAGTTGAATTTTCTTTGTATAGTTGAAATAACCAGAGTGCCAAAGATAATTGTATGCAACAACCATAAGTTCGTTAAGGCCCATAATAACAGATGAGAACGTATATAAGATAAATGCAAGTCCTAAGATATTTTTTTGTCAACAAACCAATTATACTTATATTTACGTCATCACCGTTCGCCGCCGGCGGAAATACAGTGACACCGTCGACCGGAGCTAAAATTATCAACTAGAGCTGTCAGAACATACGTGAATAACCACTTCGACGGAAGCAGCTGATGCCGAGGAGTAGGACAATAGAAGGTAAGTACGTTCATCCCTTACCAGAGCTAAAATGCAAATCTAAAATGCCCTATACCAACGCCAAACCCAGATATTGCAAGAAAGACTTCTGCGCTAAGAACATATGACCCTTAGAGCCTCAATTTTGAAATCATTGTTGTGTATTGGAGCAGACTCCAGGAGGCTCTGGGATCGACTTAGCAGTATCCATCAAGCACAAATGGGTTGTTATTGTAGCCGTCATTGCAGCGGCAGACATATTTGTAGGTGTCGCTTAGATTAGTTTTAATTAATACACCTTTCAATCTACAATATATTTCAACATTCTAAATTCAAAACCCATTATATTACCTCGAAACTCTTTTTGCACAAATCATCATCCCACATTGTTGACCCGAAAAAGATGTAACATGAACCACAATGCGCTAAAGACAATTGAACAAACAGGACATTATGGAGAAAAAAAAAAAGTACGAACATTCATCACCTTTTCAAATACTTAAGGGATGTTTGGTTCCAAAGTCCTAGGACTTTTTAATCCTAGGACTTAAAAAAAAATCTCAAGGAGGTACTTTTAGGGACTTTTAGTAAAAAATCCCACCCAACACAAAAAGAAGTCCCTAGACCCAAACACCCCCTTAGTCCACCTATACTTTGTAGTCACAATTTGCAAAGATTATTGCTTGAATTTTCAGGGAAAACAGAACAGAAGACAGTGGCGCGACTATAACATTCTGAACAAATTAGTAGTCTACAATGTTCATAGCTTACTGATGGATATCAAAATGCTCGAATGAAAAGGAAGCTGATCATTTACAAAAAAAGGAAAATAACAAACATTTAAGTCAAATTCCAATAATGTCCATAACAGAGATAATGCCCTGCAACATACAAACGAAAGGTAATAGCATCCTTTTAAATGCATTAGTCAAATATACTTCTACAATACAATTGTTTTAACCTTTATATAATAAATGTTATAGGCCTCTCAATGCAATATTTAAATCTCTGTCAAAAAAGGCAATATCTACATCCATGGTTGACAAAACTCATAGAACAGTCAAGCATCAGAACATAGAGCCAAATCATGGTGAAAAAGCCACAAGAAAAACCAAGGTAATCAATACATCAACACCATGCCACTATTAATCATGCAAATTTACTATTCACTAAAAACTAACTTGAATGTTCTTTTTTTCATCATTATTCACGGAATTACTTCACAAACTGATCATAATATGAAGCTGAATCAACTAGCAAATTATCAAGGGAGACAAAGGTACATGATTTTCAAACCATCATAGCATGTTTACTCAGAACATAGTACTATTTAATAGAAAAATAAAAACGGTAACACATGCAAGGTTGTCAAGGAGCAAAGAAAATGAAAGCAAAAGATCTGCTTCAGAGTCTCAGGACAACGATATCCTGACCGGCTAATCAAATCAAGATTTCGCAAGAAGAAAAACAAATAAGTAATGCATGTAGGCAGAAAACAAGAAAGTCGCGAGCATAGAAAAGAGGGAAACTTCCAAGTACTCAAACTGATGCTTCAAATTTTGAAAGACCTGCTTGCATATATCCAGATTGTGGAGCTATAATATAGAATCAGGAAAGAACCACGCATATAATACAAACAAAACAAGGACAAGATTTGGACTATGTTGTAAATTAACAAGGGAAACTAAAGCTGCTACCACTGAGGAAACATCCAGCATATTTACAACAACAACTTCTATTTTGATCAAAAGGGTGAATCATCAAACTATAGATAGTTAGAATATCAGATATTATAATTCAATGTTTGCGTTCACTTCAATCGGTGGCCACATAGATCATGAGATAAATAGACAAGGTGGTGAGCCTTATGTTTTTCACATAAATGGGCAAAATAACCTTCAAATTGGAGCATTGCTTCATAAAGAAGGTTATAGTCCAAATTTCTCTCATCTCTACATTTATGATACGAAAATGAAGTAAAAAGTAGGATAAAAGTTCTACATCAAGGGGAAATTGGAGTTGTTAGATGAGAAAGACATTTTGCATGGCAAGGGACAGATTCAGAAAATCAGAATTCTAGAATGTCAAATACGACTAATAGGTCAAAGAAACAAAGATGCAAGCCAGTTAAATTGTAGCACTAATTTTGGGTGACTTATTCGTATGATGGTTTCTAAAGGGATAAGCTGAATGGTGTTGGTTTGTTGTGAGAGAGAAAAACATTATACCATGACTGATAAGCTTTGGGCTGATAAGTTTAAGTAAAAAATAGTGGTTTCCATATGGGGTGCATAGATTTAGGTTTCAAATAACATATAAGATTTGGTGGAAAACAACATTTGAAGGAAGTATATCTCCATGATGGAATATGATGCATATCGCATCATCCAACAACGCTTGAATTAGTCAATTGTACTGCTCATGAGTGGAAAATTGTTCCTCATTTCTTAGTAGATCCAACAACGTTTCGCAAAAAAAGATAGTAGACCAAGCAACATCCATAGTACAATGGAGAATCAATTGGCACAGAATGCATCAAGGAACGCTATGTACAGAGTTGTATAGTGGACTCCAAGATGCCATTGACAATGGCATAATGGTGACACCAGAACTGATCAAATAGGTAAAATAATAATATTGGCTTCATCATATATAGGATGTCCAAGAAATGAACAACAGTAAAACCAACATGCTATGACATTATTTCTTTGGGTTGGATATCTGGATATTTTGCTCACTTTTTACATGTAATCTAAGGTGACCTGAAACTGAAATACAATACATGTTGGATCATATACCAGACACAACTAGAAGGTTTGCCCTGATATTTACAATATAGTATTCCATATAAAGCTCAATGAATTATTTACAGATGACATAAATAAAAAGTTCTTTGGATTCACTATAGCAGGTGATATCACAATAGACTTCCACTTACTTCTAAACGTCTACTAATTAAATTTTACCTATTCAGTAGCTTTTATTGACAGAGAAGCTACAGCTACGCTTATAACTTTAAAAAGAAAATTTAATGTATTAATTTTAAATATAACATATTTTGAAAAAAAATGAAATTTCTCAACTACCTCAAAAATTAGCCCATGACGAAAAAACCTAACCCATGCGGTAGCACGGGTTGATGGACTAGTATAGCACAAAGCAAATAGAACGCTTTTCTTTGGTGCCCGAATTGAAATATGTTGCCTATCGATCCACGTACTGGTGATGAAGCTAGCACATGCAATTCAGTTTTCTTTTCATAGAGGATCTAAACAAGAGTGGCGATGCTCTAATGTCCCAAGATATCTATTTCTTGTTTTCCACCATCAAATAAGATTTGTCTTCATCGATCTAAGGCAAATACTACATCTATGATCCATCTCTACAGGTTGATCCTTTACATTAATAATTAGAAACAAAACTTAAAAAACGGGAAAATCATAAATGGACATGATTTTCATGAATGACGGGATATTCAAACAAAACTAAGCCAAACAGAAACATGGTCAAAGAATTGAATGGGTAAGTCAAAGGCACTAACAGGTAGAACCTTTGACTTCAACCCTTCAAAAAAAAAAGAACCTTTGACTTCAAATGTTTCACGTAAAGCATAAACATTTTAGCTATACAATGCTAACCAAGGTGGTATTATTTCTAAGAAAAAAAAAAGTGAAATAACAATATATATCCCAATAATAAATAATGTGATACAACTACGCTCCTGGTATCCTCGGGGGCGGATTCATGGGTGGGCTGCCCAGGCTGTCGCCCCTGGCGGCCTTAAATCACATGTAAATTATGTGAAATTTTCTACAATAATTGAGAAAAAAATCAATGGCTCATATCGACCGAGAGCGGTCGATCTGACGGCTATAAAAGCGGTAGGCAATGGGAGGCAAAAGCGCGGAGGCAAAAATTGCCTCATGGTGTGTCTATGACAGTGGACCATAGAAGCAAAAATCGCCTCATGTTGCCTCCACAAAATGGAGGGATTAAGAATGGGCGGTAATTGCATTCTTGTAATTCTTTTTTTATAAAGGGTAAAATGGTAACCCTCCTTTCTTCATCTGACTGCTTTCATCGTCACGAGGAGTCGAATGGTGAGATCCAGGATTGGTCCTGCTTACATCATCTCTCGCCTTCATCTTGGCACAATTGATGAGCGGCAAGGCCTCTGGCCCTCTGCTAAGCATGGCAGCCTGTCGGAGACTACTAAGCAGAGAAAGAAGAGTACGAAGAGCATCATGATCACCAGCGGTAGTGTCAGCAGAGCTTCGATCCACTTGAATTCAGTGGCGATTCACCACACGTAGTTACCCACAACGACAGCAGCCATCGTGCACACAAGAAGCGTTCCGGTGACCCTCCTACTGACATCCATGGCGCTGTCGTCGGGCGTGGCCATCTGCAGACTTGTCGACCTCAGGTGTGCCCGTGCCCGCCGGGATGTCCACGGCCATCTGCAGACTTGTGGACAGTGATAATGATGATGATTTCAACATGCATGGGTTTGATATGCCCAGCGTGAGTATACGGGGCGGATGCGGGCAAGGCCGCCGGCGCTTACGCTGCGGCGCAGGGCGGCGGCGCTGACTTTTGAGAGGGCGAGAGGGACGGCGAGAGAGCCGTGCGTGGGGTCCGGGCTGTGAGAGGAAGGTCGGGCCGTGGCTGAGACGAGGACGGGCTGGCGGGATCGAGGGACCACATAATGACCTTATTACCCTTAATTAACAAAATAGATATTTTTTCAAGGCAATCGAAGCAACAGGGAGGCAATTCCAAGTATTGTAGAAGGGCTCAAATTATGTTTATGTCATTCCATCTCTTAAAAGCTTACATCGTAAAAACAAAATTATGTTTACGCCCTTCCGCCTCTTCTAATAAGCGACGATGCGCCGCGAATGCCAACGTCGTAGAGCGCGCATTTTTTGCGCGTATGAAGGCTGGATTTGTCAACTCTTCCCAAATGGCAAACATGAATGTCAAACTGTTAGAGTGTTGGAGGATCAATTTTGAGCTTTTTGGCAAAATATGGAAATGTCAAACCCAAATGGCAAATTGTTGGAGCTGCTCTTACTATACATTAACCTCTAAATCATCATTATTTTCTTAACTCTAGTCTAATCTTCGTTATCTATCCCTCCCCTAAATCACGGGGACATTAGGAGCACATATGGGCCGCTTCTCCCAACGCCAAAGCTGGGCCAGTAAACTAAGTTGAAATCGCACAACCCAAAGACAAGCTCAGTGTATGGCCCCTCCCTTCTCCTCCCATCACGTCGGGGGTTGAATGGAGTGGGGATCCATCATTTTCAATAAGTCTTTCCTAGTAGATTGAGTTTTCAAGGTTCAAGGGCTTTCTAGATCCAATCGAAGAGATTGGCCACAGCGTAAGACGCCGTCAAGATCATCGATGGAGCGATGGAGCATGTCGTTTCTCAGTGGTGATGCCAAGACGAAGTCATCATCATTAATGAAGAATAAGGTACTCCAAATCTTTCTTTGTCTCACCGTGGGTTCTATGCAGCCATGGTGGGGGGCTAATGAGAGTTCGTTTTCCAACGATATCTATCCGATGTCGGTTGGACTTGTGTTCTCCCATGACGAATCTGGTGAAGGTGTCGACGATGAGGTCGATGACGTAATCGGTAGCGTCAATTTTATTGTATTTGCATGTGGAGTTTTAGCAGTTTATTCCTCTTTTACAAAAATGATGGGTATGAGGATGACGGTGCTGAATGGTAAGATGGCCATATTCGTTCAAATCGGAGCTTACGTCCGTGGCATATCCGTTTGGGATGATAAATCCTAAATGATGGAATTTATACATTTTTCAAGGTTTCTTGTCTCCCATAAACATTTAGCTATACAATGTAACATATACGCCCTTGATTCTGCAATGCTAACCAAAGGGGGTATTATTTCTAAGAAAAAACAAAGTGAAGTATAACAATATATATCCCAAATAATAAATGACGTGATACAACTACGCTCCGGGGGCGGGTCCAAGGGGTGGGTTACCCAGGCTGTCGCACCTGGCAGCCTTAAATCACATGTAAATTACTTAGTTATGCTATTCACTACTTCCTAAATCATCATTATTTTCTTAACTCTAGTCTAATCTTCATTATGTAGCCCTCCCGAGAGAAGCTTATATATCCTATCCGCCACGGAGTATCCTCAATAGACAAAAAAAAAAAAAAAAAAAAAAAAAAAAAAAAAAAACATGGTAAAAATATGTATTTTCTCAAGGACATGGATAAATGTACTGTAGACTAAATGGAGTTTGACTGTTTGAGTTTCCTTTCTATATTATGATATATATTTTTATTATTCGTGAATATTTACGGTGACAAGATCTCGCATCAATCACCAGAGGCTGGAGGAAACAAAAAGATGACAGGATAAATAAATTCACGGAGAAATTAGGAGCGCATATGGGCTGCTTCTTCCAGCGCCAAAGCAGCCGGTAAACTAGGGCTGAAATCGCACAGCCCAGCACAAACTCAGCGTATGGCCTTGAAGGCCCATTAGCGAAGGCCTGTTTTCTCCTAATACGGCCAGGGGAGCCAGCTCGGCAGCTCGCCTCCCTCGTATCGCCAAACAGAACGGCGGCGCCCTCCTTCGCTCCGGCGACCCTAGTATCGCCAAACAGAACGGCAGCGCGGCCAACAAGCAACCACGCTGGCCGCAGGGCAGGCGAGGGTACGGTAGCGGTGCCCAGGCCGCAGCAGCCTCTCCGTGGCTCCGGCTCTAGGCCCTGCCGCCCCGCCCTGGCCATCTCATCCAGCAGGAGATAAGCAGAAGGCATGCCCATCCATCTTTCATTCCAGGCTGCAGCTGCTTGCTCTCGCGGATGAGGGCCAGCGCAAGCGCTTGCCGCCGTGCCCTCCTCCTTTGGATGGGATTTACATGATTCTACCCAATGCACACATGTTGACCTTCACAACACACAACTTTGCTTCCTTTCCCTTCACTTTCGGAGGAAACAAATAGATGATGTTGCAGCAACTACAGAGACAGACATGTACAAAGCTAGCGTCTTCTCCGATCCGTTCGATTCATTATTTGCGTGCAACGTTGTGCTTCTCATTATACAGATGCAAAGTGTTGTTAATTCAAAGTCAAATGGATAATATGAGAAGTTTATATATATGTATATACTCCATGTAATCAAGTCAAACCACATGTATGTAGAGGAGTCGACCTTTATATTCATTGCCATCATGCAGCCAGCTATATATAGATTTAAGTCGTCCAGGACAGATAAATCGTACTGTACGTACTAGCAGATATTCAAACACTTTTTCTATATGGGTGTCTTAATTTTAAGATGATTTCAAGCAACAATTTCTTGTACCATCAATTAGTACAAGTAAATTGTTACTTTCGTGATTTATTATTTGTCTTTTTTTTTTTATAACAACATACATTAAATTTTGTCCTTCCCTGACTAATAAAACCAATTGTCATCTTTTAGTTAATTTTCTTTGTGCCAACACAAATAAGATTTTCTTAGGTTTATAACTGGCTTTTAAATTCTAAAAAACGAAAATTGCAGATTGTGTGTCAACAGCAACTGTAACAAATAATATACAATATATGTGAATATAATTTCAATAGATTTAGTGGCGCGCAGCTCAAATCAATCACATTCCATCATTGATTTAATTGAAGAACAATCCAAACATTATACAACAAATTGAGTCCCAATATTCCCATCCTAATAACTCTCAGATGCTACCAATTATTAGGAGCAGCAATCACCCTGTCAATTACTAATTATAAAATTCCATCTAGGAATATATCTGTTGTCATTAAATATGAGATGACACACCCAGTGGTCGTCTGCTTCAACCTCATCACCAAACACAACAAGAGGCCCATATATTTTTTAGTCGAGTTGGGCCGGCGCCGGTCTTGAACAACGGCTGGAAGCCGCGGATATTCCTGGGAACATTCCATGCAACGGTTGCCGAATCGTTGGACTGGAACGATAGTGTACGCGCAGACGTTCCGACGTGCCGTGCCGCCCGCGTGTAGAATGGAGTAGACCAAAGATAAGAAGGGTTTACACGCATTACGCAGTTGCTGATAAACTTAGGGTTCGATCGACGCTCATACATGTGTTTCACATATTGTTTACTCACATGTATTGTTTACTCTCATATGTAAGAAATTAGGTTTTATTTATTTGAAGTCTATTTATGTTTACTTCTTGTATATATATTATTTACTCTCATATTAAAACACTAAGAATTAAGAAAAAAATTCAAATAACTCCAAATAGAGAACTAACAAATATGGTATAATATTTTTCTCTCACAACAAAACAAAATCGGTGGCTTATCAGCATAGAAACCACGAACAGAAACAATCTATAGTAAGTTTGGGATAAATTATGTGGCAAAAATCATCGAAAGATTGCCGAAACCATTAGTAGGTTCAAGTGTGCTCGTCTGCTTTGTGAGAATAAGAACACTTGAAACAAGCTAAACTAAAAAAGGAAAGAAAAAAAACCTCAAAAACTGGGGAAAGACAGACCCCCACGGTATTGTGCTTAAGAAGAAGCTCTCAGGCCCCGACCGAAAAATCCCAAACCATGGCCCCGCCCAAACTCCGAGACAAGCAACGTGGGGACCGTAACACGGGCGAAACACCGTCGGGCGGGCCGGTTTAACACCGCTGTTCGACCACAACGTCACAAAGGCCGGGGGCGGGCCGTCACCACCAAATGTTTTGGCACATGGAATCGGCGGGAATTTTTTACCTCCGCCCGAAAATTCGCCTCCCGATGAGAGTCGAACCTGCACTGAGGGGTGCCGCCAAGCGCTAGACCAACCGAACTAGCATGCTTTGGCAACAAGCTAAACTTAATAGTTTGCCACGCCACCACATGGGAAAACATGAAACGTGCTCGTTTTCATTAGACCCACCATCATAACAGATACATCATCATTTGTAGTGCAAATAAAATATTTGATATATAAACTTGTCTTATCTAATTAAAATTATTGCAAACATAAGTTTAATTTTTGTGCACTGCTTGTGCATTTGTAACCTGTACCCTCGTTTCCTTTATATATATAAAAATAGGTGTTTTTTTTCCACTGAATCCTCAAAAATTCTTGCCTGGATAAGTTTGAAGTATTTCAAATACAAAACCAAGGTCAGATACTAATCTAAATAGAGGCAAACATGAGATATTGCTGCAAGAGAGAATATAGCAATCCAAAAATACGTTCTTTGTGCCCATGCCGGCGCTAGACTCTCTGCTGCATATCCTTTCACCCGAGGCTTTGGATTTTTTTCAACCCGACGTTGCATTGCAGAGAATGGGACAATTCAATGTCTGGATATTCTCTCTATTGATTCGGCATCATTGATATATTCCTATATATGTCGTCGATTGTCCAATGTAGCCAGTTTCGCACGTACTCACGACCCAGTTTGGGTCAAGCATGAAGATACCCACACGTATCACAAAAATGTTACATGTTGAAACATTATGCCACACGTAATTTATTTATTTTATTATTATTATTATGAACAGTCAAACAAGAAGTTTAAAAATAAAAAGACACATTTAATGAGATCGAGGTGTTACTTCCACACGAGAGTTTGCATGCTAGAAGATAAACTTAGCTCGGCTCTCAAGGATATGCAAGCCAATTTGGTAGGCTAGTTTAATGTAGAAAAGTTTACATCTTTTGATAGTCTTAGCATGAGCACTAAGTATTAGCCTATAATTTAAAATATGTAAGCCATCCTATGGTAGCTAATTTCACACATGCTCTCATCAGTTGCTGCATAGATAAACAACCAAATCATCATTTGTTTTTGTTTGGTTTTTTGCCGTGGTGAAGAATCTTTTTTTAAGAGCACGCCTAGGCGCGCGTTTTTCATTAAGCAGAAAGAGTTTTACAAACCATGGTTGATCCGGTAACACGAATTACCGGGATCACCACCCCTACTTCTACTGGATCTTACAATAGTGATTACATTGGAACAAATGAAATGTAGAGCTATATTTTTTTTTTTTTGATGAAACTGAGAGGGACTTTGTTAAGAAGCAAATGAAAGTGTCTTACAACAAAGCAACCTAAAAGGTTTAAGAAACAAAAAAAAATGAAGTAAATAAGAAAAGAAAGGCAAATTAAAATAGATTTTGGATCCATAAATCAAAAGCGGCAGAGAACTTGGCCTTAACCCTTAGAGAAAGGATTCTAACTTCTTTTTCAAAAATCTCCTTCGCCCTTGCTGTGGTGGCTGGAATGTCCTTGAAAAAGAAGTTGTTTCTGACCGACCAAATTGCCCAGCACAATAGGATTGACAAATTCATGAAGAACTTTGGATCTGCTTGGCCTCTGATAGAATTATATATTGAAATGTAGTTCAATTTTAAGGCCGTGAGCATACTAAGTTTGGGATGAGGTTGAATGAGCGATACTTGGGTGTGGTGTGGTTTTGTGGGTGTTTGTGTGTGTGCATGGGCCTTTTTTTAGGGACATTTAAATCGTTCAAATAAACCAAAAGACTTTATGAAATTTGAACCATTAATTTTATTTAAGTTGTGTGAAGTTTATTTAGGATGGGTGCAGTGAAAGGTGGAATAATGGGAGGCCTGTGTAGGTGGAGGAAGGATTGAAGCCCTGCTTCAGTTTTGTGTAAAGAGTGGATAGCTAGGTGCAGAGGCCTGCAGCTTTGGTTACTGAATTGTTCATGTAATACCGTGGGAATCATATCTTGAGGGGTGCATGAACTCATGATGCATAGGAGACAGATACACGGAAGAGAATTAGATGGTGCGCGTATGCTAATCAAAATTTGTGTTGTGATTGGTAGTGTTTACATGATTAATGTGGCTTACTGAGACTTGTATTGCATATGAACCTGACAGGAGGCGAAGCTGGAGCGGCTACATGCATGTCCTTAGTCCGTCGTGTGGACTGTGGGTCATGTCGGCTTGACTGATTTTAAGACAGGCGGGCGGCGACCATGACCATCCATACCGTGTGCTGTGCGACGGGTGGGGGTGGCCAGTGCCGTGTAACGGCGTAGGCGTCGTGATAGTGGCATGGCAATGCTACGCGCTACTGTAGACTGTAGTGTCCAAGCCCTCCCGGACGCTGGAGGGGGCGGGCAGCGGACCCCGGACCGCGTTGTGTTGTCTGGTCAACACTGAGGGCGGAGACCCGATCGACGCTTCCTCGATTGCCCAGGCAGAGACTCAGAGCCGTCACTTTTAATAGCCCGTCCCTGCCAACGACCGGCGACTTTTGACACTACGTTGGCCCTGCCAAATGGGCCCCACCTCACCCTCGTTTCTCCCTTTTCGCACAAAAAAAACGTTTCTCCTTAATTTAATTACTATTTTATCTCGTAAGTACTCTACACACAGGAGAAGCGAGAAATGCAGAAATGGACACGTCTGCGCTCACACAGCCACCGTTGATCCTTTCTTTCCGTTTTGGGGCTGGACTGAACTGGAGTACATTCTTCTCTTTCGATCTGGGGCAGATTAGAGACGTACAGATTATGCCACGGGTAGCATCGTGTGAAATGTGAATGCGTAGCATTAGCATGCCATGGGGGTTGGGGGCTAGCTAGCCAGATTGCGATATATATACGGAGTAGTATACCAGATTACCATGGCCTTCAGAGTTGTGACCATTTTTGAGCCAAGCTGACGTCTCAAAATGCACTGTACTGTTGATGATGATGGAAGGACTGCCCTGCCCCTAGACCAAACAATTTCGGTTGAATTCAACGATGCATGACGGCATTCATGACCATAAATGGTTGGGTTTTTCCACTAGTATCTCATCCCATTCACATATATGCACTTGATTCAATCGTACAACGGGCTGCCGTACTGATGGAAACAGTGTACCGCGAGTCATTTTCAGGAAGAGAAACAAGTTTCCATGTGCCGTGTCGGAAAAGACAATTTGTAGTATTTCTTGCCAGCCGGGGTGAGATATTTCATTCATTTGTGTTACCGGCTCCCTCCGTTATCGTCTTTTACTTTACATCATGTTTGAACACTCGTTATTTTAAATTTCTTCTATAAATCATATGTTTTGGTATGACTTATTATTAATAAAACGTACGGTCAAACACAATGTCTGGAAGTAAAAAAACCGTGACTCTTTATGAAAGGGAGGGAGTAGTGTATGCTATAGGTCATTTAAGACTAAGACCGATCTCGAGTTGAACAGCGGAAACGAAAGGCAAGTACGTGGTTATGCGGCTTCAGAAGGCTGATCAGGAACGAGCGTGGGCGGAGCTTCTGCTTAGAACATCCCAAGAGGCAAGAGGCATTGGATTTTTTTCCGATTACCTTAGGTGTGCTACAGGCTGAGCTCTACAGTTCATTTCCGTGTGGGACCGATCACGAGCTGAACAACGGAAATGAAAGGTAATTTCCAAGTTTATAAGTCCAGGACAAATTAAATGAGGCAGAGAAGACCAAGACCTTCAAACCGACCGACCTGAGGATCGATGAAGCAGGTCAACTGATGCTGTAAACAAGCTAATAACCACATAGGCCGAATCAATCACACACGCTATCGGCTGAAGGAACAGTCCAAGAGAGTTAGCCAACAAACTCGGTGCAATTACTTGGCTGCTACAAACAATTACAGTACTGTACTAATCAGTAGAATATACAGCAATCACCCTGTGATTAGTTTAGCTAAACACTCAAATAATTAAGGCTCCTGTGACTACTGACCCTACCATTAATTGTTTTTTTTTCAAACCAGTTCATCATTCACATCAATAATGAAGCCACAGCTAACGATAGCTTGGAGACTGCTGGACATGAAGGCGGTCATCGTCAACGGTCCAAGCGGATATACCTCCGTACATTCCAAGCGTTGCTTCTCGGCTGATTATTCTGATCTGACGCAGTGTCGTGCGTGCTAGCTTCCCTTCCCTATGGCAACTTGCACTTGTCCGGCCAACCGCGACGACACAGCAAATCCATGGGGTTCCTATGCCGCGTGTAGAATCGACAGGCCGAAGTTACCTGCCGAGTTTCCTACTACTGCCAGGCGACGACAACCCCAGGACGGAGACGTTACGCGGCTACGGTTGAATAAGAGTGGCTTGTCTGATTTTTGTGAGCTCAGTCGGGAGGTAGTAGATGCGACGAGGGTGCTATCTGTCTTGACGTCTTGCCTCCGTGTTGATCTAGATGAGACAGACAGCAGGTTCCAAACAAATGAGAAATAATATATTTTTTATTAAAAAAATCTAAAATACACGGCCATTAATTGGATAGATTCAAGCTATCATGATGATAATAATCATGCGATCTATGTACGAGTTTGTCGAGATTGGTCTAATGTTTTCCATACTACTCTATTAATTTTTCGTGGTGGTTTTTTTTAATTTTTCGTAGCGGTTTTTTTAGATTTTCCGCTGCGGTTTTTTGAAACACAGAAAACTGCCACCGTTAATAAATAAAAAACCCGATCCAGCCCAAACGGGCCCAGATCCGGGCCGCCGCCACCATGCCGCCAAATACCGATCCGGCGGTTGGAGGCGGATCCGCCTCGGCCATCACGCCCCGCCCGTTGGGGAGGCCGGGAGCCGCCAGACCCGCGCCGCCGCCGTCGCCCGTTGGGGAGGCCGGATCCGCCTCGAGCCACCACCATGCCGGCCGCCCCGCCGCTCAGAGATCGGATCGCCTCGAAAGCCGCCACCATGCGCCGCCGGGCGCCGTGCACCTTTCGAGGAAGAGTGGGGGAGGAAGGGAGGGAGTGAGGGAGGGGCGGACGCCGGTTGGACAGAGAGAGAGAGAGAGGTGGAGAGTGAGAGAGTTGGGGCTACTGAGAGTGAAACCCTAACCTCCACTACTACCTATTTGATTTTGCATGACGGTTTTTTTCAATTTTGCATGGCGGCTTTTAAAACCGCCACCAATGGAAGGTCGATTAACCGTGGCGGTTTTCTCGAGAGGGGGAAATGACCGCCACCTAAAATCACGTAAAAAAAAAATCCGCATCCGGCCCAACGGGCCCAGATCCGGGCTAGGGTTTCGCAAGCCGCCAGATCCGCCGCCGGTGCCGGATCCGGCCGCCGCCGCCGCCGATCCCACGACGGAGGAGGATCGACCGCCGGTCCCGCGACGGAGGACGACACGGCCGGTCCCGCTGACGGGAGGAGGGCGCCCGCCGGCTCGAGCCGCCGCCCGATCCCGAGCCACGGATCCTCGCCGAGCCCGTCAGTCGGTGGTAGACATGGACGGGGAGGGGAGGGGGGGGAGGGAGGGGGCGCCGGTGGAAGGGGCCGGATCGGGAGAGTTCGATGGAGGCGCCGGCGATGGGAACGAGTGAGACCGAGGGGTAGTTAGGGTTTAGGGTCGTTTTGCTTTTATATGTCCAAGCCTATAGTGGGCTGATATGGACTTATTGGGCCTGGTTTTTTGGCTTTATTTTTCGTGGCGATTATTATAACCGCCACGGTTAATTAAAAATAACCGCCACGGTTAATCGTCATATTAACCGTGGCGGTTTTCCAAATGTCCGCCAATTTAAAAATCATTTGGAAACATCATGCAAAATCATTTATGTAGTAGTGCTCCCATTATATACCAAATAAGCATGAATATCGGGCCGAGATGGCCTTTCTAGGCTCGAAATTGCTATGTGTATGGACTTTATCGTGGCGGTTTTTATAACAGTCACGGTTAATAGAAAATATCCGCCACGGAAAATCATTTGAAAACGCTGTGTAAAATCAGTTGTGTAGTAGTGGTAGGAGGTCCCTTGTGCTGGTTTAGTCACTTTATTAGGACCATTAATTAGGATGACATGATTGTTGTTGATGATTCCCATCATATATCATCTTAATTGTCTAGTAGAGCATCTATCACTTCAACATCAACAAAAAGTGTTGTGGTCCGTTTCATTAATGGTTTCTAGGCGATTTCATTTATGGTTTCATTCCCGATTTCATGGATGGTCTCGCAGATGGAATAATCCCCGCACAGGTAAAAATTGTATCCCATAAGAATTCCTTAGGTAACATGTCACCATGTTCCCGGCCTATGCTTCTTAGTTTCTCATGAAACCCAAGCAGCAGGAGATGACAATATATGGATATGCTCAAGTTGGTACATGGACAATGTACGTATCCATCAGAAATATCGAACCCCGTCCTTCCTAGAGGCCGGTGAGCACCCAATCATGCAAAAAGGTTTATCCTTAAACCAATGCGTATCTTGGTCATAAACAAAACTAGTAACGGAAAACAACTGATCGTAAGTTCACACACATTGCACGCAATGATTGATACGATCCCAGTTTTATAATCAGGACAACAAACGGAACAGACAAGAAAAACGTGTTTTCGATTGTAGAGATGCATTACTAGTCTGCAGCTGCAGATGGCCGGAAGTATACGCCAGCACATACACATGTAGTATGTACTTTGTTTTTTTTTTTTCCGGGTTCAGGCTGATTGCCCGTTAACAAATATTGAGGTCAAATGGAACGGCCGCTGCAATGACGTAGCTTAGGAATCGTTTTCATAAAACTATGGTTAGAGCTTGTGGTACCAAATTTGGTATTTTCTCCTTGGCGATATAATGTCAGCACGTAGTACACTTGTAGTACATCGATCGCCGACAGGGCCAGCAATACTGTCGTGCTCCGCTTCCAGCCTTCCTGCTGTCCCTCGACTGAAATTACGAACTGATATTTTCCCAATCTTATAATCTGAGAGCGATTTATAAACAACGTAAAGAATTGACTTTTCCTCATAAAAAAGTCTATGAAATTGGATTGACATTGTTGCAAGATTAAAAACTGCAAATGACAGTGGCTGCAGAGCATGCACAAGCGGCAGTTCGATGCATCGGCAACGGCATGGCGCCGTGCTGCTGCTGTTTCCGGTCCACACGGACACAGCAACGAAACAAATAATATCTCGTAGTACCAGTGCTGCTTAGCTGGAATCGACGACTCGGACGGGTCAACGGCCGCTTTCACAACGGATAGCTACGTCGTGAAGTTGTCTCGAGTTGAGTGAACTAGCAGGCAACCTGGACGAAATCCCCCAGCGCCGCGATCTCAGGGGACGACTGAGATGAGGATCGGGATCAGGAAATTTTTTTTACGTCAAAAATATTGGAGGGCTGACACGACACGGTGTAAGTTTTCAAACTTTTGTTTAAGGATGGTATACCTAGATATACAATTACCTCCACTGCCTTACCCTATCTGCCTCCATGAAGATGGATCGCCTGACCACCTGATCACGCAATGCCCGTTTGTTCAGTCCTCCCCTTAGTGCATCCCCAATGGACTTGATCAAATTGCTAGCATAATTGAATAAAACAAAGAGAAGTGGCGAAATTTACAACAAGTAGAGAGGAAAGAGGTAGAAACAAAGGTAGTCACAAGTCTTATGGGGAGCCGTGCGACATGGCGCTTTGCTCGGCACTAGTGAGTTAGCCTCGGTGTTACGAAACCACCAACAAGTAAATTTCTAAGAATACTTATTGGGATCGGATGATCCGACGACGAGACATAAGGTAGTTTGGGCCGAACAATCCCTACACCAAGTGTGGTGGTGTTGTACTCGTGTTCATCTCTGGCTTGCCGTAATACCAGCGGTATACAAAGCTTGGTCCAGAGAGAGGCTGTTGGTATTTGTTAGCTTACAGAGGAATAGATCCGCAAGCGCACGGATGTCCAGTGAGCATTTCACCCGGGAAGGGTTTTAAATATCGAATCCACGAGGAAGATATGATAGGCAGTTCAAATGATTAAAGACAGTGATAGAATACTAATGAGATTTTGTAGTATTTAGCATATACTTAAACAAGGTGAGCCAATAATAATATTAATAATGATAAGGTATTGAGACAGGTAGAGGTGCACGTGGTGAGCATAGCATAAGATTAATTCCTAGTAAGATTAGGATTGGATTTATGACAAAGGGACAGTTCTTAGGTAGCATACAAAGAATCTACAAAATGTTTAGACAGGCATAGCATAAGATCATATATATATCAAAACCATAAATAAGAATGTGCACCCAAGATTACTTAAGAAAATCGAACTAAAACAAGATAATCCCAAGAACCATTATCGACTAGTCTTATACACGGGGGATGGATTGCAAAGGACTCAATAGTGCTGTCACCACTACGATCTACCACACGACCCGGCATATAAGGTGAATCCGCAAGTAAATTATATCTAAGCACCATGCTTACATACTCTCTACTACCTAGCACACAAACCTGTAATATACTAGGAGCTCTACTAATAAGCGCCGTTGAATTATCATGAATAATGATCATATCAAATATGCTATGACTAGAATAAAGTATAAGTAGACTAATTGCATACATAGTAATGAAATAGCACAAAGGTGTATGAGAACAATAATAATATTGATCCATAGTGTAACTTACGATCCGAACCGGAGCAGATGCTCTCTCTTCTCTAAACTCGACTTTCTATCTAAACTAGGCTCTAGATTTAGAGCTATGAATTAGCTATCCTATCTCTTGGTGTCTCCTCTTCTACTCCTCTTCTTGGCTTCTTCTTGATCTCCTTCTTGATGATGACTTGAGGCTTTAGATCGATTGATTGAGACAGGGGGCCTAGGGGTCTATATATATATGGGTCTTCTTATGTCTCTTCAAACTTCAAAGCAGTAATGTGGTACTAATCTTCGTGGCTTAACGACGCCCCGGATCAAACCGACATCAAACGACCGATTAGATTGCGTCTTAGAGGCGGTGGAGGAACGCTCGAAACAGGGCAACTTGGCGACCACGCAGGTCGATCGGCCCCATTATTGGGCCGATCGGCCCGGGGTGGGCTCCACTCTGGGCCCCGCGATGCGTCGTGGGCTTCCGGAGTCTTCTAGATGATGTTTTCTTCGGTGTCAAGTTTGGTTCACGTCGGGAGTAATCCGAGCCTTCTAGACTTGTTTTGGAGTTGGATTGCGTTATGTTACGTCGGTCGTATGCCACGTCATTTCTTTGTTTTTTTACGTTAAGTCCTCGCAAATCACAACTTTACCAAAACTCATGGAAATTATTAGTAGAAACCCCTAATAAGGTTATCTAATTATATTTTAGTCTTTTTCCATGAATTGTTGATGCATAAAAATATGAGTTAGTGAGCATCAACAAACTCCCCAAGCTTACCTCTTGCTAGTCCCTAGCAAAGCTATATGCTATAGTAGGATCGAGTTGCTACTTCGCTTTCATACCTCGAAGCACCGTGTTTATTAGAAATAAATTCTTCTCTTAACCGTGATTGCTCTCTCATACCTGTTTACCATGGGACGTAGCCTTTTCATGAATCATAAGCAAGATAAAACAATCAAGTTAAGTACCATGTCTCAAGTTCTTTGATCAACTATCATCCCGGGGTTTTGCAATATTTTTTTCAAAAAGAAACTTCGAGAGATCCTATGTATGACCCTCTTAAGTAGATGGTATTTAGTGGAGATACATGTGGTGGAACATACATAGTGGGATGATAGTGACGAATGGATGAGGATGAAAGGTAGTAATTAGCCTTTAGCCTTTTCTAGTATTTTTTTTTTTTCAAGCTTCTTGGACTATATCTCTCTTTCTAAAAATTGCTAAGACACAGGTCGTCCATTCTTGGAGAGGTGGGCTTTGCCCCGGACTTTTGTCCATTTTTCTCTCTCCTTAGAGATGTGGGCCCTACTCACCCTCGGACACGTGTCCATTATTCATCTCTAAATATATTTTTATTATTAGGGAGGTAGGCCCTTCTCGCCTAGTATGACTTTTTGTCCCCTACTATCCCTCTCTCGCGTCTCACTTTTCTCTCTAAATTTATTTTTTCTTTTCTTTTTTTTCTTTTTTTTCGAATGTAGCCCGTAATCTAATAAAAACGTTGAGAGAGACATATCCAAAATTGCTAGAATTTATTTTTTATAATTATGGCTAACGGCTTGATGGAGTATGGGGATGCGTATTTCCGGTTAGAAGCAAATATTTGGTGGAGTGGGATGATCTTGATGCGGATGATAGACTCTTAAGGGTCATAACTAAGGATCTCATCATGTAATGTTTTATAATTTTCAAAGATAAAAACCGGGAATCGGGTATCTCTAGGAATATGATAAAAAAGAAAGCTCAACTTTTCATGTATTTTTTTTTTTTTTTTTATCCTTCAACGCTAAGACTCGGATTAAGCATGTGCTTCCCACAGTGTTGGGTTTTAGAGCAAATTAAACATTTAAAAGCTCTAGGAGAATCTAAGTCCTGAAATGTAAGTACTTTTAAGAAGAATTATGGCGGAGCAACTATTCATCATTTCCTTAGCATATATCATCAAGATCATAATTAAAGAAAGAGAGCTAACTTCGCAAGCATCTAACATTTATTGGACTCTTAACACTAATACTTTTATTTAAGACTCATTACTCTAAGCAAATATACTAGCTAGCTAATATTTAAAATAGATAGGATAATAATACTTATCGTGATAATCGAGGGTGCTCTCTCCCAAAATTTGGATTTTGAAGTAGTCTTTTTTTTCGCCCTGAAACTTGTTCATCTCTCGGTTTTCCTTAAATGTTCTCCCTGCAAATATTAATTTCGCACATACCCAAAGGAATAAATTCTAGGATTATGTGGTGAGCCTTCATGTGCTCACATATTTTTGTATTTTTTATTTTTATGCCGCCACGCCAAGGAGTGCTTGCATGGGGCTTTTTAAGAACTAATGCAAATGCAAAGAAACATAATTTTATGATTTTCTAATGCAGATTTTTAGAAAAAATAAATATGCTTAAAGGAAACATGCTAATTGAAATATGCTATGCAGAAAATTAAATATGCAGATAAATACCGAAGTTACCTCTCGGCGAGAGTTTCAGTACTTACTCTTGTGGCGTGTTGTCATCTATGGAATCTCGTCGGGATGTCGGTGTCCGGTGCGGTGCCTTTGATGATCTCGATGAGTGGCATAGATGAGGTAGCCGACGGTGTCGATCAATCGCTGATGCGGGTGGTGGTAGGTCTTCCAAAGGTGTACTCTTGTTGTCTCCCTTGGTAGGTGTGTCTTCTTTCTTCCTCCAAGCTTGTTTCTTCGGTGGAGACCTTCTACGAGTGGCCGGTTCGGCGTGCTTGGTTGGTGGAGCCGGGTGGACTTTTCTTGAATCTTCTTAATGTCTTCCTTGTCCGGCAAAATCCGTATCCAATTTGTGATTTCTCCGCGTCTTATTCTTCTTAGGTTTGCTTATTGAGTGCTTTGCCTCGATCTTGAAGTTGCGTCTCTCGATTGTGATCCCGAGGATGGCATCACCCATATTCCTTGCTTATTGTGCATGTTGTAGGCAGGACATTAACTAGTAGAGATTTGGAGAAGTGGCAACTCCTCCACAATTGGCGCAAAGTGTATCCTGCCCACAAAGTCAAGGTAGAGATCAAGTGTATGGGCTCTGGCCGGTGGGAAAAACACCAACGTAACCAAAATTGTATTCATTCTACTCTAACCTTGAGCACATATAACCATGATAGCATAATGTGTTTCATCTATTTGTGACAAAGGTGATAAGACCGGGCAGACGGGTATGAATGTGGCATTTATAACATCGCAAACTAAAGTAGAGAAAACTAGAGAGACAGGGGGTAAGAACAACTAAGAGCTAACATGTTGAGCTATTCGTGATTAATCTAAGTAAGGTTGTGAGCTAACATATTTAACTCCTTAGTAAGCATGCCATGATTAGAGTAAAGCTTTATCAATTAGGACACTTACCTTAAGATGTTACCTTTATTGTAGGATCATGGCAATGTCGTAACACCTCATGGTGGTTTTCTCGTGGCATGTGTGGTAGTTGAGCCGCCTTGTCCTCTTTTCCTCATATCATCTTCCCTTCATTTTTTTTTTTTGCGTGGTCGGAACGGTGGGAGTCCGAGAGGAGGGAGAGCCTTTTCGGGTCATCTTCTAGTGGAATTGGTCTTCCTCCCCAAGCTCGAACTCGCGGTCACTTGGCACTTGGTGACAACCTTGTCCTCCATGGTCTTGGGGCATTATTGTGACTTCTCTTTGTAATCGCCCGTCATTGATTGGAGTGCGTTCCTACCGTGTAGGTGATAAGAGCAAGCAAGTCTTTGACGCTTGATCAGCCCTCCCGACTTGGTACTCCTCCGCTTTGTAGTGGAAGTGGTAGTGAGGTAGGTCCATGAACGTGCCCACCACGCATTCTTTCCTCACAATGTATTAGTGGACATATACCCGAAGGATAGCAATGATATTGAAAAAAGGGTTATTGTCCATATGATTTATTTGTGCTAACATAATGATGGTTCTTTAAAAACTTAGCACGATTATATATATTTGTTTTTGTTTTTTATATATATATATATATTTTTTTTTTATGAAGCGGCCGCACTAGAGCGTGGTTAAGGCAAAGGTAACTTAAGACAAAAAGACAAATTGAGTATTTAGGCACTTACGGTTCGTCCTTTCATAAGGAGTGAGTTGAGTCTTCTTTTTTGCAGAGTTGTTGGAGTTCGCCACATACCTTTGCGTAAGCTAATTTCTTTTCCCAAATTGGATTTGATAATTTTCTGCTTGAGGGGGTTAGTCTAACAAAGATAACCGTAATCTACTAAAGTATACTATCACCAAAAATCAACCTAGATATAATATCCAACTTAATTTAAGAAGGCAATTTAATCTAAACACCACGTTTAATTTAAAAGCCTTTAGAAACGAAATCTAACACACCTTGCGGTTTCGGGGACTAAACACCATGTTTAACTTGAGCCATGAAAATAAATTAAACTAAGCATCATGTTTAAGGTGTATGAAGATATTCCAAAACTTAAGCATACTATAGCAAAATGCAGGGTAGCATAAAAGTATTATAGAGATGAAGGGGTATGATCATGGTGAGACTACTCAAAAGTTTAAAGACCTTCTCACGCTTGATCATACTTACCTTTACTCACAAATAGAATTTGTGAGTTGTGCAAAATTCTTTATCCGTCACTTGAAGATGTGATTTGAATTCTTGTGACGGCGACTTGAAGCGTGGTTCCAATGTTAATGGTTCATGAAGGTCGTGGTACACTTGGATTCTCTTACCGTAGGTCGCCGAAGTTTTAATCAATTACCCCCGCATAAGATAGACTAATAGACAATACACGGGGTAATTGCTTAAGCAGAGGTGCTAAGTAGCAAAATCCACACTTAATATTCATCTATCAATAATCAAAAGAGTAGCTATCAAAATCTTCCCCGCAACGCGCCGAAATGCTTGTTGGTATTTGTTAGCTTACAGAGAAATAGATCCTCACAAGCGCCGCGGATGTCCAAAGTGAGCATTTCACCGGGAAGGGTTTTAAATATCGAATCCACGAGGAAGATATGATAGGCAGTTCAAATGATTAAAGACAAAGGATAGAATACTAATGAGATTTTGTAGTATTTAGCATATACTTAAACAAGGTGAGCCAATAATAATATTAATAATGATAAGGTATTGAGACAGTAGAGGTGCACGTGGTGAGCATAGCATAAGATTAATTCCTAGTAAGATTAGGATTGGATTTATGACAAAGGGACAGTTCTTAGGTAGCATACAAAGAATCTACAAAAATGTTTAGACAGGCATAGCATAAGATCATATATATATCAAAACCATAAATAAGAATGTGCACCTCGAAGATTACTTAAGAAAATCGAGAACGAAAACAAGATAATCCCAAGAACCATTATCGACTAGTCTTATACACGGGATGGATTGCAAAGGACTCAATAGTGCCGCTACCACTACGATCTACCACACACGACCGGCATATAAGGTGAATCCGCAAGTAAATTATATCTAAGCACCATGCTTACATACTCTCTACTACCTAGCACACAAACTGTAATATACTAGGAGCTCTACTTAATAAGCGCGTTGAATTATCATGAATAATGATCATATCAAATATGCTATGACTAGAATAAAGTATAAGTAGACTAATTGCATACATAGTAATGAAATAGCACAAAGGTGTATGAGAACAATAATAATATTGATCCATAGTGTAACTTACAGATCGGTAACCGAAAGCGGGATGCTCTCTCTTTCTAAACTCCTCGACTTTCTATCTAAACTAGGCTCTAGATTTAGAGCTATGAATTAACTATCCTATCTCTTGGTGTCTCCTCTTCTACTCCCTGTCTTGGCTTCTTCTTGATCTCCTTCTTGATGATGACTTGAGGCTTTAGATCGATTGATTGAGACAGGGGGGCCTAGGGGTCTATATATATGGGTCTTCTTATGTCTCTTCGCCTTCAAGTGCAATGTGGTACTAATCTTCGTGCTTAACGACGCCCTGGATCAAACCGACATCAAACGACCGGATTAGATTGCGCCTTAGAGGCGGTGGAGGAACGTTCGAAACAGGGGGCAACTTGGCGGCCCGCGCAGGCCGACGGCCCCCATTATTGGCCGATCGGCCCGTGGTGGGCTCCACTCGGGCCCGCGATGCGTCGTGGGCTTCGAGTCTTCTAGATGATGTTTTCTTCGGTGTCAAGTTTGGTTCACGTCGGGAGTAATCCGGAGCCTTCTAGACTTGTTTTGGAGTTGGATTGCGTTATGCGTTACGCCTGGCCGTATGCCACGTCATTTCCGCCGTTTTTTTCTTAAGTCCCCGCAAAATCACAACTTTACCAAAACTCATGGAAATTATTAGTAGAAACCCCTAATAAGGTTATCTAATTATATTTTTAGTCCTTTTCCATGAATTGTTGATGCATAAAAATATGAGTTAGTGAGCATCAACGAGGGCCATCCACTAGTATAGCATTGAACTTTGGTGGCAGCTTTTTTTTAAATTTTAGGTGGCGAACCTCCACCGAAGCTAGGATCACCGAAAATCGATTCATTTTCCGTGGGCGGTTTTAAACGGCACCAAAAAGCCGCCACCGTAAATCAAAAAAAAATCCAAAACCTAAGCCTAATGGGCCTAGATCCGGGCCCATTAGGGTTAGGAGCTCCGGGCCCGGCGTCCGGCGTGGCGAGCAGCTTCGATGGAGGGCCCCGGCGACGAGCTTCGAGGGAGGGCCCCCGCCGGATCCACGTGACGACGAGCTCAAGGGGAGGACCCCCGCCGGATCCACGCGGCGGCAAGCTCGAGGGAGGCTCCGCCCGACGAGCTTCGAGGGAGGACCCCGACGGATCCGGCGCGATGGCGAAGCTCGAGGGAAGGCCCCGCCGGATCCGCCGCGACGGCGAGTCCGAGCCGCCTGCGTTGGCGTGCTTGGACCTCCGCCGGGGTTGGAGGGAGAGTATGGGGCGGCCTCGGCCCCTCGAGATCCGCCGCCGGGTCGATGAGGTGCTGCCGGATCCCCAAGCCGCCACGCACCGAGCCCATGGATCCCCGCCGTCAAGAGATGTGAGCGAGGGGAGGGAATGGCGGCCCCCGCCGGTGGTGCTCATCGGTGGAGGGAGGGAGGAGGGAGAGAGCGGAGGGAGTGGATGTGGGTTTTCGTGGAGGGAGGGAGAGAGCGGAGGGAGTGGAGGTGCCGGTCGCGTGCAGCGAGATGGGGAGGGGGCCGGCCGGGAGAATTGGAAGTGTGGAACCCTAGAACGAAGTGCTCGTATATATATCCGTGGACATGGAAATGGGCTTTTGGGCTGATGGGTTGGGCCTAATTTTCCGTGGCGGGCTTATTATAAAAAACCGCTACGGTTAAACTATTTACCGTGGCGGTTTTTAAAACCGCCACGGTAAATAAAAAAACAGCCACAGTAAATCAAGTCATTTACCGTGGCGGTTTTCTAAATAACCGCCACCATTAATCATTTCGAAGTGTTGTGCAAAATCAAACGTGTAGTAGTGATCCCAGGTGGGTGTGTGTGTGTGTGTGTGCGCGAGTTGTTGTTTGGTGTCTTGAGTCAGATCTCAAGTATCAAGTGCCTTGGGTTGGTGCCATGTCCCTCTATAACTTGAGGAGGTGCATGGTTACACGTTCGAGTGGTGGAGTTCAAATGGAGAAGGGAAATAAGGAATGCTTGGTCGAGGTGCGTCCACATCTACGTCGTCGCCTTGCTTCGCCGCGAAGGCCTAGTCTTGCTGAAGAGTGCGGGTTCCCCAGCTGTCCTCCAAAGGTAGAGCGGTCTTTACTCGCGGCCGTTCCTAGTCGAATCGGGGATAGGTGGGCATGCCACAGTTGCTCAGTCACATGCACGCGCCTACAATGTGGTTATGAATCCGCTTTAAGCTGCCCTGAGATCGTCATCGTCAATGCCATGTTCTGGGTCTCCAGGGCCTTGGCAGGTCACCATGCGTCTTCGTCCATGTGGCGGGAGCTCGCGTCATGTCCGTCTGGGGACAGCTACACGCTGTTGTGCCGGCCATTACTGCACCTGGTGACATCGCCTGCCATGTCCCCTTGTTCGTCTTGCGCATCGCTCGCACATGTTTCATGGTTCACGGGTCGTCTATGCTCCTTTTCATCCATTGGGTGTGAAGGTGCATCCACTCTTGATGCGATGAGTCCTTTGGCCACACATCGGGCAAAGCAGGCTCGAGTGCGCCACCTCGGGCGAGAACGTGCATGGACTCCTAATGCGATGAGTCCTTGGCCACACGTCAGCCGAAGCGGGCTCGAGTGCGCCCACGTCGGGTGGGATAATGGCCGTGAGTCCCACATCGGGTGAGACAGAATCACGTCCCCTATATACCTCGGCGAGATAGGGTCGATTGCTAATTGGATTGGGCGAAGCCATTCTATGGGCCACCCATACTTTGGGCCCATGATGGTAACCCGGGGTTTATACCTACAATAGTTAGTTCCATGCAATCTCTCTACATGATGGTAACACACGTTAGTTCTCATAAGACCTAACCTAAATTGTGAAACCTATATTACAAAATGTAGAGGGATCCAAACATGTATTTGTTTGACATTGTAGATTACTATAGCTAGCACAAGGAAAAACAGTCTACTCCTTCAAACATTAATTACTGTAGTACTTCACCGGATCCTATCGAAGCCCTAGCAAATGAGCCCTTAGGGGCTATTTGGTTCCCAGCCATGGTCTACCACGCCACTTTCATAACTGTGGCACTACTTCGGGCGGTTGTTTGGTTGGAACTTAAGTTGAGGCAGCCTCGTAGCTTTTGAGTGTTGATTTTACCCAAGGTGTGGCGGCCAACTACCTCACCACAGGACGCCACACTTCGATGGTTGCGCCACACTCGCATGGCCAGCAGTCGCCAAACAAGCCCTTAGTTCTTTCATACCTCTAGCGCCTAGCCCGTGCACCCATTGCGACGATCGTTATTGATTGGCATGTGTGACAAACCTTAATGTTCACGTCAACCTTTGTCTACCCATTTGATGGTTTAATCTTCTACTATATGCTTGATCCTGAGTTTGCTTTCCTCGATGAGATCTTCGTTGGACTCTTATTTTTGTAGCTACCATCCTATGAGAAGCTTTATCACCGTCGTTCCCATAAAACAACAATTAGCTCATTTTTGCAAAAAAAAAAAAAAAAAAAAAAAAAAAAAAAAAAAAATAGCTCTAAGAAACATAGATTTTCAATATTTTGAAAATAATATTTTTTAACAAAAACCAAAACAACTTGACAATGGTGATGATAGCCAGTACTCCTCCAAAAACCCATGCATTTTCTTGGGAACTGACTCCCCAAATTTATATACTCTTGTTGTGGTTTGGATGCAGCAGACATGTTATATTCTCATGTGATTGTCATAATCATTGAAAAATGTAGTAAATAGAAATATTTCTTCTTGAATCACCTAATTACTACAAGGTGAATCTCCCAAAATGGACATTTTAATCTGTTTGGATTAACTTGCTTCTCATTTTACTTGAAGAATTTGATTCTAGAATAGCACTGGCAAATAGTTTGGATGTAGTAGTGATAGAGATTCACCAAAGAAACATTTTCGAAGAGAATTCCGATTGAAAGTGTTTTGAGGAGAATAGCAGGTGGTAATATATGTTTGAGTCTTTATATAAAAATATAATTAAAAGGTATATATATATAGAGAGAGATTCTTGGAAACATGTCAATGGTAGTTGAAGTTGAGGAATTATTCATGTTTCAACAATATCCACTGTTTTTCTAGGGCCAGCATCCGTTGAATTTGGTGACTTAGCGCTTGTTGATAATTGGGGTGGGTGCTGCGTGCGTGGTGGAGACTCGAAGTCGTCGATGTGTGCTGCTAGCCTGCTAACGTAATTAACAAGCGCTAGCTGTGTTCGCACCTCGCACTCATCGTGTCCTTTTCAGCAACCAAAATTTCTCCGTAATGGCATTGGCCGCTGCAACAGGCCGGTGGACTTGAGCCATGGCGAAACGGATCCACCGAGGAGGAAAACGGCAAAAGATAACCAGTCGAGTGATGTCACGGCGAGAGCGAAACAAAAGCTCAACTCTTGGATTGGATGTTCACCTTCCCGCTGGGCCTGCTGTTTCAATTTCGATTCGGACAAGAGGAATCGACGCGAACAAATTGCTATAAAAGCAGGCCTTTTTCGATCGGTTCGGTTGAAAAACTGACTGATCGGCGCGAGAGCATGCGTGCGTGTGCGGTCGTGCCTGGCCGTCCCAGTCGTCGCCGGCCGCAGGGTGACACGCCAAGTCTAAACTACACGGCGGACACGGCCAGCCGCAACCCACAAGCAGAGTAAAATATTCCGCCTAGGTTCCGTGGACCGAGCTGCAGTTTCAGCTACATATCCCCGTGGCCGGCCGCGCCATTTGTGCACACAAAGCTTCAAGCTAGGCAGCTTCACATCTCCCAAATCCCAGCCCCGGAACACACCCACACAGCATCCATGGCGCGCGGGGGAGACGGGCTGCAGGTGCTGAGCGCGCTGGACGCGGCCAAGACGCAGTGGTACCACTTCACGGCCATCATCGTGGCCGGGATGGGCTTCTTCACGGACGCCTACGACCTCTTCTGCATCTCCCTCGTCACCAAGCTGCTGGGCCGCATCTACTACACGGACACGAGCAAGGACACCCCGGGCTCGCTCCCGCCCAACGTGGCGGCGGCGGTCAACGGCGTGGCCTTCTGCGGCACGCTGGCCGGCCAGCTCTTCTTCGGCTGGCTCGGCGACAAGCTCGGGCGCAAGAGCGTGTACGGGATGACGCTCATGCTCATGGTCCTCTGCTCCGTCGCGTCGGGCCTCTCGTTCGGCCACACCCCGACGGGGGTCATGGCCACGCTCTGCTTCTTCCGCTTCTGGCTCGGCTTCGGCATCGGCGGCGACTACCCGCTGTCGGCCACCATCATGTCCGAGTACGCCAACAAGAAGACCCGCGGCGCCTTCATCGCCGCCGTCTTCGCCATGCAGGGCTTCGGCATCCTCGCCGGCGGCATTGTGACGCTCATCATCTCCGCCGCGTTCCGCGCGGGGTACCCGGCGCCGGCGTACCGGGACGACCACGTCGGCTCCACGGTGCCGCAGGCCGACTTCGTGTGGCGCATCATCCTGATGCTCGGCGCGCTCCCCGCGCTGCTCACCTACTACTGGCGGATGAAGATGCCCGAGACGGCGCGCTACACGGCGCTGGTGGCCAAGAACGCCAAGCAGGCCGCGGCCGACATGTCCAAGGTGCTGCAGCAGGAGATCGTGGACGAGCAGGACAAGCTGGACGAGCTGGTGACCGCCGAGAGCAACAGCTTCGGCCTCTTCTCGAGGGAGTTCGCGCGCCGCCACGGGCTGCACCTCGTCGGCACCGCCACCACGTGGTTCCTGCTGGACATCGCCTTCTACAGCCAGAACCTGTTCCAGAAGGACATCTTCACGGCCATCAACTGGATCCCCAAGGCCAACACGATGAGCGCGCTGGAGGAGGTGTTCCGCATCTCGCGCGCGCAGACGCTCATCGCGCTCTGCGGCACCGTGCCGGGCTACTGGTTCACCGTGGCGCTCATCGACGTGGTGGGGCGCTTCGCCATCCAGCTGCTGGGCTTCTTCATGATGACCGTCTTCATGCTGGCCCTGGCCATCCCGTACCACCACTGGACCACGCCGGGGCACCACATCGGCTTCGTCGTCATGTACGGGCTCACCTTCTTCTTCGCCAACTTCGGGCCCAACAGCACCACCTTCATCGTGCCGGCGGAGATCTTCCCGGCGCGGCTGCGGTCCACCTGCCACGGCATCTCCGCGGCGTCGGGGGAAGGCCGGCGCCATCATCGGCGCCTTCGGCTTCCTGTACGCGGCGCAGAACCAGGACAAGAGCAAGGCGGACGCCGGGTACCCCGCGGGCATCGGCGTGCGCAACTCGCTCTTCGTGCTCGCGGCCTGCAACGTCCTCGGGTTCGCCCTCACCTTCCTCGTGCCGGAGTCCAAGGGCAAGTCGCTCGAGGAGATGTCCGGTGAGGCTGAAGACGCCGAGGAGGAGGCCGCCGTCGGCGCCCGCGCGGTGCGCCCGTCGGAGACCCAGATGGTGTAGAATCGTCCTGTCCTCCAACGCGTTCACACGGCCGGGTTCTCTTGTTGCACTGCACATGGGCAGACGTGTCTAGGCTTGAATTGTTTTTGTTTTTCCATGTAAAGTCAAGCCTGCTGCCTCTGTTTCGGTGTGCAGGAGAGTTCGCATGTGGTGCAGGTGCATGTTATTATATACTTTATATATATAGGGGGAAAGTAAGTGAACTTACTACACTCGAATATCCAACCTTAATCGACTATGTAATTGTACAATTCCAGCAATTTCTTCGTTATTAGGCTCAAGTCAAAACATTTTTAAGTTTTGAGTAAAATTATGAGATTTGCTATACTTCAGATGCCTGGACTATTATCCATTGCATCGCCTACTCCATAAATATACTTTCCTCCGTTCTAAATCAGTAGTTCACTTTTAAATTTTCTAGATACATCGATTTTACTATACACCTAGTTATACACTACGCCTGCAGATACATAGCGAAATGAAATGGATCTGTAAAGCCCAAAGTGAACTATAATTAAAATGGAGAGTAGAACTTATCGATACAATTAGCAATTTGTGCCGTCTTTGTCAAAACACACACATGCCCCATAGGCCATAGCTCAGTCACAGGAGACACGCGCCTAGTACATTTGATTGCTACGTCTACATGTGCTCCGGATTGGCCCACATACGGCATTTGTTTGCTACATGTGGTCCAGATTGGGCGGCCCACAAATAATTGGGCTAAAAGAGTTCAAGCTTGGTACCAGTATAGAAAATGTTGGTTTTAATTGGGCTTGGCTAATTTTTATTCAATTAAAATTAAATCATATTTAATGCTAAAATTAAATGTTAGGAATCGAATGCTAGAAAATTATTCTAGAGTAAATTGCACCCACCATAAAACAACTTGTTAGGTGGGTGCAAATTAGTCCAAAAAATTTGTAAAATGCTCGATCTAGTACAATAACTTTACAGTGGGTGCAGATTAGTCCAAGAACTTATAAAATGATCAAATTAGTACAATAACTTGATCAATGGGTGCATCCTCAGTTGAATGTTGTAATGATAACCATATTTGCTAATGTAAAACCTACATTATTTTCACATATTTCATTATAGACATTGTTAACATGTTAATAGATACTAAAAATACCTTTTAGAAGCTTAGTATAAATAATTCTAATGACTCATATACTTATTTAGAAAAGAAAAGTGAGCTAAAATAATAGAAACTAACATAACTATGCACATATGTTAAATACATGAGCAGGATTACGGAGAAAACCTAAGGTCACAGTCTCTTCTATGGACTTTGAGTGTTTCGGTAATGCCATTACCAATATAGTAAATATAATTTTTTTATTCAATTTAACTAATTAACAAATAAATTATATACATACTTGAGAAGAAACAACCTAACCATGATCAATAACTCTTGTTAACAAGAAGAAATAAGAATTATTGCCTAAAAGAAAATTCATGTGTGTTTCCTTGCTTAAAATATTGTTGTTGTAATGTTTTGGACTATAGGTGCACCAATTTAGAAAGTTATTGTACTAATTTTATCATTTCACAAGTTGTTCGATTAATCTGCACTCGCTTGTAAAGTTATTGTATTAGATTGAGCAGTTTACTGGTTGTTGGACCAATACGCACCCACCTAACTAGTTGTTATATGATTGGTGCAATTTGTGAGATCCAAGAAAGATTATGAAGATTGATCTCTACTATGACGCGAGCAGAAGATATGGAGTTATGGACGAGCCAAGGATCAAACAACATTGGTCTATCACTCTGTTACCGTGTGCAATTCTTTTTAATCGTTTTGGTTATTGGATCTATCCAAAACTAAATTGATTGAGCTAAGATAGATTTTCAAGAAGGGGAGTGGCCTAAAAGAGGGAACTATATAGAGAAGTCCTAATTGGTGTTACCATTTTCAATTTCATCCTTACTTTTTTAGATTACACGATACAATGCGGACACTCAACACGCACGCACACTCTCCCCTATAAACACACGTACGCAAACCCTACCCCTACGAGCACCTTCGAAGGACCGAGGCGGCAATCTTGAAGTTCACGAAGTCACCATAGGCGCCTCGTCGAAGGGGACGTCGCCTACCACTTGCATTGGGAAGAGGGGTTTAATAGAATCTTGAATTCATTTCAACATCTTAGAACATCTCCAAGAGAACAAAAAAGAGTCTCAAAATCTAGAGATTTGGCAAGATTGAAAAAACTAATCTCCAACAACTCTCAAATCCACCCCCACAATCTTTTGGCACTTGCATTGGGAAAAAAAACCACCGCCACACTAATACATACGTGCGAGTATCATGCATCACGCCAATCTAACGGTGGAAGGACATGCATGGGGAAGAAATAAAAGTAGAACATGTTTCCTGATGCAAGTGTAAAGAGAGAAAGAAAGTATAAAGGCGTCTGGTGTGAAGAAATAGATTTGTATTCTTGATCTAAAATTACCTCATATCTTTTAGGGGCGAGATTTTGAAAACAGTTGGAGCAAGCCAACAAATATGCTCCAAACTTTTTAGTCACTTGGAAAACTTATTAATTTACCAAGTGATTTTTTTGAAAGTATTGGAGATGCTCTTAGTCACTTGTACAAGTAGTTTGTCGTTTTAATGTACAAATAATACAATCCCTGACTAAATATACATTTAGCACTACCATGTCACAAGCTCACAAAAAGAGTATCATACATAAAACAGAAAACCACATCCACATCTACTACCTGTACGTGCAACGGTGTATCATGTGCAAATCAGAAAAGGTCGCATACATGTATTCATTCTTAGGAGCTAGATCGATCAAGCCGCCGCCTCGTCGTCGTCAACGGTCTCCTTGGATATCTCTTCAAGTGACATCCCCTTTGACTCTGGCACCAGCAGCGTCATGATCATCCCAAGGAAATTCGTGCCGGCTAGCACGAAGAGCGCGTTGCGGATTCCGATGCCCGCGGGGTACCCGGCGTCCGGCTTGTGCGGGTCCTGCGCAGCGTACAGGAACCCGAACGCGCCGATGATGGCACCGGCCTTGCCAGCCGCGGCCGATATGCCGTGGCACGTGGACCGCAGCCGCGCCGGGAAGATCTCAGCCGGCACGATGAAGGTGGTGCTGTTGGGCCCGAAGTTGGCGAAGAAGAAGGTGAGGCCGTACATGACGACGAAGCCGGTGTGGTGGCCGGCGGTGGTCCAGTGGTGGTACGGCGCGGCGAGGCCGATCATGAAGACGGTCATCATGAAGAATCCTACGATCTGGATGGTGAAGCGGCCGACGATGTCTATGAGCAAGACGGTGACCCAGTAGCCCGGGATGGTGCCGCAGAGCGCGATGAGCGCCTGCGCGCGAGCGATGCGGAACACCTCCTCGACGGCGTTCATGGTCTTGGCCGCCGGGATCCAGCCGACCTTGGAGAAGATGTCCTTCTGGAACAGGTTCTGGCTGTAGAAGGCAATGTCCAGGAGGAACCACGTGGTGGTGGTGCCCAGCAGGTGGAGCCCGTGCCGGCGCACGAACTGCGCCGAGAAGAGGCCCCACTCGTTGCTGCCGCTGCTGGCCTGCCGCTCGGCGCGGTCCAGGTCCTCGTCGATCTCCGAGTTGAGCACCTTGGACATGTCCGCCGCCGCCTGCTTGGCGTTGCGCGCGATGAGCGCCGTGTACCGCGCCGTCTCCGGCATCTTCATGCGCCAGTAGTAGGTGAGCGCGGCCGGGATGGTGCCGAACATGAGGATGATCCGCCACACGTAGTCCGCCTCGGGGACCAGCGACGCCGCCGGGTTGTCCTGGTACGACGGCGCCGGGTACGAGTTCCGGAAGGCGCTGGACACGACGAGCGCCACGATGGCGCCGAAGAGGATGCCGAAGCCCTGCATGGCGAACACGGCCGCGATGAAGGCGCCGCGGGTCCTCTTGTTGGCGTACTCGGACATGATGGTCGCCGACAGAGGGTAGTCGCCGCCGATGCCGAAGCCGAGCCAGAAGCGGAAGAAGCAGAGCGTGGAGATGACGCCCTTGGGGGTGTGGCCGAACGAGAGGCCCGACGCGATGGAGCAGAGCACCATGAGGATGAGCGTGAAGCCGTACACGCTCTTGCGCCCGAGCTTGTCGCCGAGCCAGCCGAAGAAGAGCTGGCCCGCCAGCGTGCCGCAGAGCGCGACGCCGTTCACGGCCGCCGACACGTTGGGCGGCAGGGTGCCAGGGGTGGGGCTGTTGGGCTCCGTGTAGTAGATGCGTCCCAGCAGCTTGGAGACGAGGGAGATGCAGAAGAGGTCGTAGGCGTCCGTGAAGAAGCCCATGCCGGCGATCACGATGGCCATGAAATGGTACCACTGCGTCTTCGCCTGGTCCAGCGCCGTCAGAACATTGAGCTGCTCGCCAGCCATGGTCGCTGCCGCTCGATCACTGCACCGCGAGCGACTTCACCTGCTCTGCCGCAGGCTGTGTCTACTAAACGGTTATTACCAGGTCAAGTTCCCCTTTCTCGACGATCTGCAACGCAATTATATAGATAGAGACTGGTATCAGAGAGTGAGCTCTCACTTTGTGGTGAGCCAAGCTGAAGATTCTCGCAGAACTAGGGACATACTGCAATTATTTTTAGGAAAATCTTAGTCGATGAAAGCGAAATCTCGATTTAAAACTGGGGCTTGAATTGAAAAGGATGTTTTGTTAATAATCCTATCATTGTCGACGGTGGTTAGATGGATAGGCTTAGTGAGCAGTTGCATGCATGTTGACACAGTAATCATGTGTTGCAGGTAAGTAAAGATGCTCTTTTGCTAGTAATTTACATGTGACTGCTGAGTAGGTGAAACTCATCTTGCCAAGAGCATAGATAGAAAGGGAGTACATAACACCTGTACTTTGAGCAATACAAAACCTCTAAAAGTGTACCTTTTCTGAAGAACAAAAGGTGAACTGAATGGAATCTCTAGAGAACTGCCGCAACAGGTGTATCTTTCTTTTTTAGATAAAGAGGTGTATCTTTCTTACGAACAGTTGCTATGAGTTTCTCAGCACAACTGCAGTTATGCAACAACTCTAATAACCAAACATCAGAGCTAGATTTTTGGTCTTCTAATAATAACCAAACATCATCATCATGAAACAAAATCAGAAGGGCCCGCACCTTTGGGAGGGAAATTGCATGGAGATGCAAGAGGCGACTTTCAGCGTTTGAACAAGAATGGACAAGTATTAAGCAACACTGTCGGGATTGCATCACTAATAGGCAAGGTTTATCCTAGGAATATACCTGATGCTCGTCATCTGGATCTTATTATAATCCTAGTCAACTATTGCAATACCGCGTTCTAAGTATCATAACAAGTTAATCAGTCAGCATGAACTTGAACACACATCAAACGTCATTTATAATATGCAGATGCAGAGAAGGATTCCGTTTCCAGCCGTGTGTTGTGCGAACCATCCGATCAGTCTGTTGGGCCGGCCTACTTGCCTGGCCTGCTCATCAGCTGCCCGCACGTAAACAGACATCTATTCGTCAATATCTGACAATTGTAAATGAAATTCTTTATATAACTCTGCTCTCTGGCCACCTATTCGTCAGTACGTATGTTGTCCCTTAGGGTGAGTACAAGCAGAGATGCTTCAAAACATGCTGAATTGCTGATACAGTACAATAGTATATGTTATACATGATTGCAATTTTGTGGAACTACCGAACCTATAAGAAGAAATAATGACACAACTTGGGTTGGAATATGTAGCTAGAAAACATTCTTTAGCACTTGTTGCACTTCACTTGCCTAACACATATCAACTCAATTATCAAGCTCTGACGGGCCATGAATCAGTCTCTCACAAGGTAGGCCACTGATTGAGCTTAGCAATGCTAGAGCTAATGTTCATCTTGAAGGCCAAATATGCCTGGTGTTCATCTTGACAGCACGATGCATGTTATACTATGCTAGAGCTAATGTGCTGTTTAGCGTACCTACCATGCCAAGTGGCTAACCTTCTACTTGTTATCTAGCATAAGGGGCAAGTGGTACTTGAGAACACGTAAAACTTGAAGGCATCAGAGAAAGGAAATACTCCCTCCGGGTTGGTATTAGAAGTCGTTTAGGACAGCGACACGGTCTCCAAAACACAACTTTGACCACTTGTTATTACAAAAATATTTATGTAAATGTGATATATGTATACTTTTATCAAAGTATTTTTTAACACAAATCTATTCATATAATTTTCATATTTACAAAATCAACAACTTAAAAAGTTATTAATGATTTATATTCCCAACGTTTGACTCAAACCTTGTCCAAAACGACTTCTAATACCAACCCGAGGGAGTACAATGTATGTGGTTACTTTATTTTTCTATTTTTATAAATAAAACCCTAGGTGTACTTTGCAATTTTACATACCTTTTTTTATTGAACTAAATGTGAACCCAAATACATTTCGATATAGCTAGTTCATTGTTATTAGCACATTGGATGACTTTAAGAAAAGTTACCTTGTAATGAAATTCCATGCTTCAGGATTTAACTTTAGCTGAGAAGCCTGTTGAGAGAAGCTTCAACTCTTCGGTACTGGGGTGGCTTGTACTTTCCAAAGTTTTCTGCGGTTCTGTAAGCTGAAGCTCAAGCACTCAAACAAGAGCATTATTTAATGCCAGTTAGGAGTCACATCGAAAACTCATGAGTCAGAACTTACTTGCAGAACAAAACAATAGAAGGGATGAAACTTTGAAATAAACTTGAACATATCAACAGCCAAAATTTGTACAGGATAAGCAAAACTTGAACAAACATCTAGAATAAACACCACTTTTTATTCAGTTCTACATATCAACAGATACAAATGAGAATCCCCCTTGCGGAAGGCAGGAGAACGAACAAATGGAATAGACTAACTTAACTAGATACAGAAAGAAACACATGGAATACAGTTACAAGAAGTGAACAGTAGAATGGTACAGTGCAAGAAGTAACAAACTTCAGGCCTCAGAACCAGCACATATCAACTGGACGTCCTCTGATAAATGTGCCTTGTTCTTGGGTCAACAATTAGGCCCCTCCCACCATTCACCTCCAGATCATGCCTGCAGCAATAAGTTACGAAGTACAGTCAGTTTTCTAGTGCACATGCTAATGCGCCAAGAGCTGGAAGTATGTGCAGGGTGCAGGGTGCAGGGTTACTTACTGAAAGACAAAGTCAGGAATTGTAAGTTGCTCGCGTGGTACATATCTGAACAGCTGCACAAGCCTATCCACATATACAACTTTCTTCCAGACCTAGAGGAAAAAAGTATGCTAAGATCTCATGCAGCACAGTGAGGAAAAGTCTTAACCATAGTCTGAACTAGGAGGTACCTCTCCATCTACAAACATCTGCATTGCCAAAACAGCTGTTCTCAAACCCAATGTTGGGTGGAGTACATAAATTGCCTGTTTGTAGTGAATATTGTTAGAAGAGCGAACCTGTTATTGCCTTATATAGGATAAAAAGAATACAGGATCATCATAAAATATACTGACATGGAGGTTGCGCTGATGTTTCCGTCCTAGTATTTGTTGTAATCGCTTCATGAATCCTAAATCTGGTTGCCTGAAAATTCAACAAGATGTTACCTGTTTACATTATGGATTTTTAAAAGTAAAAATAAGGAATTTCTTCAGTGGCATATTTCTCAGACACTTACGGTTGTAATGATGCTGCAGAGTGGAAATATACAATTGTATATGGCTTCTGAATCAAAGGTTCAAACTCCTATGACAAGAGAGATGACACGACCTTTCAGAATTAACTTATTGTGAAAAACAAAACAAGATGTACAAGATGAGTGTCTTAAAAAAACAACAGATGCACAAAATGAGTAATAAAGCAATATATACATGGCCTAAACTTCTAACAGGGACAGCAGAATCATTGAAACTATCGAATGCAAAGAGCAAGATCTCTTTCAGTTTCAAATTTGCAAGAGTATTCCCTCTAAATACACTGAAATGTTCTTCAAGGCCATTGCTACATATTAACTTTGCTATAGTATTTCTGTATCATTCCTCACTTTCATATAATTGTGACCAAGATGACGGTAGTACTTGGATCAAGTGCATTTATAAAAAGCTTTACAGTTTAAACAAGTTACATGTCGTAGCACCAAATGAGTTAAATATTTCGTTTGTCAGTCCCTACCAGTGTACAAGTATCATGGGCCATTTGTGGGAACCAATTTTTGCAAAAACACATGTGGAGGCTTCTTGTAACTGAATCTGAAAATTTGGAGTCATGGCATTGGCAAGCACCTTTTGCAAACTTATAATTCAATGCTCTAACTTACTGGAGGCTCCCTCATGCTTCCGACATGGAATAGGATGAATGAAAAAATATTTTATTTAATTGCGTTAATCAAAGTTGCCTGTATCCACCAGTTCAACCCAAATGATTAAGCCGATAGGAAAATGTGGGCAATTTGATTATACTTCAGTAGGTAGTTTGTGAGCAAGTGGCATCATGTTTCTAGTTAAGGTTCGCTGATTCGAATAATGGTATCCCAACATTTGTATGTAAAAAACATATTCGCTTTCTATAAATGCAGGGACTTTCTTTCTTTACAAACACAAAAAGAACACAAATACATCAGGTTGATTTATTTTCACTGAGACACAACATGTACATGGTTTACAAACAAAATGTGCTAGAGACTAGTATTCCCAATTTTAAGTGATGGCATAATTCTCAGTGCACATAGAAAACCATGACATGAACGCTCCCACATGGTTAGAGAGTGCCAGAGTGCATACTGACACTTAATCCAAGGCTTCAGGACATATGCATCAAGATACATTACCTTCACTACATGTAGAACAAACCGTTCAAGATCAAGGCATCGAAGAAGAAAGTGTGCACCAACAACAACCATAACTGGGCGTCCTTCAATATCAACTCCACCACGATAGCTGCAGTTGTAGACAATATCAGATTAAGGGCAGTGAAGTCATTAAGTGCCTACATACAAACATAATTAAGCACAAGCGAGCAGTATAAAATCATAACATATGAAATCTACATACATTATTTTCATTTCAGCAATCTCTGAAAGATTATGAGAATTTGCTTTAGCGAGATATCGTGAATGAAGTGAGTATTCCTCTGCTGCAGATAATGAAGGGCAACCTAGATCTCCATATCCAAGTAACCTAGCATAATTAAATCCCTTTTGAGCTTGAGCAGATTTTTCCCACTGCTCCTTGCGCCGCAGATCTGGATCTTTAATTATTGACATAAACGAAGGATCCAAATACGAATCCAACTTGAGAGAACCCCTGTAGAATAACCAGACAAAGTGGGTTGAAGAACTATTTGAAGATCAAGGTCTATGACAAATTGACAATATGTAGTCAATACTCAATACAAGAGACCATGTAAAGTAAACAAGAATGATACAAAGAACCTATAACAGATTACTTAGATGGGGAATGGATCTCTAGAAAAGGGACACTTAGCAAGTATAAGGATATTTCTTTCAGAAAACAAGAATGATAACAACTTAAATGAATATGAGCATAAAAGTACAATTCAAGCTAATTACTACTCTCCCAAAATTATACAATATTTGTCCATGGCCTAGGATACGTTCCACAATGTTTTTCCATTGAGGATACCAAGAGTGTAGTTATTGTTAATTTGTTATGTTTCCACCCTCCACCCTAATTAAATATTTGGAAAGAAAAGTTGTTATATATGCTATTTGTTAGGGTATAGATGGTATTTCACTTTGATTTATTTTCTTGGAAATAGTACTTCCTTGGTCAATGTGCATGGTGTGCTGTGGAAAACTAATGTAGAACAGAGGGACAGCAGAGGGAGTAAGATACAGATCAGTAATCAGGTACATGGAAGATCATTAAGTCTTCAAGTTATACAAATCCAGCTATCACCCAAAAAAAAAACATAATTTAATTTGTTTCATCCAATATTGATTTGAAAGCAAAAAGTATGCCAAACTTCTAAATTTCACCTTTTCAATGCCGATCCAGAATCAGAAAGAGGAAGATCAACAAGAGTTGCAGACACTGTTCTGTCTACCACACCAGCAGGCAAAGGTCTTATTCTTATTTTCCTTTCATCTATTACAGTCTCACCATTCTCATCCCCAACATCAGCTGGGAGCTTTAATATTGCAATCTCTTCCTCCTGCTTGTCCCGGGGGAAATATAGTGGGAGCAATCTGCATTGTTTAATTACTTATAATCAGCTGATGAACAATAGAAGGTAATACAGATTCCAGGGTTCAGTTTAAGTACCGTTTGTATATCTCTGTATCAGATGATGATGTAGTACAAAAAACAACACCAGCTATTTTGCTTTTTTGCTTCTCCAGAAAACGTCTAACAGTTCCTAAAAAGAGTATAAATAAATTCACAAAGAATGAAACAACTATTTAGCTATAATTTCATGAAGAAAAAGCATAACTGCAGAAAGAACAATTGATCCATAATTTCCATTTTCTACCACTCACTGATTTGTCCTGTTGTGAGAAGTGGGAGGGGTGTTGAGAGTTACTTTTTGTTAAGGTTAGTACCACAGCTAACATCAATATTTTCAGATAAATTATTTTCATTCATGCATAGGATGATAAGAAATATTCTATAGCACAAGCAAAAAAGAAAGTAAACAAATACAATAAGAACTTACTTATTGCCACATGAGAAGCTGGTTCACGAGGGTAGTTTTTAGCTTCTGTGTATATACAACCCATGGCAATGCTAATGAAAATAAACAACGAAGAAAATTAATAATAATAACCATAAATCTATAAAGTTCACTATGTGAAACAAGATGACTGAAACATCATTTCATTTGTTAAACTAAAATTAGCAATTAGATTTAAGCAATATGATCCTACATGTACCTTTCAAGACCATTCTCAACGAGCAGTTCCAAGCAGGACCGATAGCAGTGACTAAGTGCATTCTCTGCAGCTGTGTGATACTTGACAGCATATTTGGGGCCCACAGTATGGATAACCTTCCTGCATAATCAATTGGTACATGCATCTTAGCATAACTGAGATTACAGACCACCACAGAACAACATGTTGGATATGAGTAAATCTGTGAGTGTTCAACAGCTAGCTTCAACAAAGTTAGAATTTCACTAAAGCTTCATTACTAGCAAACTGTTATAGAAACTACTGGCCACTGGGCTTGCTTCAACTAGCAAGTGCAAGTTATATGGGTTCAACAACCGCTTGTTACATAAAGTGAATCAGGGTATGGATCTGCGGCGTTTGTGAAACACAGGCACAGGGGGTATACTTAGAGGTGGAAGGGTAACTTAAATTTGTTGGCCCCAAACAAACTCACTTTGCTCTTTATTGATAGATCACAAGTAGTTTCTCACTACAAACTAATGGCTATCTTGTAGCTTCTCACTACAAGCACCTCAATACAACACTACCACTCATGCATACACATTAGCTAGTTGATCCACTCTTCACACCATGCATCCGCACTTCACTAGACTTGGCGCACATCGTCAAGCTAGTGAGCACCTACGGACTGCCGGCATGCCCTCTAATCAAACTAACTTATGCACTCACAAACTAGCTTGATCTTCACAACCAAGCACTACATATTGTACAACACCTCTCATGCTCTACATTTTGGCAAAACTAGCTTCACCTTACAAAGGAGGTATGCAAGTCCTTATATAGACTTTGCAAACCGTCATAAGAGTACACAACTCATCTCTAGCTAATCACTAGCTAGCAACAACTCATTGACACTACATAGCCAAATCCAACTTTACTACCTAATGCTAGCTAAGCATTAGCACAAAGAACAAGTCAATTTCTTTTTGACTTGAACAACTCATGCCATAGATGCATGTAGATGCATCTACACATTTCTTATGACAAGATTATTTCCAACAAAATTGGACATCCATGGATTTTAGCAAAGGAACTAGGAATTCAAATTTTGGTGGGGATCATCTCTTCCTAGTTCATTTTTTTGAACTAGAGGGTATCCATTGGACATCCATGGACATCCAACTTCCAACTATAGGTATACTTTGCTTAATCAGAAACAGCCATCACACCAATGCTATATGAGAAGATTCAGAAAAAAAAAAATAACGCAGGCAAAATAACCCCTATGGTGCCTCCATAAGCAGAAACTCTTGTGTTACCCTCACTGCTTGAGATTTGCAGGGAACCTGAAGCTGGGAACTTTGAATCGAGCAACTTAATAATTACTGTAAAGGGGCACAGTTGTCATTGTGGAACCGCATAACACATCAATGTTGTAGCTTAGGTGTCCGTGATGTTTAAAGATCTTCAAACACATATATACATTTTCCAACAAGTGAAAATACAAATAACACCTTGCAGGCAGATCGTAGGCATTGGTCATCTTGGCCATCCCAGTTCGGCAACCTCCCTGCAAAATGGTCGACCAGAAAGCAGTTAATGCTTAACAGTAACCATCAGCACAGTTGACCAAACTTGCCCCATTAATTTGCAACAAGCTCTGTGACGAACAGAAGAGTACCAAGGTGGCGCACTCCTCGGCGAGCCCTGTCCCAGCAGCAGCGTGCAGCCCGGGACTACTGTGCGCCTCGTCCAAACTCTGCACGAAACCCATGAGCTTGTTAACAATTGAAACCAATAAATTCCCAGCACTGCTGCGAGTAGTAGGGGGACAGGACAGGAACCGAGACCTCGTTGGTGGAATTGACGACGGCGTCGACCTCGAGGTTCCATGGCTGGCCACGCCATAGGTAGATCCTTGAGTTGATCTCCTGGTCGACGGGAAAGCGCGAGGCGGCCCCGGCGGCGCGGGCACCCGCGGCGTCGTCGTCGACCGTGAGCGGGTCGGAGAAGGAGATGAAGCCGGACGCGGCGGAGGCCGTGTCGGATCCGGCGGCCTCCGCGGAGGCCTCGTCGGACGTGGAGGTGGAGGCGAGGAAGATGCGCTGGTCCGGGTCGCTCCACCGCGGCACCTGGTCCAGCGTGACGGCCGGCTCCACGCCGCCCACGCCGGGCACCATGGTAGTGGCGCCGGACGCCTCCGTCGGCGAGCGCGGTGGCTGCATGGAGATGGAGGCCGGTGGGTGGGACGCGAGCGATCAGTAGCGGTTGGGTACGCCGGCGCAGGCAGGCGGAACGGAAGCGGCGGCAGGCTGGCTGCGAGCGAGGAGGGATCAGGCAGGCAGGCCGTTAAGCGAGGCCGAGGCCAGCGGGGCAGGGCTCGCGAGGAGATAGAATAGAAGAGAGGGGATCGCACGGATTGATGTGCTTGACGCACATGACATGTGGGGCCGCGAGGTTGCGTGGGCCCACGGAGCCAGTAAACAACGGTGGGGCTTTCGTGGGGTCACGGCGCGCGTGCACGTAGCTGGCGAGATGCTGTTGGGCGAGGCGGGTGAGGGAGTCGAGCCGTGCAGGATTCGTGCAACCCCCTCCGCTACGGGCACGCGAGGTCTGTCTGTGCACCTGGCTGGCTTTCATTCGGCTGGTGTGCCCGTGACGTGGATGCCACCTCGCTCGTCTGGCTACGGAGTACAGTAGTACGGAGAATGACGCGTGGGGCCAAACAAGGGAATGGGTAAACGGCCGAAGGGGAAGGAGAAGGATCGGTGGGCCTGCTGGGCCGAGCGAGCCCACGGAGCGACGCTCGAGTGGTGGTGGATGGGTGAGTGAGGACAAGCAAGTCTTGCTCAAAAAAAAAAAAAAAAAAAAAAAAAGAGTGAGGACAAGCAAGTCGAGTCCGAGAGAGGATGGGCCTAGACGGCCGCGAGATCCGTGTCCGGAATTCTTTGGATCGAATCTGGGCAACAGCTTGGGATGGGATCAGCTCATGTTGTGTTGAGCAAAGCAGGGGCAAGAGCAGCGCATGTGTTGGGTGATCGAAATGGATCATGCGTCGGCAGCCCTGTGCGCGTGCAGTTTGAAGGATTAAGATGGCTCAACCACGACTCGGCGGCGTCTGCAGAATCATCTCCAAGCCTCCAACCTTAATCTCTTTATCATTTCTGATCACACAATACACATGTTTATACTACATATTAGGAAGGGAAAACAATAGACGACGGGACACTGGAGGAAAAAAAAAGAGAGACTCGAGGAAGGAAAGGCCCAAACACGGAATTCTCTTGGACTACACTACCCGCAGCAACAAATTAGGCCCGTCCCTTGTCAGCGCCCAGAGTGCCCACTGGAATGGACACGGAGCCCAAACACTACACGCACTGACCCGTCCATGCGAAAGCCCAACTAGGCCACGGCCCCATATCCCATATAACGATCCAACATATGTAGTTACTCCCTAACATCTTCTTCTTAATGATACTTTCAAAAAAAAAAAAAGGTAAACTAATAATAACATGCTGATTCAGATTTGAGAGGGCAGATCGAAGATTCAGCGATGAATAATGTTGCTGCTATGTTAACTGTCGACGTGTATAGTGTCACGTTAATTAATTTACTAGAAATCTTTTTATGGTGTCCATAGAATACTAAAGATGTTGTATGTGTATATATGTACATGATCGGCATGCGAGGGATGATGATTGCCGAGCTTGTTGTAGACTTGTATGACACCGCACTCCGCCGCTGCCTTTGTACCTGGACTGCTGCCGCTTTGCTTTGCTTTGCTTTGCTCCGGCCGGGCCTCATCTCCTTTTCATTCGATCGGAGACAGGCAGATTGGACAAAAGACTACAAGAGTAGCAACTGAGAAAGGAAACCATGCATAGCATTATTCAGTCAGCTACGGTTCTTCCTCCTCGTCACCGGGTCCACTGACCTCGCGGCCCCATACGACGGTGCATGCAGAGGGGCGCGTCCCTCTCCCCTCCCTCCGCCTCTTGGGTTGCCGTGCGACAGAGCTTCGGTTTGGCGTGCAGCGCAGACAGACAGCGCTTCGGTTGCCGTGCGGTGCGGTGAGGAAAAGCAAGCAAAGGCGAGTCCGTCCGAGAAAAGGATGTGGCCAATGGCCATCTCTGATGCAGCCAGTGTGGCAGCAGGTGCGGCAGAGAAGCCCTGAAGCACTTGCAAACCGTTTAGCCCTGTGCCAGCGCCTGAAAGCCACCTGCTTTTTGTCTGACAGTCTGTGAATTTGGCATTTTTGGGAAAGAGATCATGTGCGTCCCTGGTACTACACCTTTTTATCATCACAGGACGCAGCGGACCAACGGCCGCTTGTGGATTCAAAGTTCAGGGATTGTTTCTGGGCCAAGTGAGGGATTCTATTCAAAGTTTGAAATCATGTACAGAGGATTTAAAGCAGTGAGGGTCTGTTTCAGGGCCAAGTTGAGGATTAGCTCCCAGGCTTCTTATAGCAGAATTGGTCATTTGGATCGTCAGATCATGCTTCCACTGACTGTTCATGTTTTCGTTTGGCTTACTTGTAACTAGTACTAGTAAGCCTGAATACAGATGTTCTCATCATTTGGCTTACTTGTAACTAGTACTAGTAAGCCTGAATACAGACGTTCTCATCATCTTAATCTCCAATCATCAAATGTGTGCACTATAAATGATACATAAGACAACTCGTGTTTATTGTCTGCATATTCAGTGGAGTACTCAGACAAACCAGTCCCAAGCTGCATTTGTCTAGTCTATCAAGGCAGATCAAGGTTGCAAACTGCAAACCTGGATGTAAACTGTAAACCAAATTTTGGTTCCGTATGACAAAATTGAGAAACAAAAGTCTCAACAACATATATGATAAAAAAAATGCAAGAGAAACAGCTGCATAAAAAAAATATGAGCATTTGAAGCATGTTGCATATACAGGGCTGATATATGTAGAGCACCACAAAAGTCACAGTATGAACTTTGGTTGCACACCGCAAACCTGGATGTAAACTGTAGAAGAATAAAGCAGACGCAGAGACTTCAGAGTTCAGACATCTTCAGTTGGAGTACAATATATAAAATTCAAATATATTTGAGTTGCAACCTTTCCGAGAAGGTTTTGAAAAGAAAAGAAAACTGAAAAAGAAGATCAAAAGTACTTTCTTTGGAGTTCCAACCAAGGGTTACAAGCCTCACGTCATGCTAAAGGATACCTTTCCAAAGTGACCAATCGGCACCCCATTCTGTATCTTTGGAAATGATCCTACTGCATTTTACTTTCTGAGTATATGCCAGCCTGCAACTGCAACAATTCCCATGAAGCATTTAATATTCATAGTGCTTCAAGTACTCCAAGGTTTCTATGAATAAAATCTTGCACACACCAAAACTGAATTCTGTATTTTACAGCAAACTACAGAGAGCGGGGAACTCAGGTAATTTTTTTTCCCACCAACTGATAACATGGCAAACAGGGTTAAGGCAGCAACAAGCTGCTCCTCATAAGCAGTTTCTAGTTTGCTACTTTGCTGCCACTCCTAGAGAATAGACCAAGCCAAATTTTCCAATATCATGTAAATTAAGGCTCATGGAAGTCACAGCAACAAGATAACAGCCTGTGAACTTCTCATAGAACTGAGAGTTCAGAGGTGGCCACGAGCAGGATAAATGCCCCTGCTGTGGTTAAGCACCAAATGAGCAAGAACAGAAATTAAACATAGACCTCAGGAGAAAAACTAATATTAAACAGTCTAAAGTTCCTTGAATCACCAAACAGTTTTATAGAGATGGGCAAAAGTAAGAGATTCAGCATGTTCACTCCAAAAAAAAAACCCCTCCATTTCATCAATAACCTGCTTTCTACTGTTCCCTTCCCTTTTATTTTTAGATAAGGCTAACTCCTTGATGTAGTCTATACACTGATTAAGTCGCAGTTCCTATTTGTTCCTTTTATTTGGTTTTGCTGCCAGCTTCCTGATTTGTTCAACCAAGGATGGCTCAAGATACAGAGGCGTAGTTTTTTGTGAATTTCCCTGGATTAAATTCAAGAAATATACTTAGCAGTTAGTATTAGAAACTTAAAGAAACAACTTGCGTTCAAAAAACTTAAAGAAACAACATTTCTTTTATTAGATGGGATTCTGACCTGGTAAGCTTTCAGCAGATTTCTCCACTTGTCCTGAACCATGAAACAATACAAGAGTACCACATTAGCCACTAGCATCTAAGAATGAATTTACTTCATGGTGCAATGGATTTTATTAATATACTTCACCTTCAGATTTACTGCAGTCCTAATTGACTTTTTGAAAAACTTCTGCTTCAGCTTGGTCCATGGTCCAACCCCAAATTCAGCAACACCTTGTACTAGTCTCTTCACTTCCTTAGCAGTCCACCGGCTATTATTTTTCCTACTTGTGTGCTCCCTATTAACACAGCTTTCAATGAACATCGGGTTCTGTCAAACAACCAAAAGTCATGTAAAAATATCTCCGCTGATGGGTGATAGGCTAAGAAAGAATCTGAATACAACAAGGGTGCAATGGAAATATCAAATTTCTTCTTAATGAAATACACGTGAAGTCACATTCATTAGCTGTTTTTGTTTATTTAATCAGTGCCTACCCATGGAGATGTCCTTCTCTTCCGAGTTCCTCTTCGGCCATTTCTCCTACATTTTGTCTGCCATGAGGAAATTGACTGTCAGTGCCTTATCTCATCCACTTTATCTAGCATGTTTATAGTTTAGTACTTGTGCAAAATCTACCAGGTGGTTAAAAAGTTTAAACATCTCAATATCTATTTGATGAATTCAACAACCATACCTGATAATGGGCATTGGTGTCCAACAATGGAGATGTATGCAAATCACCTGCAAGAAAAATTCTATAAATGTTCCTCCAATCCATAGATAATGGCATAATGGTATTTGTCATGTGTAGGGAACCTTGGGAATTGTCAGTAGCAGCTAAATATTGTACATACATGATAACCAATCATTTAGGTTTGCCTCATTTTGGGGCTCTTCCAGCAGTTGTAGGATCAACACATCAGCATCCTCATGGCGCGCTCCATAATTCCCTATCTGTAAGAAAACGTAACGTCAATATATATATTTTTTTTTTTTTTTTGAAAAGAACAGGAGGGAGGAGCCCCTACTGTGATTTATTGAATACTGTTCCTTTGTTTTACAACATATGAAATTGTACAGAAGCTTTGATGAGAGACTCATGGTTCTGTTTCTTTTACTAGTGATGAAGATGATCATCCAGAAATTTCACTCAATGTAACTAAAGGATGTCCAGTTTTAACATGCTGTAGAATGCGCCTTCGCAAATCAAACCTTCTGCAGGTAATCTTTAGGAGAAGATGGGCTATTATCAAGAATTAGGTTGATCTACCAAGATGTATTATTACAGAACATGGATCTTGTTATTGGACTTGTGGAGATCAAGGTTGACACTAGTTTTCGTGTTTAGATTGTGCACCCTGATTTCGGGCAGGGTGTTTTTTCAGAGTTTGAGGGATACTGCTCTGAAGATTTGAGACAAAAACTGACTTTTTCAAACAAATGACAGCAGTACTGGGGGTCATTGTATTTACTATTTAGATAGGTAAACAACCCAATTACGAGCCGATTCCACGCTAATTGACGAGGATTAATTTTTTAACACATTCGCGCCCTTGAAAGATAGAACATCCCCCAAAATTTCCCCCGTGCCTTTTAGCAGCCCACGACACTGCCTGTTTACTAATCTCCTGCAGCACCTTTCTCTCGGACATCAAGGACGCATTCGTCAAAAACGCAGCGGAACCAAGAAGCATAAATGCAGGCAGAGATTAGTAAAAGGTACCAACTTTGATGCTTTTGCATTCATCCAACAAAAAAAAAAAATCATTTCCCCGCCCAGATTCAGCTAGCGACCAACGGATAAGTGTAATTGAGGAGGCGATCCTCGTTACCTGTAGTCCACGGGGGCTGCCACTCGCGATGCTGAGCTGCAGATCGCCAAGAAAGCCGTACACTCCCTGCTCCGCTTGTTCAATCGGCGCCCAAAACATCTCCGCCGGCTCTTCCAACGGCTCCCGACAAATCTGAATCTCCTGCTGCTGCTCCATCGGTGATCGTAAGAAGAATCTCTGGGAAGAAATCATGGAGAAACGAGAAATCAAAATGTTTGCCAGAAGTGGCAACGCGGCGAGGATACACGCAAGTTCATTGATGGGGATCGAGGCAACCGGTCAGTACCTACCCCACTGCGAGGCGACGGGAGGGGAGGGGCGTCCACCGTCACCGCCACCAGCCAGAGACCGTACGTCGACGCACTCGACTACGACCGCTGCCGCCACCGTCCGGCGTGCGCGCGGCAGCCAGCAGCGACGATCGAAAAGGTGCCTGCACTTCCGCCTCCGTATCTCCCTGCTCTCGCTGCTGTTCTTGGCTCTACGAGATGATGAGAGGAGCGAAGAGCGGCGAGAGGAGGCGCCCGGAAGCCGCGACGGAGGCGAGAGGGAGGCACGGCGGGCGGAGAGAGAGCCGAGGCTACTGTGGCCGGCCTATTGGAACGGAGGAAAGCATGCTAATGCGGACAAGGCAGGAAGCCGGATTTACTTCACTGCCGCTGCTGGGATGGATAACGACTGGCATCCGGACAAGTTTCACGCTACGTATCACTTTTTACTGTGTGGTAGAATTGGTAGAGTTCGCTCAAGAGTATTAATACCCATTAAAGAGTTTTAATACCAATTAAAACAGTATTTATCAATAAAAAGTAGTTTCAGTAACACTAATAATTAGATTATAGTTTTGCCAATAAATTGAAGATATAAAAGGAGTTTAGCTCTCCTTATCTAGGACACGATGTTTTAGTAGTATCTCTGTAACACTAATAGTATCTCTTATCGGAGCTAAATCGGAGTGCACGAGAGAACAAATTTAAACCGACATATCTTTTTGGCTGATTGATTTGAGGGTGGAATGATGACTCGTATGATTAATGAAATATAGATGCACAATAAGTACAAACTAAGTGGTTGGCTAGGGGAAAAATGAACTTCAATATTATTTAGTGTAAGACCAGGCTTTACTTGGTTCCAGCTCTCTTGTAGTAGCTTCGTTGATGAAGCTGAAACAATTTTAAAACGATTGGCAAAATGTTCGACTGATAGTTTGTTAATTTGAACGGTGCCATTTCAATTGTGCAAGTTTAGAGAAATACCACTACTATTCAGGATATTGGAACCATACCATTACAGTTTTACCGATCTTTGAAATATAATACCCCTTTGACTCATTTATCTGAATTGTTGGACCAAATTGCCCTCTTCTTCAACCTTGCTTCCTCTCTTTTACGAGCTGGACATCGCCTGTGCATGGCCGATGGCATGCAGTGCCACACCTCGCTCGTGTGCGCTGGCCTTGTAGCTGGACATGCATGGTTTGTATTTCCGTTGCCTAATGGAAATGAGGTTTACCTCGGTTTAAAAAAAATCCATTGCCAAGCAAACCACTATGGTTTTATTAATTTAATATACACTGATCAATCAACATCAAGCATTCCTTTTTTTTTTTTCTTTGAAAAGTCACAAGGACAAGAATCATTCTTTGATCAGGGTCCATATATACCTGGATGTGTGAACTAAAGAAACTAACAAAAAGTAAGATCGTACTTTTCAGAAAAGAAAAAGAGAAAAAACGAAAGGTGGAGGAGAGTACCTCCAGTTCCTTGTCCTTTACTTTATTCGAAAAGCGAAAAAGTCCCCTAACAGCAAACCAGAGGAAGTAACCAAAAGCTTCCCCTGCCATGCACGTATTCTTGGTCCACCTCGATCCCTATCATTGTTTCTCGAGATTAGTAGTGCGTGTTAGAATAAGACCGGATTTGTTTAATTAATTATTTATTCGCTCGGCCGTCATTATGAATTCAACACACACTGACACACAGCTACTAATTAATCCCTCTCTCTATCCTGAAGATTCAGAACACTGCTTTCACAGGGAGTTGCCAATCAAAAACTTCATGCATGCATGCATTTCCCTGTGCTTGAACAGAGCTAGGGCAGCGTTTTTCCCTGTTCTTGAACAGAGCAAGGATCATATTCTACTGCTTCACATCCATGGATTTCCCTGTTCTTGAACAGAGCAAGGGCAGGACCTCAGCAGAATACTACTGTACTAGCTCTGTCGTTTTACGAGAAGGCAAAAAGTTTAACCTTTGAGTGAGTTTATATAAGAAATGATAATATTTATTTCTGTGTTGATCGATGTTTGATTTGATTTGTTGATGCGGCAAACTAATAAAGTCCATTTCATCAGGATCTAACTAATGCGGTCATGTAGGGTATGGGTACGGTTGCCGCCTACTGTATACTAGTGTCAGTTGCCAGTTGGTACGCACAGCTAGCATGCATGTACTCATTTTTGGAAGGGGCTCAGGCCTCAGTAGTAGTAGTCATTTTTGCAAGGGACGACGAATTAAGGTGCACTATTTTCTATTTTGTGTGTGCCTGGAAATTCTCCCATTTTACTATGTAGGAGAACTTTATTAAATAAACAGAATTAAAGGAAGCGATTTTAATTAATTAGCATGGTACAGTTTATTACTAGTGTAATTTGGAGTGCCACTTTTGTGCGGAATCCGTTTCCTCCACCTGACATACAGAGTACGCGTACTACAGGTCGATCTAGTACTTGGAATCTGTAAAAGTGTAGTACTGGAGATGGTTGCTGGAGCAATGATGGATCTCTGTGAATTCATGCATGATGCTGATCGAGAGCGACGTTTCACACATTTGGCAACCTGATAGGGTAAAGCACGTTGCTAGTGTTTTGCCAAAACGGTTCCGACGCCGGTTTCCGCGAAGTTTCGTCCTCCTCGCATCGGCGATGAGCATCCATGGCCGGCCACTAGTCCACAGCCAGGACGATCCAGCGGACAGCGACCCTTCACGGCGGAGGAGGGATTCGATCGCATTCGCTGGAGAAAAGCCCGGCCTGGCCAGGGTGCAACTGCATCTGCATGCAATGCAAGCATGTGGTGGACAGGCAATCGAGATGAAGGCACAATCATGGCTGCGTAGACACAGTAGCCAGAATATTTACGGTGATGATGATGCAACAGCGTCGTCGTCACGTCTCGTCGACCTCACACGACTAGGAGTAGCTTTGGTTCAATGGTTAACAACTGCAGTGGACTCTTCAGTCTCAAGTGCTCTGTCTCCATCGGATTTTTTTTAAAATTTTGCCCTTTCTCAAAAGAAATTTCAAATGCATCCTCGCTTTTGAAAATATTTACATCGATATCCTTTTTTTTTTGTCGGCGGCCCGGGCGCCGATATTTACACTATGTCGCGCCACATGCATTGGCGTGACAAGGTACGGCACATTCCACGGCGTCTCCGACGTGGAAAAGCTTGTCGCGCCAATGCATGTGGCGCGACGGTACAGTCTCGTCGCGCCACCGGGATTGGCGTGACGAGACTGAAATTTTGCAAAAATCATAACTCTCTCATACGACGTCGGATGAAGACGATTTTTATATGAAAATTGTAGCTCTCGACGAGATCTACAACTTTCTAGTTTTGAGTTTTTTCATTTGACAAAGTTAAGGTGCTCAAAAAAAATACTTTCTAGTTTAACTATTATATACTTATTTTTTTTTATGAGCTAAACTATTATATATTTTTTTTTGAAAAGGGCAAAATTTCAAAAAATCCCCATCCATCGTACGTAGTACGTGTCCATCAGTTGGAGTAGTAGCTCATTTGGAAGGGGCACCTCTTCTTCCTCTCATTCTCTTGTTCCCTTTCTTCTTGTGCTTTTCTTTTTTCTTTTCCTAAATCCATGGCCAAATTATTGTACTTGGAATGGAAGGGGCGACGAATTAAGTTGGACTATTCTCTATTGTATAGTGTGCCTGGAAATTCTCTCATTTTTGTCATGTAGGACAATTTTATTAAACAAAATTAACGGTAGCCATGCATTTTCATTAGTAGTGTAGGTACAGTTTACTAACACTGTAATTTGGAGTGCCACTTCTATGCGGAATTCGTTTAGTCCACCTGATATGTGTACGCACTGGATCAATCTGGAGATGGATGATACTGGAGGTAGCAAGCAATGACTGTGAGGCATGCATGCATGATGCCTGAAAGTGACGTTTCACACATTTGGGAGCTCTGATAGAGCAAAGGCACGGCACGCTGCTAGTGTTTTGCTGAAACCGTTATACTACTTACGCCGATGCCGGTTTCCACGAAATTTCCTCCCTAGCTACAGGCGGATACAGTTTTTTTTTTTTTTTTCGGAAACAAATACGAAAATACACACCACGTCAACGTCATTTGTTGTGCATGCAGCCAGGGTATCGTATCGATCTACCAGTCATCACTCGATGGCGATGCGCTTGCATGTTGACCGGCCAGGCAAGTATTCCACAGTCAAGCCGGGTGGTAGCGACCCTTCACGGATCGGCCAACATCGGAGTCGGAGCAGGGAGCTAGGAGACGCCGAGACGAAAGGTATTGCAACTGCCTGGCTGTGCATCCCTGCATGTGGTGGCCAGGCCAGGCAATCGATGAGAGCACAATCTAAGACGCCTACGTAGACACTAGCCAGAAAATGCGATGATGATGATGATGGTAGCTGCCCTCACACGACTAGGACGCCGTACGAACTCCAGTAGCTAGTGCTCTGTCACCATCGTCCATCAGTGTCATTATATATGGATATGGATATGATGCTAGTCCGTTGTCGATCATCTAGTAGGCCAAAAAATAATGGAAAGCGCTACATGAACATGAACCCGGCCGAAGAGTGAAGAGTCGACAAAATAATTGTGATTTATGAAAGTCTTTATCCATATGTACTCCCTCCGTTCCACAATATGTACTCCCTTTCCGTTTCACATTACTTTTAATTCTTTGACTATATAAACTGTGTTTGATCGCTCGTCTTATTCAAATTTTTTATGTAAATTATAAAACAAACAAAACGTCATTACAATATCTTTAGTGATGTAATAAGTCATAACAAAAAAGTGGTAATATTTATTAAAAAAAAAGTTGAATAAGGCGAGAGGTCAAACACGGTTTATATGAGTCAAAGAATTGCAAGTATTGTTATGAAGGAGTAATAGAAAAAGGCTAGATGGATTTTTAGTACTCGAAATCATGATTCTGGTATGGCAGCTGCATGCAGCAGGATCGAGCAGGCGCAACTAATTTTCTGATGTTGGCACTTGGCACAGCTTGCTGAATTAAGCATCATCTGCTTGATGCCTTGCTTGAAAGGCCTGGACCAGGCAGTTGCTCTGGGAATGAGGAGAGTGTTTGGTCTGCAGATCGACTGCGTCCGTCAGGTGTGGGTCCACGCAGAATCAGGTTATCCAGTGTTTAGCCGTTACTGATCCCCATGATTACGTGTTTGAACAAAAGCGAGGGCACGTCAACAGTGAAGCGAGGAATACTACTGTAACAGAGTGTGTTTGAACGTGGCGAGAACGTACTGTACTACTCCTACGTGCCTGTGCTGAACAGTGGAAGCAGCATGGTGCGTGCGTGCCTCTCGGGGGCAAACAATTTCCAAGAAATGTGCAGTGTCGCACCTAGGAGTAGAGGCGTCCCTGTGGCGTTGTGTATAGGAGAGTAAGACAACTTTAAATCTACATATAATAATTAAAGATATTGAATATCTTATTGTCATGAACATTTGTGCATAATGGTGGAACATAAAAAATTGTTAACTTAAAACAGCTATAGGAATTGATTGATTTACTCAAAGGATCGAGGAACTAGTCATTAGATTAATGGAAGAAATGAAAACATCGACCACAAGGCTTTTTGAAAAGGGAAAGTAAGTGCACATATTGAGCCTGTTCGCAGCCACCCAAGAAGTATTTTTTCTCACAAAGATCGCCAGCCAACAGCAAATAAGAAGATTTCTCTCACAACATCAAAGAGAGCAAAATTTAACAGGGCCATTATTCTTCATATCATGTCATCATCCATGGAATATACCGAGTACTATATTTCAACATCACACTTCGAGTTCTTGATGTGACACGTACGATCAAATCCAACTAAACTACCTGACCAGATAAAAAGTGTGGTCCAATCCATGCCTGCCACTACTCCGTACGTACCGATGATCGAGAACCTATGCTATGCAAAGTCGCGCGCAATCAGCCAATCTTGCACGGAGTAGGAGTACAATTAACTTTACTCCTAGCACGCCTAGGTAAGTACTGTGTAATGATTAAAACAACATTGATTCCGATCTCTTGCGTCAAAAAAACATTGATCCGATCTGTCATGATCATATCATAGTATGCGCAGAGACATGATCTCAAGGATTTTTTCCGCGGCGAATTGGCTCGTAGTCCAATGGTAGGACGGTCCAAAGTGGGACGCTACCCACCAAGGTTCAAATCCCGGTGCTCGCGACCTTTTCTTGGGATTTTCCCGTGATTTACCGGCGTTATGCATTGAGTGGTAGCGGCGTTCGCCCCGCCGACAACGAGGCGCCAATGGTGACTTCGAGAATCTCCGTGATGTGCCGGATGCTCAGTCCTTCGAATGTGCTCATAGGGGTAGGGTTTGCGATCTATGTTCATAGGGGTGAGTGTGCGTGCGTGTTGTGAGCATCTGCGTTATACTGTATCATTCTAAAAAAGAAAAAAAAATCTTTTCCGCGCGGAGACATGATCTCAAGGACCTTTTCCTTCAGGTTGTTCTTAGAGCACCATCCTCGAATTTTGCTAATGCTTTTTGGGAAACAAAAACTAGCAAATGTTTTCTATGTAGCAGTAACTATGGGTCTATGCATGGCAATTTATATTATCAAGATTATGCACGATATATATTATATCCTTTAAAATGACGCATATCAAATCACTACCTGCCTCTGCTGCTGCATTCTGCCTGGAGTACTAGTATATGCGAGCAGTTTCCAAAATGAACCTGCACCTGCGATACTTTGGACACAAATCTGCAGTTGGCAGGGCATGTGTGGCACATCATGCACGTACGTATAACCCATCGTGCAGTCTGTTGTAGTGCTGTGGTAGAGCAGACTTCGTTATCCAACTGTGTGGTAGTAACATATATTGTTTTTTCTAAAAAATAGAGAATATATGCCAAAGTATATGATGCATGGTTAGTTTGGAATATACTCTCTATTAAGACAATCAAGAATATGGTTACTATATATTCTTGATTGTTTTAATTGTCTTAATAGAGAGTATATTCCAAAGTAACCATCATATACTTTGGCATATATTCTGTATTTTTTAATTTAAAATAGAGAGTATATTCCATAATGTTTGTTGATCAATTAAGACAATCAAGAATATGGTTACTTTGGTGTTACCACTCGCTACCCTTTTATTAAGTGCTTTGAAAGAAGCCCTAGCTCCCACCTTTCATCTAAGTGCCCTTGCCCTCCAAAGGGTGTACTTAAAAAAATAATAAATTTAAAAAAACAGGGCCTTTGAAGAGGCACATGATATCCTTGTTTTGAGCTCCAATTATATAATAAAACAAAAAGATTTTTAGTTCACACAGCACCAACTCAAGAAGAGTCTAGAAGATTGTTGATATTTATTAAGTGTAAATAGAAAACGAAGAATTATGCAAGCCTGCATATAATATCATTATAACTTTTACCTGGGAGTATTCTAGAGTATCGTATTTATCCACAAGGTAGCAATGGTTAAAGAAATTGATAATTTTATCATCATGTATCTGCTAACTAATATACCAAGTAGACTAAAGTGGGGTTAATAAATGGTATGCATAATGACACACACATAGAAGAATTCCATGAATAACTGAGAGGACAACGAGAGAAGTTTCTTATATACTTCTCTATTACTTTGACTTTATGATAACTAATTAAAGAGTAGTATCCGTGAGGCTATAAAGACCACAACTATCCGCGAGGCTAGTGCAATACAGTAATCTAGAGGCTAGACACCATGTCTAATCTACCAATTATTACTCTAGTGACGATCTATAACTAGAGCACTCGATGTAAGCGGAGATCACATGCCAAGATTTGAAAACTATACTAACCATACACATGAAAGCATAAAATAAATAGAGAAGATAAATATATACTAAAGATTAAGTGTTGTGACCAATGGCACTTGTAAGCGCTCAAACCTTAAAGATAATTATAAACTTATATAATGGCACTCAGGTAATAAAAGACTAACTGCATATGCATGCATGCATGTGGTGGCTAGAGCAGGCAATCGTTGAAAGCACAATCATGCGTAGCCACTAGCTAGAGTATCTATGGCGATGCTATAGCTAATGTGAATGGCATCAAACAGCAGCTAGCCAGCGTCGGCCGACTTGACGCGACCTCACATCCTAGTGTCCTACGCAATCTGTAGTGCGCTGCCTACATCATCCATCAGTGTAAGTGGCGGAGCCAGAATTTAAAACTTGGGTATTCCCACTTCCAAATCATTAAAAAATCAAATTCATAGGCTTAAAATAAAGCTGATAGTATGACAAAAAATCAAATTTATAGTCAATACACTGATGTCTTTAATTTTTGCACAAGTCAAAACTGACACTAGCACTCAACCTTTAATTTGAGACCTACTCCCTATTTGGTTCCTCAGGCTAAAGTTTACTTATCTGGGTTTTGAACGCAATTTAAGACCAGTTAACTATAAAACTAATTGCATATCCATAAGACAACCTAAGCAATCCAAAATTAAGACATACTTGTTGTAGCATTACATTAACTAATCATGGGATGGGTTAATTAGATTTAATGGATTCATCTCACGAATTAACTTTGGCCTATGCAAATTAATTAGTTTTGTTATTATCCTATAATTAATACTTCTAATTACACTGTAAGCATTTGATGTCAGCCAATGGAAAAGCACGCAAGCCATGTTGAGTGCCCATCCCTTTTAATTGTCTTGTGCTACTCCTGGATAGCTAGATGCCCATGCGCTGTACTAGCTAGCTCTTGTCTTGAGCAAGCTCCATCATCAAAGTGACAGGAGACCGTCGTATAGTGGAGTCACACTAAACTGTTCGTTGTCTGCATGCGGCTTATTGATCGATCGGGATCGATATGGAAAAGTGACATGTACGTTCAGTTCAGACAGGGGCATAGTTGGAGTAGCTAGAGGGAAGGAGTACAGTACTTGTTAGGACTTAGCAGTAGCCATGGCCTCTAATGTTCTTGCATTATTGTGAACTTACACACCATCCTATTCTATTAACTGAACTTCGTCCGCTCTGATCCATCATGCTTCATCCGATCCGTTTCATAGACAACGGTGGATTGTATCGTCACTAGCTACTTGAAGACTTGATCCTGTAAATATAAAAGTGTACAGTATCAAATTAAAATCAGTACCGGATGCCTTAGGGCTTGCAGTTTGTTTATTATTTCCAATAAATATATTCCTGAGCAGTTTTTGTCTGATCTGATTGATTCGATATGATGCGGCAAAGTCTCTTTCATCAGGATCTATTTGCGATTGCGCCATCGCGTACTGTCGCTTGCATGGGGGATCTATGTGATCTGTGAAAGCTACTGTAGTAACGATTTTTTTCGCTTTGGTACGTAATTTGGCTCGCTTTATTGGAGTGATATATACTCACGGGGGTCTGTGAAAGTAGTGGAGATGATGAGATGCTTGATGTACTGTGTAGTACGCCTGAGAGTGACATGCATTATTTCACGCATTTGGGATGCTAGGGCAAAGGCACATAAGCTAGTGTTTTGTCGAAATGGTTACTACGCCGGCTTCCGCGAAGTTTCCTTTGGCTCCGATCCACCATCCTACTTAATTTCATTTCGAGAACAATTACCAAAACTACACCGCATCATTCATGCAGCCAGCAGGGTCGTCCCGTACCCGTACCCGTACCCATCAGTCATGCATATCAGGCATGTTGACGGTACCCCACCGCCAAGTTTTGTTGTGGCCCAGTGTCATCCAAGCATTAAATTCCCTTTTCCTTATTGTTTGGTGGTTACAAAGACTTATTTGAATTCAAAGTTAAGGACTTCGTGAATACCCCACGCGTTGCTGCAGATAACAAATAACTTTTTTAAAAAAACATTTGCTTATTAATATTAATATTAATGAAACCATCTTAAATTAATTTTAGGGAATGGTTTGACACATCATCGTGGCAACTAAATTCATGTTAGTTAATGAAGAGAAATTATCATAATTGCATGTGTTTGTTGGTTATAATTGCAACTTCTAGTAGATTGTTGAGTGGATTTTTGACGTGGATAGCTTACATGTTAAGATAAATATTTAGAGGGTTTTAGCTTCATAGGAGTATATATAGGATAAAATGATATGATGATATTTCCTATACACATGCCTGTGTAGGATGTTATCCTTGAAAATGATTCACCTAATTCTCTCCTCAAAAGTGTAGATTTTTTTAAAGATTTCAGTACTATATTGAAAATTGTTTCTCAATTTGATGATCCAGTGAAGAACTATTGTGAAGAAATGAATAGAATTGATGGGAATGCATGCATGTGCAGGCTGTGGGAGTAGGGATATGAAGCCAGAAAATTTTTTTGAGGGGCTCAACTACCGCTGCCAAGCAAGTTGCGGGCGGGCGGCCATCATCGCCTCGCCCTTCTATCGTGCCTTGCTGCCCGCGGCGTCCCAAGCCCGCTGATTACTCATCTGCTCCCCCACTTGTTTGTGGGGCCGCCGAGTCGTAGGGAAGTTAGGAGCCACGCCACCGCCGCGATGGGTGAAGCCACAAAGAGGGAGATATTCACGCCTATCTATAGAATTGTTGGCCCAATTAGTAAAAGAGGATGTCTTCTGCCTCCAGCAAATCTCAGCACCTCCTACCTTATTATGCATCTAAGGCTAAAAGGGAAACTTCATGAGCCTCCACTAGCGTGGCAGTGGTAATGGGGGCTTGAGACCGCTTGTCCCACCGCCTAGCTTCAGACTCTGCGTGGGAGCTAGCATTTTTTTTACCTTGTCAAAGGGTGGTTTTGTATGCTTGTTGACGGTGGATAGCGTCAACTTTTAACCATAAATCAATGGAACATTTGAGAACAAGAACAATAGAAGATAGGGTTTATACTAATGAATTCCACGAAGTTTTGTTGCACACTCGCTTTGTAGGAATATTCCGTAAAAGAGAAGAAATAGAGAAACGAAAGAAAAGGATCGAAGCAAGACGATTAATATAAATTTTGGGGACCTAAAGCACAAAAGAAGACGGCTTGCACAAACTAGGGCCCACACCGCGCCAAGTGGGGCCACGCGCGCGGCGTAGCAAGTGGGGCGCGCACGGCCTGCCCCGGCACGCCACGTGTCCCGCTTCGAAGGTTCCCACAACCGACCTAGAGATCCAATCTAAACCGGCCCAATCAAGTCGGTTTGATCCAAGGGCCGAGATTCATCCCACCGCCTATATAAGCAAGGGCATAGCTCTCCCCTCGAAACCCTAATTCATTCTTCATTAGTTCCATTGTAATTCGAGTTGATTAACTACTAGGATTTCCGTAGAGATTAGAGATCTCTAGCTCTTCAAGATATATAGTTTAGACATTCTATTAGAGACTCAAGTAAGAGTTCGAGCATTCTCAAGACTTCAGATTTGTTATTATTGGAGATTCGTAATAATTTTATTCGATTTATCATTATGATTTTCTTTTATTTTATTATATTACTCTTTGTTATATTCTTAGTATATTCTAGTTTGATATTTGATATAGTTTTAGTTAATGATTATTATATGCATGAGATCGTGAACAACTTAGCTCTAATCTGTAGGGAGTTAAGTCGTAAGTTATATGTAAGCGTGATGCTTAGATGTGAGTTATTTCTGGATGCCCGCTATATGCCGGGTCATGGGGTAGTTCATTAGGGTGACAACCGATTGAGTGTTCTATAATCCCCCGGCATATATAGTGAACGGTAGGACGTGGTCGCGTCGGAGACTAGTTCATTTCATTATAAATCCTTCTTAATTGATTTTCTTATTTTATATAAGTATGATTTAGTTGTGCTATAGATGAGAATATTTTACCGCGATGCTTAGACTTAATGATTGGTAGTTAGTTAGAAGTCTTTTTACTCAAGAGTAGTTATGATCGTCTTTACTACATTAGATGAGCATCTATATCTGTTGTCTCCGGAATAACATTATCATATATAGTTATCTTAGTTTATCTTTATCATTGTTATTATAAGATTGGGTTAAGTTAGATCTTAGTTATATTCATCTACTATTGCTTTGGGTTCGATATTAAAACCGGGTGTTCATCTTTTGATGAAGTGCTACAACCGTATTTCTATCTCAGGCGCTTGTGGATATCTTGTCATTATTGTGTACACTTAATAAATACCAACAATGCTCGATGGAGAAGAAATTTTCCATAGCATACACCAATTTCTAAACTGAGTTGGTGGCGCTATAGGTATATATATATATTGGGCGCTATAGGTACAACATTACAAATAATTTCACCGCCGTTAGGGATACTCTTGCTTTTCAGTATTGTGCTGCGCCCAACCATAGTCACACTATGAATGGCCACAAGTAACTTAGCTCCAAGACTTTGTGTCTAATTGAGTATGGCGGCCATGCAAAGGATGAACAAGAAGACTAGAGACAATTTAAAGTGGTTATAATGTACTCCCTCCGTTCCAAATTATGAGACGTTTTGGCTTTTCTAAATACATTTCTTTTGATATGCACCTAGTTATACACTATGTCTAGATATATAGTAAAAGAAATATATCTAGAAAAGACAAAACGCCTTATAATTTGGAATGGAGGTAATAGGTTTTAGTCATGGGACAACCTAAGTTTCCACGAACCATCAAACAGTCTTAAGACTTAAGAGTGGTTTTGGTCTTTACAAAGGACATACATGGACAAAAGTAAATGATTCAGCTTGTTCACATCCAAAACCCTCCATCAATTTCATTAATAATCTGCAGATTTCTAGTACGTGTGTAGATAAGGATAACTCTCTACTGTTTAATAATCAGCTTGGTATGCTGCCAACTTCCTGATCCGTTCCACCAACAATGGCTGAAGATGCAACTGTGTAGTTATTTTTGAACCTTCCTGAATTGAATTCAAGAAATGTACTTAGAAGTTATTTGTTAGAAAGTGAAGAAAGCAAACTTTTATATGAGATGGAATTCTGACCTCGTAAGCCTTCACCAGATTTCTCCACTTGTCCTGAGCGATATCAAAATATGAGAGTACGATATATAAGGCAATATATAGCTCACAAGGAATTTACTTCATTGTGCAATGTGTCACTAATATATCCTCTTGAAATACCTTAAGATTTACTGCTGTCCTAATTGACTTTTTGAAAAATTTCTCCTTCAGCTCGGTCCATCGTCCAGCCCCAAATTTATCGACACCTTGTACTTCTAGTCTCTCCACTTCTTTAGCAGTCCACCTGCTATTATTTCTTCTTCTTGTGTACTCCTTACTAACATATCTTCGAAAGAACGTTGGATTCTGCCAAACAACCAAAAGGTAGTCATTTGAATTCTCTCCCCTGATGGGTGATAGGCTAATTAAGAAAGAATCTGAACATAGTGTTTCAGAGAATCTTATTTGCCATCAAAAGTTATATACCCATCTCTTCTCCTCCCTCTCTTGGTCTAAAAAGACGGCGCACTACCAATCTATGCCGAGTACCGAAAAGTTTGCTGAGTGTATTATGTTGGGCACTCGGCAATAATGCCACCAATAGAACACTCGGCAAATACAAAGCACTCGACAAAGGCTGGCTTTGTCAAGTGTCGGCAAAGCCGTTCTTTGCCGGGTACCTTAGGCCCTCGGCAAAACGGCGAGTCGTTAGCCCCAGGACCCACCGTTAGATTTTTGCCCAGTGTCCGCCATTGACGGAGAGTTTTAAGGTGATACTCGCAAAGCTTTTGCTTCGCCGAGTGTTTGTATCTAGTGTAGAAGTTAATAATCAGAATAGGGGGAAGTAGTAGTATTATTATGATGATAAAAAGCTACTGTATATAAGTTGGCTAAAATGGCATCAGTTTAAATTTTACATCCACACGTGTGTGGTGCCCCTTAACTATAACGGGGTACGACAATAATGTCCCTTTTTATTACGAAATGAAAATAAAAGGCAATAATAATGGCCTTGTGCAGTGACAGCACCGGATCCCTATATGCCATTCCTATGCCGCTCTTGTGACCAAGCGGAGCCGGCCATCTTTCCTCCCCAAGTACGTCCTATGCAACGCATCTGGCCGACCAGTGCCAAATGGATCCGGTGGAGATCGCTAGGCCAGTAGATGCAAGCCGCGAGAGGCATGGGGGCGACCCTAGCTCCTCTAGGCTAGTCGACCTCAGATTCCAACTGATGCAGCAGGGCGCGTACGTCCCGTCAGCGGCCACGACGACATGGCTGGAGGTGCAGGCACCAATCTTTGCTTTATTTGCCCGCCCGAGTGACGACAACGACATGCATCTCCTCTCCGCTGCTATGATCTGAAGCGATGCCGCCCGCGAACACGATATGGCCGGGCACCAACGTGTCGATCCATGGCGGTCCTGCCGTCCCGCCCGAGCGACATCGCCACCACGTCGAATCCTACTCGCACCGCGCGATATGGACCGGACGCAAGATGCAGCGCGGGTGTGTGGCGCAGGCAGATTGCAGAAGCAAGGCGAGCCTCCGATCCGCGCTAGCTGCGTCGCGCGCTATGGTGGTCTACCAGCCGGCCGGCCGGCCATCGAACAGCAGCAAGCATCGTCCAGTGCTAGCTGCTCAGCAATCATTGTGCTCGCTGCTCCGTGGAGACGTCCTATCTCTGCTGCTCGCTGGGGCCACTTCACTAGGCTAGGGCTAGGCTAGCGCATGCAGGGGTGTTTGGCCATTTTTTTGCAACTGCTATAACTGTGACAACTGACACTAAAATGCATGGCATATAGGAGATGTGAAAAAAAAAAGAATGGTAACGAAGGAAACGGCAGGGTAAAATCTCAATGACACGTAAAGGATATAAGTAAGAAGGGAGGTTCAATCAGTAGCATATAGACATATAAGCTTGGGATCGATTTATTTGCCTACCCATGGAGACGTCCTTCTCTTCCGAGTTCCTCTTGGGCCACTCTTCCTAACTTGTCTCTGCCATGAAGAAATCAATATCCCATCAATTAATATCTCATCCACTTTGATGTTTCTACGAGTACCAGCAGCATGTTAAAATTAATTTATTTCCTTAGTGCAAAAAACTGCTAGGTAGTTCAAGTTAAGCATCTCTCTCTGTAATAACCAGCTAGCGCGCATACCTGATGATGGCCATTTGCGTCCGGCAATGGAGAGGGAGGCAAATCACCTGCACAGTATGCATGTAGAAGCTCTCTATAAATGTTGTTCCAAGCCATTGGTAACAGCTAAACACTGTACTAGTAGTAAGTATATGGCGACCTACCTGATAAGAAATCATTTAGGTTTGCCTCGTCTCGGGGCCCTTCCAAAAGTTGTAGGATCCACGCATCAAACTCCTCGTCGCGGGCTCGGTAATTCTCTACCTGTAAGCAGAATTGAAGATGGCTATATTCTCAGGAATTGGAGGTTGAGATCTGCTACCAGGATAGAGAGATGAACTATTATCACATCAGATGATGGATCTTATGAATTTGGACCCTGATTTCGTGTAGGCCGGACCGACGATGTTTTTCAGAGTTTGAGACATACTGCTGCTCTCTGATAAGAAACTGAGCTGCAGATCCAACTCCGTTACCTGTAATTCGCCGAGAAAACCGTAGATCGCGTGCTGCTCCATCCCAAACGCTAGCTGTGTCCCGGAAGAAGCCATGGAGAACGAGTAGAGGTGCCAGAAGTAGCTGGCAGCTAGCGTTGTGTTGACTGGCCGGCCGGTGAGGAGTCGAGAGGAGAGAGAGGGACCGGAGGTGCGGTGGAGAAAGGATCGGAGGACGAGACAGACGAGAACCAAGGCTGCTGCCTTCTGGTGGACGGAAGCTAGAAACCATGCTTATTAGAGAGAGAGAGAGAGACTGCTGCTGAGGTGAGATAGTGGGTGACGTCCGGGAGAAGGCGATGTCCACCGATCTTGTCATACTTTTTACTTCGAATTAACCATTGATCAACGTTACTCCCTCGGTCCAACAAAAGACGCAATTCTTTGACTTTTTTAAAATCTAATTTGACCATTCATTTTATTTGAATAATTTATATAAATATTATCAACTTTGTTATGACTTACTAAATCATTAAAGATATTATAATAATAGCTAATTTATTTGGGAATTTACACAAATATTTTGAATAAGACGAATGGTCAAATTAGATTTTGAAAAGTCAAAAAATTACGTTTTTTTATTGGACGGAGGGAGTAAGCATTTTCTTGGGGACTTTGTGATTTTGCCCTTGTTGTTTTCTTTTTAAGTTTATGATTTTGCTCTCCACTACCAGCTAACCCTGTTCATGGGCTGGTTTTGGTGGTTTCTAGCTTGTTACCAAACCAACCCAAGATAAGTATGCCGGTGCGGTCTGGGCTGGTTTCTATCGGATTGCAACGGTTTTAATTCGTTGATTGGGTTGGGTTGGTTATTCCGGTTTGAATGGTTAACACGGGTTGATAGCTGAACTCTAATACTGGCTATTGAACTCTAAACAGGTACTCGTACACTTCCTGAAGCTTCTGAACCGAACCGAAGACAGAACACACGTAGCCTGACGCCTGAGCTTACCGGCCACCGCCGCTCGCGCTCGCCGCCGCTATTGCCACGCTTGCACCCACCGCTGCCGAGCTTGCACCCACGCCCGCTACTACAGCGCTCACTCACGCACTCGCCGCCGCAGCGCTCTCGCCTGCTGTTGCCGCACTCGCGCCCCCACGGCCGTGTTCGCATCCGCGTCCGCGTTCGACAACGCCGTGCATGTATCCACCGCCACCGTGCTCACGAGTCACGACCTCACGTCCGCCGCCACCACGCTCGCGCCTGCTGCCGCTGCGCTCGCGTTTTCTCTTGCGGCGCTCGCGTAGCAGTTGAGGCGCTCGCGTAGCAGTTGAGGCGCCGTCGTTTTCTCTTGGTTCCCATGGGTCTCGACGGTTTCTAAGCATGACCAGATAAGGCTCTCGCAGTCTTTTGCTGGGTAGACGGGTTATAGGCCGGACTGCACTGTAAACCGTGATGCTGGGTTTGCCCGGGCTTGTTAGCGTCCGGTAGCCGGTTTTTCAAACCGATGAACAGGGCGACTACCAGCAAGTCAAAGTGATTTTCCCCTAGTCATCAATGGTCAAAACAGGGGCAAAAAAAACACATTGGCAGAGGCAAGACATGGGCAAAATCACAAAGTTAAAAAACAATGAGGACAAAATCACGATTCGCACTCGAAAGTAGGGACACAAACACAACAATCTCTTCTTTTTTATAAGTTGCAACAACCACCCCACTCGACAACAAGCTGATCAGTTGAACCTTTCAAAAAGGAAAGCTGACCACTTTCCGTACGTGAGGTGACCTAAAGAAACAAAAGGAAAAAAAGAAAAAGAGAAGCTCCACAGCAGATGGAGGAGGTCTCAGGTCATGGAGGAGGTCTCAGGTCCACTATCTAAAGTTAATTTCGTCCAAGCTACAAATCTGCTCGTCTGATCGTTTGTATGATTGATCATTGTGATTACGTGCAATTAATAATAGAATAAGACCCTGTGCTTGAACAAGCAAGAGTAGGTCCTACTGTACTAGTACGTGCGTGCGCTGAACAGTGGAAGCACGTACCGCCGGCGAAACTTTCTTTTTGCTTTGGAGACTGGGTCCACAGAACAGTACTGATAATTTTCACATAAGTGTTTTTTTTTTCAAATGTTCAATTCATTGTTCCCATTAGACTACAGTACCTTTCATTATATTAAATATAATTAAGTAATATTTTTATTTAGTTTTCATTTCTATATTTATTTGACTTTATGTCACCATCACACTTTGAGTTCCTGATAGTGAGACAGCACAAATAAATCCAACTGACCAACGAATATGTGAAAGTACAAAAAGTGTGGTCCAACGCATGCTTGCCACTGCACTATACGTACCGAGAATCTATGCAAATTGCAATCAGCCATTGCATTCACCTGTGCTTCCTGCGTCCAAAAAGTGTGTTGACTTCTCCACATGAATCAAACATGTTCAACTTTAGCTATTTTTTACAATAAAATATGATTTTGTATAATATCAAATAAGTATTATTAGATTTATAATAAAAATATGTTTTATAATACCCTACACAAAAATATAAATATTTATTATTAGTTTCTATAGAGTTAATTAAATGTAAGAACAGCCTACTAGGATGTTTCTGTAGAGTTAATTAAAATATTTTCTGATCATCTTTATTAAATTTAGAAGTCTGAAATACCTCTTTAGGTAGTGCTACTTGTGAGAAATCATTGGGAATGTGAGAATTACTTCTAGCATGGATTGGCATGCAAAAGATTAGAACACTCAGCTAATGCTTTTCAAAAATAAAAGAGAGCCTATGACACAAGCCACTAATAACTAGTATGCATGAGTCTATGATAATTTATTAGCAAGAATATGCATTGTGCTGTACTATCCTATAAATGAGGCACTGCAGCTGCTGCACATGGAGCAGTTTCCAAGAGCCTGCAGCGCTGCCATACTAATTGGACACAAATGCACTTGCACTTTGGACACAAATGCACTCTGGCAGTGGGCGTGCGTGGTATCAGGCACTACAGTACGCCAATAATAATCCACCATTGCGGTGGTACAGTACAATCCGCACAAGTACGTCACACTCTTTTGCATGTGGCATATTCTCCAATCTGCCCCTCCCTTGTACTAAAGGTTGACACTTCGTGGTCCAAGCTAGCTAGTGTAGTACCAATGTACCATGACAGTTGTTTTATAAGCTTAGTCAAGAATTTGACATAAGTTAAAACATATGTATCACTTCACTTGGATTGAGAGTACATTCTACAATGATTATTCATTAACAACTTGATATGTATTGTATAAAATAAATGAAGTATAAGCGGTGTCGGAGTCAAAGAATTATACATAAGGGGTCCAAGAGTTTCATTATATAAGAACTGAGTGTAGATTATGTGCTTAGTTTTTTTTGTACCAGGTCTAGGTTATAATTTTTCAAATTTATCCAATATTTGAAGAACCATACACACTATTCTTCTCATAGAGACAACCGTGTCCGTCACCAGTAGACAAAAATTATTTATTAGAGGGGTCCCGCCAGAGCGGTACTTGACCATAGTTATCGACAACACGGTGCATATGCTCATGAATCTTGAAACCTATCAGCTTAGTATTTCAGAGATACTTGTGGTGGAGTAGAATGTAAAATATAAAATACGAATTTGTGTTTGTTGTCCACCCGAATTCTTATCACTAGTCAATTGGTTGATCGTCCTCTGAATTGAGTTACACATGGACCAGGTTGAGCCACGTCTTCGCACACTGCCTCGCTCAAGTCGCCGTACGTCCCCGCTGTGTGTAAACTAGAAAATATCTTTTACCTCGCTCGATCAGTCATGCATCATCAAGCGATAGCATGTTGACGACGACGTGAGGCCAGCCGGTGCACAGCCTCTGCCAAACGCTAGCATATTTAGCAGCGAGACAGCGACCATTCACGGATCCCAGTCTGAGGAGATGACGTAGGGTTATAAACAGAACAGGGTGATGATGGTCGATATGGGGCAACTCAACAGCTAGTAGTCCTCCCTCCACGCTAGACGAGATGTTATTCTCATCTCATTAGGCAGCAGCTAGAGAGCGATCGAAGCCGTACGAATGCCCGCCATGGCATTAGACAGCTTGCCGAACTCGTCCGGCGCGGCGCGTTGGGAGGTGGTCAAAGCTGCTCTCGATCCATCCTTTTTGCTTTTGTTGCATGCAGGGGGGCTCACCCATGCCATGCAATCCAAGCAGCATGGATGCATGTTTCTGTGCCCATGCCATGCAAAGCATGGATGCATGTTTCAGTGCAGTGGTTTCATTAGACCTATATCTAGGTCAGAATAACCAAGCAGGAAACGATCCGCTCAGGAATTCGACACCCTACACATTTTGGACTTTTGGAGGGCAAAGCTAGCTACTACGCACTCGACACCAGTGCTCCGTGCCCTTTCTTTAATTTTGGCTTTGTTTCCTGCCCCTGCCTGCTCCGTGCCCTTTCTTTGGCTTGGGGTGTGTTAGCCCAACTTACTCTCCAAAATTTTCTGCATTCTCATCACATCCCATCACATCAAAACATTAAATACACCCAAAGACATACGTCCAGAGTATGAAATTTATGTAAACAAAAAAAAAACTAATTGCACAGTTTAGATGTACATTGCGAGACGATTCTTTCCAGCCTAGTTACGTCATGGTAGGATAATATTTACCACAAACAAACGAAACGTGCTACAATATTTTTTCAGTTCGAAACAGTGTTTTTCAAGTCAAAATTTGGCCCGAATTTTGGGCTCCAAACACACCCTTTGTTTCCTGCCCCTGACCCAGTTCAGTCGACCAGCCTCGGCTCCTCGTTTAGATGGCAATTTTTTTGCCAAAAAGTTGCAGGTTTTTCAACTCTCTCTCTGTCACGTCACATTAAATACACCAAAAGATATATGTTCGGAGCAGTAAATATAGGTAAAAAAATAACTAATCACACAGTTCTGTTGTACATCACAAGACGAATCTTTTGAGCCTAGTTAGTCCATGATTAAATAATATTTATCAAATACAAACGAAAGTGTTACAGGAGTGCTAAAGGAGTTGGAACAGTGCATTTTACAAATTTTTAGCCATCTAAACGTTGTCTAATTTGATGGACGACTAAACGAGCTGAGCCAAGCCATATAGCCAGTAGTACTATATATACATGAACCTTGCCTCGCTTGCAGGCTCACCACTCATCCCCTCTTCACTCATCGCAGCACGCCGGCGCTCGCAACTAGTAGATCTCTACATACACCCTCCTGCTGCCAACGCCTGCAGAGCTATGGATCAACCACAGACGCTACCTCTGCTTGAAGCTAGGTATGATTATTTGTGTTCTGAATCTTGTTCTTCTTTTGGGAAAAATTAATTGAATCATTTTTTTACTTCACTAAATATTTGATTGGAGGTAGGAGAGGTTGCACATAGAATATATAGCGCGTGCTAGCTGCTTGCTGCTGTTATTGTTCAGCTAGTATTTTACTTTGGAGTGAGGATGCCAGAATTCTAGTTACTTCTTTGACGCATATAATAGCTCTACTCCATTTCCAGCTTGTGCAGGCTACAGCACGTCCCAACCCCGTCAGAGTTGTTCCTCCCTTCTTCCGACGAGCAAGGTTCAGGTTTGAGCACGCCGGCCAGCGGACAGTCGCTGCAAGCCTCAACACCACCTCCCACTGCACTGGTATACATGAGGCCGTTGAGATTCTTCTGCAGTATTTTTTTTTTGTGGCATATTGTATTATAGATTATACATAAGTAGTACTAAGTAGTGTTATTAGCGGATGAACAAAATGGACCGGGTGTTCAAACAAATTAAAAGGCGTATGAGAGAGAGAGAGAGAGAGAGAGACTTATACGTATAGTACATGTGACCTAGTCAGGTAACTTTCTGTTGAATCAAGACTCATCCCCTGGTCCTTCTTTTTTAGGTCTGAACAGTACATGTGACCTAGTCAGGTATCTTTCTGTTGAATCAAGAAAATGAACCTCCACCCATCAATGGCCATGTACTATAAACGTCTGGCTACCACAAGAAAACGCTGCAGGATTTTTCTGATTGATTTTGAGATGACAAGGATCCACACCGTATATATATATGCCTGCATTATTGCCGCTCGAAAAGACCAGATCCGTATATATCCAGCCAAAAAATGCATCATTATTGAGGACAAAAGTTCCAAATTGATGGGAACCTTAGCTATATGCAATTGCAAAAAATAATGTCTACTTAGAAAAATATAATAATAAACACCCTTCTCCACCCATATCATGTTTGATTATATTAGAATGGCACTTACAATTGATGTGTCCTTTTGTCTGATCTCCGTTTCTTGTGCTAGATGAAAGATGACGAAGACATGGATCTAGATCTGCTACTAACAGGGCCCAAGAACGAGAAGAATCTAGATGAATGCTTAGGAGGTATTGCATTTGACCGATTTTTTTTTTTATCTTTTTTTATACCATTTGAGTTCATCTATATATATATATATATCTGCAAGGAATTTATAAAGTTTATGTCTTCCAGTTGCAGGTGTATTTGATTTTTATAGTCCCCACCAGGTATGGTTTTCGGATCTATCTATCATAAGCTGGCTATTGCAATTGTTAAGATATGTGCCACAAACCTAATAAGTCCTATACACTATATAAATGCTTCTTTTCTTTCAAACAACTAGACTTTATTTTGGGTCCTAGTAAACGTTGATTCTGTGTACTGGTGGTGCTTATCATTTTTGTTTCTTTTATTGCATATACGTAGATGGAAGATCAGTTTGTTGATGTGCTCATCAGTGTGAATGATGATGATGCAGCAACCAATGAATTTGAAATCAATGATTACATCGAACCGAGCATGCTAGGTTTATACTCACCTCTACACAATTTACTTCTACAAAATTTGTTGCTTTTTTATTTCTTACAGAACTTACTTGATATATGTAATTTTGTTTGGTTACTATTTTTTAGAACTCATAGAGATAAAAACAGTAATTAATGCATTGACAATATGAAATAAAGCATTTGTAAATGAAAGATAAATACAATAATGCAATTGTCACACAGACAATCTTTATTGTTTATTGCTTTAGTCATAAAAAAGTTTGATATCAATGAACTTGAAAAAGGTAAAGTTTGATATATGGTCCAGGTTGCTTCCTACCAAGTGGCAGTTCGGGACATGGTAGAAGAGGAACTCGTGGGAGAACAGGGGGCCGTATTACCTAGAATTTTGGAGGCCCCTGAACAAAATTCATGATGAGGCCCTAAATTTCAAGAAAATCAAAGCATGTTTTTACTTAATTATAAAGCTTCAAATTTATATGGGTCTTATACTATTAGGTACAAATCAAATCTTAATACTAAACGAGTAAAAACTAGTACGCAAGTAATTAGCACCATACCAGCTAATATAGCAGACTAGTAGTAGCTGTAAATTTGGAGGCCCTCCGATTTTGGAGGCCCTGAACGGTCGCACACTTCGCACACCCTAATCGCCGGCCCTGAGGAGAAGAAGTTCTGAATGGGTAAGCATATACACTACAAAAATAATTTGATAATACATATTTTTATAACAGAGATAGTAGGTAAAAAGAAGTGTAATTGTCTTCTTAAATGCATAGTGATTTTCATATGCGGAGTCAAAAACGACACACCACAACCATATTTGTAGATGGACTTCTAAAGATAGGCCTCTAAGGATCAGGCCAACACCTAAAAAAATGGCCACTAACATAAGTAGAGCTCTGAGATAATCAATTACCAAAGACATGTATTACGATGTCGGCCTGCACACATATACATAGTTGTCAACTAATTCATAACATTCTCATACAAAGATGGATAAATATATAAACTTTATATATCAAAATATAAAGCTCATCTAAGTATGCATCTTTGTAGTTTACAAGTTTTTTATTAAAAAATTATTTAGTGTCAAAATTTAGTTCTAGTTCTCAATCAATGACCTTTGGTCTAGACTAAAATTGTATTTCTTAATGTGATATACAAAACTTTGTAGTTGACAATTTTTTATCTGAAATCATTTAAAGTCCCGCCAATGGATGCATTCTAAAAAAATGTCCCAAATATGTGTTTTTAATGTTTTTAGATTTTGACAATTAAATTTTAGAATTTCCAAACATGCTTTGATATTGGTATGGTCAATAAAAATTTTCTAGTGTTTTACTAGTGCAATATGGTTGGGGAGGAAGTCGAAGAAAATGTCACAAGAGAAGAAAATCTTGTTGGGCAAATGCCAAATCTAATTCCAAATTGCAATATGTTTGGGGAAAGACATCATGGTCGAAGAAAATATCACAAGAAAAGCACATCGCCTTGGGTAAATGCTGAATCTAATAGCAAAGGGTATTTCATTTTTGGAATGGCTGCTTTATTAATATGATCTATTAGAAAGAATTAAATAGGGTAAATAATCCATTGATTTCAAATGGAACTTGAGAATCCCGTTTGACCAATTTTCCATTTTTAACAAAGTGAACATGTGACAAAACTTAAGGAACACATTTTACAGTTTAATAATTGCATATATGAATTGAAGCCACCGTAAAGCAATGATTTAGATCCCCTCGTCGTAGTCATCTTTTGGCTACTCTTTTTTCAGCAAAGATAAGCCATCTATTTGGTTTTCCCAAACCTTATGCATGTCGTGGCACGACGTTTGGAGGAAGGAAAAAAAATAGAACGATGGACATCTCACGAAGCTGAGATGCTAGTGGAAAAGGCGCATCTATTTTTGGAATGAGAAATTGGATGAAGGTGAAGACAACTTATTTCAAAACATTTCGAACACGAGAGCAGCTGAAGGTAACGATATTAGATAGATTGGCGACAGATTGCACTCATGACCATATATTACGTATATATATGTTGCAGATGTTACCTTCACTGATTTCCATCTTAATAAATTTGCAGGATAAATGGAGAGATTTTGGTAGGGCTTGCGGTATCGACGTAGGCACTAAAAAGAAGGTGTTGTTTTGTCGCACAAATTTATGTGGCTCATGCTATATTAGTTTGTATATCACTGCTCAATAATTATGTTGTCTTAAATATATTTTTTCGGTTGATGCTAGGTACAACCACAAAGAGCTACGTGAGAAATTATAAAAAGGATTGAAAGAGAAGATCATTTCTATCTATGAAAAGGATGCGGTTGAGAAGAGGAGATCAATTTGAAAATTATAGATCTTGTGTTGGGGTCCCCGGAATATGATATGATGTCGCACGTTGGATCATTTGGTTTGGGTCGTATTGTATTAAAATACACTCCCTTCCTTTCTTATTGTAGTCTACTCACATTTAGGCAGTTGCATATATCATTCAGATCGAGTCAATAAAACATGCCTCCTTTAACAAGAAAATACTAGTACATGCTCTTGGAAAAGCATGTTATAATCTCAAATTTTATCGAATGTGGTGTATTTATATATATACTTGCTTGTTTACTCCAACGGCTTATTCTGCAGCACAAAATGTATATAACTTTTACAAACAAAAAAATTAAGGGTGTTGGGGGGCTAAAGCTGCCACAGTTTGTACGTCAGTCAATCGAGCATTCATGCGGTGATCCACAGCTTCTTTTCACTTTCACCGTACCTGAAAGCAGATGCCTGGCCAGTGCCTTTCCATCATTTGCTAGCTGATGCTACATGTGTCCACTAGAGAGCAGAGGAGGGCCCCTGATGCCATGTTCTGTGAGAGCAGACGGAGCAGCAGGTGATGACCTCCAATTCTCGGTTTATATTTAAGGGGACAAACAGTAAAAACTTTGAAGATACATAATTTTAACATTGGCTAAAGTTACTATCTATGAAATACTACTGTTTATGATACAAAATCTGTGTTATTAGATGAGCTCACAAATTAATGGCATTATGATTTGGAGAGAGGGAAGCTTGGTGGTTGGTCTCCACTTTCCGAACTGGGCAAGATGGCAGGCTGCTGCCTTTTCAGGCAGCCTCGCCAGATTCATGCAACGTCAGCTCGTGACGCCAGAGCATCACTCCATCTCGGACCCACTGGTTCTTGTCGCTCGCCGTCGCCGGCCCCTTTTGCTTTCGCCGGCCCCTTTGGCCGCACGTACTTACTACAGTACGCTAATCATAATCCATCATCACGGTGGTACAGTACAGAACACAATCTGCACACCCTTGCAAGTGGATTCATTGTGACAGGGAATCTTGAAAAGGTTTGCTAAAATTTAGGCATCTAAGCACGGCCTATATCGCTCTCATTCTTCTCTCTATCTTTTTCTCTTGCATGGATCACCACCACTGTACACCTACCTTCTCTCTCTCCATGGGGCTGATCTTTTGAGCATATATGGATGTGATGTGTATAGCGTCCGGGAAATGTTTTGAGCATATATGGTAAGTGTTTCTCGTTGAAATGGTTACGACTCGTGCATGCTATGCTTCCGGGAAGTTTCCTGAATTATTGGCTCTTATACTTAATTTCGTCTGTGGTGACCGTATCACTGTCCTAGACGTCTTACTTTACAACTACGGAGGAAGTACTTAATTTCGTCTGGAGAGAGAGATTACGTACGAAGACTACACCGCATCGTCATATCGCTATCATGCATCATTTTCTACACAAGCTAGAATAATGGAGTACGTCCACATCAGCAGTTATGCATCATAACGTGATCGCGATGCACATGCATGTATGTTGACGACGACGTGAGCGAGAGGCCGGCCGGTGCAGGCCAGGCCAGTATGCCCACATCGATCAGCCTCTGCCAAACTCTAGCATATATATATATATATATATATATATATATATATATATATATATATATATATATATTGCAGCGAGGCAGCAACCATTCACGGATCCGAGTCTGAGGATGCAATTGCATCTAGCAGGCAACAAATATATAGACAACCGATGGGAAGTAGTGCAGTATGAGAAGTGTATTAGGCAGCTAGTAGGGCGGCCCATCGATCGATCATCGCTCTGTTTATAGCCAGTGTGGGTCATCATCAGTGGGTGGCACTAGTACCGAAATTCTTTTTGTGGCAGGCAAAAAACCTTTTTAGTGGCGGCACGGCTGCCCGTCACTAACGAAAGGTCACGGATAATCGTGGCCTTCACAAGTGGCGGGCGGCGCGTGCCGCCACGCATAAGAATGACTCCGTGGCGGGCGGCCTAACGCGCCCGCCCGCCAAAAATCTTATCCGTGGCGGGCGCGTTAGGCGCCCGCCACGTTAAGATTCTTTTGCGTGGCGGCGCGTTATGTTGCCCGCCACGGCTTGATTTTTTTAAAAAATAAAATACACAATATAAGACAAACATGTACTCTAATATACATCATATATACATATATATACATCGATTCATATATACAAGTTTCACCGATCGATCGATCCATTTGTTCATATCCAACATGTACTAGTTTTGATTACAACATATATACAAACATTGCGAGCTATATGTTGACTGGATGAAGATAGTCCTTAAGACCTAGCTCTTCCCATCTCCTTAGCGGCCCAAACTCTAAAGACAGCCCCAGCTCACTTTGTCCCGATTGAAGTACGGTTGTTCTTCGTGAACTACTATGTCTAGAACGAACTTGCGGATATGCGCTCTTTGTCTGAACCGCATCTCGTCGGTTGCCTTTTGTAGTATCCCTGTGAACTTGTTCTTTGAGTCCTTGAGCTGTCGGTAGCTGGATTTGTACCTTTGCGTGCCCCGAGAAACTCACGCACGAAGAATCCACACAAGTTTGATCTGTATGATTGTTTGAGGCACTGCACACAATAAACTAGTGTTATTAGTAATATTGAAGCTATAGCCTAGTAGTCGTACTAAGAAAAACTATGTTTCATTTACGTACCGGGAAATCTCGCTTGATTTTGAGTGTATCTCCATTGCGCTCCTTACACTTCTGGGATCGTCGATCCCAGCAGTTGATCCTTCAAGTATTGCTTGTAAGCTACTATGCAAATGCACTATATTGTCAACGATATGTGATATTCGACTCTAGTATATAATTGCATAAGGAGTTCATCGATCACTTACAATCTCAAGATTTTTTCGAACTGACGGTAGCCGTGCGGGTTCGTGCCTCGTAGTGAGTCAAAGATAACGGCCCTCCCGTCCTGAGGAAAGATCATGAAACAGATCCAATGTCCTACCATCCCTATTCCATATTGGTAAGGCGCCGAATACATCGAGGCCCATTTTCCTTGACCTTTTCATCACCGATATGACGTACTCGCTACCTCCAACTTCTTAGCTCTTTCATTCTTATCCCCGCATCTTCGTCTTTCCTCGTCCGTCAAGTTGACCAGTGTCGGGATGGTCCGCTCTTAGCTTATAACCGACGACCGGTCTCTCACGGATGTGCCATGGAGAGAGGTAAAGAATACCGCTGTTTAACTTCCGGCTGCATCGGCGACAACCTACAAGGACATGTGGTCGTGGCATAGGTACCTTTGAAATAAAGAATCTATATACGGATGCAAGGGACATGTGCAAGTAAAATTGCGCTTACATCGTAAACAAGGTGACTTGGGCAACGCCAATGTCCTATCGACGGCGTAGCCTCGACATGTCTTCGAATGTAACCGCGAACGGAGATCGGTGTGGTAGTGGAAGCACTCCTTAGGAAGAAGGACACCGGCTATACAATCCACGCTTTGCGCACTCTATGTACCATGCATGGAACTTCCGAGTCTCCCAGTCCTCGGCATCGATGAGCTGGGCCTTTGGGATCATGAACTTTCCAAACTCGAACGAGCTGGGGCATTCGTCTGTGACAAACCCCTTATAAGGTGGGGATTTCGGCCTGCAAAAGCGGCGGTACAAATGTTAGCTAGGGTTGCGAAAAGTAGTAGCTAATGACATATTAGAACTCGTGGTTTCAGCGGGGCATACCTTTCGGATCGAATATCTATTCTTTGGGGGCCTCACGGGTGGCGGGTACTTGATTGCTACGACCTCCTCTTCATCGAATGTGTGCTTCTTCCGGTCTTTGGAGGGCGTTTGCTAGGTCGAGCTCCTTTACGCTTCCCGGCGCTTGAGGTGTTGTCCATTGGAGGCCTTGAGTGTAGACGGGTGTCTCGCCCCCTACTCGCCTCGAGGACTTGGCAACGTGTTTTCGCCCGCTTGCTTCCTCGTGATATCGGGCTGCCCCTCATGTGCCGCCTCCCGAGGTGTCGGCTCGAGGTGCCAACGCCCGAGGTGTCGGCTCTGAGGTGTCGGCCTTAGGCTCCTCAAAGCCTACCGATCAGTGCCGCCTCCTAGGCTCCTCGTGTGTCTGCTCCTTCGTGTCGGCTCTCGAGGCTCGCGTCTTGTGGTCGGTTCCTTAGCGTGGGGGTACTGGAACCATAAGGAGGGTCGTTGCCTCCGCCGTCCCCACCATCTTCATCATCGCCGGAGGAGTCACCATAGGGTCCGTGGCGTACTCGGGTCCACCGCCGTCTTCTTTGTTGAGCCGAAGGTGGAGTCAACGTCGACATATTCAGCTCAATGTCCACCTTCGCCACAAAGACGTTGTAAACACGTAGCAGCTCCTAGAGTGTTCACCTCGTTATGACCGATAGTCGAGCTCCCGCCTTCATGTTCGCGCGCCCTACGAACCCAATGTTGACTTCAAAGACACGTCGGAGGGATCTCGGCGCCAGCACTCTTTGCAAGATCCGAGGAGGAAATACCACCCCTTGGCCACTACCTTTTTTTGCCCAACCCACGGCTGTGTATCAACATATTGCATGGTGTCTCTTCGTGATATCATCCACCGGGTCCCGTCGGTCGCCAGCGGAGGTGGTTTGGGGGTTGCCGGGTGTGCACCGCATACCAAATAAGCGGAACATCCGCTTCCTGGACTTCACCATCCGGGGTCGTTGCTCGTGAGGGCCTCTTTGATGGATCGTGGTGATCATTTGCCGCAAGGCCTCATCACGCCCTTCCCGCCTTAGACCCTCCTTGTACCTCTCGCCTCGTGTGATGCGGGCAAAGATCTAACCGCCACGAGCCCACCGCCGCCCAACTCTTCCCGGAGCTCATGCCACGGACGACGCCGTGATGCTCGAGGTTTCCCAAGGCCATCGCCGCTGGATCGTGTCCCCGACGAATCTCGAGGGTCCCGCCGCTCTTAGCCGTAGTGGCCTCTATGACCTTCTTCTCGACCTCCTTCATCCGGGCTTGGGCCTCGCTTCTTGGGCTTGTGGGCGTAGAGAAGTCCTGTGTCCTTTCATCACGGCCCTGCGTCACGGAACCGGCTCTCCGGCTTCTGTCTTCTTCCTTTCCGCCCGCCACGCCGGCTTGTGTCCGGCCAGTACCCAACACCGCCCATGTAGTGGGGCGCTTTTGTTCCGTTTTGCTAGCTCAGAGAACTTCTCGCTCGCTTTGCTTCGGGCGTGTTTAGCCTTTTTGCGTAACTCTTCCCATACTTCTTCCGAGATCATGGTGTACTTGGCGAAGGGTAGGCGTCCTTTCTTGTAAAAGTCTGCGTTGAGCCTATACTTCTAGTTCCGGAAGCTTCTTCCCGCAAGGAAGTTTACATGCTTTGCTCCACCTTTTTGATATCGGCGCCCGCGATGACATCGAACCGTTTGAAACCTCGCCAAACACCCATAACTTGTCGGTCTCGGGGCTTTTTCAGTCTTCGATAAGAATGGAGACCTTATCCTTCACGAAACACGACACCCGGAAAGTCTTTGTGCCAGCGACGACTTCGGGGAGGCGGCCGTGGCTCGCCCCCGGCCCCAACTCTTGAATGACAAGGACCTCATTGATCTTCTTGTGCCTCCCATGGTCTCCCCTTCTCCGCTTCGGCTTGTCTCCCTTTGCTTTGCCCGAAGAGGTGGCCGTGGACGACGGGGGGGTTGTTGCTCAGCCGCTTGTGGAGGGAGCGGTGGCAGGTCATTCAGCCTCAGTACATCCTTAACCCGACGCTTCTTGCTTGGTGCTTCGTCCCTCGGGTTGAAATTAGGATCTTCTTCTTCCCTCCCCAGACGTTTCCTTCTACCCTTACACGGGCTATACGAGGCTCCGCTTGCATCTTGAAGTACTAGAGTCGCCGCCACTTTCCGTTAGGAGCTAGGCGACTCCATTCAAGCCGAGGTGTTCTTGTTCATTCGCCTTTTTCAAGCTGAGGTCGTTCTTGTTCATTCGCCATTTCAAACTACAAATATATAGTGCTTTAGTACTATAGTATATAGGAGGAGTACACAAGCGTAATTCAAAATTGCGGAAAGAGAGAAATAAAAAGATTGGCTCGGATATAGCCCCCCTTGTGATCACATAAACTTCTAAACTAGTTGCTTTGTACAAGCCGTCCCTAGTTTAGAAGCTTCCAAGTATAGGGGGACATTCAATCATCATAGCCGCGCCTCGGCCCAATAATTAAGTTCATTTCATTGCATATATGCCAACGCCTCGGCACTAATGGGTTCACATCATTGCATATATGTTGAAAACAAATGACCCCATGCCAAGCTTAAAAAAATAGTAGTAGAGTTTAGGGCAATATCGACATATGAGAAAGTGAAATAGTGAAATAGGGACCCAACAGCCCCCATGTAAGCTAAGAACTCAAGTTAATTAGGCCATCAACATTGAGATAGTGAAATAGGGATCCAACGTACCAAGTCTAGCCAAGTCTAGGCAAGTTTATAGCCATCAACCCATGTAAAGCTAAGAACTCAAGTTAATTAGGCCATCAACTATGGTCAAGAGCCAAGTGTAGGTACAAGCAAGTTTGGATGAGTTTAAACATGACAAGTAGGGTACAAGCAAAAAATAGTCCAAATTGGCTAATATTACAACACTAGACCAACATTTAGAGTGACATGTCCAACATATATAATGAGAAAATCATGGGCGCTTTTCAATAAATCCAACATATATCCAACATATTGACAAAGAATAGGTAGGACAGTTTCAACATATATCCAAAAATATGCTCAATATTGAGAAAATTAACATATGGAATAGGTAGGTATCGACCATGAGAATAGGTGTTTAAACATGACAAGGGGGTCATCCTCGACAAACCATGACAAGAGGACAACACTAACACAGCTTTTAAACTATACCAACATGCATGTCCAAAGGCCAACATATGAGAATAGGCCAACAAAGACTATATGGACATAGAGCAAGTGATTTTATAGTTGAAGTGAATTTACTTTTCAAGTGAATATCATCAACTTGACAAACATAAAGGGCAATATCAAAGTGAATTCAGTTTGACATGAAGGGCTATATTATCAACTTGACAAACATAAAATGGTCATCAATGACATAGAGCAAGTGAATTCAAGTTAATGACGATTGCACCAACACGTAGCCAAGACAAATATGCTCGATTGTCCAATTTTGCATCACGGTCGGTGGCGGATACACTCAAATGCTCGATTATCCAATTTGGCATCCTGTGCAAGCACACATACACTCAACTAATCGATTATCCAATTTGGCATCACAAAGTGGACATTAATTGAGGCAACAATATGACAGGTGAAACAAAGAATTTCATGAATTAAAAATATAGATAACCGTGAGGAGGAGCAAGTTAACCAGCAAAGACCACTCGGGGTAGAGGAGAAGAAGATGGAGCACCACACGCAAAGACCACGGCGCACCACCACGGCCGGCACCGGGGCAAAGACAACGGGCACCACGAGCACGGTGGCCGGAGTTAGGTTCCGACGAGCACCACCGACGAGCACCACCACCGGAACGGCCTGACGGGCGACGAGGACGGGGCGAGGGAGGAGGACGGGCGGTGATGGGGACGAGGACGGTGACGGGACGAGGACGGTGGCTGGGACGCAGGACGACGGTGGCGGGAAGGGCGACGGAACAGCACCCACGGCAAGACCGCCCCAAAGACCACAGCCGAGGAGGAAGGACAGAAGCAGGGTCGCCGACGCATACCACGCAGGGCGGGCGCGCGCGCTGCGGCATCGACGGGAGTTAGGGTTCCGCCGAGACGTGGACGGGCGGCGTGACGGGACGACGGCAGAGGCGGGGGTGGGGCGGCGCGGACGAGACGATGGGCGCGCTGGGGCCGGGGCGGCGCTACCGGAGGCAAAGAGGCACGGCGGATCGAGCACGACGGGCGCACGGGCGGCGCCGCAGTGGGGGAATTCCGGGCAGCCCTTCGGGTCACAAAGTGAACGCGCCAAGGACTTAGAGAATTGAGGGGATGGGGGTACTATTTATAGTACATGGGTTTTGGCGTGGCGGGCGCAGTAAGGATGCCCACCACGGAAAACATTAACCGTGGCGGGCGAGTAAGGGTGCCCGCCACGGTTAATAAAAAGTTCCGTGGGCGACGGCTTTTACGCCCGCCGCCAAAGTGTAAAATTTTCTTTAATAAAGAGATAAAGTATGGTTATAAATTGTTATAAATTGTTATAAAATGTTATAAATTGTTATAAAATGGTTATAAATTGTTATAAATTGTTAAAAGTGGTTATAAATTGTTATAAATTGTTAAAAGTGGTTATAAATTGTTATAAATTATTATAAAATGTTCTAAATTGTTCTAAATTGTTATAAATTGTTATAAAATGTTATAAATTTTATAAAATGGTTAGGATGCCCGCTGTCAACTTTTCATTTTTCGAACTTTTCACGCTTCAAATTTGAAATTTGAATTTTTTACACATTCGGACGACATTTCAAGCCCTAGACGCCCAAGTTTCAAATAGTCATGAATACGGAAAGTTCATAACTCATCAAGATCTATATTTCATATATAGGTCATTTTTGCATACTGAGAAAGTGTTACAAACGTGTAGTTCAAAAATCACTAGTCTCCCCCTCAGTAGTTTCCTCGAATCGCCGTGAGATATTTGTTTTTTGGACAACCGTTTACATTAGAATAACTACAACTACATATCATTTTGGTGCCGGTGCATTGGTGGTCTTCTTCTCGCCATCGGGGCGGGTCCATGGCATCGCTTTAGTCTTGTCGGGATTGATTCTCGTCCTCCAAAGCCTTCATCTTTTTTGGAAAATCTATAAAGAGGTGGAACTCAAAGATAGTTGTTGTATGTTTTTCGGACTCGGACCCCATCGGCTCCCACGATCCGCCGCTTTCCCCGCCACGACAATATGTCTATTTGTGTTCTCCGCGTTCATGTAGTAGGTGTTGACACTTGTTATCATATAAATTTATTAATCAAATAAACATGAGAAAGGGGTATAAATCATAATAACAACCTAGAATAGGGTGTCACTAACATATTTCCACCGGTTTTGGTAAAGTTGTGAATTGCGGGGACTAAACAGAAAACAACGTAATTCGCGAGCCGCATCGACTACGCCGACGTAATGCAATCCAACTCCGAGAAAGACTCTAGAAGGCTCCGGATTAATCCCGACGTGATCAAGACTTAACACCCAAGAAATAGGAGTCCGGAAGGTTCGAGAAGCCACGACGCTGCCAAGGACCCGTGAGTGGGCCCCACTCGGGCCGACCGCCCAAAAATAACAGCCGGGCCGGCCTCCCCCTCGCCACGTCGCCCCGCTTCCGAAGCTTCTCCAACCGCCTCTAAGACGCAATCTAATCCGCTCGTTTAATGTCGGTTTGATCCGAGGGCGACGGTGGAGTAATGAAGTTGTGATCTAGTCCAACACCCGGCACCTCCTCCCGACTATATAAGGAGACCCCTAGACCCCCTTTCGCATCATCAAGTTCTCAAGTCATCAAAGACTTCAAGATCCAAGTCATCAATCCCACGCTCTAGAAACACCGCTTTAGGAAGAGTAGCAATCAAGATTAGATCTAGTAGGAAGGGAGAAATCCGCTTCCTCGACCGTCGGAGGCCTACCAAGATCGGGGCCTCGTTCTTGTAAGTTCTTCATTGTAAGTAGTCTTCAAGTTCCGCACACGTTCTTAATATGAATATCTTGATCATGTTTATATTCGAGATTATTTGTTCTAGTGTTTACTTTGATTACACGTTTAGCATAGTTGAATTATCATTATGTTTATGCATGGATTCGTATAGCGCTCATCTATTGATATCATGGGTGAGTGGTAGAGAGGATGTAATCATGGTGATTAGATCTTATTTGCTCAAGTTTGCTCCCTATATGCCGGGTCGTGTGGTAGATCGTGGTGGTGACAAAGATCATTGAGTCCTTTTGCAATCCATCCCCGTATGTAGGCCTAGCGGATGATATTATTCGAAAGTTGTTCTAAGTTTCGCCTTAGTCTTCACGGATTCTCGTCCCTCATGTGTGGATTTAATTAGTTCTTCTTCGATGATTGTTAGATGTATTGCACTAATCAAGTAGATCCTAACTTATAGTTTAGAGTTACATATTGGAGTTTCTAATGCTAGCTAGCCTATGAATTGCTATCGTCCCACCAAGACACTTTCTACTTGCACACCGATATGACTTGGTTGAATCTATTTATCGAAACTTTTATTATCATTGTGAACTTTGATCCCTGTTTATGTAATTGGTATATTTAATACTTAAGCTTTGCATACGAGAGATGATTGAGATGATTGAGAATCACATGCATAGTTATTCCATGATAGTAGACTTCTTTCCCCCGTGGTAGAATATAAATTCAACACCGGTTCTTACTCCCGGTTAAAATGCTACAATGGTATATTCATATCTCGTGCGCTTTATGGATACCCGCTTATAATTGTTTATTTACTTATTGAGAAGTTTATCAAGGCATAGTACGAATATTTTATTCTTTTGCATACTAGTAGTTTAACTATAGGGATGACAACCTTTTCGTATATGCTATGAACTCAAGCAATGAATTATTTTCTTTTAGTTTTATCTCAAGCAACATCTCGATATATGTTTTTGACGCCATTGCTAGTGATAGGTTTATATCTGCTTTCTAGTTAGTGATGTTAGAAATACCAACAAGCATTTTTAGCGCCGTTCTTGGGGAAAGAAAGTCTTTAGCCCAAGAAAATATAAATATAGGAATAACTTGCATACATCTCTCTCACGCATTGTAAGTATTAAATTTATCATTAATTGCTTAAACAGGTTTACCCTTGCTATTATTCTTTCTATCTATTTCGTGGTAATGTATGAATAGGAATCTTCCCGAAAACTTCGCTTTCCGATCCGTAAAGATTGTTGAAGCGTGCAAGATCCAAGTTGAAGTCTCGACCCAAGATCGCCGCCTCGGAAGACTCCTCCATCGCGGCGGCTTAACACCCGTGTTCAAGTAATGGCGAACAAGACCCTCCGCGAGTACTGCACCGACTCCGGCCAACATCCGCCTTACCGGGCCGGCGGTCAATGTAGGAGACAAAGCTTTTGAGCTCAAGCCCCTGACCGATCAACATGGTACAAACTAGCCAATTCAGGAAAAGCCCATGAAGATGCCAATGCTCATCTACAACACTTCCTAGAGATCTGCGGCACCTTCACCATCAAAGATGTCCCAAATGATGCAATCCTACTTCTCTGCATTCCCATTCTCACTCTTGGGACGAGCGGCAAAGGGTTCTACGCCAACAAAGACAAACTCACTACTTGGACACTTTGCTCTCACGCCTTCCCGGCAAAGTTCTTCCCTATAGGCAAAACCAACGCCTTTACGGGGGAAAAATCTCAAGTTTCCAAAGAAGAACACGATGAATCCGTTCGGGGCGTGGGAGCGCTTCCAAGACTACATCTCACGAATGCCCACACCATGGAATGGAGAACTGGCTACTCATGCAGACCTTCTATCACGGGCTCAACAACAACACCCGGTGAGACCATAGACGCCGCCGCCGGAGGTGCTTTCCTATCCCTTACACCGAATCAAGCTTACCGACCTTGTGGAGAAGATGGCGCCAAACCAAGCTTGGAATGAGGACCGCCAACCCCGCAAGAGAGAGAGGGAATGCACCGGCTAAAAGAGGTAGACATGCCGCCCGGCCAAAATAGACTTAATTATGAAGAAGCTTGAAGACAAAGCTCCCGAGAAGAAGGAAGTCATGCAACTCTTCGATTCCCCGCATGACATGTGAAGAATGTGGCAACACTGACACTCGGGCAAAATCAATGTCCCGAAATGGAAGAGGACGTGAACTACATCAACAACAACAACAACCAAAAGATCGCCCCCTCGAATCAAGGATGGAACCAACAGAGACCTAACTACCAAGGTAACTACTCGGGTAACTATCAAGGTAATAACTCTTTCAATAATTTCCCACCTTTAAGAGAGTTAGTACAAAACCAAGGTAGACTCATGGATAATCTGCCTAAGAAGTTAGCTTCCAATGATAAAATGCTAGAAACTATTAGTGCTAAAATGAAAAACTTTTCTTCAAGCAATAAAGAACCAAATATAGCTTCAATAAAATGATAGAATCTCGCTTATCTCAAATTTGGCTTTATCTACTCCTATGCCTAACTTCGGTAAGATTCGGGCCACCTTAAGAATTAGAATCGCAAATCTTGTCGATGTCTACTATGCAGGTATTCGCACCAAGGACGCACAAGAAGGACCTAAGTGGACTGGCCGGGCATGCCCGCCAAGAAAGGAGATCCGGGGAGACCGGTCATCACCATTAGGATCGGCGCCCGCACCTACGACGCAGCTCTGCGACTTTGGCTCAAGTGTCAACATTATGCCTAAGGTAAGCCTTGAGCCAGGTTCAAATTTATTATACACAACCACGTGCCTACAACTTGCGGTCGGGCGCTATGCTACCCCGAGGGCATCCCCGAAGACGCGTTTGTCTAAACATCGGTAAGCTCTATGTGGCCACCGACTTCGTGGTCACGATATCGGCAAAGGTAAGAACGCCCCGATCATTCAGGGACGCCCTTTCCTTGCCACCACCAAGGCCATCATCTACGCCGACACCGCGAAGATCGTCTTCACCGGCAACAAACGAGAGGGAGAGATTCAACCGCGTATATAAGACCCTAGCTCCCCCTCGCTCCACCCATTGCCACTACCGTACCCAGTACACGCACCAAATTGTCGAGGAGAGGACAAGAAGAAGAAGCAAGAACAAGAAGAACCGTCAACCTCAACCACACGTGGAACGAGTCTTGATGATCAATCAAGTTGCAACGAACGCAAGACTTCGGCGCATTCCACCACAACTAGAGAAGCTAGACGACCACTCGAGTTCCATCAATCCACCGCTCCATCAATCAATGGAACTTCCGGCAAGTTGTCTCGCGACACGGATCGGCATCAACTTAATGTCAAAGGTAACGTATCAATTGATATATGGTAATCTGCCTTTGTGCTCCACCTATGTAATGCTGCAGATGGCGGACCAATCACACCGATTCCCTAAGGTATTGCACGAGACGTCCCTCGTTAAAATCAAAGACTGCTATGTCCTCACTGACTTTCTAGTCATGGACATGGGAGAAGAAGAACAAGATCCTCCCATAGTACTTGGAAGACCATTCCTAAACACTACAAGAGCCATCATCTACATCAGGACGGGCAAGATCCACTTCCAGTTTCAAGGTAAAAAGATACGCTGTTTCTTCAATACTTACACTAACAATGAACTGCCCCAAGAAAGACCAAGGGCCGAGGCGTCTCCCGAGACTACAAATGTAAGCCGGACTCAAGATGGAGGACATCAAGAGGATAGAAAAGGATATCAAGGAAAAGTACACTCAGCTCCTACCCATCTTGAATTCTCGCACTTGGCTACACCCGAGAGGTCTCCACCAAAGAAGCAATCCCGGAAGAAGAAAGAAGCCGCGCCCACCAAGAAGAGCAACATGAGTACATCTTCGAGACCCCCAGGCCAAAGGCATCACCAACCGAACAATCGACTTCCTCGGCTACTTCGTCTACGCCGCCCGTTGAAATCCTTGAAGGACCCTTACCGGTACAACATTTACACGAGGGCCCATAGGCGACACTTTACGCCATGGGGAGTAAGTGCTCTAAACTCTCGCCGAGAGGTAACTCGGTATTTATCTCAGATATTTAATTTTCTCGCAAAGCACATTTCAATTAGCATATTTCCTTTAGCATATTTACTCTTTCTAAACCTGCATTTGAGAAAATCATAAAAAAATATGTTTACTATATTTGCATCAGGTCTCCTAAAGCCCCATGCAAGCACTCCTTGCTGTGGTGGCATAAAAATAAAAAAATACAAAAATATTGCACTCATATGTTTTTGCATTAGCATCCCTATTGCATATAAAAAAATTCTCAAAAATATGTGGGCACATGAAGGTCCACACCTTTTATATATAAAAATTCAAAAAAAAAAAAAGAAATGAGCACATGAAGGCTCACAATAGCATCCTAGAATTTATTCCTTCGGGTATGTGCGAAATTAATATTAACAGGAGAACATTAAAGGAGACCCCGAAAGAGGAGCAAGCTCCAAGGATGAACAAAGGACTACTTCAAGATCAAGCTTGGGGAAGAGCACCCCCGTTTATCACGATAAGTATTACTACCCTATGTCTTAAATATTAGCTAGTTATTATATTTTTCGCTTAGAGTTAAAGAGTCTTAAAAGTCTTAGTGTTAAAGAGTCAAATAAATGCTAGATCTTTGCTAGATTGTTTTCTTCCTTTTTTATTATGATCTTGATGATATATGTTAAGGAAATGATGAATAGTTGCTCCACCATAATTCCTCTTAAAAAGGTACTTACACTTTGGACTTAGATTCTCCTAAAGCTTTAAAAATGCTTAAATTGCTCTAAACCCAACACCTGTGGAAAGCACATGCTTAATCTCGAGTCTTAGCGTTGAAGGATAAAGATACATGAAAAGTTGAGCTAGCTGTTTATCATATTCCTAGAGATACTTGATTCCTGGTTTTTATCTTTGAAAATTATAAAATATCACATGATGAGTTCCTTAGCTATGACCCTTAAGAGTTTATCTTCCACATCAAGATCATCCCACTCCACCAAATACGTTTTCTAAACCGAAGTGCGCTTCCCCATACTCCATCACTAGTTAAGCCATAATTAAAAATAAACTCTTGCAATCTTTGGATATGTCTCTCTCGGTGTTTTTTATGCCAAATAGAGGTTGGGCTACATTCAAAAAAAAAAAAAAAAAAAAAAGAAAAAAAGAAAAAAAAAAAATAAATATTTTAGAGAGAAAAAGTGAGACGAGAGAGGGAGAGTAACGGACAAAAGTCATACTAGGCGAGAAGGGCCTACCTCCCTAATAATAAAAAATATATTTAGAGATGAATAATGGACACGTGTCCGAGGGTGAGTAGGGCCCACATCTCTAAGGAGAGAGAAAAATGGATACAAGTCCGGGGCAAAAGCCCACCTCTCTAAGAATGGGATGACCCTGGGGTCTTAGCAATTTTTAGAAAGAGAGAAATAATCCAAGATGCTTGAGAAGAAAAAATACTAGAAAAGGCTAAGGGCTATTTACTACCTTTCATCCTCATCCACTTCACCACTATCATCCCACTATGTATGTCCTACCACATGTGTAACTCCACTACCACCATCTACTTAAGAGGGTCATACATAGGATCTCCGAAGTTTCTTTTAAAAAAATATTGCAAAACCCGGGATGATAGTTGATCAAAGAGCTTGAGACATGGTACTTAACTTGATTGTTCTGTCTTTCAAATTGCTCATGAAAAGGCTACGCCCCATGGTAAAATGTATGAGAGAGCAATGCGGTTAAGAGGAGAATTTATTTCGATAAACACAAAGATTAGCCGAGGTATGAAAGCGTAGTAGCAACTCCCCATCCTTTTATAGCATATAGCTTTGCTAGGGACTAGCAAAGGGTAAGCTTGGGGAGTTTGTTGACACTTGTTATCATATAAATTTATTAATCAAATAAACATGAGAAAGGGGTATAAATCATAATAACAACCTAGAATAGGGTGTCACTAACATATTTCCACCAGTTTTGGTAAAGTTGTGAATTGCGAGGGGACTAAACAGAAAAAACAACGAGAATTCGCGAGCCGCATGCGACTACGCCGGCGTAATGCAATCCAACTCCGAAAAGACTCTAGAAGGCTCGGATTAATCCCGACGTGATCAAGACTTAACACCCAAGAAATAGGAGTCCGGAAGGTTCGAGAAGCCCGACGGCGCCCGCGGGACCCGTGAGTGGGACCACTGCGGGCCGGCCGCCCAAATAACGAGCCGGTCGGCCTCCCCCCCCGCCACGTCGGCCCGCTTCCGAGGAAGCTTCTCCAACCGCCTCTAAGACGCAATCTAATCCGGCTCATTTAATGTCGGTTTGATCCGAGGGCGGCGGTGGAGTACGAAGTTGTGATCTAGTCCAACACTGCACCTCCTCCCGACTATATAAGGAGACCCCTAGACCCCCTTTTCGGATCATCAAGTTCTCAAGTCATCAACAAAGACTTCAAGATCCAAGTCATCAATCCCACGCCTAGAAACACCGCTTTAGGAAGAGTAGCAATCAAGATTAGATCTAGTAGGAAGGGAGAAATCCGCCTCGACCGGAGGAGGCCGGCTCAAGATCGGGCCTCGTTCTTGTAAGTTCTTCATTGTAAGTAGTCTTCAAGTTCCGCATACACGTTCTTAATATGAATATCTTGATCATGTTTATATTCGAGATTATTTGTTCTAGTGTTTACTTTGATTACACGCTTTAGCATAGTTGAATTATCAAGTTATGTTTATGCATGGATTCGTATAGCCATCTATTGATATCATGGGTGAGTGGTAGAGAGGATGTAATCATGGTGATTAGATCTTATTTGCTGCGTTTGCTCCCTCCCTATATGCCGGGTCGTGTGGTAGATCGTGGTGGTGACAAAGATCATTGAGTCCTTTGCAATCCATCCCCTCGTATGTAGGCCTAGCGGATGATATTATTCGAGTTGTTCTAAGTTTCGCCCTTAGTCTTCACGGATTCTCGTCCCTCATGTGTGGATTTAATTAGTTCTTCTTCGATGATTGTTAGATGTATTGCACTAATCAAGTAGATCCTAACTTATAGTTTAGAGTTACATATTGGAGTTTCTAATGCTAGCTAGCCTATGAATTGCTATCGCCCACCTGCTTGACACTTTCTACTTGCACACCCGATATGACTTGGTTGAATCTATTTATCGAACTTTTATTATCATTGTGAACTTTGATCCCTCGTTTATGTAATTGGTATATTTAATACTTAAGCTTTGCATACGAGAGATGATTGAGATGATTGAGAATCACATGCATAGTTATTCCATGATAGTAGACTTCTTTCCCTCGTGGTAGAATATAAATTCAACACCGGTTCTTACTCCCGGTTAAAATGCTACAATGGTATATTCATATCTCGGCTTTTCTTATGGATACCTAGCTATAATTGTTTATTTACTTATTGAGAAGTTTATCAAGGCATAGTACGAATATTTTATTCTTTTGCATACTAGTAGTTTAACTATAGGGATGACAACCTTTTCGGATATGCTATGAACTGCAATGAATTATTTTCTTTTAGTTTTATCCAAGCAACATCTCGATATATGTTTTTGACGCCATTGCTAGTGATAGGTTTATATCTGTTTTCTAGTTAGTGATGTTAGAAATACCAACAAGCATTTTTAGCGCCGCTGTCGGGGGAAAGAAAGTCTTTAGCCCAAGAAAATATAAATATAGGAATAACTTGCATACATCTCTCTCACGCATTGTAAGTATTAAATTTATCATTAATTGCTTAAACAGGTTTACCCTTGCTATTATTCTTTCTATCTATTTCGAGGGTAATGTATGAATAGGAATCTTCCCCAAAACTTCGTTTCGATCCGGAAAGATTGTTGAAGCGTGGCAAGATCCAAGTTGAAGTCTCGACCCAAGATCGCCTCGGAGAAGACTCCTCCATCAGGCGGCTTAACACCCGTGTTCAAGTAATGGCGAACAAGACCCTCCGCGAGTACTACGCACCGACTCCGGCCAACATCCGCGACCGGGCCGGCAAATAATGTAGGAGACAAAGCTTTTGAGCTCAAGCCACGACCGACAACATGGTACAAACTAGCCAATTTCGTGGAAAAGCCCATGAAGATGCCAATGCTCATCTACAACACTTCCTAGAGATCTCGTGGCACCTTCACCATCAAAGATGTCCCAAATGATGCAATCCTACTTCGCCTTTCCCATTCTCACTCTTGGGACGAGCGGCAAAGGGTTCTACGCCAACAAAGACAAACTCACTACTTGGACACTTTGCTCTCTCTTGCCTTCCCCGGCAAAGTTCTTCCCTATAGGCAAAACCAACGCCTTACGGGGGAAAATCTCAAGTTTCCGGCAAGAACACGATGAATCCGTTCGTGAGGCGTGGGAGCGCTTCCAAGACTACATCTCTCAATGCCCACACCATGGAATGGAGAACCGGCTACTCATGCGAGACCTTCTATCACGGGCTCAACAACAACACCGTGAGACCATAGACGCCGCCGGCGGAGGTGCTTTCCTATCCCTTACACTGAATCAAGCTACCGACCTTGTGGAGAAGATGGCGCCAAACCAAGCTTGGAATGAGGACCGTCAACCCCGCAAGAGAGAGAGGGAATGCACCAACTAAAAGAGGTAGACATGCCGTGCGCCAAAATAGACTTAATTATGAAGAAGCTTGAAGACAAAGCTCCTGAGAAGAAGGAAGTCATGCAACTCTTCGATTCCCGCATGACATGTGAAGAATGTGGCAACATCGACACTCTCGGGCAAATCAATGTCCCGAAATGAAGAGGACGTGAACTACATCAACAACAACAACAACCCCGATCGCCCCCCGAATCAAGGATGGAACCAACGAGAGACCTAACTACCAAGGTAACTACTCGGGTAACTATCAAGGTAATAACTCTTTCAATAATTTCCCACCTTTAAGAGAGTTAGTACAAAACCAAGGTAGACTCATGGATAACTGGCTCTAAGAAGTTAGCTTCCAATGATAAAATGCTAGAAACTATTAGTGCTAAAATGGAAAACTTTTCTTCGCAATAAAGAACCAAATATAGCTTCAATAAAATGATAGAATCTCGCTTATCTCACCGGGCTTTATCTACTCCTATGCCTAACTTCAGGGTAAGATTCCGGGCGGCCGGAAGAATTAGAATCTGCAAATCTTGTCGATGTCTACTATGCGTATTCGCACCAAGGGCGACAAGAAGGACCTAAGTGGACTGACCGGGGCATGCCCGCCAAGAAAGGAGATCCGGGAGACCGGTCATCACCATTAGGATCGGCGCCCGCACCTCCGACGGCGCTGCGACTTTGGCTCAAGTGTCAACATTATGCCTAAGGTAAGCCTTGAGCCAGTTCAAATTTATTATACACAACCACGTGCCTACAACTTACGGATCGGCCGCTATGCTACCCCGGGGCATCCCCGAAGACGTTTGTCTAAACATCGGTAAGCTCTATGTGGCCACCGACTTCGTGGTCTGGATATCGGCAAAGGTAAGAACGCCCGATCATTACGGGGCGCCCTTTCCTTTGCCACCACCAAGGCCATCATCTACGCCGACACCCGCGAAGATCGCCTTCACCGCCAACAAACGAGAGGGAGAGATTCAACCTGCAGACATAAGACCCTAGCTCCCCTGTTCCACCTCGTGCCACTACCGTACCGAAGTACACGCACCAAATTCGAGGAGAGGACAAGAAGAAGAAGCAAGAACAAGAAGAACCGTCAACCTCAACCACACGTGGAACGAGTCTTGATGATCAATCAAGTTGCAAGCGAACGCAAGACTCGGCGCATTCCACCACAACTAGAGAAGCTAGACGACCCCGAGTTCCATCAATCCACCGCTCCATCAATCAATGGAACTTCCGGCAAGTTGTCTCATGCGACACGGGATCGGGCATCAACTTAAGATGACATGCTATGAACTGCAATGAATTATTTTCTTTTAGTTTTATCTCGAAGCAACATCTGATATATGTTTTTGACGCCATTGCTAGTGATAGGTTTATATCTGTTTCTAGTTAGTGACGTTAGAAATACCAACAATGGGCTACTTGTGCGACATCCGATGCAAGCACCCACTGATCATCTTTGTACCGCACACTCAAGGTTCACGGTGGTTAGCCCAAAATCGTCCACTAGAACTGCCGAAGGCTTGACCCATCGGCAACGAAAAACGGTTACCCCGAGGTTACCGCCATAGTCAAGTTCCCATATTTCTTTGACTTGTGCGAAGCATGTCATCTTCTCCCCTCGCCACGCTTTTCTCGCCCTCATATCGAACACCGCTCGTGGATGCACTCTTCTTGTCCCTTTCTTTTTTGTGTGGAACCTGTACCCGTTGACATCATACCCTTGCCACGTGGTGACCTGCATGGACGGCCCTGACACAAGCTTCTTCACAGTCTCTGCATCATCTCCTGGGGGAATGTTCTGCTTTTGGAGCCACTGGAGGAAAGTGCTCTTGTGTTCCTTCTCTTCCGCCCAATCCTTCGGACAGGTTCTTGCGCTTTGCTACTTGCACGGTGGAGCTCTTTGAGGTGCTTTTTTCACGTATTCCGTCCATGATCACCAATTGATGAAGGATGCTGTAGTGGGCGTCTAGCACTTTGTCCCTATGTATGTCGGTCGCGTGCTTTTTCGGTCCGCGCACCCCATCCCCGAGGTTCTTCCTTCATGTTGATGCACTGGAAGCCCAATAGCCCTCCCATCTTTTATGTACTTCACACACCAGTTCACGGCCTCCTGGCTTGTGTATGCCTCGATCATAGAGCCCTCTGGGTAAGCGCGGTTATGATTGAATCGATTGAGGGTAGACATTAGTCGCCGATGGTCCACATCGCTGTAGGTACACGGGTCCCAAATGTTCTATCGATCAACCATGTGCATCATCGGGTGTGGCATAATGTCGAAGAACGACGGTGGGAAACACATCTCTATCTCGCACATTGTTTCCGCGATGAACTCTTTCAAATAGCAGCAGATCTGCTTTGGCAATTACCTTCCGGTTGATTTGGTTAAAGAAGTATGAAATCCTTGTGACCACCATCTTCACGTATTTTGGACGAACAACTTTGATCACAATTGGAAGGAACACCGTCGGCATGATGTGAGCATCGTGGCGCGTTGAAGTTCGTCATTGTGAGGTCTTTCATGGATACCGACTCTTGATGTTGGAAGAGAAACCCGTCGGTACCTTGATACCCCGCATCAACCGACACATAGCCAACTTCTCGCCTCTCGTTAGGTTGTAGGCCGCACTGGAGTTCGACTTTACCGTTCGAAGCCGTGTAGCGGGAATTTCCTACGGATGCCCATGTCAACAAGATCCCGACGTGACTTCACACCATCCTTCGTCTTGGTCTTGATATCCATCGAGACCGATCGTGCTTTCGAAGACATTTTTCTCAAGGTGCATCCGATCGATCGCGTGGGGTGTATGCGGTATCTTCCAAGATTTTTTAGATACTTGAAGAAGATTGACTTCTTCTTGAAAGGAACGGCCGGAGGCGCTCCTTCCTCCAGCTTATCCCTCTTTAAATTCTTTGTCTTGGAGGTGTCGCCTTCCTTACCATCGTCTTTCTTCTTCTTCTTCTTTCCAAACTCGCACTCCAAGTCCTTCACCATGTCAAACACCTTCGGACCATAACTAGTTTCGGTGCGGTGAGGTTTCGACTCGCCCTTGTTGTCAAAGTACACATTCATTTTTGCATCTCTCGTACCTATGCTTGCTGCAGAGGAAGCGTCGTTTCCATGTACACGGTTTTGCTTTGGATCCCTTCGGGTAAGTGGAGCCGGGTTTCTTCGATGCAAGCTACACAGCGGTCTTCCCTTTAATCAAGCCGATAATGAAAAAACAAGGCCGGGGTAATCGCGGTGATGGTGACAAAGATGATGGCACGAAGAGTGAACTTCTCCTTTGCGGTACGCATCAACCATCTTGACCCCATCATCAAACAAGTACCTCCATCTCCTCCATGAACGGCTCCACGAACACATCTATATCGCTTGCGCCGCGCCGATCCGAAATGAGCATGGTGAGCAAAACATACCCGCGCTTTTGACAAAGATGTGGAGGTAGATTGTACATGGTGAGGACGGCCGCCACGTCTTTGTCGCGTGCTGCTCAGTCACCGAATGGGTTCATTCCGTCGGTACTCAATGCGAACCGAACGTTCTGGGCTCCTCTGCAAAGTCGGGGTAGGCGGCGTCGGTCTTGCCAGCGCCCAGCATCCGAAGGGGTGCCGTAGCTTGCCGTCATCCTTTACACGATCGCTAGATGCATGCCACGTCATCCTTAGCATCCTCGGGGTTCCCATAGAGAGTTCATGAGCGTCGGTGGCCGGAAGGTACCACATTGACAAATTGGACGTTTCCTCTGCGTGTAACCTTCCTCTTCCTAGATCCTGCGTTGACATGATCTTCTTCGCGGCGCGACGGTTTTCTTCGCCCCCTTCTTCTTTTTTCCCCGTCTGCTTCCTCATCGCCAGGTCATCGTCCACGCGACATCCGGCATTCGGCTTGTATCGACTAAGCGCCCCAAAGTGCGGACAAGCGGGTCAAATTCTCGTCTTGTCGCCCGATATAGGATCACGATGGTTGGGGCGGGCATCGAACTTCTTCACTTTCGCCGTCCTTTGGGGGGATCAACTTCTTAGCGCGATACGTCTGGCGGAACCTTGTTGGCGATGGATGCGTGGAGGCCGGGTAACTTACGAGCTCATTGAAGCTAGTGTCGGACCCGCCATGGCGAGACTTCAACATCAGCAAGTTCAGGGTAAAACTCAGCGCCGTGCAACCCTCCGAACTGTCTTTGTAAAGAGGATCAACTGCTGCCTGCTTCATCTGTTTGAAGTTTTCCAACCATCTCGGGCACCCAAAATGAATGTCGTCCTCATCGAGTCGGTTGACCAAATCTTCAAAAACCCGGACATCCTCAGGCTGCGTCATAGGATTCTCCTGCTCGCCGTCCCCCCCCACCACCACCACCGTCCATCGCCGTCATCGTCCGACGTCGGCCCGTGGTTTCGAACAAATCGATGGAATTGGACCGGTGGTGGACTTTTCTGGTACTGCATCGGGCCGGGGGACTGCTGATGTACTGGATCGACCGGTGGATCGAAAGGGTGGAACTTCTTCGCCGTGAAAAGTCGGCACCAAATAGTCACTGCGAAGCCATGCATGATTAGGTGAGATCGCACGGCGATGTCGAGAACGCTTTCAGATTCTTGCATTTTTGCGCACGGACGGATGATCGGGCTCGTTGAATTATCTCATTTCGCTTCGCCGAAAGCAACAAACTTCTTCACCTCATCATAGTATGCGTCATCAACCCTCTTTATCTCATACATCCAAGGGGCTCGGTTCCTCTCCATCCCATCCTGCTCTTCCAAAAAGCTAATTAGTGTCGTTACATATATAGTACTCAAACCAAAAAAAAAAGGAGAACAAGTCCCACCATAGATCTAGATCTAGAGAAAGGCAGTTTTCTCTCTCCTCCAAAACCAAAAAAGATGAAGTTGCACCAGAGATCTAGATCTAGAGAAAGACAGTTTGCTATCTCCTCCAAACCAAAAAAAAAAAAAAGTTCCACCATAGATCTAGATCTAGAGAAAAAGATGTTTTCTCTCTCCTCATGTCTCTAGATTTAGAGAGGGCATGAAAAAAGAGAGGGAAAGAAAGATCAAAAAAGAGGCATTAATCGACCAATTAGTGTCTTCTCCTCCACCAAATCAAAGCCAAAACACCCAAATCAAAGTTTTTGTCAGTTTTTGGATCAAAACCTCCCCCCCACAAGAGTTTGAAGAGGAAGTTCGTGGAGAAGATGAAGAGACGGCGGCCCAGGATTTATAGGCTGCGGCCTTTTGCGTGGCGGACGCCCTAATTTGCCCGCCACGCAAAAGATGCGGGGACGCGTGGCGGGCGCTGCCGCGCGCCGCGCCACGGTTAACATATTTTACGCGGGCGGGCGCCCGCTTAAGATGGTCTTTTGCGTGGCGGGCGAGTAAAGGCGCTCGCCACGTAAAAGAGCGACTCTCCGGCGGGGGCTGATCATTTCCGTGGCGGGTGCAAATTGTGCCCGCCACGAAATGATCAGCACCTTGCTCGCAAAATCAATTCGTTACTAGTGTGGGAATTGTGAATTTGGGATGATCCGCGCTACTACTACACGTACGTCGTTCGCGGCGCCCCGTGGCATTGGGTAGCTATCATTAGACGAGATGTTGTTTTTCTCATTATATAGACGAGATGTTATTCTCTTTAGGCAGCTAGCGAAGCCGCCGTATACGTTGCCCGCCATGGCATTAGCTAGCTTGCCGAATTGAAACGGCCATTGCGGGGGTGCTTCTGATCTTCCACGTCCGTCGGTACCTGGTGGTGGTGGCGTTGATTCTTCTTGCCGTGCGCGTTGGAATGAAGTTGGGTCACGGTGGTCAAAGACGGCACAAAGCTGCTCTTGATCCGATCCATGGCCAGTCCTTCTTCTTTCTGTCTGCATACAGATGTGCCAGGCGGCGCTTTTTCATTTGCCGGTGGTGATCTATACGTGTCGACTGCAGATCAGCAGAGCAGGGGTGTTTGGTTTTCTCCGTACCAAATGTTTCTACTAGGACATGGCCGTCGGCTAATGACCAGCTTGAGTCTGTAAGGGCATGCTGACGCGTGGTAAACAAGTACTGCTAGCACGACACTGTTGACGAGGTCACACACACTTAAACCTGTGCATAATAACCAGCAGGAAAAGAAAAATATCAAACTTTTTTTCTCTCTCGATGGTTTAAGACAAAGGTATTCTTGTAATAGATCGTGAAGTTTGGGAAAAAAATGTCACATTAGCACTTTCTGTTTGTTTATGGTTATTAATTGTTGTCCTACCATAACCTAACTAAAGCTCAAAAGATTAGATTCAAAAATCGTGTACATCAAAAAAACTATATAATTAGCCTTTTTATTTATCTATATTTATTACTCAATGTACGAGACAAAAAGATTTGATCGTGTACATCAAAACTATATAATTAGCCTTTTTATTTATCTATATTTATTACTCAATGTACGAGAAAAAGATTTGATGTGATAGGTTAATACTGAATTTTGGAGAGAGAGCTAAACACAAACGCACTCCGGCCACTTTCCGGTCCCGCGGTCGCTATCTATCGCTTCACGGTGCTTTTCTTTAATTTTTTGGTTTCTTTCCTGTCCCTTGGACTGGATCGACCCAGGTCAGTCGCGCACCCAGCCGTAGTACAACCAGCAGAAGATAATTAGGGTGTCTGAGCCAGAGCTCGTCCTCCCCTGAAAGCAGATGCCTGGCCCCATCATTTGCTAGCTGATGCTACCGATGGTACTGATGCCATGTTCTGCGAGAGCAGATGGAGCAGCAGGTGATGGATGATGCCCCCATCGATCGTAGTACACCTTATAGCTACAGTATACAACTCCAATTCTCGCTTTATATTTATTAAGGGGACAAACAGTAAAAACTTTAAAGATAAATAATTTTAACATTGGCTAAAGTTATCTATGAAATACAGTAGTACTACTATCTACTCCCTCTGTCCCTAAATAGATGTCATTCTCGCTTCCCCGAAATCCACGTTTTTAAACTGCCGGCAATTATTTTTTCAAAATATATAAATATTTATGCTAAGTAATTAGTATCATCGGAAAGATCTTTAAGTCTAGTTTTTTAACAAATTTATTTAAAAATATAAATGTTGCACGTATTTTCTACAAACCTAGTCAAAGTTGAGAAAGTTTGACCGCACGCATAAATAGCGACATCTAATAAGGGACGGAGGGAGTATGATACAAAATCTGTGTTATTAGATGAGCTTTATTAGTGACACAAATTAATGGCATTATGATTTGGAGAGGGGAACCTTTGTGGTAGGTCTCCACTTTCCGAACTGGGCAAGATGGCAGGCTGCTGCCTTTTCAGGCAGCCTCGCCAGATTCATGCAACGTCAGCTCGTGACGCCAGAGCATCACTCCAGAAGTTAGAAATTTTGCAACGACATTATAGCGTGTTTCGTTTGTTTATGGTAAATTTTATTCAATTATAGATTAACTAGGCTCAAAAGATTCATTTCGTGGTTTATAATAAAACTATGTAATTAGTTATTTTTTAATTTACATTTACTACTCCATTTGTGAGTCCAAAAGTTGATGTGATGGAGAGAGAGTGTAAAAACTTGAAAGTTTGTAGGGAACTAAACAAGGCCACGTCCCTGTCTTCTCACCCCTTTTCCTTTTGCTTTAATCTGCTGCTTTTCTTTCTCTCTTCCTTTTTCGTTTTCTTTCTTTCTTTTTCGTTGTCAACAACGAGCCAGTCAAAGTGGCTGGCTCTCCACTCCCTCACGCCCAAACTTCTCTTCTTCCTCCCTTCCAATCTGACCGACGACAGAGCAAGGCCGGCCACTGCCACCAGCGAGCCTCACCGCCACTGCACCCGCTGCAGGTAAGTCCAGTGATCTTAAGGCTGAGATTCTTAAGAGCTACTATTGACTGCACATAAGTATACTCATACTTCCAATCAAGCTCAGAAAACAACGTCTTCAATGATGAACAACGTCCTCACGCCCAAACTTGTTCTTGGTGGCAAAAGTAGGGATTCAGGGGGCAGCAGGCAAAGCAAGCACAAACTATGGAAAGAAAAGAATACACACCACAAGCACAGATTATTGATGGATCAATAATTAACCTCGGCGTTGGCGTCTGCATTTTCTTGTCTCGAGGATCTCACTGTCACTCCCCAACGTCGTAGCCTCTCCGCCGTCACCTTCCAGCACCACAGGTGCCCGGCGCCCGTACGTGTACGTGGCGATGGTCCTCGCCACCGCGCCGCCGTCCTAGCTCTACCATAATTGGGCGCGGCGGCAGTTCAGCACGCCGCCGTACATCCTGGTCCCTGCTTGTTGCCGACCACGGAGTGGTCGGAGAAGCTAGCTGGTGTTGGCGGCGAGGACGCCGTCGTGGCGAGCGAGGGTGTCAGGGCATGAGCCCGTAGTAGATCGGGGCTAGGATAGTACGTCGGCGGAGGCCGGCACACGGTGAGGGAGAAGAAGCACGCGTAGTGGCTGGGGTCGAGGTCGAGCGAGCTTGACGTCGGCGGCCAGCGAGTGGATGCGGCTGGGTGGAGCCGCGCGCCGGGGAGCCGGAGGAGCACGTCCTCCGACGGCGGGGACGCGCGCGCGTTGCCGTGCTCCGAGGCCGAGGCCACGGCCGACGGCGACGAGGTGGGCCCTAGTTATGTCTGATGGGCCTTCCTTCTGCGTTCCATTCCATTGGGGACGGACTAATGAGGAGAATTACACGCAACGTGAATAATGCACCAAAAAATATAATCAACCAAAGGGCCCTAATAAGATCGAGTGTTCTGTTATCAGTGGTTGTTGATCCATATATTTGGCAATGCAATCATTCTTGGTATTTCCTTTTTTCGGTCTGAACAGTACATAGTACATGTCATGAGTTAGTCAGGAATCTTTATTGTGCTCTAGCATGATCTAGGTTTCTTGTGCTAGATGGAAGACAATGAAGCCGCCATGGACTTAGAGCTGCTACTGACAGGGCCCAAGAACGAGCAAAATCTGGATGAATGTTTCGGAGGTATGATATATTTTACTGATGTTTTATCCTTTTATTCCATTTGATTTGGATTCAGCTATCAGCAACTAATTTTCTGAGTTTATATCTTCCAGTTGCAGGTGTGTTTGATTGCTATAGTGCCCAGGTATGATTTTCGGATCTATCTATATATGCCACAAATTTAAGTACTATGTATACATTCTCTTCTTGGCACTTATTTGATGTGGAAAGCTACTGGTGCTTATTATCATTTCTATTTCTTTTTATTGTACGTAGTTGGAACATCAGTTTGATTCACTGAATGTAAGTGATGGTGAAGCAGCAGTCGATGAGTTTGAAATCGAAGATTACATTGATCCAAGCATGCTAGGTTTGTAAATTCCACTTCGACACAGACTTTGTTTCCTTTTTTTTTTTCTTGGAACATTTACTTCATAATGTAATTTTGAGTAACTACTTTTGTAGAAGTCAGGTAAAATAGCACAATAATTAATGCATTCTCAAATACAATATGAACACACTTGTAAAGATAAAGATAGTGCTCCCTCCGTTCCAAATTGTAGTTCATTTTGGCTTTTCTTGATTCATTTCTTTTATTATGTATCTAGATATAGTGTATAATTAGATGCATAGCAAAAAATCAATGTACCTAGAAAAGCTAAAGTGATCTATAATTTGGAACGGAGGGAGTACTGTAGTAATGAAATTTGATAAATACATTATCATGGTTATAAAAGTTTGATAGCATGGATTCATGGACTCTAGCTAGGATAACATGCGAAAAGGTTTCTGTCAAAAAAAAAATGCTAAAAAGGTGAAGTATAAAACGATGGAGCTGGCTAAATTCTTTTTTTTTTTTTTTTTTTTTTTGAGAACCGGCTAAATCCATATTTGGACAGTTTCATGCGAATTTACTTATGCATGTGTATATCCATGTGAATTAAACTTGTGTTCGGCTGATGAATAATTTCTACGACTGCGGCTACGGTTAATGCTGTTTTTTTGAGAGAAAAACATTATTGTATGGCTGAAAAGAACTTATTCTAGTTGACAATTTCAAGTGAACTGGGCGATGCATGCTTAATTAATTATTGTTACATGAATCAATACATGTAACTTAGTATATACCCCTCCGCTCCAAATTGTAATTCACTTTGGCTTTTCTATATCCATTTTCTTTTTTATTATATATCTAGACATTGTGTATAACTAGGTGCATAGCAAAATCAATGTATCTAGAAAAGCCAAAGTTAACTACAATTTCGAAGGGAGGGAGTATATGACTTATTTGTGTACGGTGAAGATATACTACCTACCATGCTTTCGGGGGTCACTACCGAGATTCTCGACTTTTATGAGTGCCGCCCGAATACACTCAAAGAAAGAATACTTCGGCAAAGAAGGTGTCGACAAAAGGCCTCTTTGCCGTGGGTCGAAAACACTTGACAAAGATTTACAATCGGCAAAATGAAAATGTGATTTTTTTTTTTTTTTTTTGAAACTATAATAGCAATATTTTCTTTTTTTTTTTTTTTTTTTTAGTGGCCCCCACCGGACAAACTACTAGGCACAATTGCTTTAGGCACTTTCGGCAAAGGTCATATTGCACTCGGCAAAGAGCACCCTGGGAAAAAAAATTAACGACAAAAGGTCTTTGCCAAAGTGCCTTTTGTTGGGCACTTTCGGGAAAGGCTTTGCCAATATGGCACTCAACAAACAGTTTTCAGAGCTTAGCCTATTCTACAATGTCTCAATTAGGTTATATGATGTTAGCTCTTGGTATAGGTTCTTATCAAGCGCTTTATTCCATTTGATCACTCATGCTTATTCAAAAAGCTTTATTGAGACAAAAAAAAATGAAAACGAATGAAAATCCACCGCCGGCCATCGAGCCCATGAACGGGGCCTTCCAAACCATACAGCCCGGGAGGAACTGGAGGAAGGCGCCGCCCCGTGCATGCTGGCGCCCCGGCCCACACTAGATCCTCCTCCATCGCTCATGCTTGGCGCCCCGGGAGCACATCCTCCATAGATGTGCCGGCGGGAGGAGGGGGCCGCCGGGGAGGAGCTAGAGGAGGGTGCCACCACCGCATGCTTGTGCGCCGACCTCACGCCGCATCCTCATCCTCGCCCATGCTTGTGTCTCCGGCGAGGTCATCCTTGCCGATGCGCCATTAGGGGAGGAGCCGGAGGAGGCACCGTCACCATCCATGCTTGCGCGCCGATCCATGCCACCGCTGGACCCCCCTACTATGTTGCCATCTGAGCGCTCGCTGCCGTCCGGGTGCGCTGTCTTGTAGCGTTGCCACCCCTTTGTGCTATCGGGCCTGAGGGAGAGGTGGGGGCGCACGCTTAAGGGAGGGGAGAGGAAGGCTTTTTGCTCTTTCTCAAACGGCATCTCTAGGAGAACCCTCGTGGAACTCATCAAAAGAAACGCCATCCGATATCTCAATCTGCATGCCCGCCTTTTTCAACATCACCTTTACAAGCCTAAGCCATAGGGCTGCACTCCCTGTGCATGCTCTTGGCAGCAAAGGCGGCACTCCTCTTGGGCACTAGATCAGCCCACTCTCAGCCCCCCATGCCCCTCGAGCACCTTGTCTTGCGTAGTTTGGGTGTGGATGAATCGGCCCGCAATGCGGCTTGATGAAGGAGCCAATGAAGTCCTCCGTCGGCGTTGATCCCAGCTTGTTGCGGCGTCCCGGACGTGTTGGCCCCTTTCGAGGGGGGAGGGAGATGGGGAGCGGCGGCCGGGGAGAGGGAGAGGGAGAGGGAGGGATTTTACGCCTAGGGTTGGGTGGAAGGTCGGGCCGGGCTAGAATTTTTATGAGCTTTAAGGTGTGTCCGATCCGGACACTTTCGGGAAAGATATTATTTTTTTCACTTTGAAATTTCTTATAAATTGCTTGTTTGATACCCTAAAGGAATTCGAATAAAAAAAAAATTGTAAACTAGAAAGTTTCATAACTTTTGAGGTCTACAATTTTTATTGACGAAGGTTTTCCATCCGAGGTCGTCGAAAAAATTCAAAATTCAAATTTGAGAGATTCGAACGTAGTTTTGCATGATAATATGATTTCAAATAAAAAGTTGTCAACTAGAACATTTTGTAATCTATAATTTTCATTTATGAAGTTTTTCCATCCGAGCTCGTTTGAAAAATTCGAAAATTTATATTTGAAAGATTCAAACGTAGTTTTTGCATCTCAAGATGAATTCAAAGCAAAAAGTTGTCGACTACAAATTTTCATAACTATGTGAGATCTACAATTTTTATTGAGGAAATTCTTTCATCCGAGGTCATTTGGAAAATTCTACTTTTAAAATTTTCAAATTTAAACGTAGGTTTTGTATAACATGATGATTTCAAATCAAAACGTGTTTAACTATAAAGATTAATATCTTTTTATTTCTACATAGTTTATTTTGGTTAGTTATTCATTTGACTAAGCGTTAGTAACATTGTTCGTACATCTTATTGAGCTCTTTTCTAGTTCCGAGAAACTATGAGAGGATATGAGAGATGTAGGTTTTATGAACAATGTTACTACCATTTTGTCAAATGAAGAAATGAGCAAAATAATGTTTTGAAAACTTTATAGTTGAAAACTTTTTTTTTTTTTTTTTCATTTAAACTTCGTCCGGGGCCTCAAAAAGTGCTTTCAAAAACTAATTTGTCGTGTTCCTTTTTTTGTGGCACTTTCGACAAAGAGGCATTTTACTGAGTGCCTTTTCCTAGCAATCAACAAAGAGGTATTTTGTCGGGTGATAGGAAATGCATTCGTAAAATGCCTCTTTACAGAGTGCTAGAAAAAAAGCACTCGGCAAAGTGCTTCTTTGTCGTGTGCCACAAAAAAAAACACTTGGCAACGTCATCTTTGCCGAATCTTTATTTTTATCGTGTATTTTTATTTGGCCCTTGGCAAAGAGGCTCTTTGACAAGTGCCTGAGAAAATGCACTCAGTAAATAGGTGGACACTTTCGAAGATGTGGATTCTGGTAGTTGTAGTGGCAGTGGTAGTTATTATAGTAAGGGTTAGGCTTCATGGATTAGTAAAGAGTTGTACATTTTACATTTTACTCTCCAGCATATTAGAATCAGCTCATGTTTACCATGATATTTGGTTCAGGTTGCTTCCTACCTTGTAGCAGTTTGGGACATGGCAGAAGAGGACCTCGCAGGAGGAGCCGTTCTGAATGGGTAAGCATATACACTACCAAAGAAATTTCAGAAGAGCACCATCCACACTTGCCACAAGGCCAAGTGCAAGATTAATCTCCCGTGGGTCATGACACCTTTGTTTCCGTGGCGCACACGCATGGATAGGGAAAATAGGGTCAATGGAGTTCCCTATCCATGCGTTTTGGAGTTGCAATGGAGTTGCAGTCTTCTCACACAATTCTTTCTTCCCCGTGTTCCCTATTTTAGTTTCAATGGAGTTGCAGTCTCATCAGCCTCCCCTCCCCTTCTTATTTAGAGCCAACAACAATTGGACATAATGTATAAAAATTATTTACAATCGTATAAGGAAATGAAATCATACAATTAATCAATTTGTTTCCTCCAGTCAGGGTTGTTCGCCCATAATTTTGGGCTGCAGGAGCCTTCCACAAGTGGAGGAAGAAAGCAAATAGGAAGGAAAAACAATGATCATTGGACGATGGATGAAGTGAGACTACTTGTGGAGGGTGTAAATATTTATGGTGTTGGAAAATGGAGCCATGTGCAAAAAAAAATTATTTCGATGGATCAATTCGAACAGCAGCTCATTTGAAGGTATAGTAGATTACTATTAGTGATACATTGCACTATGTAGTAAATACATACCATCATTATTATATATATATCGTTATATATCAAACCTTTTTGTCACCCATGTTGTCAAATTTTTATGCTTAGGATAAGTGGAAGAACTTGGTGAAATCCTGCAAGAAGGTTTATTCTCTCACACATTAATAGATCATATAGTTTCTTGTCATTAGTATCGCAATTAAATTTGTTGTATTTTTTTTTAACTCTATAGGAAAATGCAAGAAGGTTGTTGCATCTAGACCCATCATTGATTGAACTTATTAAGGAGATAGATGCAGAACACCCTTATCCAAGGTGAAGCAACAATGATGATTGCAATGACAGTGACATCGAGTAATGTATGATCAACATCAATCTGCTTGAATTACAGTTAACTTTGTATATATTGTGGCATGTATTAATACTCCGCTATGTATTATCAGTGTGTGTGTGTAGCTTGTTGAGTTGATATGTTTTCTCGTTGTTAGATGGCACAAACCTACGCTAGCTGACTTTAATTATTGTGATTAAGAGAGCCTCACCAATGAATAGTAGAACTATTGTTCCATGGCAGGAATCCTGCTGCATATATCATTCAGGGGCCCATCTTTCAGAGTCAACAAAACATTCCTTCATTCTATCAAATGTGGTGTTTTTTTATATATACTTGTTTACACTGGTAATTCACATGAATCACCTAGATTGCACCATAGTACACTGTGCATATTGATAGCCATGTGCCAAACTCTCTGCCATGCAGTAATTAGCAAGCAAGCTTTGATGAGCAACACCGGTAGAAAGCAAGCCATAACTGTCCAGGAACAACAACAAAAGAGGAGTAGTGATGGAGACAACAACCAAAGCTAGTACAGAGACACATCTTTCATGCATGATAGATGACCTTGCATGTAACATCAGTAATGTTTTTCCCGGATAGCTTTCATGCACCACCAGACTAATCCAGTGAAACTCACCACCGGCCTACACGCCTTTCATCAGCAAGGCGCAATGCAGAACATGGATGGCACTCGTACGTAGGGGTGTTGGCAGGAACAATGACGACCATACAGCGCACATGCTTCTTCCACTGCTACTTCTCGAGCACGATGCACCCTATGCTAATTTCAAAGAGAGCTGTAAATAACTCTCTCTTCAATTAAAGCCATTTATCTGTTCAAAGATAATTGCATATGCATTGTTATTGTTAGGTCAGTCTCAATGCATTGTTATTGTACGTTGATCTATCAGCCATGTCCACAAAACTCTACAGTAATCTGTGATTAGGAGCGTTGGGAGAAAGAAGGCAAAGGCAAACCAACAAAACCAGACTAGTGATAGAGATAACAACCAAGGCATAGTTGATAGACACATTGAGTATGCTTCCATAAATCAAGTTTATAGAGATGGCTCAAAATACAAATACAACTTCCTCTACAAATGTTATCATACATCCGACTCAAAAACATGGCAAAATAAATTAATCTATAGTATTTTAGAGAATATTTTTTTATATGGTTAAAAATTGCAAATGCCCCTCGAATAACTACACTACCTTCGTCCCTGTCGTGCATTTGCAATCAAGCTCTCGTGAGTACGTGGCGTTCAGCTGACCAGCAAAACCAAAGAGCAGTTCTGAGACAGTGACAGAGGCCTGAGCAGTGACAAAGGCCAAAGCCTACGAGCCCACATCTTTGGACTCTCGAGTCAGCACATGCATCGCGCCATATGAGTAGCCTGTGCATTTGGCCCCGGTCTCATCGGGAACCCAATGCAGGAGGCAGGAGCTCATGGCACTAGTGGGTCAGCGGGGCATGCATTGACGGTGATGGAAATAACGATGACCAGTCACTGCGAGTCTACAACTCTTGCCGTCCAAAGAGAGGTGAGAGCTGGTGACACAAGCTCCATATTATTTCTCTAGGCACATGCGGTGCCATGTGAGTCTCTCTCTCTATTATTTCTCTTCGACATGACGTCTTCGACATATGTCGTCATGCTCGAAAGAAATAATAGAGGAAGAAGAATGGTAATGACATAGCTTTACTTTTTATTAAAAAGATTATTATAAAAAGCAAATATCATGTCATGTAAATCTCCTCTCTCTCTTACATTATTTCTCTCGGCACATGCTACCTTATTAATTTGTCACCTCTTTTATTCCTTAGAGCAAAGCTATTAATTTAGTCAGCTATCGATTGTATGCTCTTGTCATGTCACTTATTAAAACCAACTTTGGCAAACACAATGTGTATTTAATGCTTATATGTAAATATCATCGCCTCATGTCTGTAGTAAGCAATATCTTTGTGCCCATTTTACACGTACGAACTTGCTCCATGCCATCAAGACAAAAAAAAGAAGCATTACAAAAACTGAATAGCTTTTAAGCAGCGATATATGCTCATCTCTTAATACCTACTCCTCCATTCTAAATTATAAGTAAGTCGCTTTGACTTACATATTATTGTATCTAGATGTAGGAAACTGGATGTGCAAAAAAAAAAAAAAAAAAAGTGATTTCTAGTTTGGAACGGAGAGAGTAGATTACAAATTATTAAAGAAACTTTGCATGTTTGATTCGGTGGTACATAGCACTATGACACCAAAACTTAAGCGCTGTCTTTCTAAAATACTCCATCCGTTTCAAATTGTAGCTCGTTTGACTTTTTTCAACCTCAAGTTTGACCACTCGCCTTATTCAAAAAAATTTATGCAAACACAGTCAAAATTTAAGCCATTCTTAAGAACCTTTTGTTAATAAAGCATGCCACAACAAAATAAATGATATTTTGCATAATTTTTGAATAAGACGAGTGGTCAAACTTGGGGTTGAAAAGTCAAACGAACTACAATTTGAAACGGATTTAGTAACATTTACCAAAAATCTTTGCTCCGAAATGTAGATGTCTTCATGAACATCCTTAGACAACTATCTTTAAAGTAAAAATTATTTGCTCCTAATACCTGCTAGATATAGCGTTGTTGTCAAGTGTCGGATGATTAGTGCTAATATAGGAGATAACCAGAGCCAAGTGACTAGCTAAACATAAAGTGCTAATCAGTGAATGATATTTTTTTTATGTACTCCCTCTGTTCCAATTATAAGACATTTCAAGAATCTTAGAAAGTCAAAGCATCTTAAGTTTAACCAAATTTGTATAATTAGATAATAACATCTATGATGCTTACATTTATGGTTACAACATTATTTTTTTAAAACAAATCACTAATAATATATAATTGCACTCTCCGCGTGGCACCACTAGTGAAGAAGGGTATCGTTGTCAACCGCACAGGAGCTACTGTCGTGTGGCTTCACCGTGTCTACATGCTTATCTCTTTTCTTTCCCCATCACCCTTCTTTTTGGCGATAAGGAAAAAATCCATTGATACTAAAGCAAGTTATATCCTCTTATTACAAAAGTAAACCAAACTACTCCACCTCCATTGATGGGAGACAAGAAACCTTGAAAAAACCATAAATTCCACCATCCGGATCACCACCCCAAACGGATATGTCCAGCACTCACACGTCAACCTCCATGGCGTTATCACTTTCCCCATCCCCTTCCTAACTCGCTATGCTACTATGCTCTTGAGCAAAGGTGCCAAGCCAAGCGCCATGGCCACCGGCGGGCCGACGCCGAGAGATCCCAACCGCCACCGCCAGCTTCACCTTCCCTAGATGCTCGCCGGTGGAGCTTCGTCTCCGGCGCCACCGTCGCCACGCACCAAGCCGCCCGCCGGAGGGAGATGGGCCGCATGACATGGACGGGCTACCAAGTGTGTTGGAGATCATGCGTCGCAGCCATATCCATGGCCCATCACTTGGAGACGACGATGGTGTACAATCGTCCTTTCTCGTCGCCTATAGCCTGGGAGCAAGAGCCGCCCCGTCGCGCCTCGGGAGACGGGCAGATGGTGACACCGCCCGCCTCTTTGCTTGTGAGGGTTGTTTTTGAAAAATCGCAGCACACAAACGACTCCCGACGACGCCGCTGTACATGCCCTTAGTAGGTACTCGATCATGTACGCCTCTTTGTCGGTGAACATCAACTCATGTCTCCCACTTGTACATATACAACCTCTAATCACTCGCATCTTTATATTAGGCGGCCGATCGGTCCCTAGCGCTGCGGACAGACAGGTTTGTTTGTAGGCGCACACCCGATCCTTTGGCTAGCTAGCTTAGCATGGTGAAATGGGGATTGCGTGGTGCTTCCTCGCTAGCTAGCTCCCTTGCTGATCCCTCCCTCTCTGCGCCTAGCCGGATCGATCATCGCTTCATCGATGCATCTCTCCGCTCTGCTCCGAACCAGCTCAACAGTACGTCTTTCGATCGATCGCTAGCTAATTACTATTGGGTTGCATGGGTTAAGCTAAAACCTTATCAGTGACGCCTCTCTTAGTGACATGGAATTAAAACGCGTCACTAGTATGATATTTGTGACGCGGGTGAACAGAACGCGTCACTGATACGTTGTTCTCCCTTGTCCAAAATAAGAACACGCGTCACTGGTAACGTTGGCTGTGAAGAGAAACGGGTTCCAATAAAACGCGTCGCAAACCATCAGTACGGAAAAAAATATGAAGATTGGTCAAGTCGGACTCAAGTCCGGAACCTCCGTCACCCGAGAGGCCGAGGCTTCCCGCTTCCCCGAGACTCCTCATCCGCGTCCTCTCCTCTCCCCAGCGGCACCTGGCACCCCCGCCGCCACCAGATCCCGCACCACGCTTCCGCCCTCCACCATCGCTCTCCCACCCTAGTCACCGCCGGTGCGCTCCTCCAATGCCAGTCGTTCTCCCCTCGCCTGCAGCTCTGCATCGTCAGCACCAGATTCGTTAGGGTTTGGGTTCGGCTGCACCAAGCTCATCCGTGGCCGCCACACCTCCCAGTTTTGTCTGTCGCCGTGCTTCACCCCCCGGTCTCCACCAAGTTGTGGCGTCTAGCTCATGCAAGGGAGGCCAGATCCACGGCCGCTCATGCGAGAGGGCCAGATCCGCGGCTGTTCGTGCGAGGGAGACCGCATCTGCCTCGTGCTCGAGTACCTCTACCTCGCCAGCCCCGTCGCGCGCTTCTTCCTTCCCGTCGTCATGCACACCAACTTCTATTATTAGGCGGAAGTGAGGTTCTTGGACCATTCATATTTATGGCCTGCAATTTTTGCTCTAACTAGTACTACGTGCGTACTATTATTTGGGGAAATTGCATGCTTGAGGAAGGTTTCTTGCTCAGTGATAATAAAGGGCCGAAGTGAGATTGGACATTGGTGTAACAGTTTAGGCCATAAATTTGACTTTAGTTGTGCTGTTGTTTCATTTTGATCAGATAGCAAATCTATTTTGATTTTATTACATCAATTGTTGGCTATATGTTCCTTTTGTCAGCCGTTTTATTTACTCCCGTACAAAAACTCTGTTCTAGACTGCAGTTAGAGGAACACATTTAATTTTACCTTCACTACAGTATGACCCAGCTAGAGGAGGTACAGTGAGAGAAGTCAGCTGACCCAGATAAATGTCCACCCAAATGTGCATTTCAAGTTTATATAAGACTGATGCCCTGTTTTATCATTTATGAATCTTCAAGATGATGTGGTAATTTCTGTTTAGTTACATTTGTGTTCCTTCTGTCTGTAGACTGGTGAAATTTGTCTTGATATATATACTGTGTAGTCTCAGACCGTACACGTTTATTTCCATGTGACATTATGCTAGGTAATAAGTCTATTGCTTCACCCAGTCACTAATTTGTGGTGCTTCATGTGACAATATACTGGATGAAATTTCAGCCTCTGTCACAATTGCTCTTTATCTAAAAACTAGTTTGGTTTCAAGGCTATTAAGGTCAAGAGATGTATCACAGTGCTTTTTTTATATTAGAGCATACAATGAAATAATTTAATTTCGACCATGATCATAGTAGTAGTCTATGTTTACTTTAGATTGGTAACTGGTTTCTGATTTTTATATCTGACATATGCACTTCTCAGAGATCAAGAATATTTCCCGTGGATACATGAATTGCAAATAACCTCATTATTTTCTACTTTGTTGTAGGTTCAGAGCAGATTTTCCTTCTATTTGATTGCAAATGCAACAGCGACTTGCAAGTGAAGGTGTATATTTTTCCTTTTCAAATGCCTGTTCAAGTAAGTAGAAGTTTCCTCCTCTCTTTAGTTACTTTCCAAGCAGTTACTAATTATTGTTTTGTTATATGCTAGCTGATTTATTGGACCATAATGGTTCCCTCATACACTTAGGCTTGAATCAATTCTTAAAAAAATTAGGCTTGAATATTCCAAAGGCCTCTTATCTGAAATTCTACTTGGTTAATTAATCTTAGGGCGTTGGTGGTTCAGGCAAATACCAATGAAGAACCCTACAGGATGCAGACTAGGTTTTTTATGCTAGGCGTCTGTTCAGTCCAGTGTGCATCTTGGAGGTATGAGGTGTATAATCTGAGTTTATTGCTTAGCAAGTAACCAATTATATTTGTACTCCTTTTTCTCCATCGAATAAGTAGCTTTTGGGACCATGTACAGCCCAACTAAAATACTAATAGCACAAAGTATCAACTAAAATACTAACAGCACTTGATATTTAGTGGTAACTTAGAGACTTGCATTTCTCTGTTGTTGCTATAACCTGCTGCTGGATTGAACCGTATGGTTTAGCACTGTGTTTCTGTTCTGTTATTCTCAATCAGATCAGAAATCGCAGCTGGCCATACTGGCATATTTTTTTTTTACTACCTGAGCTTGCATATACTGTAGGTCACTACAGAAAAGCCTCAGCCACAATAACGGGCTAAGTGTTTGCCTGCCATTGAAAATTCCCTTGCCAATGAACACACAATGTCAAACAAATGACTGTACATCATCACATGATTGTTGAAAGTATATAACTGAGTTTGGCCTGTTTGGGACTACCTGACAGGTTAGTGTCTTGCTAAGTCACTGTGTTACTTTATTCTTCTCTGTATGTATATACAGATTGCTGGAAATATGCCAATATGGAAACTGCTATTATTTCCCTTATATGCAAAACCAGTCACTTGTAGGACTAAAACAAAAGGCCCAGCCGAGTTTCTCTTTCTGTAAGCTTGAAATGCCCCACAAACTGTTTCTGTTTTCTATTGACTGAGTTAAAGACAAAATAAAAATTTTGGACCTTCTAGTCATGTAGGTTGGGTAGCTATATTCTGAATCCATGTGACTTACTGAATTGCTACTAGATTAGGAAGACAGGTGTAGAAATAATTTCCTTCTAGTTTGTGATGACTCCTTACTACTACTAGTGAGTCCGAGATAATTTTCTAGAACATGTATTGTCACATTTCTCTACAGACCACATGGATCCGCACATGGATCCACAGTTGCAACTACAGCTTGTGTAGTCTGTTTTTGTGCAGTAGTTACAGCCTTTCAGTACATATTTTAGGCCTTCGCTGCACCATTCAATTTATTACGGCCTCACACACTGCTCCTATTTCAGTGCATCCTTCACGATTTCCTTAATATTTTTAGCGTACTTGATTCACCATGTCTTAGATAACTGTTTTCTTTATTTACTTGATGCAGATATACCGAACATTGGAGGGAACAACAACAGATGTTATGGATTTATGGCTCTTCCTTCACATTTGAGCAGTTAGCACAACTAGATTGCTATGGATTACAGGTCTGTCCTTGAAGTCCTGAATGGATTCACATTCATTGACCTTGTTGTGATTCAAATTAAGGTATTCTTCATTAACCTGAACATCTTTTCTTACTGTTTGGATATGGCAGTATCGGTCTATGCCTTATGAGTTTACATGTCTCTGCAGTCCCTAAACAAGAAGTATGGATGCAGTGTCCCTTTACTTCTAATGAACTCTTTCAACACCCATGATGACACACAGAAGGTTCCATATCTCCTTTGCTTGTCTTCATTAAATTGATGAGTTCTTAGAACTGTACTAACATCCTTTTGTGTTCACTAAATGATGAGCCTTAAATGTTGCAATTTCCTGCAGGATAACCTTCACTCCAACTGTGCAGCATTGCAGTATTCATCAATAGCCCTTATACCCAATGTTGTAACAAGCTCTGGAAATTGTGTAGTTACAGCCTATGTAATGTTCATGTATCGTTAGAAATATTCTAGGTTACAGTTCTTCTAGCAGATGCTTTATCTAGAGTTTGTAAGTATTTGACTGCTGAAATGAACAAAATATGTGTACTGCAAACCTAGGGTTCATGATTTTTTTGTTTTTGCAAATTGCTATGGTTTACGCGTCTTGGCTCAACGCGTCGCTGTTAAGATGCAAACCTGACGTGACTTGGCTGAACGCTTCACTGGTATACCCTTATCTGTTATGCAAAAACAGTGACCCGTTACACGTCACTGATAGCTGTTAAGAAGTGTCACTGATAGCATTTTCTGGAATAATGTCAATCGTCCTCGACACTTGCTGGCGATCGACAGCTTTTTCACTTTCACCGTACCTGAACTGATCAAAGCAGATGCCTGCCTGTGGCCAGTGCCTTTCCATCATTTGCTGCATTCTACCAGATGGTATGTGTCCAGAGGAGGGCCGGGGTTCATGCCCACTACGCATTTTCTGTGAGAGCACAAATGGAGCAGCAGGTGATTGATGAGGTTCCATCATAGACCTTATAGCTAAGGATGAAAACAGTCAAACTCGATCGAAAAACCCCACAACCGTTTTCTACTTTTACATTTAAATACGAAAACGAAAACGAAAACGGTAAAGCCGGACACGAAAATGAACGCGGACTTACGGAATTTCAAAACAAACCAATTCGAGCGGACTTACGTTGAACACGGTCGGTATACCTAAAATTCAATATGACGTATCGCCCCACAATGCATAAAAAATAATAAGTGTCATTTTGGCAAATTTCAAGTGCAAGAGAGCAAAACTTATCATTTAGGTCTATCTTGCTCTAAGGTCTTTATCTTTCAGTCAGCCCAATCATATGCTACGCAATAACAATGCCACATGATGCCGGGCAAGGTGATTAGTCCCACCTCGGCGACTCCTGGAGGCGCGACAGGGGGTGTGCTGCCTATATACAGCTATTACCATCAGTGCTCCACACTTGCCTTTGCATAGTTGCCTAGATAATAATGATCGATAGCAAAATTTGAAATTTTAAATTCGGAACATTTGGAACAAAAAGTAGAAAAAGTAGAAAATGGTCGAACTCGGTCGAAAAAACTCCTCAACCATTTTCTACTTTTACATTTGAAATACGAAAACGGAACCAGAAAAGTCGGACAAGAAAATACGAATTCGATCGGATTAAATACAGAAAATGATGCGGCTCGGTTTGAGATATTTCCGTTCCGTTTTCATCCTTATTTATAGCTATAATACTACTCCCTCTAATTAATTCTCGCTTATACCCTAAATCTAGAGATATGTAGAGAGATGACTACCGTGCCACGCCGCGCCTCAAGGTGGACACGCCACCGAAATTCGCGGCCAATCGTGTGCTGCCACGTCGCTCGACCAAAAAAAAAAAAAAAAAACCGGCGGTAGCATTGGTTGTGGTTCGTTCGGGATTGGGAGATCGACGGTCCTCCTTCCTCCACCACAAGCCAAATATATATGCGCTCCTAACCTAACTCGCGTCCGCGAGCCCGCCGTCTCTCCCCTCTCCCTCCTCCTCTCCCAGGGACCGACGGGGCTCCTCTGCCGCTCCCGCCTCCGGTCTCCCCCTTCCTCTCCTCTCCCTCCGCCGCGGGACCGCCGGAGGTGCGCATCACCGCATCGGGCGCCGACCGCGGCACCCTCGCGACTCAGCGGCATGCCGCGGCCTTGCCGGGGCACGCGACACGCGGACGAGGCGCCTGAGGCGACCACGCCCCGGATCTCGCCGCCCTCTCCCGGTCCCTCCGCCCCCGCTCCTCCTTTTGCCGGCGAGGCCCGTCTCTCTTCGCCGCCGCGGGGCCTTCCGCTGCGCGTGCTCTCCACCGCACGTCCGGCCCGCCGGTGGAGTTCTTGGAGCCCGGGGCGCCGTCCCAGCGGAGCCGTCCGGGAGCACCGTGCCGCCGAAAGCGCGAGCACCCGTCCCAGGCGAAGCCACCGACGCCGCCGCCAACGCACCGGTGGGCGTCCGCGTGCCTCCGCCCGTCTTTGCGCTTTTGCCCGGCAAGCGCATCCGGATCCGTCCACTCCCGATCGAGGAGAGGTCTCTCATCAGCGCCATTGATTTCCTTTCTGTTTGCTTGGCCCTGCTTGTTAGATGTTTGATTTATGCACGCCATTGATTTATTTGGTCCTACTTGCTGGATTCAAGGACCACGAGGACGCCCATTGCCGCCTTTGAAAAGGCGCCGATGATTCTCAAGAAGCTTCAAAAGTGCGTGTTTTCGTTTTTGTCCCAATCACAAGATGTGATTTGTTGCGTCAAGTATTAATGACCTTGATTTCTCCCCCTTTCTCGCCACAGGGAATGTGTGTGGAGCCGGTGGATCCAGAGGAAATTTCTCCTCCTTTTGCCACTTTGCTCTATTCGGTAGGAAAAATACACGAGGAATGTTTATGAGCCATTGATTTAGAGGAGGTAAGGAGTTCATTTGCCATGCTTCCTGGAGTTGTTTGGTAGGGAGCTGTTGAGTGTTGATATCACAGTTAATTGATTGACAATAACCGCATGATTACTGTGGTGTGATTGAGCACCCAATGGACTTTTGGCGCGTCAAGAAGAAGCTTGCCAGAATGCACATCGCGGGTCCAAGCAATATGAGGTCAGATTGCTAGCCTTTGGTCTTATATTTAGGCAGCATATGGATAGTGAAATATCTCATTATGATTTGTTGGCCACTGAAGAGTTATTTTTCGCTTTATCTTACTTTTTGTCCTGAGCGAATTTGATGTGTAACGGTCTCCCAAAGCAACAACATATGTTAGATTTGCCTAAGAGAATCGGGTTTGTTCTACGTACCGCCTCGATGCAAAAGATTGGGTACCTCTCGCTTTGGTTTCGATTCCAAAGATGAAACCCAATTTGACATTGGTTTTGAGATTCGCATTGCTTTGAAAAGGTCAAATGGTGATGCCTCGTGAGTCGTGATCTTAGTTGAGTTATTGCCATTGTTAAAAAATGGGGAGGTCGATGGTAATGCCTTCAAAGACACTTTTTGCAATGCTACTGAAGAGTTTTGTTATAACATTCCTATGAGTTATGCACATATCTTGATGGAAAGGAAAAGAGATGGAGAATGATGATATTTATAGATAGTAATAGAACTCCCAAAGACTCTTTGCAGTTGCTTTTAACATTTCGAGATTTAATTCATGTCTATTTTCTCCTGACTTTTGCGGGACCGTATATGATCTCGGTAGCCTCGCATTGAAAAATAAATCGTGTGTGAGCTTCACGGTGCACATGATATGCTTGAGGTGTATCTATAGCTACCTTTCTTGAGGATACCATCAATTGTGGGTTCACATCATTTTTTTTTTTGTGTGCTCGGATCTAAACTCATTAAGGTTAAAACATAGGTCCATTGATTTCTTCTATTTTTTTTTTTTTTCCTTTTGCACTACCAAATCCTTTAGCAAGGGAGACCGGGTGCATTCGATTGATTTATTTATTTATTGTATTGCTAGCAAACACTATTGGTATCATCAATTTGTCCAAATATGAAAGCGATGGATGGGGAGCATACTTTTCACATGTTTCTCGCCAATAAACCGGTGGAGATTTTCCGTGTTATCGCGAAGATCCTCGCTATTCACATTGATCCATGTCATGCGCAGATGCGCCTTATTGATTTGTGTTGGCCTCGCTTAAGTGGGGTTTCACATATTACATAGCATGAGGATATGTAATTCGGCTCCCTCGTTTCTTAGTCGCACATACAGGTGATACATACCAAATGATGGAGGGCTCATGGAAGATCAGTCGCCTCATCCGCGAAAACGGTGATGTCCTCGCTCAATCCAATCACATGGAATGCTTAGTTTAATTTGGTGCTTTTAGATCTTCTAAGTTGATATTGTTTCACACAAAAAAAAAAAAAGGAATTATGCTTGGTTCTCCTTCTTTTCCATCCTATTTACAGGTTGTATAACAATGTGCCTCCTAAAGTCCAAAGCTAAATTTGTGATATGGCCTTCCGAAAATCATGGACCATTTGTGATATGCCATCACGGAGTAAATGTGATATGCCATCACAAAGTATTGATTTTGATGGACCGTATATTCATCCGCTTTTCTTGATGAGCATACCGATCTTGTTCTTCTTGATGAGCGTGCCTGTGACCGGATATTCGGCCTGTTTTCTTTGTTGCACAGCCTATATACTTCGAGCGCTCTTGAGATGTCCTTATAGATTTCCTTCCTGTACAGTCGGTATTTCTTCGTCTTTGATTTAACTCCTTTACTAATATGACTCTCTTTCGATGCAACTGGACTCTGGCTGGTTGAGGTTTTGTGAGGCCTACAAAGTTCGCCTTCAAACAAGCCTCGATGGTGCACTCTCTTTCCTGGCCAAGCTATTTTACGAAGACACCACTTCCTTTTTACGCTCTGTAAAACTCAAAAGCTCAGCTCTATTTTTCCTCAAATGTCTCAAATGTGTTTTTATTATAGACACACCTCCTTCGACTTCTCGGACAAGCGACCCACCATCGGTGAATAATAAGGCATGGTAATACATGTGCTCCTATTTTTACCAGCTATACAATGCAGCTTGTTCAGAAAAGGTATGCGGAAGATAACTTCTGCAGCGATCCTTGCACAAATCTTGGCTGCACTATCTATAAATATGTTGCTTCCTATTGGGATCTCTACGGTGTGTGGGACGGCAAGACTTTACTCCCGAAAAAGAAGCGCTCTCATGTGGAGCAGGCTCGCCTCATGAGAGTGTAAACCGGTAAAATTGAGCGTTAATGGCATTGACGATACATTCACTTTATCTACGCTGTTTTAGCCGATTCCGTTTATCAATTGCAGCGTATCCACGCCGGTCCGGATCTTTTGATTGGATGGAGGAACCACATTTTGCCATCCGTAGGAGACTATTGCCTCCGCTTTTGCCGGCCTCCTTCCATCCGTGCCGGGAACTCCACCTAAAAGCGTGCCTCCTCCCATTTGTGCTAGGGACTCCACCTCGTGTTTTACATTGTAGTCGAAGTTTGCGCCAAAGTGTTGTGTATTCCGGTCGATCTTTGCCTTTAGGCATCCACAACACCTCAACTTGATCGATCCCCGCATTTATGCCTATGAATGGTGCCAATGCATGTAGCCACCTCAATGTTTCTCCGGCAAATGTACAATACCACACCAGTAGCTAGGTTAGATTATTTATGCCGAACACCAAGACCCTTTTATTCACCAGCTACGCCCGGTTTCTAGACATCATCGGTGAATTGACTTATGCATGTACTACGATACTCGCTACCTAGCACGCACCATGAAATCTTTATTTGGATCGCTTTTTTACTGCATGATCGACAATTTGGGTAGCTATATTATAAGATTTATTATTTTCCTTGTGTGGTTTCCAATAGTCTCTACCGTCAAAAAAAAAACGGATTTAAAATGATTACGAAAAACTCATGAATTAGATTGGATGCTTATCTAGATGTATTTATAGGTATATCACCGGTTGTCATGATCACACGCCGTTTTTTCGTTATGTTTGGGCGCTGATCCTCCAAAATGTCAATTTCTCTCCAAAATGTCTATTTCTTAGTGTTACGCCTCCAATCATCAAAACCTCAAGTGCAAAGTTAGATCTCGTACAGGCTAACGCTTATATAGACTAGTATATATGAGAGTAACTACTCCCGTGTATGGAACTGCTTCGCTCCACGTTTTTCACCTTCGCTCCATATTTTTTAGTCAAATAGTTTTAGCTTCATGCACTCGGTTTGAGGAAAAAACAGGTCTGAGAGCACCTTGTGGAGCTGCTCCACGGTGGAATTTGTGGAGCAGATCTCAAACACCCCATAAGGGAACAAACGATTTAAAACAGGTTAGAAATAAATAATTTTAACATTGACTAAGGTTATACTCTCTCCATTCATTTATCTCCTTCATCTAAGCAAAAAAAAAAAAAGTTTTATTCAAAAATCACCTTCATATTTTTGAGAGTTACTCACATTTATCTCCTTCGCCTAATTTTGAGTTTTGCTTGCATTTGTCTTTTTTAGGAGGTGTTTGGGATTGCTCTGCCCATTTTTTCAACTCTGCTCCATGTTTTTTTACCAAACGGTTTTAACTCCACGCACACAGTTTGAGAAAAAAGTGTGGAGCTGTGAGAACACCTAAAGAGGTGCTCCACAAACTCTAGATTTTTGTGAAGCTGCTCCACGGTGGAGTTTGGCGGAGCAGAGTTTGTGAGCAGTCCCAAACACCCCTTAATCTAAACAACTCTAAAGGAGCAAGAAATGCAAATCAACTCAAGTTGGTTGCATTTACTGCCCCTTTATAGTTGGTGGCACTAAAGAGGCAACAAATGCAAGCTTACAGATGCACGACTGCATTTTCTTGTCTCGAGGATCCCACTCCCCAACGTCGTAGCTAGCCTCTCCGCACCGTCACATCCTCGCACCACAGGTGCTCGGCCTCGCCCCCGTGTACGTGGCGATGGTCCTCGCCACCGCGCCGCTGTTCTTGTTGCTGACCACGTAGTGGCCGGAGAAGCTAGCTGGTGTTGGCGGCGAGGACGCGCCGTGGCGGGAGAGCGTCAGAGCATGAGCTCGTAGTGGATCGGGGCTAGGTCGGCGGAGGCCGGCACACGGTGAGGGGGAGAAGAAGGCGTAGTGGCTGGTGTCGAGGTCAAACAAGCTTGACGCAGGCCACTGGAACTAGCTGGACCCGGTCGAGCAGCCCGTTGGCGCCCAGCAGGGGAGGTGTCGTCGGAGCGGATGTGGAGGTGGGAGACGACGCCGCCTGCGGCCAGCGGGGTGGATGCGGCTGTCGATGAGGTGGAGTCGCGCGCCGGGACCCAGAGGAGCACGTCCTTCCGACGGCGGGCGCGCGCGCGCGTTGCCGTGGTCGGAGCCCGATGCCACGGCCGTCGGTGACGAGGTGGGCGCCCTAGCTATGTTTGATGGGCCTATAATCAACCAAATGGCCCTAATAAGATCGTGTGTTCTGTTCTGTCACTGTCAGTGGTTGTTGATCCATATATACGAGTATTTGGCAATGCAATCATTCTTGGTTTTTCCTTTTTCCGGTCTGAACAGTACATGTCATGAGATAGTCAGGAATCTTTATTGTGCTCTAGTATGATCCCGGTTTCTGGTGCTAGATGGAAGACGATGAAGCTGCCATGGACTTAGAGCTGCTACTGACAGGGCCCAACAACGAGCAAAAATCTGGATGAATGCTTGGGAGGTATCACATATTTGACTGATGTTTCTTTTAATCCTTTTATTCCATTTGATTTGAAATCAGCTATCAGCAACTGATTTTTTGAGTTTATATCTTCCAGTTGCAGGTGTGTTTGATTGCTATAGTCCCCAGGTATGATTTCCGGATCTATCTATATATGCCACAGATTTAAGTACTATATATAGATGATTCTCTTCTTTCAAAACAACTAGGTGTATTAGACTTTGGGTCCTAGTAAACGTTGATGATGCGTAATGGTGGCACTTATTTGATGGAGTTAAATGCACTGTAGCATCTTAAACTTGTCATGGTGTGCCATCTGGGTCCATCATCTTGCAAAACGCACATCTGACACCTTAAACTTGTCATGATGTGCCATCCGGTCCACCATCTTGCAAAAACGCACATCCGACACCTTAAACTTGTCATGGTGTGCCATCTGGCCTATCATCTTGCAAAATGCATATCCGAGCAGCCCTCCTCACCGACGGACGGGATTAAGCGCCACCGGACGGGTCCTCAAGAAAGCGCATCTCCACCGCTATATTACAAGGCACAAGACTCCTCATCGCCAAACCGCCGCGATGAAAGCGGATCGCCGCGCAGCCACTCACTAAGGTACCGTCGCCAAACGCCGAGAGATCCTTGTAATGCAACACATGGGGTTCATCAAAGGCACGCCGACGGAGGAGGGCAAACAAGCATACGAGAATCTGTTCGGCGACAACCTTCGCACAAGGAGGCTGCGAGACGGCCGCTCCCCGGTCCGTCGGTGAGGAGGTCTGCGCTCGATATGCATTTTGCAAGATGATAGATCTGCATGGCACACCATGACAAGTTTAAGGTGTCGATGTGCTTTTGGTAAGATGGTGGACCCGTGATGACACACCATAACAAGTTTAAGGTGCCGATGTGCGTTTTGCAAGATGATGGACCCGTGCATGGCACACCATGACAAGTTTAAGGTGCTACAAAGGCATTTAACTCTATTTGATGTGGAAAAGCTAGTGGTGCTTATTATCATTTCTGTTTCTTTTTATTGTCCGTAGTTGGAAGATCAGTTTGATTCGCTGAATGTGAGTGACGGTGAAGCAGCAGTCAATGAGCTTGAAATCGAAGATTACATTGAACCAAGCATGCTAGGTTTGTATATTCCACTTCTACACAGACTTTGTTTCCTTTTTATTTTCTTGCAACATTTACTTGGTACGTAATTTTGATTAACTATTTTTGTAGAAGTCAGGTAAAATAGCACGAGAATTAATTAATGCATTGTCAAATACAATATGAACACACTTGTAAAGATAAAAATAGTACTGTAGTAATGAAATTTGAGAAATACATTCTTTATTGTTTTATTTCTTTAGTCATAAAAGTCTGATAGCATGGATTCATCGCAAGGATAACATGCGAAAAAGGTAAAGTATAAACGATGGAGCTGGCTAAATTCACATATGGACAGTTTCATGTGAATTTACTTGTGCATGTATATATCCATGTGAATTTTAACTTGTGTTCGGCTGATGATTAATTTCTACGACTGCAGCTACGGCTGGTGTTTTTGTGAGAGAAAAACATTGTTGCATGGCTAAAAGTAGAACTGATTCTAGTTGACAAGTTCAAGCGAACTGGACGATGCATGCTTCATTAATTATTGTTGTTACATGAATAAATACAGGTAGCTTAGTATATATATATGATTATTTGTGTATGGTGAATTTATACTACCTACCATGCCCTCGCCGGATTCCCCGATTTTGCCGAGTGCCGGCCCGAATACAACCGACAAAACCTGCCTCTTGCCAAGTGTCGAAAAAACACTTGACAAAGATTTTTACCGGCAAAATGAAAGTGCTAAAAAATCTGAAAAATTTAGGGAATGCCCCCACCGCCACACTATTGGACACAACTGCTTCTTCAAGCACTCGTCAAAGGCTTTGCCACACCACTCGAAAAATTAACGGCAAAGGGTCTTTACCGAAAGTGTTATTATGACACTTAGCAAACAGTTTTGAAAGACAAAAAAAAAAAAAAAAAAAAAAAAAAAAAATCACTCGGGTGAGCCCATCGAGCCCATACGCCGCCGCCCATCCGATCCGGCCATGGGGAGCCTCATCCTCACCGGATGCATTGCTGGGGAAGGACCGTGAGGAGGAGCGGGGATTTGGGGAGAGATGGACACTAGGAAAGATATTCTTTTTAATTTTTTATTTTTCACTTTGACATTGTCTGTTAATTGTTCGCTTGATGCCCTAAATGAATTCAAATCAAAAAACATTGACAAAGTTTCATTACTTTTCGAGATCTACAATTTTCATTGAAGAAGGTTTTCCATCTAGAGGTGTAGTTTGAAAAAAATTCAAACGTAGTTTTACATGATGAGACGATTTCAAATAAAAAAAAAAAGCTGCCAACTACAAAAGTTTCATAACTTTTTGAGGTCTACAATTTTCATTTAGGAAGTTTTTCCATCCAAAGTCGCTTTGAAAATTCAAATTTTAAATTTGAGAGATTCAAACGTAGTTTTTGGGTCACAAGATCAATTCAAATTAAAAAAAGTTATCAACTAAAACTTTTTCATAACTTTTCAAGATCTATATTTTTTTGTTTAGAAAGTTTATCCATCCAAGGTCATTTAAAAAGGGAAAAATTGTCTATAGGACACCAAGTGACGCTCTTTTGTTGGCCGAACATGCGTTTTTCTCCATATTTTTCTAGAACACACCGTCATTTGATGTAATTTGGCCCCATGGATGCAGAAGAGAAAAATCACCACCAAAACAACATGCCATTTGTAAACCATAAGGCCAATGACTATAAAATTTTAACAAACAAGATGATGATATCTACAAATCATCTAATACCCATTCCATAAAATATAAGGGGCGTGATATGACATCAAGAATAATTAAGTCCGTCATATCATGTCCTTAATTAGCGTTTCTATGGAAGTGAGTATTAGATGATTTGTAGATAACTATCATATCTTGTTGTTGTTAAAATTTCATAGTCACCGGCCTTATGGTTTTAAGCAAATAGTAGTGTTTTGATGGTGAGTTTCTCTCCTCCCCGTGTCCACGCAGCCAAATTACATTAAACCATGCTGTGTTCTCGCAAATATAGAGAAAGACGATATCCGTCAAACCCAAAGAGCACCCACTTTGAGTGTCCTACGCACAAATTCCCTTAAAAAATTAGAGTTTTAAAATTTTCAAAATTCAAACGTAGCTTTGCATAAAAATATGATTTCAAATCAAAAAGTTTCAACTATAAAGGTTAATAACTTTTTTTTATTCTTGCGAGAGTTTATTTTGGCATGAGTTATTCATTTGACAAAGCTGCTAGTAACATTGTTAAGAAATCTTATTAATCGTTCTTCTAGTTCTAGGGAAAATATGAGAGAATATGAGAGATGTAGGTTTTGTGAACAACGTTACTAACACTTTATCAAATGAAAAAAATGATCAAAATAAACTTTGTAGATATTGATAAGTTGATAAGTTATGAAACTTTATAGTTGAAAACCTTTTCATTTAAACTCACTTAGGGCCTCAAAAAGTGCTTTCAAAAAACTAATTTGTCGAAAGTGTCTTTTTTGTGGCACTCAGGGGGAATGAGGCATTTTGCTGAGTGCCTTTTTTCCCCGCAATCGACAAAGAGGCATTTTTGCGTATGACGAAAATCACATTTGGTACAATGCCTCTTTACAGAGTGCTAGAAAAAGGAACTTCGACAAAATGCCTCTTTGTCAAGTGCCAAAAAAAAACCTTTGATGAATTTTTTTTTTTTTTGCCTTGTGTGTTTTTATTTGGCCCACCAAAAAGGTCTTTCTTTGCGAGTGCGAAAACACTTCGCAAAGGCGTAGATTCGGTAGTGGGTAGTGGCAGTGGTAGTTATTATATTTAAGATTTAGGCTTCATGGATTTAGGATATTACACTGTATATTTTTTTGGACACGTGCCATTGAGTGGAGGAGCAAAGAGTTGTACATTTTATATTTTGCTCTACAGCATATTAAAATTAGCTCATGTTTACCATGATATTTGGTTCAGGTTGCTTCCTACCTTGTAGCAGTTTGGGACATGGGAGAAGAGGACCTCGCAGGAGGAGCCGTTCTGAATGGGTAAACATATACACCACCAATTGCACCATCCACACTTGACACACGGCCTACTGCAAGATTAATCTCCCGTGGGTCATAACACCATTGTTTCCATGCCGGACACACGCATGGATAGGGTCAATGGAGTTCCCTATCCATGTGTTTTGAGAGGTTGCAATGGGTTGCAGTTTTCTCGATCCCACACTACTTTCTTCCCGGCCTGTGTTCCCCTATTTTAGTTTCAATGGGTTGCAGCCTCCCCTTCTTATTTTAGAGGCAACAATAATTGGACATAATGTATAAATTATTTACAATCATATGGAAATTAAATCATACAATTAATTTGTTTCTTCCAGTCAGGGTTGTTCGCCCATAATTTTTTGGGCCGCAGGAGCCTTCTGGAAGTGGAGGAAGCAAATAGGAAGAAAAAACAACCCTCATTGGACGCAGACTGAAGTGAAAGTGAGAAAACTTGTGGACGGTGTAACTTCTTGTGGTGTTGGAAATTTGAGCTATATTTGAGAAAAATATTTCAAAACGGTCAATTCGAAAGGCAGCTCATTTGAAGGTATAGTAGATTACTATTAGTACATTGCACTATGTAGTAAAATGCATACCATCGTTATTATATATTTATTGTTATATATCAAAACCATTTTGTCACGCATTATATTGTCATTTTTTTTATGCTTAGGATAAGTGGAAGAACTTGGTGAAAGCCTGCAACAAGGTTTTATTCTCTCACACACTAACAGATCGTATATACTTTTTGTAATTGGCATCACAATTAAATTTGTTGTATTTCTTGAACTCTATAGGAAAATGGAAGAATGCTGTTGCAGCTAGGCCCATCACTGATTGAACGTATTAA